>CM053787.1:281343888-282571388 GCA_028749045.1 Cupressus sempervirens
TCTTGATTCACCCCTCCCCTCTAGTAACCTTGCATATTTCCAACACAAAAATCTCCCCCTTTGACATGAGTGGAAAAAACTCTTGGTCATGTATATATAACCTTACTATGAGCATAACTCAAACAATCTGTAATCTTTACTCGAATCTCATACAAAATTTCAAAATTTCAAAATGTTGCACCATACCTCAAAAATTATTGCTCCATTACTCCCCCTGAGTAAATGTTTCCTTTCTGTATCTGAATCTGGTACTCCTACTGAGTAAATGCTTACTCTTTTGTTGTCCCTTGTTTTTGCATTAGTACTCTCATCAAAATTGTTATTGTCCCAAAAACTTCACTATCCCCCTTTTTTGACACTTATGTCATGGGTGGTACATGAATAGTGTGTTTGTCCAAAAATGTTTTGTGGACCTCCATTATTATTTTCAATGTTGCATCCCAGTTATTGCATGCTACCTCTAGAGATTGGTATTGAATATCTAGCTTAGTAGCAAGGTCAACTAAGCCATCATGAGTAGAAAGTTGGTTATCTTTCTTCATCAATGTCTCAGCAAAGGCTAGTTCCTTATACAATACTTCCATGTGAGGGGTCAACATGGATTGGATACTTATCAAAGTGGATCTAATATTTGTATCCTTTGTCTGTAGCTCAACAAGTCTTCCTTGAATAGATAGTAAATTCTTAAAATGGGATTGGCTTTGGCCAGAAGATAGTTTCAAAGTTGTACCTGTGTGTTGTAAATCTGCCTATAGTTGGCCAATAGCCCTTTGGACTTCTTATGTGAACAAATTCACATCACATAACTTCGTATAAAGAGAAAATATGTTCTCTAACACCTTCTTCACACTCTCTACCTTGGTTGCTAAACTTGTCTAAGTGCAATAACACTAGATATCTTTTCAAGTACTTTAGAGTGGAATTTTCTCTCAGACCATTCTAAAAGTTTGACATTATAATCTTGGTCTTCATCTTTTACCTTATCAATGATTTTTAATAGTTTATCAATGATAATTTTATCTTCATTTGTCTCTAGGAGGCTGAAAGCATCAAGAAATATGTCTTTGATGTCATGATGCACTTGCTTCTACTTATGCTCCCTCCTTAGCATCTCTTGTTGTTTCTTTCATTGAAGAGCTTCCTATAGAATACTCATCTTCTCTATGGTGATTGTTGTAAGATCAAACTTTGGTAGCTTAATCACCTCATCTAGGCTCATCTCCATAAGATGTATCATCTTGACTCCTAGATGTCTTTGCACTGGGCCTTGATACTTGCAATGGTGTAGCATTAGTGCTTGGCCTCTAAAGAGCCTAACTACTAGTAGGAGTAATAGAGATTGGTAGGGTACCTAGAGTTTGTATGGCTATTTTTTCCTCTGGTGCAATAGTCACCTTCAACACTTCAGTCTTATCTTCTTTACTCACCTCTTCTTGTTGTTTATCACCTTGCACTTGTAAAGTAGGTGCAGGACTAGCTTCTTGACCTATGTGGACTTATGTCCCATCCTTTTCAATAGTTACCATTGCTTGTTTTGCTAAAATATTTGGCACTAATCTGCTGACATCTTGTGTCACTGCATCCTTCATTTGATATACCACTATGGGCATGATAATTTTTGTATCAGTAGTAACACTTTCTTGTTTAGTGCTTGCACTAGGATATGCTTTCTATTTGTCTTCTATAGATTGAGGGGGCATATTAGATGTGATGCCAATTCTTCCTTCTTAATCTCATATACTATCACCAACACAAGATTGTTGCATAATTTTGTTGTTGTGGTGGAGTCACTCAAAATCTTCTTCAAATCTTCTTCTATCAAGGGATTGATGTTCTGGACTAAATTATTAGAAACATCCTTAATTTTTATTGAGTCATGTTGACTCACTTGGTCTACATGTGGGGGACTGGCACTCATCACTTGTACCTCTAGTACATTCTAATCATTCTGCTGCTCTACCTCAGTTGTGGCCTCTCTTCTTCTGTTGTTCCCTTAGTGCCTCCCACATTACCATCCTTGACTGATACTTCTTTTGCAATCTTTGTTGCCACTTGTTCACCTTTTTCTTCTCCAATTTCTATAGGTACTTGAGCACTTTCCTTCTCTATTGTCAAAACATAAATTAACTTTCATATATGTGTGCTCTATGTGACAACCTTTTCAACTTGATTTTGCAAAATGTTCAAGGCTTTGTATTTGGGGAAAAATCTCCCCTTATATTTATTCATGGATTTTGCCATCATCTACTTATCCAAAGCAAGCATCACTCTAGCTAATTGAGCCTCCTCGATTTGTCTTTCTATTGCTATCACTTATACTCAACTTAGTCATAAAGACTCTTAGGTAGTGAGTTGGCAATCTCTAATGGAGTTGTCTTGAATGCAACCATCATAGTGTATATGGCTTCTTCCACTTTATTCTTATCAATTGCTCCTAACTTATCAAAATCTATGTGTGCAAAACTAGATAAATTTGCACTTGTAGTTATGTTTTCACACAAATTATCTATATCTAAGGAGGGGTTATGACTTACCACTTTAAATTGACTTAAGTCATCTGACTTAGTCTTCTCCTCATTTAACTTGGCTTGTGTAGTATACTTTCTCCTTAACCTCTTGTAGGTCTGCTTTTCTGGTTGACTCAGCTCTATTGTGACAATGGTTCTTTTACCCTTAGGCTTCTCAACTACTTTTACTTGCTTGGTAGTTACCCATGTGCTAGACCTAGTGGCAGGTACTGTTGGCTTCTATTGTACATGTTTACAACTTTCTTTGGTTTCTCTAATGTAGGCTCCTTTGCTTTTCTTTTCTTCTTAGCCTCTTTAGGTGCTTCCTTGGATTCTTCTTCCTTGACACCTTCTACATTTTCTTCTTGATCTTCTCCCTGTCCTTGTGTGAGTGCCAATGGGGCTTGGCCTTGTGCATCCTCATCACCATCTTAATCTTCTTCTTCTTCTCCCCCTTTGCCAAATCTCTCCTTAAGCTTCTTCAAAAGCTTGTTCTTCTTTCTTATTACTGAAGCTATCTATAAATTCACAATGATCCTTGATTTGGCTTCCTCATAGTTTCCAAATGAGGTGGCACTTTTATCAATGTCCTCTACCGATAGAGCTGTAATAGTCGTAGATGCCTCATCCACATTAATCTCATATGGCAAGGGCTTAAGCCATCTAACCCTAGGAATAACTACTTGCACATATGTCTAATTTGCACCAACTAAGAAGAAAACATCATTGTAATCTTTCTCCACTAGTGACACAAGAATCCTTAATCTCTACTTCATAGATTTCTTGAAATCCTCAAATTATCTAGTCATAACTAACTCAAAATTATCTCAAAGTTGTTCTATAAGCTCTGCAATCTAAAGTGTAACTAGCCTATTTGATTTCCAAACTACTTTACCAAATGTGAGGAAAGTGTTTTGCACATAGAAGAATATGCAGACAAGTAGAGAACCAAACTTGCAAGATGCACTCTTTGTTTTTCATATGGTTTGCAAGTTTTCAAATAGCTGCTGAAGTTGTAACTCAACAAGGTCATAGGTGTGATCTCTTTTCACTATCTTATATCCCAAGTCCATTTCCATACATGATACACTGTTTAGTTTGCAAGACTAAAAGAACTTATGTGCACAATTACTATCATTGCAAAGGCAACTAGGGGGCCTAAGATAAAATCTATAGACATCCCTCTCTTGTTCCATACCGCACCTATATTTTTCTCAATTATCTCCTTTGCATCAATTTGCATGCTCTTAGGTTTGTCTAAGGTAGGATACCCTGACACTCGATTGATGATCCTTTTGGTGATCTTAATTGGTCCATTTTTCAACCATATAAAGTCATCATATATTCTCCTAAGTACAATCTTTATCCATTCTATATTGAATACATTAGGGAAATTCAGGGCACAAGTCAACCCTTTCTTTCTATAATTTTGTTCTCTTCCCTTAAGACTTCATTTTTACAAAGTTTTCTAAACAATTCCCTTATCTCCATGTCTCCTATACTTCCAACCTTACGAATATAAAAACACATAACATTCTAAATCATTAGAACTTTTGGTGGTATCATGGATAACACACTAGACGGGTCTCCTTTATATGTTATCTCAGGTATTGCTCAAAAAGGTGGTTGTCTCACATCATTACTAATTAATTGAATATTAAAAACTTCCTTTCCTTCCTTCCTAACATTCATAAAAGAGCTAGCTGCCATATTTACTACTTAGGGTTTACAAAAATTCAAACAACAAAACTCAACACTTGATTACCTTCCAAATTGATGATTTTTTTTGAGTTAGAGTTGAATTCAGTTTGCAAATTCAAGAATCTCCTATTGCAATTTTCCTTTGTGCTCTTCATGCTCTCTTTGATCACTTGGTGAATGCAAATGAATTAAAAAATGACTATATGACCCTTGAAATACTGCACTAAATTCTTAATGCTTACAAAACTATAAGCTCGACTATTATAGGGTTTTCAACTCACTCAACTTATACATGATTTCCACTACGCTCAACTTATACAATGAGCTCGGTCAATACTAACATGACTCCTTTGCTCGAAAACAACTAGAATTTTCCATGCTTGACAACAACATAGAAAATAACAAAACTAAATACTTTCTTCCATGTTCTAATCACTCCATTGCATCTTAATTCATGCATATATAATCTTTTCACATCTTAGATTCTTGGAACTAATGCATAATGTAACTTTGAGATATCAGTCCTACACATACCTTTTGATTACCTAGTTGGGGGTGATGTGATCACCTAACCCATTGGATGAAGTGACCTCATATTGACTTAATGTGTTGCAATCTTTTCTCTTCTTCCATGTCTTGTTCATCTGAACCTTTACCTTTTCAACATCAATCTTCTCTTTACCCTTATTGCTTGGTGTTGGTGCACTTGTAGGATAATTTTTGTTGATGACTAGTCTTCAAATAACTAAAGCATTGAGTATTACTCAACCATCTATTGTAATCACTTCTGAAATGTGTTCTTATGCAATTCTAAGGAACATGTCCATACTCTTGAAAATAGTGACAATTGTATCTTGTATTAAAATCCCAATTGTATAGTTTGCATTATGGTTTTCCTTGGCTTGTTTGTTTGATGACCATTTAGGTTTGGATCTACACTCATATTCTTTGTGTCCATACTTCTGACAATTATAGCAGTATGGTTCAAATCTTTGAGTGTTCATGGTCTTGGTCTTATATTCATGTGCATGATGTCCTTGCTTGTTGCAATTGTAGAGGTTTCCTCTATATTTCTACTTAGGGCTTTGATTGACAGTTTTACTCCTACAAACATTTGTTTTATGACCTAGCTTTCCATAATTATGACAATCGGGTTTGCTATTCTTACCTTTGTTGCTCCTTTGCTCCCCACTTCTTGATGACTCTCCTTCTTCAGTAGTAGTGTAACCCAATCCAATAGTATCATTGATAGATCTTGGTGATTCCATCAATTTCTCAAAATATTTTATGGCTTCACTAGGCTTGTTAAACTTTTCTCTTTCAGCTCTCAATTCATTATATAGTAGATAATTTTGTGACTTAAAAGTTGTGATTTCAATATCCTTGCTATTGAATTCATGATTAGCAATCATCAATTGATTCATTGTATCTAATTACATGTTGGCAATCTTTTCTACATTTGATGTCTTCTCTTGAATTCTTTTAGACAATACCCTTTCGTCTTCTTCAATCATGACTTTGTCATCCTCATCTTTCTTTTTCTTTTTAGTCATCTCACATAGCAATATTTGTCACATCTCTTGCTCTCTTTTGTGATTCCCACCTTCTTAATTTAGGGCTCCATTATCTTCCATCAGATCTATAACTGCTACATCAGACTCTTTAGAGTTTCCTTCTACAAATAATCCAATAGTGTCAATCTCATTGTATTGTGTGTCATTTTGTTGCATGGCCAAATCTTTCCTTTTCTTCAGTGATTTCTGCAGCACTTCTCATGCTTCATTCAATTGATGTAGGACAAGCTATATTTAATCTTCTGATTCTCAATGTTCTTTTCTAATAAGTAGGCTTCCACCTTCAAGATCTTTCCTCTCAAGCTATCAAGCTTTCCTTCAAGAGAACCTTCGCTTTGATACCTACTGTTGGAATTGCTTAATGGAAAAGTGAATTCTAAGAGTGGTGGGGGGGGGTGAATCAACACTTCAAAAATTTAACCATAATATGATCACCACACATCCATCTCAAAATAAAATATGCAAATTGAAATAACTATCCATGCATTTCATACATAACATAAAGCAACTAACATCTGACACAAGATATTGGTTACCCAGAACCAAAGAGAAGGTAAAATTGGGGTGGGGATGACACCCACAAATCTTCACTACTACTGTTGTAAAGTGTACCCAATTAAGGTTACAATTGTTTGATCATAATCCTACAATGACTGTTAGGTCTCACCTTGTTAGAGGATTTTAACTCATAATAAAGTAAGCACTCAGTTAAGAGATTTTACAAAAGTCTATTAGAACTTGAAACATGTTAAGGCTACTCTATTAGGAGATTTTCTATACATCACCTGTTAAAATGATTCAACACCATGATCCTTTGGTTAGCACCTTATTGCTAGATGTCAGGTCTTCTCTTTCCTGATAAATACTTTATCCTCCTGATCAGAATATATCCTCTACTCTCTTTCTACTCTGTTTTGTCCTCTCTAATTGATTTTGCAATTCATCCCTCTATCTCAACCTCCTTAGTCACCATGAATACCCTCTCTACACTTAGCATTCATCTCCTTCACTTTTCTTCATCACTCAAACTGTTTTAGGGTTTGCCTCCTTAAGTAGACATAGGTAGACTAGGGTTAGGTTAGAATCAACTATAGTGGTTGATCGATATTGCTACTTAGAACATCCCTTTTTTTGATTAGTTGCATGTCATACATAGGGATTCACAATATACATCCATCCTTATCTTCTAGAATCGTAAAAAAATCATTAGGTCAGCCCAAAAATGGGTTATATAGAAGTTTTTTCCATTACAAGCAACTATGCCAAAAAACTGTTTACTCGACACCTAAAGTCTCTGATGCTCAACATTCACTATATCTTTAGTGTTGTAACTCAACTTATAAATGTCTTGGTATCCACTATTTACTCGACACCTAAATCACTCTACATGTATATACTTGCTCCACACTTGAGTGACTTGGCACATACTATCTGCTCGACATATACTGGTGTTCGACACTAAGTATATTGCTTGGCATGCACTATCTGACAACTTATTCTCAACTTACTCTTTGCATTCAACTTGCACTATAATTCTGCTAGAGTATGACTTAAGTGTTTTGTCACTGCCTTGTCAAAACCAAAATGGGATCAACACAAATTTGTCACATGCTTTACTATTAATGCATAATATTTTTGTGCATAGATTTTCAATTTTAAATCTAATTTTCTAAGCAAATTATGGTATAAATTTATGGTGATACTTCTCTTTTTATTTCAGTCTTATTATAATCTCTTCTCTTAATGAATGTATTTATCTCTCCTTTCCATCTATAAAATCAATTCGATTTTGATAACTTTATAATATAATGTTAATTATCTTCAGTATTAGCTAACATAGAATAATATTAGGTTGAAACAATTTCCTATTTTCAGTTGCCATCGCAATAATTTTGTAGATCCTTCTTGTAGATGTGAATTAAGATTTAATGGTTACTATGAGTAGTTATTTATTATCTTAAACTAACAAATGAATAAATTTTATTATCCAACCCAATGTTAAGTTTCTTGTATTCATGAAATATGTCAGATTTAATCAAAATCCTTTTCATAAGAATACATTTTTAGAAATTATTACATTTCAGGCACACTTTGCCCACATAGATCAAATTTCAATCTTTCTTTAATCAAACCCCAATCCATTTTTTGTTTCATGTTTAGAACAAAGTAAACAATTTATGCAAGAAAAAGGCCTCAAGCATTAATCATGGATATAAACTTTATACACTAATCCCCCTTCCAAGTGACATTTTCTATTTAAGTATGCAGATTCAAAAGCACTAGACAAATAATTATAATCTACAAACTTGAAGCTATGCAAAGAAGATGTATTTCCACAATATAGAATCCTTTAAATTATCATTTTGTTTTTATGTTTTATAAAATTATTTTCAAAGGCCTTATTGGAGGTATTTTACTTTGTTGACAACTAAAATGGAGTTGTAATCAGGGTTAATGCCTTTTATCTATATTTAAAAAAGACACATTTCAAACAAAAATACGATATTATATGTAAATTTAATATAAAAAACAATTTTTTAGATTTTTTTTTTTTAATAATAAAAATTTAAGAGGGGTAAACGTTTTTACCTAGAGCTATGAACCAGTGAGGCCACAAACAGGGGACTTCATCCCCGTTAGATTTGAACCTTGGTGGCAAGGATAACAACTCAACAACTTAACCATCACAACATGCCACTATTAATATAAAAAAACATTTTCAATCTATTGAATTAAAAAAAAAAAAAATTATACATACATACATATATATATATATATATATATATATATATATATATATATATATATATAAAATTTAATTACTTTTCACCTCGATTTTCATCTAAGTAGCAAAGGATAATTAATAGGTCACATTTTAATTTATGTAATTAATTTTCACTAAAGCAACAAAGGATAACTAATAGCTCACATTTAAATTTATGTTTTTTTTCCTAAAAGCATACCTTTTTAATTAATTTGTTAAAATGATAAAATTCAACAAAAGATTGCTACCAATTTGAACTTGATTTATCACCAGGTTCAACACTTGACATATACCATACTCAACTACTATGATTAAATAATACAATAGGAGACCCAATATGACATATTAGAAATAACCACCATTGGGGAGTAATTTAGACATGTAGAGCCACGTGAAGAAATAACCTTGTATACATAACCACTTAACATACATGTCAATAACACATGCTCAATGTATATATAGTCGAAACACAACATATCACAAACATCTAATGAGGTACTTTGTCATATACCACATTATCTAATGCATTAAATAAGCATGAAAACATAATCACATTTGATCTTCATATACATATTACTACTCAAATCAATGAATTGAAACATTAAAATAATTCATGCATCTACACGTAGAACACCAACAACCGGTGCATTTAGGAATCACATCTCAAACTTGCAGGTGATCCAACACATATGAGTTAGAGAAAGGACACTAGCCATGAAGAAAACAATGAAGTTGAACAACTATTTTTAATTCACAATAAAAGGCACTTGGATAAAGATGACATGTATAACTAGAGAAATAATAGTCTACATGGGTAGTGAAATTGACTTGGGTGATGGGTTTACTAGACCTATTGGTCTCATATCCAACTCGTAGACCTGAACTTACCTAATGCATAGGGTTTGTGGGCTATTATACACATCCTTAAAGGGCTAATCTCACCTCATCTCACCCCTTCCTAAACCCCAACTTAGCAATATGTAAGACCAAGGTAAGGCAGGTAGGGTGCTAGGTTGAGTCGTGGGAGTACCTTTGAGTTAACATGAATTAAAAAAGAGAAATAGTACCATTATCCACACTTTGGGGCAACAACCGCAAGCAACTATAAATATGTTAGACAACAAAAATAGAATTGACATTAAATAAATTTAATGTTACGAGTGACATTGCTTAGACATAAAATATCTAGGTAGCAAACTTTGAAAAACTAGAATTATTTGAGTCACCTTAATAACAAAGGCTTCAATCTCTGTGAAAGAAGTTCAAGTTCTTCAAGTATAATAATCAATTGAATTAATAAGTTGAAAATGAACGTTAATCGAAAACCATCACCACATTTTGTAATAAGAATTTATCTAATAATACTCTTATTAAATTAAGATGGTTGTATTATCATCCCATTTTCCATATAATCTTGTACTATAAAAAGTAAGTACCTAACAAATAACACTACACTATTGAAACTTCTCTATTAAGTACAAAATAAAGCATCTATGAAAAATACTACGTATAATACACAACCCTTATAAAAAATATTAAATAAGAAAGAAAACTACTTTTCAAGGTAATTAATTTGATAAATCACATGATATTTTTTAAATTCTTATAAAAACAAGATGAATAAACACTAGACAACAAATACAATTTATAAATGAGTCGTCCACGGTCCACCATAAAACCCCTTAGATATTTTACAAAAGTATCTATTTCCTCACACATTACCCTCAAATTAAATATACTTAATAAAATATCCTAAAATTGTTTCTGCCACGAAAAGAGGATCAGAGATATATGCCCCTAATCCTTCAGCCCTTGTTGTTATAATTATTATTAATAAAAAACTAGGTGTTATTATTATTGCTAATTGTATAGACCAGCTGTATAGCAAACTGCAGCTTAGAACATGATGAAGGATTAGTGGAATGTAATTAAGGAATTAAAAAAGTATTAAAACCCGGGGGCAAAATTGCATGGAACCAATGTGCGGGTTGAAAATAAGAAATGGGTGATGGGCGTTGGAAGGTTAAATGCAAATGCTTCTTCCCAATTGTATTTATTGAACTCCTTTGCATAGAGAAGGTGCATGAGACTCATCTTAGGTGGTTGGACTTTTTGGGTGCAGATCGCTGAAAGTAAAATTCGATTCATTTCGGCCCTTTGTAGATCCGTAAGTCCTTTACTTGTGCTCAGGTTGTAATATCTATTTACTGGAATATTTTAGATTTGGGTATTTCTATCATGTCTGTTTGATTGGAATTAAATTTAAGATCTTGGATTTTGGGTTTATAGTTTTGAGTTTTCTGTACTCTTCCAATGGCGTAAAGGGAGGTGGATGCTTTTTATGCGTTTTTGGGGATGCAATTTAGACTAGTATTAATTTAGCATTTGTATGGAATGGTGATTCTTTTGTGCTATCATTTCAATTTTTTTTCGCTGTGTTTTAGTGGGTTTATATGTTTGTTGCCATTTATAAGAGGTTTGAATGTCACGGCTTTTCTTTAGAGAGACTACTGGTTGGGGTTTAATTCTGATTAGCGTATTATGTCTTCTCGCCGATTAGAACTTAATAGTAAATGTGCTCTTGACTGAACTTTGAGTAGCAACAATGATATGACACTGCACGATCTTATAGTAAAAGAATCGTATGATCTCATAAAGGAAGTGGAAGATCAACGGATTCTGAAGATTCTTATAGCTCCTCACATGCAGATTTTTTAAAATTACTGTAATTTTTTCATTCGCTTTGAGTTATATGTGCCAGATATGGCAGTGGTATAATATCTCTTAGTTAGCAATCAACCTAACCTGTCAGGAAGTCCCAGTACGAGATTATCATGGAACGCCTAATTTTTAAAAGCATTTGGACCCAAATCTGAATGGAATATAGAGCTTTAATACGCTAACTTTTGTTAAACAAATTTGGGTGTTTTATATTTCGTGTCAAACAAATTTGTATTCACAAAGGTTTTTTGAAACTTTGAATTAACTATCAGAAGGATCGGGTCGTTTGTCATTGTTTAGCTTGGATAGCAACTTAGTTTATGAATTTGAATCAAAGATTACTGTAACGCATCCTTGTCAATGATGAAGTAGGCCGTTATATAGTTAGATTGTATGCATAGCGGGTTAAGATACTTTGCTGTCCTAGACTTTTGTCTATATGCACTCATGCAAGTATAGAAAAGTTGTTTCTATGCTCACAGAAACAAATTCCCTTGTGGTATGATCAAAGGGGGAAATCGGTTCTGGGGTATAATTTTGCGTATCTTGTCCCTTTTGTTAAATGCCTTTTCAGTTAAATGCTAAATTGTGTGTTCTGTACTATTTCAGTTTTTTGGATTTAAAGTTATCTTCTCAAGTCTGAAAATAAGAAATTGGATTTTATTGATTTTTCAAATTGACAATGACTAATTATTGATATTATTTTCCAGCAGCACCGTTAACTCAGTTATCAGACATGTCTGCATCTACCACAATAATGGGTGGTGGTTTAATGTGTAAATCTATTTTCCCCGATAATGCAATTAGATCATCGCAAAATTCGCATTCCCAAATAAATCTGCTCTCCAGGGTGTCAGGAAAACCCAGGTCAATTCATCAGCATGGCTTGAATCGCCTCTCTTTTGCACTTGATAAAAAACCTATATATGGGCACTCTGTAAAACTCACCCCTTGTTTAGGCCTAGGTTCATCTCAGAGGTCCTTAAGAAGTACATGCTTTAAAGTACAGGCCAAGGCATACGAAGCTAGCTCCTCAGACTATGTTCCTGATGGTGTGCCCAAAGAGGACGCCCTTTTAGAAAAAGCTCCGGCACAACAAGCTGCTCAGAGACTAAAGATTGGAATCTACTTCATTGCTTGGTGGACCCTAAATGTCATCTTCAATATTTACAACAAGAAAGTGCTGAACGCATTCCCTTTCCCATGGTTGACTTCAACACTTTCACTTGCAGTTGGATCATTAATGATGTGGATCTCTTGGCTAACACGTATAGCAGAGGCTCCAGATACTGATTTTGAATTTTGGAAGGCCTTGGCTCCGGTGAGATTTTTTGAACTTTTTAATGATGAGGCATTTTATTCTTATGTAGTATTAATAGACATGCTTGATTTGATTTTATAGTTTTGCTGTTAACAAAATTTGATTTTCTCTTACAATGAGCAAATTATATTATCTATGGATTTTTAGAAGTGATTGTTGTTTTTGCTATTTCAGGTGGCAGTTGCACACACGATTGGGCATGTTGCAGCAACTGTTAGCATGTCCAAGGTAGCAGTTTCATTCACACATATCATCAAAAGTGCTGAGCCAGCTTTTAGTGTCCTTGTATCCCGTTTCTTACTTGGAGAAAGCTTTCCCCTTCCAGTGTATCTTTCCTTGCTTCCTATTATTGGTGGTTGTGCCTTGACAGCAGCTACAGAATTGAATTTTAACATGACAGGTAAGTTATCTTTCTAAAACTGTGAGGTAACCATTGATCAAAACTAGGAAAACAATATTTTTCATGGTTGAACTTGAAAATTTAGCTTGATGCAAATATTGCCAGCTGTCCATTCATATTCTTTGTGTAGGTTTAGTCAATTTTGGCAGGTTTCATACATGCAATTATTTCAAACCTGGCCCTGTTAAACATCACATTATTAGCACCATTTGTCCATTTCATGTTGTGTGTTTTTAGGAGTCAAATCTGGTAGGTTTCATGGGTTCAGTTATTTTTTTACTTGGTCTACTTAAATTTGACCTTTTAAGTTTTGAAAATCTAGCTTGATGCAAATTCCAAGATATGTTCATTTCATGATTTCCGTGTATTGTGAGCCAATTTTGGCAGGTTTCATGGGCGCTATGATCTCAAACGTGGCATTTGTCTTCCGGAACATCTTCTCAAAGAAGGGCATGAAGGGAAAGTCTGTAGGGGGCATGAATTATTATGCTTGCCTCTCAATGCTGTCTTTGGTGCTTCTGACACCATTTGCCTTTGCGGTTGAAGGGCCTCAGGCTTGGGCTATGGGTTGGCAAGAAGCCGTGAAAGCAGTTGGGCCTCAATTTGTGTGGTAGATTGTCTATATAAATTATGTTAAATTTCTGACTATAATTGTTTACATTCATATGATATAACTTTTGCTTATTTACTTGTTTGTCTTTTTCCTGTGAGCAGGTGGGTTGCAGCGCAAAGTATTTTTTATCATCTCTATAACCAGGTGTCTTACATGTCCCTGAATGAAATTTCACCTCTGACATTCAGTATTGGTAACACTATGAAGAGGGTATCTGTAATTGCTTCCTCCATTATAATTTTCCACACGGTAGTGAGGCCAATAAATGCTTTAGGTGCAGCTATTGCTATTTTTGGTACCTTCTTGTATTCTCAGGTGTGTTCTAAGTCCAAACTGAAATAGCCATCTCTGCTTTTTCTATTATCAACTTCCATTAAGCTTTCAGGCACTGAAATAATAGTTTTAATGTGCAGGCCAAGCAGTAATCCATGGAATTTTTCTGAGAATCATGCCCATGATATGCTAGCACAATCTGGAGGATATGTAACGTTTCTTTGAATCTTAGCTCATGAAGTTTTCTTTGCGTATAAGAGTCTTCAAAGAATATTTTTTAATGTGTTTACCACAAGGCCTAATCATTATTATAAAATTTTTACATTTTTGCATGAGGGATGCTATAATCAGCATGCGGCTGACACTTTGATAACAGAAGTAGCTTGTATTAATTTAATTGAGTCATCTTGAATTTCTTGAGATCAGGTTGAGCAAACTTGAATTTCTTGAGATCAGGAGGGTTTTTTCTTAAAGCCAATGAAATTATGACAGGTGTAAGAGTTAGGCTGCAAAGTTGAGATTACTAAACATATGGCTATCTTAGCTCACAACATAAGCTTTACTTCTGTACCCCTCAAATAATTTTTTTTTGGTGAACTTACCTGTCAAACTGAGTAATAATTAAAATGCCAAAAAAGTTTCATTTTCCTTTTAAGATATACTTTGGCAAGAACATTGCATTCTCTTCTTTCTTTTTGTTATCTGTTTTATTGCTACATGTTTCTATTATGATATGTCACCCTGTATGTGATAGCGGAAGTAAATACACGTGCAAAATTCTGCTAAACTGAGGTAATGCACTCTGCACCTGTAGTATATTAAGTTTTAATTATAACCATGCATGGCTAATTGTTCTGCATTGCCTTATGCTTTGTTCACTATTTTTGTTCTTTGCTTGTATATTAATATGGTGCCTTATATCAAAGATATTATGAATGCTTGTGAGTGAAATGGAGGTGGAAATAGAGATCAACGAACTAAGAATTGCATGTCATAACAAGTACATATAACTATTTGGTACATTTCTGCTATTGCATACATTATTCTGTTTTGCCTTAGAGAATGGATTGCCTGTTGCCTGTACGTCACTTTTTTTTCTTTACCATGGCAATTGTTGGAAATGAGAACAACAGACCCAAAGACTTAGGTGGATACTTGAAGCTTGTGTACAAACATGTTTCAGAATTTACAGACTGAAATTTAGATTGAAGTTTTTTTAGACAATAGAAGTAGCTGTTTGCATGTTTTGCTTGTTGCCCTTTGAATTCTGTTGTCTGTGTGATTTGTATGTGGTTCACCTATAGTTTTTAAAGGTAAACATAGTGAGGGGCGTAGGAAAGGGAGAAGCAAAGTTTGTGCAGTTTGTTCAAGGTTATAATTTAGGGTGTGCATTTTGTTTTTTCAGAAATTTCAGGTCAAAGTTGTATGCCTTTTAAGTCAAAAACTTTATTATGAAACCTTTCAATACATGCATTCAAAATTTCAAAGCAAAAGATACTTTCTACGTAAGCCAAGATCTCTTCTGGGCCTATCCAGGCTCCAACAACTTAAATTCAACAAGCAGCTCAACCGAGTAATTTCTTCTTGTTGATCAAAGGAAAATTCCTACTCAAGCACTTCTTTATAACTCTCCCCAAGTTCACCTTCTTAAACAATTTTTCAAAAAGTTCACAAAGAAATTAACTCATTGTTTAAGAAACCAATTAAATCCTGCTCTGAATCAAACAAATCATTTCACAGCTTATGACTAGAAATCCTAAAAACCTCTCATGGATATGGTCAAGGATTAAGTACCAAATCAAACTTGACCAGAGCCCACAAAAGGTAAGAACAAACAGTAGAAGTGAGACTTTCTTTAAACAATTTACCCATTATTCTAGTCTAAGCCCAAATCAAAACAGTTTTTTTGATAGATGAATAGAAAGAGAGGTTGTCATCAACTTGATTCTGATTAAAACAGAAATAAACGAAGCATGCAATGGCGAAGATATCATTATACAAATTAATTGCAGAAGAGCCCAGATGAGCTACATGACAAAGCGATTGATTCCCTGTTTATATACTACCATCCTATTTTAATTTACTGTGGTAGCCACAGTGGAGCATTTATTTTTTCTGAATTATTCATTCAAACCTGCACCTTAGTTCATATAGGTTGTTTATAACCTGATATATTCTTCAACCAAGAGAGTCAGTCCGGAGTAAAAAATTGGGTACAAAAACAAGATGATTACAATCTTAGCAATACTGTTGAGTCTGCACTTTAGAAATCCTGTTTAATCTAATTTATCATTTCTCCATAGTGTTTTAGCATCCCAAGGCCCTCCCTGATTGCTACAAAGCTTATGCTGAGATAGCCCGCTAATTCTATAGCTTCATACAACAAACTTCTCAAATATGCTGCGGTACAATGCTTCTCTATTCTCCATGAATGTTTCCCAAACCATTTTCCTATGCCCCATAAGAAAGCGTGGGAGTGACTGAAGCTGGTATCCCAAATTTGAAAGCAATTTTTAAATGCAAACCCATCATTAACTTGAGAGACGAGGCCTTGCATAGACTGAGACCATGAGACACCTTCAAATGCAATGAGTCTATTAACATATAGTTGGAAGATACTCGAAGTGAAACACCAATTGGACTTCCAGGATTTAAACATTAGGGGCCAGGATTTAAACATCAGGGGTGCTTAATAAACAATTAATTACAGGCACCCCAATCTAATGGTCCCTGATCCTCAAACGTTCAAGACTAAGAACCCTACTCTTTATTCTGATGGATTTTACAAATAGGTGATATATAGCACATAAATAATAGACTAAACAAGAACCTGGACCCCTATATGCTACATGGTGAACCAGTGGGATCTCCAGGATTTAAACATCAGGGGCGCTTAATGAAAATCTTAATTACAAGCAGCCCAATCTCATGGGCCCTGACCCTCAAATGTTCAAGGCTAAGGAAGCTACTCTTTATTCTCAGGGATTTTATGAACAGGTGATATATACAACAGAAATAAAAGACTAACAAGAACCTCGATCCCTACATGCTTCATGTTGTAGCTATAGCCTATTCCTCGTCAGAGGAAATGCTATAAGATTTTGGTCTGGAGATTCTTACATAATCTGTTTTCCTGTACTTTTCAATTTGCAGGTCAGGAGATAACATTTTACAATTATTATTGTTTGTTATACACGCAAGGAGTGTTAACATGGGGTCTAGAACATTAAGCATTTTCCTATTGACCTCTCTCTAGATGCTAGCACCTTGAGTGTTTTCATATTGATCCCTCAAGTGCTTCCCTGTACATGCCTTATCTAGTTGCTAGGTCAACTTCATGGTTTGCCAATCCTTCAGCCACCAATTTACCTGACCTGATGTTTGATATTGAACACACAAGTGAATGTTAACAAGACAAGGATTGAATGCTGCTTCTTTCCCTTCCAGCGGTCTATATTTTCAAACTTACTTACGCCACAATTTCCAAAGGAAAATTAACATATTTTAATGGGAGCAAGTGATGAGTTTTCTGAACATCTTCTTTGTTGGGGGTAAAGCTTTGTGCCATGATTACCAAGGGTTGTGGAGGCAACCAATGCCAGCCTTAATTGTGTTGGGACTTGCAAACGATAACACAGTTCTTAATGCTGCAGCTTTTACCCTTTACCAAAGGCAGAAAATGCAGGTCATTATCAACTGTAAAGACCTCGTTAATTGCCTTGCACAATAGTAACCGATATTTTTAATTTCAAACAATCATGGAGACTATGCTGCCTCAGCCGCCCTTGACAAGCTGCATTTAGGGCAAAACCCAAGAAAGTTTTCATAGTATTAGAAGTCTATGCATATGGATATACATTTATTTACCAACAACGTGAAGCCATTTAATGATAGACAGGGAGCAATTGTATCAAGTTGAGTAATATTTGAAATGAAGCAAATTTGTAGCGGTTATGAACAAGATTTGGTTATAGGTAGATATCTCTAGCCTTTTTACTCAACCATCTCAATTCAACATAATTGTTAGTTCATTTGTATGAAAACATTAACTAGGTGCATGCTAGCTACTACATACTGGAAGTAACAGGATAATGTCAGTATTGTTGTTATAACTGTAAGTTTAAATTATAGATGGTCTGAAAGAACTTAGATCTCATTTTATTTAATTATTAAGAATATGAGGCACAAATTAACTGTGTCAAGTTGAATAATCTACTTCGGTTGTCCCATAATTCTTTTCTGTCAGAGCAACTTCATAAAACAACTCTATATCTCTAAGTACAACATTGTTTGTTGCTCGCAGAGATTGTTAAAACTAAGAAGTGTTTTATAAATTATGGCGACAAGAACTTAAATTCTTAATTGTTTTTAAAACAGCCCAAACAAGTTTTAGTGAACAAAAATGTAGAATCTGTCAACAAGAACTCCATGCATAACGGTTTATAAAAGAAGAATGTAAATAAAGTTTTATTGAACAGGAGTGTAGGATTTTGAAAATTTCTACGATTGGATTGCAGTCGGAGATTTTCTTATAAGAAGCTTTAATTCATACATATAAGATTTCTGAGTTAATTTTTGCAAGGTATAGAAGACTTTTAAAGGGTAACTTAGAGGTGTTGCTGTGTCTTTAACTCTGTGGAAGCACGATGCCTAATGGGTTGGCCGTGTTTTCCCACGACAACACTCAACGTGCACAACTTGGTATATTCAATGAGATTTAGTTTATATTTATAAGATGTTCGATGTAATGTTCGGATTGTGTACACAGAGTTGTTGATATAAGCCGGGCAACTAACGTGTCATTGCCCTCCAATCTCGTTTGTCGAAATAACAGTGGGCTTGGGGTGGCTTATTGGGGTTTTAGCTTGGAATGAGCCATATCCATTGGGGTCTTTTGTAGAGTTCATATTTTAAATATAATTTATATACACCTTTTTATTCCAGTATGTCGGAGGATATGGTGAGTGATACTTTCTTGTAGGAAGGGGTGAAGTTAAAATAGTATTCTAAGAGAAAAAAATTCTATAAAGAAGCATACATAACCAAAGGAATCTCGTGAAAATAAAGAATTCAAAGTGGGGCTTTCAGGTGATGGCAGAGATGCCTTTGGAGGGGATGAAGAGGGAGTCAACTTGGGAGGGTTTTACATGGAAGTTGTAATGATGAAAGGATAGTTGAATTGAAGGAACTTGTGTTAATGGTGAAATGAAGAAAGGAAAGTTCTCATGATGAAATGATAAATATTCTTGATACTAATAGCAGTAAAACAAAGGCGTTGGTTCTTATAAAGGCAAAACAAAAAGAGCATTTACAATTTAGTCTAGAAGACCTATTAAGCCACATCGAGTGGGTAGAAAAGCCACTTGTAACATAAAAAGAGATGGGGAAGAGGAGGAACAATCTTTATTATGTCGATAGGTAAAGTCCAAACAATATTATCATTGTGAACCAAGTGGGGCTGCCAAAGCGAGGCCATATATCAGAATTAAAAGGTGGGGTAGGATCCACAAGGCTTGAGGAGGTCAAATGATGAAAGGTGCTCCCCTTAATATTATATATACATCATTAACAGAGACGACAATAATTTTGCAAGAATTGGAAATAGGCTTTTTATTATTTCTGAAAGTATGTAGAATAACAATATGCAAAGTCACATGGACGCCTTCCTTACAATATTCAACAAGACAAAGCTATGGACTACTACCCAAAATTGCTCTAAACAATCTATGTATTTTTCCTATATAGGCAACTTCCACTGCTGGAGAAGATTATACACACTTAGCCCTGACTCTTGAGGCCAACCAACCTTAAAATTATATTATTTTATTACACGTCATTACAGTTGGCTTAAACAATTTACAAATTACATTTTTGGGTAGCCTAATTTATGAAGACTATTAACTTACAAATTGTTGACTCGATTGGCTATTATAACTCTTTTTTGAAATTGATAGCTCCTATTTGTCATCTAAGGTTTGAATTTGTTTTGGAGCCATTTAGGCCTTTAAAATCGAGCCTGAAATTTTTATACCAAAATTTCATATGAAAACTTGTTTGGCATGCTAATATATCTATAAGATGAACCCCCCCCTGTGAAATTATAATATCTAGAGCTCACATGACCAACTTACCAAAATAGTAAACTTTTACAAATAACAACTTTGCAATGAACAACCCTTATTGGAAAGACATAAATATAAATATGTTTGGGTGATGCAAGATTGCCCTTATACTCAAGAGGCTCTTACATCAGACACTTGGGGTAATTTGAGAAGAGACCTTGTCATGTATCAAGTGTTTAGAGAAAAATCAAGACGATTAACCTCCTCCCTTGTTAGCCATGATGACTCTTCTATTGGTTGCTCTTTCCATTTGACCAAATATTCTTCATATATTATGTTCCTTGTGCTTTTGCCAACACGACTATTTAGTACGTCCTCAATTTCTTTTGTAGCTGAAGTAGTTGTTGGAATATTTCACTGTACTTTTGTGACCTTAGTTTCAATGCCCCCTTCATCATACTCTCCCAGATTTGAATGTTAAAATATTTGGTGAAATATTTAGTTTGGTGGGCAACTCTATTTCACTGGTATTTCCTAAATCATGTCTCTTCAATATCTTGTATGGTTTAAACTTTTTCATTTTCAATTTTTTATATGTACTTATTGGAAGCCACTCATTCCTCAAATGAACTATGACTTCATCTCCAACATGAAATTCCTTATGCCTTCTTTTTGCATGTACTTTAGCCTTGTACTATGTATTCATTTTTGTAATGTGCTTCTTCACTTCCTCATGTATGTTCTTCAAATGTTTTGCAAAATCCTTAAATTCAACATTACTTATCTCTCCTTTGTCTAGCTTCTTCAATTTTGAAGCATTTTTGGGACTAATTCCATATACAATTTGGAATGGTGATTTAGTAGTGCTCTTGTAGAGAGAATTAGTATTTGCTAATTCTATTTGTGGTAAAATAAAATCTCATCCTGATGGCTTATCTCTAACCAACATTTCAACAAATTCCCCAAACTCCTGTTCACCATCTTTGTTTGTCCATTGGTCGATGGATGATGTGATGAGTTGAACTTCAAATCTGTCTTCAACTTCATCCACAATGTACACTAGAAATACACAATAAAAGTGATGTCTTGATATGAAACTACACTCTTTGGTAGACCACGTGCTCTCACAACTTCTATGAAAAATAATTTTGTTACATGAACAACATTACCAGTTTTCTTGCAAGGAATTAAATGTGTCATCTTTGAAAACTAGTCAACCACTACAAACATTGAATCATGCCCTTGCCGAGTCCTTGGTAAACTAAGAAAAAGTACATGTTGACATCCTTTGATGACTTCTTTGGTATAGGTAATGGTTGATATATCCTTGTATTATGCTTTGTTACTTTCGTCATCTGACATAATCTACAACTATGTACAAACTACTTGACATCTTGCTACAACTATGGCCAATAATAGTTCTCACTCAGTAGAGCAATGGTTTTATCATTGCCAAAATATCCAGACAATCATTCACTATGCTTCTTCTTGATGAGAATTTCCTTCATAGAGCTCTTTAAAATACACAGTTGACTTTACTTAAATAGCATTTATCTTGGATGATGAAATCCAACCACTTTGTCCTATCAACTATAACAGGTTTTGTACAAGCTTTCCAAGTTTCACCAAAATCAAGAACCTTTGGGTACAAACTCTCGTGTTCCTTGAACCCAACACCCTTAATTTGCATCTCCGTCAACAAAAGTTATCTCTTGCTAAGAGCATCTGCAACCTTATTAGGCTTTTCGCTCCTATATTTCAAAACAAATATGCAACTCTACAAAACCTCAATCCATTTCAAAACCCTCTGATTCAACTTTCCCTGGTTATTTAAATATTGCAAAACTTATATTCAAATATTGCTAAACATGATGACCATATACAAAACAAACTCCATGGGAAGAAGATAGTATCTCCACTTCTTCAATTCCTGAACTATAACATAAAATTCTCAATCACATATAAGATATTTTCTTTTGACATAATTCAATTTCTGACTAAATAGGCAACTAGTCTACCTTCTTGGCTGAAAGCAAATCTTATTGTAGTACAACTAGCATCAAGGTCTACTTGAAAAACCTTGTTAAAATCTAGATGTGCTAAAACAAGTCGTTATGTAACTTTATGTTTCAACAAATCAAAACTCTTATTTGCTCTTTTAGTCCATGTCAATTGTTTCCTATCCCCTCTTACTGTTTCAATCAATAGTCCACAAATACTGTTAAAACTCTCATAGACTTTATGTAAAAGCTAGCCAATCTATGCAGTTTTTTGTACTTCAATAACACTCCTTGGAGTAGGGCATTCAAGGATAACCATCACTTTCTTAGGGACTATTTTTAGACCTTATGTTGAAAATGCAAATCACAAATTCACTGACTCCTTCGTAAAACTACACTTCTTCAAATTAATCAACATTTTTTCTTCTATCAACTTCTCAAACACCTTAGGAATAGGCATGATATGCTCTTCCAATGTCTTACTAAAGATCAAAATATCTTTTAGGTAAACAATGACAAACTTACCTAAAAATTCCTTCAATACCTCATTCATGAGCCGCATGAAAGTGTTTGGTGCATTGGTTAGCCGAAAAGGCATGGCTAACTATTCATACAATCCTTCTTTTGTCTAGAAGACAATATTTCATTTATCTCCTTCTTTGCTGTGAATTTGGTGATATCCACTCTTTAGATCTATCTTTATAAAATACATAAATCCACTCAAACAATCCATAATATCATCCATCCTCAGCAATGAAAATTTTTACTTGATTGTGATCTTGTTGATAGCTTGAGAATCTGTTCACACCATTCTCCATTCTTCTTTGGTGTTGTATCATCTTCAAAAATGGAAGCACTTCCATGTTAAGAGTGTTTAGCCCTCCGAGTAAGTGGTCCAGGGTCATGTCAAGCGCCTTGAATAGGTCTTTGCATGGATCTGGTTGTTTCCCCCTGTTATGCTTCTCTATCCCTGTTTCTAGCCTCTTTCTGACAATTTTCTCTGAGAAATTGAAAACTTTGACTTTCTGGATCAATGACAACCTAATGACTTTGACCTTGACCTAGGTCAAGAACGACCTCGACTCTGACCTAGGGCAGAGTTGATCTCAACCTTGACCCCAGGTCTAGATTTCAAGTTCCACAGAGTTTAGGATATTGGGCTTCGGAAAATTTCATTTTCTCACTTCCAGAATGGTAAACTCTTAAATTGCATTTAATCTAGGCCCATTTCTAGGGGTTAAGATTAATTGGGATTTAATTCTCCAATATCAGCCTCTCTAGAAGTTTGTGTCCTAGATCATTATATAAGGATGCCTCCTTTTCTCATTTTATTAATCCACTATCAGACAATCTAAGACATATCAGACAATTTATTATTTCCACAATCAAGCTAGTGCAAACAAGGAGAAAGAAAACATTCAAGCATTCAAACATTCAAGATCCAATTCATCAAGGAGATCCATTGTTAGCCATTGAAGGATTCAATCTCTATGGAACCCTCTTGTTGAAGATTTTTCCATTCACATTCATCCAAGCCTCTTCCTATGCTAAGATCCATTCAAGATTGGTGTTGAAGATCTAATGCCATTGATTTGAGACATCCTACATTCATTTCTACATTCATTTGGAACATCCATACTTGTGGATTCAAGGATTCCAATCCTCCACAAAGATTTCAACATAAGCAAGGTGAATAGTTCCATTTACTTTGTTTTTATATATTGCAATTTCAATTTCTTTTAAGATTGATTCCAAACTGGGGTTTGACCAAGGCAAACCACCCATCCAAACAAAAAACCATTTTTCTTGTAGGTATAGGTACATGTACAAGACGACAAATTGAAGTGCAAATTTGGATACCCTTTTTGCCAAACTTTTGGGATCTACAAATAGAATTTTTGTCGGAGCAACGCAGGTCAAGGTTGACTTTTTGGGGTAAGATTGTGCCCCACAATCTCAGTCAAGGTCGACCTACCCTTCGAAAGACACAAATTTTCTGGGGTTTCTTTGTCTCGACATTTCTAGTTTGGAGCAAGTTGTAGAATTTTTCAAAACTATTCACAGACATAAGAAACCAACATTTTCCAGATTTGCCCTACTTTGAGGTTAGTATTTGTCTTCTATTCATTCAAAATTTCAAGTACATACTTTCTACAGTAGATTATAGGATTTTCTCCTTCCTTCATATTCTCCGTTGTTTGATTCATTTGTGCATTGATCACTTCTTTGTGATCAATCAATTTGGATCTTTCCTTTTGGGAATTTGGGTTAAGGATAGGTCCTATATTCCGCCTCTTACATCATATCCTATTCATATATTTTCTTCTATCCATTTTGGTGAACCCAATGAGCTTACCCCCTCTCTTTTATGGAAGTAGATGCCCTATTGTGTTTTTGGTGTTAGATTTCCCTTCATATTATCTTGTGTTTCACCATTCGTTTTGGTGAATTTGACAAGCTTACCCCCATTTTCTTTTGTGGAATTAGATACCCTATGGTATTTTTGCTGTTAGATTTCCCTTCACCTTCACTAATCATTTTGGTGAACCTGACATACTTACCGTCTTTTCTTTTGTGGAATTAGATGCCCTATTGTGTTTTATGATGTTAGATTTCCTTTTATATTATCTTTTTGGTGTTAGATTTGTCTTTTACGTTAAATCTTGCATACTAATTAGATTTCTTGCATCTATATTTAAAAAATACAAAAAAATTGCAAAATCTCTTTCAAAATACAAAAATATTCATGTTTTATGTTTTCTTAGTTTAGTTCATTTGCATTGCATTGGTTTATAAGCTTTACTACTTCTTGTCCTACTTATAATATCCCAGTTAGATGAAGTCGTAGACTTATGGGTGCATTTGATCCTGAGTCTTCCTCTCCTTGTAATATCACAAGTTCATTAGGAAGATAAATGACCATTGACTAGGGAAACGATCAATCAAGAAATCATTGTCAAGTGATTGATCTGTTAGATTTAATTGAATGATGAAGAAATTAAGTTAATGGTCACTATCCTTATCACTTGGAACTAAAGAAGGATTACTATAGAAGGAAGGGAAAACTTAAATGGTACAAATCCAACACAAAATGTGGAATTTTACAGTAAACTAAAATGGATCCCACTGGGGACATTACAGTGGTATCAGAGCATAATCTTGCCATCCTGTGGAAAAATAATGAACACAAATCTATGATGGAGAAAATGATAAACCAAATATTTACAAGAACAAGATATGATGAGAGATGTAAAGATGTAAGATAGCTATGGAAAAGAATAAGCATATTATTTCAAATTAATGATTACTACAAAAGCATATATTTGCAAATGTAAGGGAAGATAGTGCTTGTTCAAATGAGAAGCATAAAGAGGATAACAACAAACATATAAAGAAAAACACCTTGGAAGACGTTGATGAACCATGTAAGAGAGCACCATAGTCTACAAAAAGAAACACCAAAATGTGTGAATGGTAAAGATAATTTTATGGCATGAAAGTAGAAAAGAACTTTAGGAGAACGATATGACACTAAGTCACTACGAGACTTGGGAAAAGATATACTCTCTCCCAAAAATTATAGAGATGGATAATCCTAAAGGGATATCCATAGAGGCCTTAGGATGAGATAAAGTCTCTCCTAAGGATTAAAAAGAGGTATAATCCTAAAGGGATATCCATAGAGGCCTTATGGAGAGATAAAGTCTCTCCCAAGGATTATAGAGATGGGTAATCCTAAAGGGATACCAATAGAGGCCTTAGGATGAGATAAAGTCCTTCCTAAGGATTAAATAGAGAGGGATAATCCTAAATAGATATCGCTAGTGACTTGGGGGATGAGATAAAATCTCTCCTAAGGATCACAAAGATGAGTACTTCCCAAAAGGATACTCATAGAGGCCTTAAGGTGAGATAAATTTATTCCTAAGGTTTATAACGATGGATAAATCCCAAAGGGATAGCTATAGAGGCCTAGGGTGGGATAAATTCTTGCCTAAGCAAAAGAAGGTATCCATAAGGATTTGGAAGAGATAAAGTCTCTACCAATATGTACGAGGATTACTAATCAAGACTTGTCATGGGTCAAAGAAAGGCAAAGGAAGGATCAAGAAGTACATAGTATATAAAGATAAGTTCCTCTTTAAAATTGATCTTAGTAATTGAAAGTTTAATCTTGTGATATTTAAATTTATATCTTTAACTATCTAATCCTAAATTAAAATTTTTGCTGTAGGCTTGTTGACCAAATCATAAGGAGATAGCATTGAATTGCTTGAGGACAAGCAATTTTGGGAAGGGTGGACTGTAATGTCCCCATTTCCAAGATCAATTTTAATAATAGAGTTAATATAAGGAATAAATAAATAAATAAAGATAATAATTATATTGATGAAGTTAAATAATACTAATAATATCTTATAGGAATAGAGTATCCAAATTGTTATTTAATAAATAAATCGATAATATTAAAAAAAGTTATCTTATATAATGTCTCTTATATAATTATCTTTGAATTATTATTACAATAGAATAATATTTTATAATTAAATAGTATTATCAATAAAGAAAATATATAATTGAATAGAGATGCTAATATTAATCAATAATCAAGAAATCACAATTAAATAAATATTTATATGTTACAACATCATTATATTTTCATATAATTACATATGATGATAACTAATAATAAACATTATAATAATCATTGTGACTCTAAGAAGAGTCATGACAATTCCATCTCCATGTTATATATAGATAGGGGAAGAAGACATGGAGGGGAGGCATTCTGATAAATATATAAGCCAACTCATCAATAAATACACTTGGTTTCATCTACCAATTGCAAGGGGGACTATAGCATTATAAAATCTCATGCACTAGAAAGCAGAGAGAGAAGATAGTTGGATTCTAATACACACCCAACTGGCACACCCAACATTTCATATCCACGCAGGTGGAAAAAGAAACAAATAATGAGACCATTAGAGAAAATACTAACTCATGTAGTGACAGATGAATACAAAATTACCTACAGCAATAGAAAGGAGATGATCATTCACAGTCTAATCACAACGTCCATACAATAACGTTTGACTTAGCTGAAAAGAATGCAGAGAAGCCTTGCGAGTTTTTTCATAAATAGTTAGCGTGGACATGCACAAGGGAAACAATATAGTCCTGGGTGATTACAACTCGAAATAAAATAGAGGGAGAAATGTATAAGAAATGATAGGCAATCATTGCAAACTTGGGGTATGAAAAGGATACAGAGATTAGATTTTGATCTTCAACGATAAGGTGTTGCAATCAAACTAACTGTCATATTTAATGGGATGTTAGAAGAAGTCTTTGATGAACATTCAAAATATATACACGACAAAATCAAATCTTCGAGACAACCAATGATTCATAAATTGATAGGATACAAAGGGATCCTTGTAATATGACGAGGGTGGGTCATTCCAAATATGAATACCGAGTAAATGAAGCATTGTAACAAAAATGATTGATATCAAATACACTTCATCCAAAACCATAAAACAAAAATGTCCAACTAGTATTATGCTTAAGAAAATCACAAGTTCATTTGGAAGACAAATGACCATTGACTAGGGAAACAATCAATAAAGAAATCATTGTCAAGCGACTGATCTGACAAATTTAATTGAATGATGAAGAAATTAAGTTAATTGCCATTATCCTTATCACTTGGAATTAAAGAAGGATTACTATAGAAGGAAGGGAAAACTTAAATGGTACAAATCCAACACAAAATGTGCAATTTTAGAGTAAACTAAAATGGATCCTAGTGGGGACATTACACTTTACAACAACTTTCATAATTGACTCAAAACAAGTTTAGTATTCCTACATGTGATATGGGAAGTCCTTTGTCTCGAGATATCATTCGTACTCTCGTTCCTCAGCAAGCGATATGCCTCGTCTTGAGAATCATAATGGTAAGGGAGACCCTATTCATCATGTTAAAAAATTTCAAATCCTTCATAGTGATTATGCTCACGACCATAGGATTTTAGCCAAGTTGTTTACAAGAACCTTTCGCGACAAAGCCTCACAATGGTTTTGTTCCTTGCCTCCTTATTCTATTGATTCATTTCCACAACTTGCCAATGCTTTTATTCAACAATTTCAAAACAACATTAGCCTGCAAGTATCTTTGACTGATTTGATGCATTTTAAACAAAGTTCTAAGGAAAAATAGACTTAATTTATTGGTAGATTTAAGCATTTACACGCTCAGATTTCCTATACTATTCTTGATATTGATATTCAACATATGCTTATTTCAAATTTGCAAAAGGATATTATAGATAATATTCTGCTTACTAAATTTACCTCTTTTCAGCAACTTTGTGCAGTGCTTCATCATTATCAATTACAAGTGAGTCAATGTGAGAGAAACACTCCAATCGCTCTTGTTCCCGTTGATAAAAGTGACACTACTCCTAATCCAAATAAATTTCAAAAATTCAATAGCTATGTCAAGATAAACAAACAAGAAATGTAGTTGTTGATCAAGATGCTATTGTATCTCACAATGCCACTTTTGCATCCAATGCTTTTTGGTTAAATCGTATGTTTACTCCTCTTTCTAAATCTTTACATTCTATTATGAATAGATTGTTAACTACTAATATGATTACTTTACCTCCTATTTGATCTCTTTTACCTACTACGATTGCCTCTAAATCCTTTGATCTTAAAGCTTTTTGTCAATATCATTGTCAGAATGGTCATGATACTGAAAAATGTTATTTCTTTAAAACATAAGGTTCAAGACTTAATTGACTCTAATGCCTTATCTATTGATAATCTTGATGGTAGTGGTAACAAATTTATTTCTCCTCCTAATTAAAATCTTCAAATCTATATGAATCCTTTACCTACACATGATACTACTACCATTGCTCAGTCATCTTCTATGGATATTGTGTATGATTCAAAGATGGATGATCTTAATCACATTGTTAATCAAGTGGAGCATGTTGTTCAATCTCGATCTCCACCTCAACCTCAACCTCATCTTCAATCTTAAGTTCCATCTCAACCTCAACCAAAACCTAAGCCTAAATTGAAGATTCAACCTAAATCTCGACAACCTAAGTTTAAAAGATCTTGTGAACTTTTGATTACCTTTGATGATTCTGAGACTATTAAATCTCTTGATGGTCCCCTTTATATTTATGCTAGGATTTCTCAGATACCTACTCATGGTTGTCTCGTTGATCATAAATCCTTAGACAATGTTATTACTGAAGAAAATCTTTTTATGAAAATATTGCAACGTGATTCTTATGATACATCTGATGTGTGGATTCAAACTTGTAATGATTTTCTTTATCCATCATTTGGCTGTATTAATTTACTGGTTGAACTTTGTGGTAAAATCATGAACACTACCTTTGTTGTTTCTACTTCTGATTAGTTTCAAGTTAAGCTTGGTTTGTTGTGGTTAAATGCCATGCATGCTTTTGCTTCACCTATCCATAAATGTCTTAAATTTGTTCATAATGAAGTGAAGATGGTTAATCATAGTTTATATCAACCTTCTAGGCCCAAAGATCGTGCTACCCTTGACTTCTTTTGGCCTTCATTACCTAATTCATGTCCTTCTAGACTTGATCATCTTTTTCACTCATATAAAGCCTATAAGCATCATAAGATTCTTGAGTTAAGCTTACCTCCTATAGATCTTAATCGTGGTCTTTTGCCTACACCTTCCATACCTCCTTTATCTATGGCTTCTACATTTGTTAATCAAGCTCCTGCTATTGGTTGCTTGTCTACTAATAATCCTATTAATCCTCCTATAGAACTTGTGAAGGATCCAGTAATTGCTCCTCCTAGTTCTCAACACATTTCAAAAAAGACAAAATGCAATCAATCTACTAATGAACGTCGTAAAAAGTGTCGTGGTCAAGCTAAAAATTGTAATTCTATCTTCAAAAATATTTACCTTCTTCAGATATAACTATGCATGATGTGTTAGAAGAAGTTGTTGCTAATAATGATGTTAAGATGCATGATTATGATGATTCCATTCGTATCTTAGATCCCATTTTGATTAATTTGGATTAAGAAGATACTCTTGATGATACTAATGATGTTAATGATGAATATGAGACTATTGACATTGACATTGATTTACCTAATATGCTTTCATCATAATTGACACTTAAACCCAGTATCAAACATTATGATTCTCAAGAGGATCCTTGTTTGGAACTGGCTATCATTTCTACTATGTCGGATATAGTCCCTCTTGTGAGTTACTCGCCTTCCCTAAATGATATGGAATGAGATGAGGAGAGTAGGTGACACACTTGATTGACTTGTCCTTTATGGTAGCTTTGTTGTGTGTTTGACTATTGTACTATGCTTCTCCCATGATTTTTTTGCTAAATGTTGTTAGATTCTTTTATACGAACCTTGTTGCTCTATTGGTGCAAGCTAATAAAGGAATCAAACTTGTTGTACCATTCCTCTATATGTATATCTATTCTTCCATATGTTGTTTCATGTTATATTGTCCCTATGTTATTATTTGTAAATGTTTCCTTGTGTAATCATCTTGGATCCATGACTTGGTAGCACTGATTCATTTTGGTCTAGGTCATGGTCCGAAAAGATTCTTCTTCATATCTTTTATGTGATCATTCCTCCTTTGTGATTGTAGTTCTACTTTCTTTGGGGAATGATGTCAATTCATTTGCAATAATATCACACACACACACACACACACACACACACACACACACACACACACACACACACACACAATCTTATGATAATATTGACCCCATGGTAGGTAGATCCCTTCTGTGTTCTCTGTATGTTTATGTGATATTTCCCTCGATTTGTCTTTGTCTAGGGGCATTTCGTAGTGGAAAAACAATCAATGGAGTTGTTTATGTTTCTGTTAAAGCCATTGATCCTGTTAAAGTGTTAGCAATGACTTCAACATGGGGGCATACACTCTACTCATCTATTGTACACACACTTTTTGATACACATATTATTTTCCAAGATACCTTTTCTCCCTTTTTGGATTAGTGACTAATCCTTAAAGCATGGATTTATATTTTAGGATCTCTTTATCCTTCTAGTTTCAATATTCTTGATCCCTCAAGGTCAAAGGTGTCCTTAAGACTAGATCTCTTTTGCTTTTTGCTTTTACTCTTATGGAATAGAATATTCTTGAGGGTGAATCCTTAATGGGTTGACTAGTGAGTAGCCACATTCACTAGCCAGTTCAATTCCATCTTTCTAGTTGCGTTGTTTCCTTGTGTGGTTCACAATGGGACATAAGTTGTCATTGGGCAAGATAATCACACTCTTTTTCTCTTTTTCTAGAGATGTCTCTCTTATTGTGATCTTGGAGTTAACAAAGGCTTGAGTCCCTAGGGGCTTGAGGATCCCTTTGTCCCTTTGATTTTAATAAGATTATCTTTTCATTATGATCTCCTTTACCAAGAGTTTGCATCAAGTCTATACTCTTGCTAAAGTGGGGGCTTAATTTATTGTCTTAAAATGGAAGCACTTCCATGTTAAGAGTGTTTAGCCCTTTGAGTATGTGGTTGGGGTCATGTCAAGTGCCTTGAATAGGTCTTTGCATGGATCTGGCTATTTCTCGACTATTTTGTTTCTCTCTCCCTATTTCTAGCCTCTTTCTGACAATTTTCTTTGAGAAACTGAAGACTTTGACTTTCTGGGTCAATGACGATTTGATGGGTCAAGGTCAACCTCAACCTTGACCTATGTCAAGGACAACCTCAACTTTGACCTAGGGAAGAATCAACCTCGACCCTGACTTCAAGTCCAAATTTCAAGTTTTGGAGGTTTTGGGATATTGGGCTTTGGAAAATTTCATTTTCCCACTTCCAGGTTAGTTGTTTTGGATTTAAGAATGGTAAAATCTTAAATTGCATTTAATCTAGGTCCATTTCTAGGGGTTAAGATTAACTGGGATTTAATTCTCCAATGTCAGCCTCTCTAGAAGTTTGTGTCCTAGATCACTATATAAGGAAGCTTCATCTTCTCATTTTATTAATCCATTATCAAATAATCTAATCATATTGGACGATCCATTATTTCCACAATCAAGATAGTGCAAGAAAGAAGGAGAAAGAAAGCATCCAAGAATTCAAGCATTCAAGATCCAATTAATCAAGGAAATCCATTATTAGCCATTGAAGCATTCAATCTCTATGGAGCCCTCTTGTTGAAGATTTCTCTATTCACATTCATCCAAGCTTCTTCCTATGCTAAGATCCATTCAAGATTGGTGTTGAAGATATAATGCCATTTATTTGAGACATCCTACATTCATTTCTACATTCATTTAGAGCACCCATACTTGTGGATTCAAGGATTCAAATCCTCCACAAGGATTTCAACTTAAGCAAGGTGAACAGTTCCATTTATTTTGTTTATACATATTGCAATTTCAATTACATTTCAAGGTTGATTCCAAACTAGGGTTTGACCAAGGCAAATCCCCCATCTAAACAAAAAACCATTTTTCTTGTAGGTATAGGTCCAAGACGACGAATTGAAGTGCAGATTTGGATACCCTTTTCGCCAAACTTTTGGGATCTATGAACATAATTTTATTTGGAGCAGTGCAGGTCAAGGTCGACTTTTTGAGGTAAGATTGTGCCCCATTATCTGGGTCAAGGTCGACCTACCCTCAGAAAGATAGTTTTTTGTGTTTTCTCTGTCCCAACATTTCCAATTCGGAGCAGGTTGCAGACTTTCTTGAAACTATCCATAGACATCAGAAACCAACATTTTCTAGATTTTCCCTACTTTGAGGTTAGTATTTTTCTTCTATTCATTCAAGATTTCAAGTACATACTTTCTATGGTAAATTATAGGATTTCCTCCTTTCTTCATATTCTCGATTGTTTGATTCATTTGTGCATTGATCACTTCTTTGTGATCAATCAATTTGGATCTTTTCTTTTGGGAATTTGGGTTAAGGACAGGTCCTATATTCCCCCTCTTACATCGTACCCTATTCATATATTTTCTTCTATTTAGGTGCTAATATTTCTAGTACAACATATAGACTCAAACTTTGCTTGAATTTATCCCTCCTATAACAATTATTGTACTTGTTTGTTCAACTATTCACTTTTCGCTAATATCATTCTATGTGCTACCTTATTTGGAAAATTGGCTCTTGGAATTAGGTCCATCTGATGACTGGTCTTCCTTACTAGTGGTAATCTATCAGACATATTATCAAATACAATAATTGGAAGTTCATCCAACAAATTTGCAACTTCTGTAGGTACACCTTCTACTTCTTCTTTACCATCTTTTCAAATTATAGAAAAACACATATGTTCATGCCTCATACCTTATAGGAACTTTCTTCCATGAACAAAACTTATTCTAGCATTAGTGCATACCTATTCTTTGATGTCCTTTAGTGGCTCTAGTTTATGTTTCACTCCATCCTTTATCAACAAATAGGTATTCACACAACCATCATGTACAACATGCTTGTCAAACTTCCACAACCTACCCAACAACATAGGACATGTATCCATGGGTATGATATCACATACTATCTCACCATGATAGCCCCCAATCTTGAACTTTACTAGGCACTATTCATTGACCATGATCTTTTGGTCATCTTACACCCAAACAACCCAGTTTGGATGTGGGTCTTTTTGCCTCTTGAGCTTTAAATTTGTCACTATCTCTTTTGACACCAAATTGTCAGTACTTCCACCATCAATAATCACATCACAAGACTTATCTTCACACTTGCAACTAGTGCAAAATAAACTCCTCTTTTTCTTAGATTCATTCTCACCACTAAGAAAGTCTCTTTGATGAACTAGGACTTCTCCTCTTTCAACATCTTTAGAAGTTGATGATTTAACATCTTCATTCACATGTGCAACTCTAGCTTGGCCTTAAATTCTCCTATCTACCCTTCCTTGGCTTTGAGGACATTCAAAATGCTCTATGTCATTCTCCATAGTCAAAACATGTTCCATGGAAACCTCCTCTTCCAGGTCCTTGTCCTCTTCCTCTTTCTCTTTGATCCCTATTATTCTAATCATGGAAATAATTAAAATTGTTTCCCGTCTAGTTTTGACTACTATTGTTGGCTTCATCCATCTTGTTTTGATATTTATTTCAGCCTCTATAAGACCTTCCCACCAGATCTTCCACCATGACCTCTTTTTCTTTGTCTGCTCTTAAACTTGTATTTCAACTTTTCCTTTACTCTTAAAGAAAAATGGTATGCCTTTTCAATATTCTTCATTCATACTAGAATCAATTCATCCTGAATGCTTGGCCTCAACCCATTAAGGTAACAATCATATATCTCCTTGTCAACTTCTGCATGGCCCGTTCTGATGAGGACTCAATAGAACTCTTTTGTATGTTCCTCAGTAGATCTTCTCACATGCTTCAACCCTTGTATTTTCAATAGATCAAACTCATAAACAATGAGAATTAATTGTTGCTCCAATTTAGCTATCATCACATTCTAGCTTATGATTTTCTCCTTCCCTCTTCTATTTTTCTCTAATCAAATCTTCTACCACTGAATATTCCCATACCCCTTTAGTATGGCCTTCACAAAATTGACCCTATTAGGGTCCTTAATATATTTGTAATCAAAACACTCTTCTAATTCATTGATCCTGTTGATTAACTCCTTTGGGTTAAGATTTATCAAAAATGTGGGAGCCTCAATTTTGGGTCTTTTTCCAATAAAATTTACAAAATTACATTTTTGGGTAGCCCAACTTTTGGAGACTAACTTTCAAATCATTGACTTGATTGGCTATTTTAATCATTTTTGGAAATGACATCTTCTATTCTATAATGGCTGACTACACAAGTCTCCATCAATCGAGGTTTGACTTCATTTTGGATCTATTTAGGCCTTCAAATATGAGCCTGAAATTTTTATACCAAAAATTTGCAATAACTTCACCAATACATATGATATGAAAATGAAACTTTTCTAACAAATTGATATATCTAAGATGAACCTCCACATGTGAAATTAGAACATTCTGAGCTCACATGATCAACTTATTAAAAATAGTAAGTTTCCACAAATAAAAACTATGCAATGAACTTTGCACTAAAACAACCCTTATTGAAAAGACATAATAGAAATACTTTTGGGTGATGCAAGATTGCTCTTACATTTAAGATGCTCCTACATCATCAAAGTAGTGACATGAGGAAGATCACCATGGGAAGAGTCACCATCAGATTGTGAAAAGTCATCATAAAAAGAATTGGATGCCATGATAGTCAAGTGATCACCATTAGTGTCCTTTACCATGTTTTAGTGCCTTTACAACATAAGAGACAACAACCTATGGCCAAGTGGCTAGTAGAGAAGCATTGATGACATTGCTTCATAATCCAATGATCAAGTCATGAGAACCATATCTCTAGGAAGAGGTATGGAGATAATATCATCCAAAAATATGTACAAATATAGAAAGACCCATTTAGGAAGTGGTATCACCCACCTTCCAATACTACATTTGGCATTGATATTTTTGACGTTAATTCATCACACCAAACAACTAAATATCATCCACCACCTGAAAAATATGGCCATTGCTAAAATGACATCGAAAACTATGACAATAACTATCAATGTTGGTTGTCCGATATCAAGAAGTAGATGTCAAAAACTTCATTTCATCTTGATGTCGAGATACTAAATGTTAGAAAATAACATTGCCAAAGAATTGTTTGGCTCACCTGCTCCATTTTCATGTTGTCAGATAAGAAATGAACCTATCATCATGACTATGGAATCCTCATCAGTTTGCCTGTCAGAAATTATTGTTATGTTGTAGGAAGTTCAATGACCTACACATGGTACATTTGAGGAAACAAGCCAAGGGAAATAAAACCACAATCCATATGCATGGACAACAAACAAAGTAGAAAAATTATAATTTCCAACACACGTTTACATTCTTGTTAGAGGTCCATAGATTTTTGAAGTTATATGGTATTGCAGATGACAAAATTATGAGTGCTATAGGTGAGGGATCCCCTCAGCAAGCAATAAATTGAAACAACTAAAACACTAGAAGACTTCTAATCAAAACAACTATCAACTTCCCTATTAGATCTCCATCTTAAGTTTCCACCTCCAATAACTTTTTGAATTTCCTCAACATGTATAGTCTTTACCTATGCATATAAGAGTTTCTCATAGAAGGTATATGTACAGATGAGGAGCACACATCTTTATCGAAGCATTGCTGGGAGCTTGAACCAACGCCAAATGTACTAGTGATGATTTTTAAGATTGTGAAATCACTAGTGCATTTGTGGCTTGGTCATCTCTCAACAATGCTTCAAAAAATACTATGTGTTTGTCACCTATGCATATATCCTTTTTGATCAACTCTTATATGCATAGGTAAAGGCTGTATGTGTTGAGGAAATTTAAAAAGTTATTGGTGATGGGAACTCAAAGATGGAGATGTAACACATGACTTCTTAGCTATTTTGAGTAGAAGTCTTCTTGTGTTTTAGTAGTTTCAATTTTCTTTCTTGTTGTGGGAATCCCTCACCTATAGGAGTCAAAATTATGATGTCCTCCATAGTCTATAACTTAAAAGACCTATAGACATCTCTAATAGACATGCAAAGATGTGCTAAAAATTGTGTTTTTCAGCTTTGCTTATCATACATGCTTATGGATTATGGTTTCAATTATCCCTAACTTGATTTCTCAAAAGTTGTGTGTGTGTGCGTGTGTATGTGCACGCGCGCACGCGTGCATGCTAGTGGAGGAAAAATCACTTAAGCAAGAGCACTATTGATCTTTGATATTGAACTAAGGTAACCTTTTGCATTGTTTGAAACCAACATGAAGAGCACTCATGTGACCTACAAGTTCAAAGAAAATAGAATAATAATAAATATGAAAGCACATTATGGATTTATTAACATTTCTATCATAGAAAAGGAGGTCCATGATGTTCTATTTATACCAAAAAGGTTTTTCTATTATGATTATGAAAAGGTAGGTGGATGCTTCCATGAGACATAATAGCATGTACATTATATTACCAACTATAATGGGGTTTGTAAATGGTTGCATGAGAGAAATCTAATGCAATAACCATCCAGTTCCAAAAGTTGCAAAGAACCTTTGAAACAAGTCTTTTTCCTGTGCTTAAAGTATAGTTCTCACCTAATTTATTATAATTTTTCCATAACAATACATTAAAAAACTTCCCCTAATAAGTGCTATGAGAGTTTTGGACAAATATGTGAGCTAATTTTAAAAATTACGATATCATTGGTTGAATATTTGAGTAACTAGGCTGCTCATTTGTAGTGTTTGCTAATCATAGTTGTAAGTGATAAAGTTACATACCTTTAATTCCTAGTGCACAAACAATGGATGCAAACATTTGATTGACTAGGAGCTTCAATCGCCAATTGGTCATCATGTGCTTTGAAAAATTATTGGTGGTTTGGGAGCTAGACAAAAGAGAAATATCAAACTTGAAAAAGATGGATGTAAAATTTCAAACAAAATTATCAATCGCTTTTAGTCTATTTTGAAATATAATATACAAAATAAGTATACAAATAATTTTATTATGTTTTCAAGAAAACAAAAAATGTCTTTTCAAGAAATGTATGCTAGCTATAACTTTACAAAAAATTGACCCGTAGATACCTCAAATATGAAACATAAAATCTCCAGAATGAAATAAGGAGAGATTCAAAGAAGACAAGAGATATAGAGGTCCCTTTAGGAAATTATCTGCATTACTAGTAGGAATGAGCAGCCAACTTCGTAAAAAACTTAAAACAGGTTATAGCCTAACAAAGAGATAAAATATCAATAATGTGGAGAGAAACATACCTTTAACTGTTAAGGTTCCATGGAAAATGAGCTATATAAAAAAAGAGCAAGTAAGAAGATATACAAAATCAAGTTTGGATTAATCTTTCACCTAAGTTGATAAAATGTTGTCAAGCAACTTTTTTTTTACAAAAGTTGCTTGGTAAATGAACTTCTTTACCAATGGTCATACCTATTCAAAAGTTGGTTTTGGTTATTGCTAAGAGTTTATATAGACATATTTGAAACACTCATAAGTCACTGGATGGAGATTGTATAGATTTGGAGTTTGATGTATAAAGAAGCACTGATCTCTATCTAATTTTTGTTATTTTCTAAACTTGTAGAACCTTGTATAGATTAGCTATTTTCTAAAGTTGTATCACCTTGTACAAATGTTTTTTGGACATGGTTGGATAGTGTTTTGAGTTAACTTTCTAATACAGTTGGTTGGACTTAATTTGGTGATTACTAAAGAGAGTTATACATATTTTTGTATTAATATGTCTTAAACCCTCCCAGAAATTAGCAAAAACAGAAAGTGACCAGACAAAATGTGGATTTGGAGTATTTGGAGGCTGATAAAACTCTCTAATTTCCATCTTTAAAGTAAATACAATAAATAATGGACAATAATGGTAAGTGTTGGATCTGTGATGTGGAATGATCCTTTTAATGATCTTGTGATTGTTGGAGAGTCTATTGGAGGTTTGAGCTGAAGTAGTAGAGTGTCCGGGGGAACTTGGAGTTTTTCCTTATTTAATGTGACCAATATTGATTGGATCCACCTTGTTCCATCACATGAAAGTCTAAAGGAACCTAGTAGATGTTTCTAATCCTAGGGGTGAGTGACACGAAGTTAGAGGATTGGTTGTGACTATCATAAATACAGGAACTGGTAACTGTCATAAGGATAGGGATTATGATGTCAAGTTTTTTATGAATACAGTTGGGAAATGTTAAGCGTTTTGTGATTCAACATAAAGTTCAAGAGGTTCTCCTTGTGGAAGTTTATTGGAGAGTCAAGGTATTAGGTATGGATCCATTCTACGGTATGATATTGGGTACTAGGAGTGATGGAAGGTTGTATTTGGTGAGTAAGTGTTTGACCATTGATAGGTCTCTCAAATGAGAAGGATATTTGACACAATCATACTTTGAGAAGGTGATTGGGTATCAAGATTCGCTTTGTTTCGAGAATAGTTTACTATTCACTACTTAATAGGGCCAACCACATGAAGGTGGAAGCTCAACTTCCCACCCTCCTTTCCCCAACATAACTATAAATTCCCCATTAATATCTAAGATTCATTCATTCTTTCATCCATCAATAAAATATAACATTCATTCATTATCACATGAAGTATAAAAAATAATGAGCATCCATGAAATAATCTCATAATATCCAAAGCTAAGATCTGACATTCAGCCATTTAAATATAACATTCAATATTGATTAACACATGACACTCATTAACACATAACATTCATTAAAATTCATCAACATGCAACATTCACCAATATTCATTAGCATATAACATTCATGAACATTGATTAGCATAGTAAAGAATCAATCATTGTGAAATAAAGTACATTAAAATCATGACTTTTTTTGTTGTCGTCTTTTTAATCTTCTTGTAAGCAACATTTGCATCATCCAACCTATCTTCATCATGTTCCTCTTCTATTGTTCTCATTGAAAGCCTAATGCAAGGACGAGGCAACTCGTGCAAACACGGGTTCATTGCAATAAAAAAGAATCGGGTTATATTCAAAATATTTATTATTGTTACAAGTGTACATAATTTAAGGAACATAACTTTTCTACTCTTTATAGGAGGGGGTAACATCATTTTCTCTTCCCTCGACCTTAGCTTGTTGAACACCCTCTGTAGCTGAAATACAAAAGCTTATGTTAATAAAAAAGTCTAATTACAATAAACGAATAACAATTTTCCTCTTTACCTGATGGAGAAACTTCACTTATACACAAGTCATGCTCCACTCACTAGTAAATCTGAACTCAATTTTCGACGAATTTTGGTCAAGTTCATGGGAATTTTTCTCGTTAAAATTTTGACGAACTTGCAGGTTGGTCAAAATTTTGACCAATACATTTGTCAAAATTTTTAAATTTTTGGTAGCTCTGATTTGTCATTGTTGGTCAAAATTTCCACCAATGTTTGGTCAAATTTTTATAGAATTGGTAGAAATTTTCACCAATGTTTGGTCGAATTTTTTTAATAATTGGTGGAAATTTCAACCAACTCTTGGTAGAAAACTATCAAGAATTGGTCAAAATTTCCACCAATGTTTGGTCAATTTTTTAAAAAATTTAAATGTTGTATCAAGCAATTGTTTCTTATCCAAGCCATTTAATTTGCAACGTTTTAAATCTCTGCAAAGATAAAGTTGGAGCAGGAAAATTTTTCTTCTCAAAGGTGTCCTCTGATTGTAAAGTGTCCATTCCATTATTTGTTCAACAAACAAGACATATCTAGTTCAATAGATAATGGAATGGGCACTTTACAATCAGAGGATACCTTTGAGAAGAAAAATTCTCTTGCTCCAAATTTATCTTTGTAGAGATTTAAAAGGTTGCAATTTAAATGGTTTGGATAATAAACAATTGCTTGATACAACATGGAACAAATCGACATTTATGCATAGGGCACCATCAATTATGTGAGTGATGCAGATGTAGCCAAATTTTTTGGAGTCAAAGCCACCAATTAATATAAGGTTTCTAATCTCCATGAGGTCGACATTGTGGTTGTAAGGGCTATAGAGGGTGCAATTCTTCATTGTCTACTTCATCATTGATTAACTTGCACCACAGACTGACAATCTTCATCTTTGTTGTGGGCTCCTATCCCCTATGTGAGTGCTGATGTAGAAGCCGAAGCTACAATTTGTTTATAACAAACAACAATAGTTCATATATTAAGGAAAGCATCCATGATTGTCGCTGAAGTAAATATAATTAGTTGACTAAATTAGCAAGTTTAACTAAGTTACATGAAGATGTGTGATTTGTTGCATGAGACAAAATGGTTTGATGTGACTTCTACCATCATGCCTCCTCAAAACATCTTAAAAAAGACTAAATTACTCCTCAAAGGACATCAATAACATCTATTCATATTTACACACCATAATCAAGTCCTTAAGGAGCCTTGTCGCAACCAAGAAAGGTCATATTGATCCACAATTATCAAGATAAAGAAATGCATGTGTATCTAGACTCAAATAGAGATAACATCACAACAAGATCATCACATAAAGAAGATGGATAATAATTAGAGATTGTGATAATCATATTTGCAGATTCATAAAGAGATTTCTATAAATAGTGATTGCATCAATAATTCATTTACCCATTCATACATTCTCAAGTTATAATAGACTTCTCTTCAAATCGACCATCATATCAGGATTACTATTTGGATCAAAAATTGTACTCATCCAATCCATACAGGATTGATTCACAAACATATCCAAATATCTGTCTTACAAAATCAAATATTGCATTTGCAACTCATTCAATCTATAAAGAGACGAATCAGAAACATTTCAAACTTCTTGCCATCCTAAATTTGATTCTGTTCTTCTAAGAGCATTATTGATATTATTGAAATTGACATAACAGATATAGTTTTTTATATAAATTTATCTCCATTATTTGAAGGAGTCCAGATATAAGGTTTATATAGTTGATATTTGTTTGATCTAGAGAACATCCACCAATGGTGAATAGTTAGCCTCTCATATGGGAGTCTTGTGTTTGAGTCTCCTCGAACTTAACACCTAATAATAATTAATTTCAACACATAATAAAATAACGAATAAACTAGACTTCAACCCATTACCTATAAAAAATTTGGTCATATTACGACAAGTGAGGATATAGGACAAGTGCTAAAGTTCTTCAATTGTTTTACCTACTTGCTCATTCGCCTAAAGTATAAAATAATTACAAGGATGCATAGTTATGGCTACAACAAGTTGGCAAGAAAGAGAGTGTATTAAGATTTAATGATGTTTAAATTCTTCTTACTAAGGACATGAAGAGGAAGAATCATGAAACTTCATTCAGAGACACTTTCATAAACAACAAGGGGGGTAGATCATAAGGAGGTAATCATTACCAGGGAGGAATGTTCAAATGATTGTTGGACTTCACATTCAACAATAACCACATTATATATCATCCTGAATCCATTTATAGAGTGTTACATTGTCTATATAGAGTGTCACAATGTATATATAGTGTCATAATGTCTATGACCTTACTTGTTTTTGAGAGTTTCTTTTCAGAACTATGGATTGTGGAAGCTTCCCATGCTATTCACACTATAAAACTTACAAAATATAATGTTCAAGCATAACTGAAAGTATTAAGTACTCACTTTTTCAATTCAAAGGCCTTAGCCATTGGAAAGATTTGGTCATGTTCTCCCCACAACAAAATACCCAATCATTAGTCCTTGAATAAAACTTTGGATAAAAGGCATTCAAGTAGGAGGAAAAAAAGGCCATGAAAATTAAAACATCATGCATAAGAAACAAACAAGTAGGCAATGCCTTCTTAAGAACAAGAAGAGGTGGGACAAGTTTAGTGCCAATAATAAGGCCTTTCAACAGCTCTTCTTTCTCTGCTCCATTTTTCACATACAAATTTTGTAGCACAGTCCAAAACATGGAAAATTTAGTGTTATGGCTTTGAATTGACAATTTTCAATATTTTTTAATATAAAATAGTAGTAAATTGAGAATAGAAGCTTGCTTGAATTTGTATAGAATTCACAAATTATATTTCTACATTTAGCTCAGACATGCAGTTGACTTACCTCAGACAAGCATACAGTTGACTTACCTTAGACAATCTTCACCCTTAGAGAAATTCAACAACATGTTAACCAAAAATATAGAAGCTATGGGATGAGAAACAAATATTAAATAGTGTAAGAAAACTCGACAACTATGAACAAGAAGTTATATGAAAATTAAACTCGGAAACTATGCACAACAAGTTAAATGAAAGGTAAATATGCACAACCTAATGATTAGTTATCATCCATATGAAAGCTTGATACTTAGAATATCAGCAGTGATACTAAACCTGATCCCTGATCGATATGTTGAACTATAGTAGATGTCTCGAACTATAGCAGATGTCTTTCATTTGGAGAGAAGGTTTTTGTCATGGCAGCAATGCATAAAACATCTCAAGGTACAACTGACAACAAAAAAGATAATCAAAATCTAATATATCATTTAGGAGCTTCAAGTGCATGAAGTTTGACTATATAAGTGATTGATAATCTTCTTCTAAAATTTGCTGTCTATACCAATAATTGATGCTCTTCCTCCAAAACTTGTTTAAAGTTAACCTTGATATTATTGTTATTTACATATTGAACTTGAATGCTAAATATTTATGATGCATATTTTGTTAGTAGAGTACATAAATACTAAATCTATTCTAATTGTGATTTAATAGTATTGTATTCCAATTCTAGTTCAGTGTTGATCTTATCTCACAAGACCAATCATCTTAGAGGGAGTCAAGAAGGGTGTTAGGAGGTGTGATGTTGTGAAGGAAAAGTCTTCAAAAACTTTGGAAAGTGCTATGGAAGGGTAGGACAACAAGGTGTCTATGAAACCCTTAGAACCCTCATTATTGGCCAAAATGCGATACGACCTGTTGAAGGCTTGAGACCCCAAAAATACTTGAGAATGGTCATTTATAATAATTATTCTTGTTACTAGTTGTGTTGAATCCTTGAAAGAAAGGAGGTAAAAGACCTACAAATTTGCAAGGAGGCATAATTGGGGCTCCTCTAGTAGCCCTATTTGTGAAGGAACTCTTCAATCAAGAATTAACCCATCCTTTCCATCACTTTGGTTATGTTGAATAGGTTGTAAAACCACTCTAAAACTCATCACAATCCATGTTGGAGTTTGGGAAGGGTGTAGGACCCTAGAAGACCTTTATAAGCCTTTTGGGGAATTAGGTGCTAGAGAACAAGCTTGGAATGCTAAAAGGTTGGAATAGTTAACTTGGTGGGCAGGTTAAGGCAAGTCAGGGGATTCTTTGGAGAGTAAGGAATACTAGAAACCATTAAAGGTGTCAGAATAACACTTAGATCCTAGTTGAGGACTAGCATAGACTAGCTAGTCTATCGTTGCCTCCCCATCAACAATATTGAATATAGATAGGAGCTTACTACTCTAGACATTTAAAAAGGGCTCATTGCCAACCAAAGTAGTAAGTTATATAAAAGAATTTGTGCACCCAAGACTTATGGTCCCAAGGACATGATACATAAAACTCTTCTCAACAGATAAAGAGTGATTCTCTTGATAATGCAACTATCTTGCACAACTTTTTCAACTTCAACCAAGAACACATTGTCATCGCCTTTACTTCTCCGCCTTAGTCACAAAATAACAACCTCACAAACTGAACTCTATTTTTTTGAAACTCTACTTATAGATCTTTAGTTGTTTGCACAACTCTTTGAATTAATTAATAATGCTCAATTCTCAAATATTAAGGTATAAATACCAATAGTGATAAACTTAGAAAGGTATTTAAAATTAGATACAATAGTAACAAACAAAACTAAACATACCCCAATAATTTTATCAAATGAAGGCTACCTTTAAACATTGCATACTCACACACTGTTTTCTTTGCTACCATCTTTGAATAGCAATACCAATTCTGAGCACCAAAAGAGAAACAGGAGAAATTATGTAATGCCCCACCCAGAGATCCTTGGAAACAAGGATGAAATACAAGCCAGATTTTTTTTTTACAAGTATGAATGCACATGACAACATCATATAGGGATCACAAAGATCACAACAGAAGACTTCACCACAATCCCTGTAACCAATAGATCTTCGAACACCACTACCAATTGACACACGTGAACAAAAGACAAAAACCACCACAACAAGATGAGGGCTCAAGAAACGACCACTCATCAATAAAACACCAAGCTGGGGTAAAATGCAAAATTCTGAAATTGGGCTAAGCCTGAAATCCTGTAGCCTTGAAAATTGGCTAAGTCTGGATTTTTGAAGCCCTGAAATTTCTTAGAATCTTTAACTTATCTCTGAGAGGTCTGAAACCTATCTCAAAAGACTTGTCGCATATATTAAAATATATCTTAAGTATAATCAACTTATACTTAAATGATATATTTTAAACCCCAAGAGACTAACTATAGAAACAAACATAATGAAAATAAAAAAGCAACACCAAGGGATTGAAGAACACCTAAGAGGGTACCCCGAACCATCCCTAAAAAGGTTAGATCAGACCGAAAAGTGCTCGCTGCCCACCTGCGCAGGTTTCATAAAAATCATGCGACACTTTATCAGCACTGTGCGATACTTTACCAGTGTTGTGCAACATTTCTCTAGAAGGAGGGCAACACAAACAGGGGTTGGGAGATACTTCTCCAAAGGGCGTGTGATAATGGAAGTCATATGAAATTTCTTCAAAGGGAGTGTGATACTGTAAAGTATCGCACAAAAAAACTCCAAGAGGTGTGTGAAACAATCAGGGTGTGCATGACAGAGTTCAAATGGGTGTGCGATACTTTATTGTATTGCACCATGCTGATACATGGTCACCTAGGAAAAGGCAAGAAGACTTCAAAGGAAGAACAATAAGCCAAACAGAGCTAGAACCTCCACACCGGGGAGTACCAGATGCACATAGATTGAGGAGCAAACACTCGAGTGCAAAAACAATAAGATAAAAGCTAAAAGATAGAAAGCTAGAATCTAACCATCTAAATAGACATCAAGGAAATGACATAATGAAACATCGTAGAGAACTGAAAGCAACATTGCAGTAAAATAGAAATAACAAACTAAGTACGCGGTTCCTCCCAACCGTCAATAGCATCATAAGACCATCGTGGGTCTTAGCCATCCCCGCTGCATAACATCCCAAGTCACCGATCGGATCATCAGTACTATTGTAATAGGGACGTCACTACTAAACATGCAAATAACCAAAAGCATAAGGAAATCTAACATGCTAGTAAAAAAGCATAAGATAATCCTATAGTAGATAACATCACCTATCACATGCTAAACATCAATAAGCAATAGATATGCTACTACAATAATTCACATCACCTAATCATATACTAAACATTATAATAAGGGAATGCGTCAATTAAACTAACATCATCTAAACATGATATCCAAGCATTCCAATGAAAGCATAAATCACAAGAAAGCATACTCTAGAACCCAAAGCATCAAGTGAAAACATCCAACAATGGTTGCACTAGGACAAGACCGTCTCTATACACCAGTCCCTAATAGTGGTGAAGGTAGCTAGACCTCCCAACCATGTGGAACCCGTAGGTCTACACCCGCCGTGCTGATGGAGATAAAGATCCAACCACAAACACACATAAAGCACAACATCGAAGGCTAACACTCACGCCAAACAGTATGATGGCTGTAACCAAGAACCTAAGACAATGCAAGGAGTATAGGTCCTGGTTAGACACTCAAAAGGCTACTATGTAGGGGCTGACATCATGGAGAGTCACTTGGCATCGACAAGCCCAAGCTCAGATTATGCATTTCAACTCCTCAACGGAGGGCCCCAAACACACATTTTATTATCTTAAGTTTTATTACTAGTCACACATTTTCTTTAATTATCACTTATTCAAAACTTCATATCCTCCGCCAACCCTATGAGACTAAGGTCACCAGGCTGCGAGATAGAAGCCCCCTCCATATGCTACCCTACCCTAACCATGCTCATCCTACAACAAGTGCCCGTGGGCATGCATACTCCCATCCCAACCCTAATGATCAAAACTTCCAAAAAAGACATGGAAGGTTGAGACCCGCAAGTCCTCTGACAAACGTACGCGCATGTACTCATGTGTGCCGCACCACCATCATGAAGATCATAACACAAGGACATGAATGAGAACACAATGCAAAAAAAAACACCCAACCAAAAGCAACTCAAGAGGATGGATTCTACACGAATCCCAAAGCCAATAAAACCATACATTATAAAATCACTCAGTCGGCCTCAATCTGAGAGTATAGATTCTACATGAATCCCAATGATGTAACAAGACCAAAAGTCACAAACTTACTCAACCGACCTCAATCCGAGAGTATGGATTCTACACAAATCCTAGTGTCCATGAAACAAAGCAAAGGTCCAAAAGAAACCATAACAACAAGTATAAAATCACTCAGCCAAACACAACGTCGGGAGTACAGATGCAACACGCATGCCAATGCAACATAAAAGTGCTGAAGTGGTCTGACTGATATCCAAAAGGATCATCCAAGTCCACGACCCACATTATGTCGAGAAAACTCGAGAAAACAAGGTGGCACGTAAAATGAGGTAAAAATCCCAAAACTTGGAAAACTTCAAAATTAAAACCCATTTGACCTTTGGGTTCAAAAACCCCAAAAATCCAAAAATAAAAGGAATTAGACACCGTATCCAAAAAAAACCAACATAACGGCCCAAAAACCCAAATCCTCATCCCAAAAAATAGGTAAATGTTCGTAACCGCCCAACCAGGTAGAACTAACATACAGAAATAGAGGGGAACACTAGTTCTCAGCCTCCAAACAAACGACTACCAAAAATAGAAACAGAAACGGAGCAGAAACAATAAAACAGGAAAGCCCTACCTCATAGCCAAAAGGGAAAAATGGGAATCTGAACCATAAAATAAATATCTCGTAGAAGTAGCTAAAAATTGCGGCAATCCAAGGTTTCCCCGAGCTAGATCCAACAAGCTCAACCTCGCAACGGTCCCATGCCTGTAGCTCCCACAACGAACAAAACAATAAATCCTCATGAAGAGGATTTTGGGTTTTACTCTCCAACTTTCTAATTCAAAAGTGAGAAGTGAGGAATTAAATTCCTCTTTGGATATTTATTCACTTTTCAAGTGAATAATTGATTAGGGCAAATAACCAGCCAACCTAGTTAAATCCCGAATCGACCCAAACGAAAATAGGCTATTTCTATAAATAGGAATTCATCTATGGAAAAGCTGCCAGAAATTAAAATAAATCAATTAAAAAGGCTAAAAACCCAAAAACACATAAATCTCCTTAACAACTTTTGCGACAATGCGAACCTCTAAATGCATAGACATGCTTACTAGTCTAATCACATAATGCAAATGAGTTCGGATTTAATAATCACCGAAAGGTTTAAATTAAACATTTAATTAAGGATACATCGACCATATAAGGACAACATTGGTAAAATATGAATGGTTGAATCACTAACTCCATGTGCCACTGCCAGGGATATAATTCCTACACACTAAACAACACGATCAAGTGCAATTGCATATAATAACATAACCGGAGCAATAAATGCATTAAATCACCTAATTTAACCATTTATTTAATTATATTCAAATAATCTATTTACATCACTCACGTTCGCATAAAGCATAACAATGCATGAATGAAGTAAATAACCATAGCATTAAATCCATTACCTAACATAATCAGAGGTATCTCCAAATACTAGATAACCAGATATCATCATTAAACACACTGTCATCTCAAAATGGCATCATCATGCAATATGATTAACTGAACAACATAGTAGTCTAATATCTATGATACTGGAATCAAGGTGTAACATCTGACCCTCAGGTCCTCTCAAATATAAAGCATTAAATAAGAACATATATCTCTCAGATCAAACTATAACAAGGTAAATGTTCGCAACACACAACCAAATAATCCAACATGAACAATCCATTTAATTACTTAAGCATTTAATAATGATTGATTACTCTGCATTAAAAAGGCATTTAAAACACATAAACAACCATAGTCATAAACATGACTAACCACTGCTATAGGAACCTAGTCTAGTGTAGGATGGTAATAGTACATAGTGCAATCTCTGCACACATCTTAAGGTAATCACAGAACAACCTCATGATATCACATCAATCCTGGTAACCACTAGCACAAACCTCAATGAACCATAAATCACATCATAATCTCATAGATCAGTCAAAAGCATAATCAAAGCAACTGATGTAGAAACATAAATCCAAACACCTTGACGGTGTAGACCACTCAAGGTCACAATCATGATCCCATCACAAAAAAAGATCAACAAGGTTGCATCCATCAAGATGACTTACAGAAGTCAAATGGGAGAGGCACTACATCATCCCCCCCAAAGACTAGCTTACTCCTAGAAGCCTGCAATCCAAGAATAGAAACCACACACACCAAGAACAAAATCAAAAGTGAGCAATAGGAATGACTCAACAACTCTCTACAAGTCAAACCCAAATCACTCCAACATTCTCAAACCACCACGTTAACCCCCAAATAGGTTAACCACAAGAGAATGGGTGTCACATAGGCACAAGGTCCTCCAACAAGGAACCTTCTATGCGCTAGGAAAAACCCATCTAGCCAAAAAGTCAACAATACAAGGTAAGGAATAATCCTCTCTACCTCGTCAACAGGTGCCCAACTATGACATGCACCAACCACATGACCAAAAATCAAGGTCAAAACACAACACACTTCCAACAAGAGTTGGAATCATGAGGAAAAACCATGCCAAATTCCCAAGAATACTATCATGTCACACATGATCATTCTGGAATCCACGTAAACTCACCCTTAGAACAAAGCGGATAACAGTTTACCAGAAAATACACACTCCAAAAGACTACTCACCACCAAGTGTAGGAGCAAAACACTTCTCCAAGGTACAAAAGCACAACTATCACTGGGAACTAGGGTAACATAACCCAACCAGACAAGATATCACCTTTCCACAAGGTTGCACAGACTTTTGTCAGTGGACACAATCATGAAATATCTACATACCAACTCATAAGATGGTAACATATGTCCAATGATACCATGTCTCTCCAGCACCATGCTGGGAATACCACACCCAACCTACCACTAAACTCAATCTCCAGCCTTAAGTCAACGGTCAAAGAGCAACTTGACTGAGACAAACCACATGAAGATATAAGCTTAGGGAGAAGGATACTACAGAGTATAGCACTGAGAGGGAGTAACTCTCAACCTCAGCACAAAATCAGCCCAAGATGCATTAGGGAACTCACAATTCCACCAACCATCAACATACTCAATAGAAAACACTAACTGAGCTAGTGACATAACCACACTAGCCTACTCTCTCAAGAGAGAAAGAATACGGAGATGCGCCAAAGACAACATCCAAAAAGGAGAATATAGACTCATCAAAGAACAGAGTCACTCCCAAATGGCCAGGCAACATCAACCCTAAGCAAGAAATGCTCACAAAGAACACTCCACCTCACAAGGGCGGTTCAGTGCAATAGGAAACACAAAAACTCAAGCACGAACTCCAACAAGTACCTAGTAGATTATGAAGACAAGATAACTCTTCCATTATGAATAACATGAAGAGTTAAACTTCTCCAATGGCCATAAATATGATATGTCATGATTGAATTGGCCTCTACTCGAGAAGGTAATCGAAACATCGATCGGCAACTCTAGAAGCCAAAAGAGACCTAAGCCCTACAATTTGAGTCACCACTCAAACAAAACCACAAAGGCAAAAATAACAGTCTTGGCCACCAAGACAAATGATGGACAAAATGTCCAAATCCATACAAGAGCACACATGCCCAGAACAACATAAGACACAGAATGAAAGGTAGTTCACACATTGATACCATTGTTACTTATCTCCCATAATTTCATTAATTAAACATAACATAAGCACTAATGCATAATGAACTGAAAGATTTTCAAGCAAGGGTCCAAGAGTCACTTACCATAAAACAAATACATATCTTTCAATTTCTTTCAAAAAAAATAAAAATAAATAAATAACATTCCATTGACTCATCTTTTAAACCATCCAATTACATTAACAACTTTAAATCTATCAAAGACACACTAGCATGTTCTCCATGATATTATCCCTTGTACGTACTACCAGAGGTTCGAGATGAACATGATAGAGTCACAACACACAACTGGGTAGCAGTGAAACACATCCAGAATAGTCATCATGAAACATAATCAAAGAGCCCAAATGGGAGAAATTGTCAATTCCAACAGTAAGTATAAAAAAGAGAGCTCATTTCAACAATAAGTCAAATGTGACAACTATCACAAAGAGAGCAATAGATAAAATTTGATGACTACTCCAAGAGAGGAAAATACTGAAAACTAATGCTAGCCCAACAACATGAGGAAAGTACCTCCAGCCAAATAAAATAAGGCATCAAACAAATCACATTACAGGTGATGACTGAGTACAATCACACAAGAGATAAAAATCACCACACAATGCTAAGGAATACCTCATCCTAGCAATGTTAGAGAACACACTCACACACATCAAGCAATATCCCATCAGTAACCTCATGCATAAGAAGACAACATTAATTTCTTTAATTATTTTCCATGCAATGCAACATTTAAATATCCATCAAATTAATACAGTTTTACATAAGCTTAAGAAGCAATAAGATTGGGGACTTAAGTCATTAACTCAAGGATATAATGCAAAACTACTACTTTGCAATGATTCACAATAAACACTCATTTTCAATGAAAGAAACCATTTTATTATCGTAATCAACAAAATAGAGAATCACAAATAAGATTCATCTAATTACTTGCAATTAGGAGAAAATAGGGAAACAATGCACCTTTCTCCATGAGGAGAAATGAGAAGAGGCACACAAGGCCAACATATGGACACCAATCAGTGGTTCCATCCCAAAAAGGGTCACACAACAAACCAACCCAACAAGGCAAAATGATTTTGCTTACCAAACTAGGAAGACACACTTCCTTCTCCACACACTACTCTAGTCACATCTACTAGACAAGAAAATCCATCCCAAGTAGATACCAAAGCAACAAAGATCACGAGTTCTCACCAGAACACTTGTACTCAACTAATGCAACAACAACTACAAGGGCAACATAAACACAAAGATCCCAATGTTTGAACATGGGCTCTGATACCAGATGTAATGCCTCACCCGGAGATCCTTGGAAACAAGGATGAAAACAGAAGCCATAATTTTTTTTTTACAAATATGAATGCACATGACAACATCATACAGGGATCACAAAGATCGCAATGGAAGACTTCACCAAAATCCCGACAACCAACAGATCTCCGAATGCCACTACCAACTGACACACATGAACAAAAGCCAACAACCACCACAACAAGATGAGGGCTCAAGAAATGACCACTCATCAACAAAACACCAAGCTGGGGTAAAATGCAGAATTTTGAAATTGGGCTAAGCCTGAAATCTTGAAGCCCTAAAAATTGGCTAAGTCTAGATTTGTGAAGCCTTGAAATTTCTTAGAATCTTTAACTTATCTCCAGGCGGGGCATTACAAATTAGTTTAATAAAGTTGGAATATAGAGATAAGTTTACAAGTCTTTAAAAAAACAAAGTAAATGAGTTACCTTGGTTACCAATAAGATGGAGGCTGCCATTATCAAGATTGTGAATAATAGAATATTGAATATGCAAAAAGTGGTTGAAAAGATGACTTTAGATGGATTTGGGTTTTGTGATTCCTTGTTATGTTAGTTTGAGCTTCACTTGATTTTGAGAATACTATAATATTCTCTACTTAACAAGGCCAATCATGTGAAGGTAGAAGCTTATCTAGCTTCACCCCCTCCCCCTAACATCAATCTAAATTACCCATCATCATCTAATTACATACTTCATTCATTCAATCAATACAATCACATAACATTTATTAATATGACACAAAATTCATTAATACACAATACTAATCAAGACTTCATTAACACATAACAATATTCATTAACATAAAATAAAATCAATATTAATATGCATCATTCATAGATAATCACTTAAAACAAAGTTCTTTCATTATCCAACAAGGTTTATCAAAGAGCATTTTAAAAACATCATTTCTTCTTTTTATTTTTCTTAGCTCTATTAAGAAAAAGGTTGATAGGAGCATCAATATCTTCTTCATTGTCCTCCTCTTTTGGCACATGTAAAGTCAAATTATGATGGCTCCTCCTCTTTGGAGGACTAGGAGGCTGCTACACTAAAGGGGGCTCTGTTGCAAGAATAAGTAAATGGGTTAAATTGGCATACTCTTTTTCTTTTTTTAACTATTAGAAGTTTGTAATTAAGTACTAGTACAACATAACATGCATTTTTCTTACCTGATAATGCCACATCATGTACATTAACATTTTGATCCGTCGCCACATCAACATGTTGAACAATTGGAACATGCTCCACTCTTTCACCATGATGTTCAACATGCTCTAAAATATTCAAAAAAGGATACACGTCAAATTGCAATTGAATATGTTAAATTATATTCATAATTGCATAATTAATTTCCAATAGAAAATTAATACCTCCACCACTATAATGCACATCATGGCCTTCGTTATGAGCAGGTTCTATGATAGTATATGAAGGCTGTAGTAAAATGTTATGCACATTGTTATGCAGTCAATTTATGTTCAAAACTAACACCAAAAAAGAATCTTCTTAACTATTCAATTTCATTTACTTTTCATCTAACCAATTTACCTGTGTCTCATTTGGTGCACTAGATTCTTGGGAAAGGTTTTCAGATTCTTGGTGTAGGTATGCAGCCATGACTTTATAGCCTTCCTTCAAGGCAATTTTTCTATCTTCATTTGTGAGCTCTACATTGAATTTTTTGCCCTGTATTTTTTTCTTCATATCGTCAGTTTTCTATGTATGGTTTCATTAAAAAAAAAATTTGCAACATTATATAAAAATGTATATATATGAAATTTCATTGCTCTTACAAGTCAAGACTGAAGATTCATATAGCCACCAGAGCCAAGTTTGTGTTGGCCAACCTTTTGTAGTCTCACTTTTGTAGCCACAGATGTGTCCTACAGTCTATGAATAGTTTCAAACATGTTAGATTATATATTTACAAAGATCACTAATTAGTGCATGATTACAATATACTTAATACTATCATGACATACCTTTTTCTGCCCTACACTGGTTCATTTACTCTATTTTTACATAGCCTTTTCTCCTTTGCATCTTCTATTATTTCATTCCAATCCATCGGTGGAATAATAGGAGGATGATCGTACTTTGGATTCTCCTCAAGACCCCTTCTATATTGATCCCTCACAATCTTTATGTGCCTTGATGCTCTTTTCAGAAGTAGGCCGGTGTCAAAAATGTTTTTTCCAAATATGTCCTCAAAAGATGTAATTAGCTAATTTTTTAATTCAAAAGCCTATAAATTCCACCTTTAAAAAAAATTTAATTTGTTAGATCAATAAATTTAATATAGTACAATAAATGGAAGAAAAGAAAAATTATGTAGCAATGATACGAAACTACGCACCTTTTACATACGGTGGGTCCAAATAGCCTCAATGTCATATCAAAATGATGATCAAAGAAAACATTATTACCTACAAAAACATAAAGGGATTATTAGTCCAAAATGAGTTATGTACAAGTAAATTAAATTTATACTTTAAATAATAACAATTTTAAAGCACCTGGAAGCTTTCGTAATTTTAACAGAAACATAATTTTCTTGTTTAGCAACAATGTCCTTGCAAATGAACTAGTACTAGTCACACTGACTACTCCAGGGAATGGATCAGCTTTAGTAGTACTGGTCTCTGTTTCTATATCAACTGAAGGTCTATTTATTAGTGCACAAAATAGGTACATGAGTACAAAATCCACCCAACAATAAAACAATGCATGATTAGCACATTACAAAATATAGCAAAACAAGGGTTTACCAGTTGTAGTGGGCATAGATGAGGATTTTTGCATGATCCTTGTTGTCGATAATGCACAAGACAATATTGGACCATCAATCGAAGGAGGCATCCACATTTCATCATGAACTAAAGAATACAATATTGTTAACAAAGACATTTGCAATGGATAAAGATCAAATGGGATACCAGCTAGAAGCATCCAAAAAAAGGTAAGTGTAATAATATTGATGAAAACAAACAAAGAAAGCATTACTTACATGAAGGTTGTATGCTACAACCCTCACCATGTTCACCATACGATGTCACAACTATCACATATTTCTATACAAGAACACATAAAATTTCAGATCATGATCCATAAGATACTATAAAATATTAACATCTATTGAACTTCTATTATTGCTTTAGATTAATTACTGCTTACCTTCAAAGATTGGACCCTATGGTCTAATTTTTTTCTTAGTGCCTCTTCTCCTCACTTGTGTCGCACTCGATGATAATGTTAACAATTTCATTAGTGTATCTTTGTTTGAGTTGTTGGGCCATGAACATAGGGTCAGCCCTAAGGGTGATGTCATGTAGAAATGATGCCCATATTTTAGATTGCATTTGATTTGCTATTATTCTAGTTTTTTCCTATCATTTATGACATCAATATTAATAAAATTTCATCAAAATAACTCCAAAGCCATAAAGAAAAGAACATAATAATACAACATTTGTTTCTATATAAAAATAAAAATTAGAATAATTAATGTTTACCTCTACTAAAGGTGTGTGTGAGATGGTGCATCCTTGCCTATGCATGATGGTCTACCCATGTTGCCCTATGAAAAATATTAGTAATTCTTATAAATCAGTAGTGAAATGAAAGTATTTGACATATTGTACTTAATGTTTGTATTTGCACATATGGTTTTGAAAGAAATTTTTGTTGTAACTAATGTCTCCATCTACAAAATTCAATATTAGTAAAATTCCATCAAAATAACTCCAAAGCCATAACAAAAAGAACATAGGGTCAGCACTAAGGGCGATACAACGTAGAAATGATACTCGTATTTTAGATTGCATTTGATCTACTATCATTCTAGCTTTTTTCTATCATTTGTAATATCAATATCAGTAAAATTTCATTAAAATAACTCCAAAGCCATAAAGAAAAGAACATAATACTACAACATTTGTTTCTATATAATAATAAAAATTATACTAATTAATGTTTACCTCCATTGAAGGTGTGTGAGATGGTGCATCTCCACCTGTGCGTGGTGGTCTACCCATGTTGCCTTGTAAAACAGATTAGTAATTCTTAGACACTAGTAGTGAATGAAAGTATTTGACATGTTATACTTAATGTTTGTATTTTCACATATGATTTTGAAAGAAGAATTTGGTGTAACTAATGTGTATATCTACAAAATTTAATATCAATGAAATTCCATCAAAATAACTCCAAAGCCATAATGAAAAGAACATAGTAATAGGACATTTGTTTCTATATAATTTGAACAATCATAATAATTAAGGTTTACCTCTGTTGAAGAAGGTGTGTGAGATGGTGCATCCCCACTTGTGTGACGTGGTGGTCTATCCATGTCGCCCTATGAAAAAGATTAGTAATTCTTAGAACTTAGCAATGAAATGAAAGTATTTGACACATTGTACTTAATATTTGTATCTACACAAATGGTTTTGAAAGAAATTTTTAGTGTAACTAATGTGTATATCTACAAAATTCAATATGAATAAAATTCCATCAAAATAACTCCAAAGCCATAAAAAAAATAACATAATAGTACGACATTAGTTTCTATATAATTTGAACAATTACAATAATTAAAGTTTACCTCCATTAAAGAAGGTGTGTGAGATGGTGCATCCTTGCCTATGCAATCTGGTGGTCTATCCATGTTGCCTTGTGAAAAAATTAGTAAGTCTTAGAAATCAATAGCAAAATGAAAGTAATAGACTTACCAAAAAAAATATTAATAATAAAGTAGATTGTATATGTAAATTATTTATCTTAAGTTAGCCAAAAATTTGGTGAAACTACTGTGTATATCTAAAAAAATATTTGACATGTTCTACTTAATGTTTATATCTGCACATATGGTTTTGAAAATTTTTTTTGGTCGTACATGACCCCATCATAATTGACATTGGTTATACCTGGACAAACATTTCATTGATCATCATCTTCATCCATGTCATCATTATCATCACCATCATCATACTTGTCACTTTGATCATTGTCATCACCACCACCATCTTCATCGCCATCATTATCATCTTCATCACCATCATCATCATGACCATCATCGCCATGATCATCACTATATTCATCACCATGATCATGATTTTCATCATCATCATCATAATCACTATTATTGTCAGCATGACCAAAATCATCACCATCTTCTTCTTCTCCATCACTAGGTAATAGTCATTCATGATAATCATTTACTTCATCTTGTGCTTCTTCAATATCTTCTTCTTCCATCACATTATACTTTATCGGCCTTCCTCTTGGATCATGTCTAACAACAAATGACCAAACTAGTTTGTGTGGAATGCCAAAGTAAAACACTTGCTTGCATTGGCTTGGAAGAACATAGGGCTCATCTCCAACTGGCTCAAATGACCTAGTATTAATCATTGTAAATCTACTATCATGTTCAATAACAATCCTATCAAAATTATTTTGATTTAGCCATAGCCTGTACCATTTGATGACAAATAGAACTATTTTGAATGAATTAAATTCATACTCAAGTATATAATCCAAAATTCCATACTATCAATTTTTAGATTGTTGAGGACGTATGTTAGTTCTAGACAAAATATTGGTGACCACAAAGACAACACTTATCCCAGAATCACACATTTTCTTTGTTTTGTCTAACTTTTTTATGCAAAATTTATAGCCATGGTAGTACATAGCTTTGTGATGTTTGACCTGCAATTATTCAAAAATGTCAAGATTATTTACATTGATCTATGAGTTGATATTAAACTTATGGCTCATGATTAGTAATCTTCTACATACCTTTGTATCTCTTAAGCCATATACTTGATCAAATACCATTGACATAACATTAAGATCTCCATTACAATGAGCTTCTTTAACCAATGATGCAACACCATCCCATGTTAATGACCGACCATTTTCTTGAGATTGTTCAATCCATACCGTCATCCAATCAAAATTGTTTGCAATATACAAATATAGTGCATCCCACTCACAACCAACTATAAAGAAAACAATTAGACCAGTTATAAAAAACTTATATATATTGATGATGGATGCAAATTAATAAACTATAAAAAAAAACTTATAATTACCTTTCACTCTCCTCAATCTACCTTTCCCTTTCAGGTACTCCCATTCAAATTTGTCATTAAAGTTAGGAACCCAAAAGCGATCTACATGGATATTTGCTACAAAATTTGAAAGATATTTACTAATGTACACTATGGTCTGGTATACTATATCCCCCTCTATCATAGAACCCTCAAGATGTGCTCTTTGTCGAACCAAGCCCTTTATAAATTTCAAGTACCTTTCAACCATCGACATTGACTTAGTTTGTATAGGTCCACACAATTCAATCTCTTCAACTTGATGTATGAAGTAGTGCTCTTAAGCATTGAAAAAGGTTGAAGGTAGGCACTTTTGCATTTCACACATAAGCTGTGGATTTTTTCTCTTCCAATATTTTATATCTTTTTAAATTCCTTTAGATGATAACTACCTAAAAGAGATTCAACACATAAGAACACATAAACGAGATTTCAGATAAAATTATACAATAGATTTAAGATAAAATTATACAAATCTAAGAAAAAACACTTCTAACCTCATGCATTTTTCAAGATCATATATAACTTGTTTAATACTGTTATCAAACTGGTGTGGGAGGAATAGAGGTAGGACATACTACAATCATTAAAAAATGATCATTTATTATATTATTAAATGATGTAATAGGTAGTATATTCAATTTTACAAATATACTATAAATAGAGAACATGACTTACCTTGACAAAAGTACACCAACCATATGTTTTCAACCTTGGCCCAAAATCACATTTCTTTGATAGAAGCGTGCTTATATTTATAGCAAATCCTGTTGAATTTTTTTATTTTTTTTTATTTTTATGACTTCTTTTAATGCATCACTTTGTTGCTCCGTTAATAACCAAGGAAGGGCACTTGTATTTATGCGATCTCCATTGTACATTCAATTATACAAATATAGGGTAAATAGAGAACATGAATTACCTTGAAAAAGGTATGCCAATCATGTGTTTTCAACCATGGCCCAAAATCACCTTTCTTTGATAGAAGAGTGCTTATATTTGCAACAAATCCTGTTGAAATTTTTTTATGACATCTCTTAATGCATCACTTTATTGCTCCATTAATAATCAAGGAAGGGCACTTGTATTTATGAGGTCTCCATTGCTATTTGATTCAATAAAATCTTTTAGTGCATGATTGGATTCATGAATGTCAGTAAAATTTTGGGCAATTTGTTCTCTACCATGCCTTCCATCCAACATTTTTCATAGTGTCTCTATTACATTCTTTCCAATATGCATAGCATCAATCAAATACACAATTGGGAGATCTTTGTAGTATGGTAACTTACTAAATTAAGTAGGATAACTTTTCATTTCTCTAGAAAGTTGGTCATTGATGCCTTAATAACCTTCATGAGCATCAATTACATCATTAGTAAATATAAGACAATATCAAAATGCAAAATTTAAACTTCAAATGAAAAATTGGACACTACCTTGATGATTTAGTCAATCACATTCTGCCTTTCATAGATGAGGTGTCATTCTTCGTGGCCTTGATGATGTCTCTTCTTTACCATTAAAAAGATGTTTTTTAGTAATTTGATACTTATGTTTATTGTGGAGAAAGTGCCTAAACTCATCAAACACCTACTTTCCTAAACTTCTTGAATGACGAGATTCCATCTTCGAACCACAATCTGGACATGTGAGTTTTTTCTTTGTTTGAAGACCTAAAAGATCATGTACAATTGGATCATGTACAGTTATCATGCACAACTTAAGCATACAATAGTAATGAATAAGAACTATAACAGACCAAAAATATGTGATCTTAACAATATAACAAACCACAAAAATGAGTTAGCCCTGTATGCGTGAATATGCGGCCTCTGCTAACACACACACTTCAACATGGTCTTTATTTGTAGATTCATCCTGGAATGAACATTGGATTGTTCATCCAAAAATTAGCCGGTAAGGCAACCTATTGCCTTCTATCTAAAGGAAATTTCTTGTTAGATATCCTCAGATTTGAGGTGTTAAGCAACCAGACCCTCTAAGAACGAAAGATTTAAGAAATAAAATTAATCTATATGATTGTACAGATTAATCTAGAATGAGAAATGCATTCTAATCTAGGAACAATTGAAACAAAACTAGATTAACCTATACATATTAAGCTAAGGATGCAAAATGTATGCAAAAATGTGAGCAAATGTGAGTATGCATTTCAACAGCAATTCAATGCAAATTCTAATTCATCCTCTCCCAAAATGAAGAGATGAGGGTCTCTTAAATAGACTTTCTTGGAATCCATCAATGGTTGAGATCGATTTCAATCAATGGTCAGGATTAAAGGTGAAGTTCAGTCATAAAGGAAAATTCCCAAATTAAAGGGAGTTAACTGATTTAATTTTGAGTAGAATAAGGAGTTAATTGATTTAATTCCTTTTTGATCAATAGTGAACTGGAAATTTTTCTTTTTGAATTGAAGAGAGATTTTGGTGAGATATTTAATTTAATAAAATGGGATATACTCTCATAATTAATTTTTCTATTTAATTAAATAATCCTTTAATTAATTAGAGACACTTTTCTTATTTAATTAAATAACTTCATTTAATTAATTAGGAATGGCTTCCCATTTAATCAAATAACTTTGTTTAATTAATTAGAAGTAAGTACTCCATTTAATTAAATAATTTTGTTTAATTAATTAAAATAGGCACATTTATTAAATTAAATAAATTTAATTCCATAGTACATTAGCCTTACTATATAATTTAATTTAATTAAGGCATAAATACTTAGTAATTAAATATAATATTAATCAATAGGTTTAATGTGACTAATATGAGTAAATACTATAAGAATTAAATAATAAGCATGATGAATGCAAATATGGATTTTCTGCATCTGACAATTAAGTCAAGTAGCGAGTAGCCGAATAAGAATTTTCCTAATGGAATAGGACTTTAGGATTGGTCAGAAATAGACCAGAATTGGTATGATGGCAATGGGCCAATTTTGGGGTATTACATTTTGCCCCTCTTTGAATGAATGTGTGAGCAACACGTTCAATTCAAAGAAAATCAAAAAGCATGATGAAAATCGAAAAGCATGATGTGAAGATGAGATTGGTTCCGAAGTTGATGACACAGAGACCAATTGATAAGCTTTTAAGGACTATCTCTAGAATAGAGCTTAATCCCAAGGAATCCAAGAAGAGCACCTAGATACCTAAGATTGGTAGCATTTAAAAGACTATCTCCAGAACAGAGCGTAATCTTTAAGGATCCAAATAGAACATCTAAATACCTGAAATTGATAAGCATTTAAAAGGTTTCTTTAGAACAAAGTTTAACCTTTAAGGATCCAGATAGAACACCTAGATACCTGAGAGTAATAGCATTTAGAAAACTATCTCTAGAACAGAGCATAATCTTCAAGGATCTAGATACAACACCTAAATACCTGAAATTGATAAGCATTTAAAAGGTTTCTTCAGAATGAAGTTTAACCTTTAAGGATCCAGATAAAACACCTAGATACCTGAGAGTAATAAAAGACAACAAGGTCCAATCATGAGTCGTAGAATCATCCCCAGAACGAGGCTTGATCCTTAGGAGAAGGGGTTTAGACTATCCCAATACCTGTCCATCGAACTTTGAGAAGAGTTATAAGATTGATCAATTGATGAAAAGATAAGATAGATGGCAAAGATGCCAAATAGAAGGGAACAAGATGCCTCGAGTGATGAGATGTCCTAAGTGATGAGGACATGAGATGGGAACGAGATGCCCCAAGCAATAAGTATTCAATGATGTAATCATCCTGCCCCCTCAGGAGCGAAATCGAAAGATGACACACCAGAAATAGATGTGAAATAATATAGCAATAGATACAGAAGAAATCCAAGTTGTAGAAGAATGTAGAAGAGATCAAAATGATCTGAAGAAAAGTTAAGAGTTGATTTGAAATTTTTGTGAAGTTGCAAAGATCGAGTTTGACCAAAAGTTAATCAGATTTAGCCACGGTTGACTTGAGTTGACTATTTCAAAAAATGATTTTTATAAATACGAAGAATGTAAAGTTGAAAGGATTCCAAGAATCACAAAGTATCAAAAAGATTTGGGCTGCACAAGCATTCAATCGCATCGGTCTCAAAATTTTAAAACACATTTTTTAGGCTCTTAGGTGTGTCAGATTTTGAATTCGATCCTGAAAATGGATCCAGAATAGTCCAATTAGCTAGGGGTGTGATTTTTACGCAAATCTGAGCACTTTGAAAAATTTGGATCAATAGCTATATAAGGGCTCGAGGGGTCATTTTCAATTCATTTGTACTTTTTTTCTTCTATTGATTTGAGCTCTGAGAGAGACATGGTAGTTAGCGTGAGACATCATCGATTTGAGTGCTCCAAACATCACAACTGCCCAACAGACTACAGACCACCGGTGAGTCATCGATTCCCTTCCTTTGTACTTTCTCTTTTACGCATTTTGAGGTCATTTATTGCACGTTTTAGCTTGTTTTTAGGTGGTCAAATCTTTCTTTGTGCAAGACCTATCGAATTTTGCGCGAAGATCTTCTTTCTTCGTGCGAAGAAATGGGGTTCGCTATTTCTTCACACATGGTAGGGACGATCTTCGCATAGGAGACACTAGGTTTCACGCGAAGAATGAGATTCTTCGTGCGAGGCGATTTGTTTCTTGCGCAAAAATATCTTTTCTCGTGCGAGTAGTTATTTCTTCACGTGGGAAGCTCTTTTTTCGCACGAAGGCATGATTCTTTGCGCGAAGAAAGAATTATTTTGCATTTCTCAAATTTTGCACGAAATCCCATGACAGTCATGATTAAAAATTTGATTTTCGCACTCAAAAATTGCATTTTAATTAGTTCTGATGCATCATTTTGACTGGATATTGATTGTTTCTTTTGTTGTTTCTCATTGTGCATGCAGGAGGTCTTTGGTGATGTCGCATTCAGATCACACTATCTGCCATATGGAGAGTTATTGCAGAGTCTTGATGACGCTGATCGGGCACACATTGCCCGATTAGGTTTGTCTTCTTTGTGCCGAATTCTAGCCATGATGGTGAATCATGGCCTTCTCACTGCATTGGTTAAGTGTTTCCATTCGGAGACGAACACCTTCCACTTGCCGATGGGTGAGATGACTATCACTCTAGAGGATATATGGAGGATTTTGCGGATTTCTTTTCACGACGCTTAGGTTGTCTACGATACAGTGCCCTGAGCAAGGATAGAGGCACTGTCCATTGTATTTGGGAGGGAGCTACCGAGAGGTAGGGCTATCAGTTGGGATGAGCTAATGCACACTTATGGACCTACACATAGGCTAGCATCGGTGCTGGCTATATTTTTGAGCTACTTCCTATGTCCTGACAAAGGACAACATGGTTTGGAGTGTGGGTGGGGAGTCATGCTCCGCAGGATGCTAGAGGCACCTAAGATTTTTCTGTTGGGTTAGTGCATGCTGGCTCACCTTTTTCATGAGACGCACGAGGTCATCTTCCATGAGAAGAAGACCATGGCAATTGGAGTATATGTGTTATAGATCTGGGCTTAGGAGCATCTTCCCATATGTAGGCCAATTTTTGAGGATGCTCGAGAGCCCATGGAGCCCTATATTTGCAGATATCGATGGAATATTAACAAGGCCCACCTAGGTAAGAAAGAGCAGTGGAGGATATGTCTTGATGATCTAGTATCTATTGTATGGTGACCCTGGTGAGAGACAGAGGACTAGGATGATGCTCCCAACGAGTTGCCATGGATGTTTAGTTCTCGACCTTTGGCGGGTAGGACGACATTAGTTATTGAGAGATTTGTGATATCACAGGTGTGGCGGTAGTATGGCCAACCATAGGATATTTTTGCTAAGTACTGTACCTATGCCAGGTTGTAGAAGGATGTTGAGCGGGGCTGGCCAGCACGGATGGATCCAAGGCGATCCATGATAGACATTCATAGCTTAGCTATAGTTCAGTGGGACTACCTGCCAGAGGTAGAAGATGCCAAGATGAAGCTTGCATATCAAGAATTTTTTATCAGCCATCCATTCCCATGTTTTACAGATCTAGTGGGGATGGCAGGGCAGGCAGAGAGACAGGCACCTCAACAGTAGTAGGCATAGCCACAACCACCAGTTCAGCCACAATAGCAGTCACGAGTCTGGCACCGAGTTTAGTAGATGAAAATTCCCCCATGTCAAATGGGATTAGACCTAGGTACCAGGGGCAGTGGGACTGGACAGAGTCGACACCATAGGTAGAGGGCAGAGAAGGAGGCCCCTTAGCAGGAGGCTCCATAGCAATAGGTGCCACCAAAGCTACGGGCACCTCCACAGTAGCAAGTACCAGAGATGGTAGATGAGGACATGCTAGATCAGCTGGCAGGTGGGGTGTAGGACATGGTACGCTGGTATCGAGAGCAGGTTCGTCAAGCCTCCCAACAGTTGGGAGAGTTACAGATTGTAGTGGCGATCTGGGATGCGTAGCTGGTGGAGCGACAGTGGGACACTGATCTTTGGAAAGAGCGTGCTAAGACTGCAGAGCGAAGATTAGAGCTGGTGCAGGATGAGATCCTCTTTCAGTCAGCTTGAGCAGCGTACTATTATGTAGCATATACAAGTGCAATACCTGATGAGACACTTCAGGTGCAGCAATTTTCTCAGTATGCATGAGAGTCTGGGGGCGCACGACCTCCTGTCAGGCCAGATATGCCTCTGCCACCTACTGCCCCTGCTCCTCTTAGAGGCAAGGGTTCAGGAAAGAGTTAGACGCTCTGTGCCTGATCTTTGATTTTGATCCCTGGCTATGTATTGATTGGTGTGCTAGCACCACATGTATCATTTTTGATCGATTGCGCTCGAGTAGCGCCCATTTTTGTATTGACCCATTCTTTTGATATATATATATATATATATATATATATATATATATATACACACACACACACACACACAAACACACACACACACACAAGAGCTTGAGCTGAGTATTCTTGTGTACATGTCATTGTCTGTTTTATTTTACTTTGATGTACATGAGATGAATGTTGTACTTAGATAGAATGCATATGTATGAATTAACATCTCACATAGTGTTGTGTGTTTTTTCTTGACAGTCACAAGTATTCCATTGAGGAGCATGAATCGACAAATCAGACGCTTGTACATTCGTGGAGGAATCTAATGCATGTAGAGTATGAATAGAATGACCATCAAATTGCATGCTTATGCAAATGAAGTATGTAATGCAAGACTGTTAAATGCAACCCTAGGTCTGGTTACCAAGCCTTGATATTTAATCATCACTAGATTTAAAATAAAGCTCATATGTTATACAATTCCCACTGACATTGCAATCATGGAAATATGAATATAACATACATTATTGGTTTTTCGAGATTAAATGTAAGCATTCGAGGCACAAGAAGCCAGAATGACTAGAACATTTGTCCCTTTTAATGTAGCAAGTTAACATAAGCATTAGAGCATAAATGCTAGGAAGACCTGAATGTTGTTTGCATGATAGGCACACCAAACATACGTGAGATCCCTCTTATGCTAAGTATTCAGTATTCATTCTGTCTGCAACAACCCTTGCGTTTGTAACCTGAGACAAAAGTGTGCTAGATATACTCATAGTGACCCGTATGTTCACTTAATAGGACGAGTATCAATATATACTATAGCATGAAGAGTTCACTCCAACAAACAAGGAGAAGAACCAATTTCATTGACGTATCTATATAAAAGGAGTCAAGGTACACATGCCCATCCAATATGAGATGGAGGCTCTTATAGTGGACACCTCTTTTATAAGAACGTATCAACTTGTTGGAACTAAACCATAGACAAAAATCCAAGAAAAGATCATGCCCCCAGTCATTACTTCTTTAGTTGAAGATGACATCATTGAGTTGTTCGAGGAGATATGATAAAGAAAAATAAAGAAAACCTAGAAAATGCTCATCATATCCAAACAATTATATTATTTTTGAGTTCAATGTTTTGGGATTGATGTCAAGTGTCAATGTCTAGAATACATTTGAAAGAAATCTCTTCAGTAGGGTGACAACAGTAGGTAGACATAGTCATAACGACTGGTGACTAAGGTCAAAGAGGAATCTTCATGATGAAGAACCTAAGAAGGACTGAGCGATAGTAGGCAGACACAGCCAAGATGACTGGTGATTGACGCAAGAGAGATATACCATAAAGGAATCTAGAGACATAACCCAAGCAACAATAGGCAGACTCAGCTGAAAAAACTGGTGACTGTTGTGAAAGAGATTCTATGAGGAGAATCTCAAAAAAGTGACACTTGCGACGGTAGGCAAACACAGTGAGGACCACTGGTGACTGTCGTGAAGGAGATTGTATGAGGAGAATCTCAAAAAGAGAGTGACACTGGTGATAGTAGGTAGATGCAGTGAGGACCACTGGTGACTATTGTGAAGGAGATTCTATGAGGAGAATCTCAAAAAGAGAGTGACACTGGTGATAGTAAGAAGACACAGTGAGGACCACTGGTGACTGTCATGAAAGAGATTCTATGAGGAGAATCTCAAAAAGAGTGGCAGTAGGCAGACGCAGTGAGAACCACTGGTGACTGCCGTGAAGGAGATTCTATGAGGAGAATCTCAAAAAGAGTGACACTAGCGACAGTAGGCAGACGCAGTGAGAACTACTGGTGACTATCGCGAGAGAGATCTTCCATAAAGGAATCTGGAGACATAACTCGAGAAACAATAGGCAGACACAGCTGAAACAACTGGTGACCATTTTGAAAGAGATTCTATGAGGAGAATCTCGAAAAAGTGACACTTGCGATAGTAGGCAGACACATTGAGGACCACTAGTGACTATCGGGAAGGAGATTGTATGAGGAGAATCTCTAAAAGAGAGTGGCACTGGTGATAGTAGGAGGACATAGTGAGGACCACTAGTGACTGTCATGAAGGAGATTCTATGAGGAGAATCTCAAAAAAAGAGTGACACTAGCGATAGTAGGAAGACGCAGTGAGGACCACTAGTGACTGTCATGAAGAAGATTCTCTGAGGAGAATCTCAAAAATAGTGACACTAGCGATAGTAGGCAGATGCAGTGAGAACTACTGGTGACTATTGCAAAGGATATTCTATGAGGAGAATCTCAAAAATAGTGACACTAGCGACAGTAGGCAGACGTAGTGAGAACCACTAGTGACTATCGCAAAGGAGATTCTATGAGGAGAATCTCAAAAATAGTGACACTAAAGGGGGAATGCCCCCGAGCTATGACAAGACTCAATCCATGGATACATGAGTAGAAAGAAAGATAAGCAGGAAAGCAAAAGATGAAAGCAACTGTACAGAGTAGCCAAAAGATGTGCTTCAAGATGGAGCATTGGAAACAAGAGGTGCCTGTTTACCAGGTTTTCACCTTCTTGGCAGGATTCTCTTTTTTTGCTACCATGATGCCCGTTTCCAGGTTTTCATCAATGGCACTGTTTTTGTTTTTCAATTTTTTTGTATTTTTCTCTTTTGATTTTTTTTTTTTGTATTTTTGAGATTTTTCACTTTTTTTGGTGTTACCAAGGTGCCTATTGCTTGGTTTTCACCAGGGTAACAATTTTTTCAAGACTTTTTCTAATTTTTAGATTTTTTCAGAGATTACTAGCTCTCAAGAAAGATCACCTTGATTTTGTTTGAATGTCTAGCAAGGTGTAGGATGAGATGTAGTAGCAAGCGAGTGGATAAGTGGAGATGGATATGCAAGGAGTATGAAGCAGTGAATGTTACCCTCAAGGGAAGCTTTCACAAGATTACCCAAGCTAGGGAAAAGGATATAATAATATAAGCTCATGGTGTAATGAAGGGTGTCACATAAGTAATCCAAGAAAGTGACCATGTCAAGAGATTGCTAAGAACTGAGTTTTCTTCTTTCTTTTGTTGATCAAGACCAAAAGGTTAACTGAATAGGATAGATAAGTTTTTTATGGAGGTTATGAGTGAATGACTTGAGATGAGGACATCTAAAGGATAAGCAAGATCATGATAGGATGTCATGTATGGAAGAATTACACATAACAACTGTTTACCAGGTTTTCATCATGGTACTTATCCAAGGTGCCACAAGAAGTGGTTTTCACCATAGGATGGATTTATTTTTCTTTACTTTTACTACCAAGGTGCCTGTCTCCAGGTTTCACTGAGGCACTTTTTTTTCTTTTTTTTTTGGATTTTTAGAGTTTTTGGAAAGAATTCAAGCCTTCTTCAATTTGAATAGTGCTCCTATTGGAAGGATAAATTATGATAATCCAAGACCATAGAAAGGTATGCTCAAAGATGCTAATAGGGTAATGGAAGGGAGATAGTAGAAAAGATATATGGAGGACAAGGTTTAGGCTATGGATAAGATAAATGGGATGGAAGGATAAAAGGTGGAGGATAAAAGGTAGAGTGGATAGGATATTGAAAGGGATGTGCAAGGGGAGAAGAAAAAGTGGGCAAGATCAACATTGACACACACCTTGAAGGGTGATGGAATAATGGAGGAAATATGGATGAAATAGTATGAGGTTTAGATGCATGAGGTGGTGGAATAATTTCGGAGGAAGGTGGAGTAGAAGGATTTGAAACCTTTTCAGGAAGATGCTGGGAAGAAGGTTGAGTGAAAGCCTTTGGAAGCTTGAATGTCAACTTTGATTTGTTTTCAATATTCAAGTCCTTCAAAAGAGACTTGGGAATCCATATAGCTTTTGATTTTTCATTAGATGCTTTGGAACAAATTTCTTCGATAATAGATTTAAGAACCCATACTTTCTTTGGTTGAGCTCTTTGAATAGTGGACCTTTGCAGTCTCTTTTACATATTTTCCTTCTTGACATTCACATGTCGATTAGGGGAGACATAGTGAACTTTTGAGGATGGATTCATGCACTTATGTTTGAGTTGATCATCCAAATTGCTTCCAAAGGACTTGGGATTTATGGATGAATGAGGCTAATATGACTAGTTTAGATGGAAAGGTGGATGTGAAGAGTTCAAGTATGTGTATCTTTGTTGATCTTGGGGTAGGGTGGGAGGAACGTGTAATGAGCTAGTAGTGGCAATAGGAGATAAAGGAACATAAGGTCCCAATATGGATGGAAGACTTGAAGGTTTTAGCTTAGATGGGTAGGGACCATGGATAGATTTAGAAGATGTGAATGAACCATGAGTATGGATATCAACATCTTTAGAGTGAGCAATATGACCAAAGTCAACAATAGATTTATGAGTAACTGTTATAGGAGCAATACCTTTGACAAAAGTATTTAAAGCTTGATCATAGTTTGGAAGTGAATGTAGCGAGGTAGAATAAGAGAGCGAGGGAACACTTTTCTCTTCAAAAAGAATTTTGGGTAACATAGGAAAAGTATCATTCTCTTGGTCTTTTGTAATCTCCTTAAGGATGGTGGAAGGAATATCTTGATCTTTCTTAGTAGAAGTGCATGACATGGGAGATGGAGGACTATGTGGCTCTTGAGATGGAGGCATGAGATCTTGGAAGACTTGAAAGGGGATGAAGGAATCTTGGTCTTCATCAACACTTGTTTCTTCATCATTTAAGTGGTCCTCTTGACATGAAACCAAATCCAAGGATGAGGAAGTATTTGAATCTGTATTCAAATATATTTCTAGAGTCTCCATAACAGGCTCTTGAAGGGACAATGGAGGAATAGTTGGATTGGGGATAATAGGAGGAGCAACAAATGGAGGTTTTGGATCTTTGCTTTGTGTAGTATGGGAGAAGTTTGCAGCTAAGTCAAGATTAGCTTGAGTTTCCTTTAAAGGTAGTCCCTGAGGGTACACATAGTCAACTGGGGGAGTAGTGAATTCTTTTGGTGAATATGTGTTGGAAAGATTGGACAATTTAGAAGGTGGATGTACATTGGAGGAAGTAGAAGTTGTGTTTGAACGATTACTAGACATGGTTTCATGAGGTTGATCCTTCTTCAGAGTAGAATCTTTAGTAGCTGAGAGCTTAGATTTTTGAATTATGCCATTATCAAAGAGATCTTGGATCCTATTTTTCAGCTCCTGAAAATGTGAAGTTTTATGTAAATTATGTCTATGATAGGCACAATAGTTACTCATAAAGGAAACTCCCGCCAAAGTGACCTTAGGTAAAATAATGAGTTTCTCTTCAACAAGTTCTTCCAAGGTTAATTCATAAGATTTTCCCAAAGGTGTGAAATCATGCTTTGGTTTAGGTTCCCAAGGTTTTTCTTCAAAGATATTCCTAGATTTCTTGGGTGTTTGTGAAGTGTTCTCAGATGTCTTGGATTCAAGATCACAAGAATGTGATTATTGGTTGTCATAGGAGGAAGGGAAATCTTCTCTCAAGGAGAATTTGTTTGATGATGTTTCATCTTCCTCCTCCAGTCTTTGAAGTTGAGCATTCATTGATTGGATTTGTTACTTCATGTTTACAATTAGAATTCCTTCTTCCTGACTAGGAATATTGGATTTAGCACATTTGTTGTTAGCCATTTTGACGTACTATGTTTCAAGTAGTGACAACCAAGTTGTAGAGCATAAGTCAAGTTGCCATAGTCATAGAAAATGACAAAAAGAAAAATCTTAGACAAGGACTACATTAAGATTGAGTCTCAAAAAGGACAAGATAATAGTAAGAATGTTGTTCACTAAGGCACAAATGGTTTGATTTAAAGGCTAGAACAACCAGAGATTATGACCAATGTGACACAAAGTATGACAAGAATTAAGACAAGGACCAAAAATTACTTATGAGATGAGACTAGTCAAGTTGCAAGACACAAGTCTTCAGCTAAGCAAAGTGTCGCTGTTTTAGGACTATTTGCAGATAGAGAGTGATAAACAGATGTAGAAAAAGACAACATGCAGGCCACAGATAGCTAAAGTAGACCCAAATTGGTAATGCTGACACAAGATCTTGCGTGAAAAACCTTTACAGGTAGTGTGAAGAAGTTTTACGACCCGCGCGAAGAAGTTTTTTGGCTCGCGCAAAGGTCAGTGATAGAATTTAATTTCGCACAAAGAAGTTCACAGGCCATGTGAAGAGTCATGATAGTAGTTTAATTGCACACGAGAACAAAACAATTTTGCACCAGGACCAAATGATTTCGCGTGAGACCAAAATGATTTCGCACGAGAAGATAGACTAGTTTTACAACAGCGACTAATTTTGACAAATTTTGATCGTTTCAATAACAAGGCAGATAAACAAGCACATAGAACAACAAGCAAGCGATTTCAAGCACGTCTAAAAATAATGAGCAAGGGAAAAAGCAACCTTGCGCATGAACAATCAAGTGACTTAGTTTGTGCTAATCCCTAGGAGAGCTATTTGTGTATGTTTTCAAAGAGTTTTGCAATCATTGCACACATTCCTAGAAAGTGAAAAGTTTGGCCTCTCTAAGGTTTTTAGTAATGTTTTGACTCTGCAACTTTTATGACTCACAGGGGTGACCTCCAATCCCAATGCACCGAGGTTTCAACACAGTCTGAGAACTTAATCTTCAAGAGCTGCTGGGAGATCTGACAACCCACAATGAACCACACCCGTGGAGATTTCTTCCACAAGGACATTTATATAGCAGTTGTCACTACCACGTCAAAAATGGCTATTACTGCTCGAGGTTCTGTTAATGCAGTTTGCCCTGTAGAGGGATTTTTTGCTACAGATAACCCTCTCTAAAGGTGACGACTCGCAATAGTGTACCACAAGGGGACTTAGCTTCTAGATTCAAGGTTTTGACACCTTTTCACTTTTAGCCTAATCAAAGCAGATAGATTAATCTGACATGCTAAACTAAGAGTATCTCTTAAAGATCTATGATATCAACTCCCAGTGATCTATCAACCTCTCCAGAGAAAGGATGTCTCAATCAACAAGTTGAAGATTCATCTATCTGCAAGATGCTCAAAGTATCCTCCCGACCTACAAGAAATCCATCATAGAGAGGAGTTTCACTAGGAACCCACTCTCTGAAGATTCATGAATAGTGTTCATGGGGGTCTAATTACTATGTGTGTACAAATGTTAATTCTCGAAAGAAAATCTATCCAAAAGTAATCAAAGAGCACAAGGTGGTACACTTAACGCTTTAACTAATACAAGGTGAGTCCAAAGATGTGGAACATTTAACCCCTCACACAAGCCAACATGAGTCCACAACTCAGAAACTAGTGAGTTCTAGAAAGCACAAAAGGGTTGCCTAGTGAAGCATTTAATGCTTCTTTTCTATAGACCCCTCCCCTTTAACGTGGTGCTGATCTTGCAACCATAGGGTGAAACGAGGGGCCGATAGATTAGCAAGTCCAATAACCCAAGATAGCTAATTAGATCTATCACTAGTAACTAAGCCTACTAGATGAAACTAATAAAGATCACAACCTAGTATCAAATTATGCATGTGTTGTAAAATGAGAACATGGAAGGAAACACACACAAGCTTGACACGAGAGATGTTCATTTTAGGTCCAAATGAAGTGTTATCAGTCAAAGAGAATTACTTGGTAATCTTCGCAACGTGCTTAGTAGATGTTTTACCTATTTTTAGCAACTTTATCATGCTTTTCCAATTGTCTTGCAAATCGCTGTTATGCTATTCCAAAAAATCAGAAAATACAAAAAAACTAGAAACAGTGAGCAGTTAGCAGAAAAACCAGAAAAAATGAAAATCAATGCAAAAAATAGCATCTGTCAGCAGAGTCTCGTACAAAATCTGCGCGAAGAAGTTTTATGACCCATGCAAAATTCTATTACGGCCCACGCAAAGAAACATGTGCCGCGCAAAGTTTTGTGCACTCAGGCACTTTCTCGCGTGATACAGAAAGAATCTTCACGTGAAGATTCTAGATCCTCGCACAAAAATTAATAGTCTTGCGTGAAGATTCTCGAATCTGTATGGAACAATACTGACAGAGAAGAAAAAAATGATTAAAAAATACAGAAAGAGGCCAAAAAATTGATTTTCCTTGCCCCACGGTGGGCGCCAAAAATGTATGCGTGAATATGCGGCCTCTGCTAACACACACACTTCAACACGATCTTTATTTGCGAATTCATCCTGGAATGAACATTGGATTGTTCATCTGAAAATTAGCCGGCAAGGCGACTTGTTGCCTTCTATCTAAAGGGAATTGATTGTTAGATATCCTCAGATTTGAGGTGTTAAGCAACCAGACCCTCTAAGAATGAAGGATTTAAGAAATGAAATTAATCTATATGATTGTGCAGATTAATCTAGAATGAGAAATGCATTCTAATCTAGGAACAATTGAAACAAAACTAGATTAACCTATACACATTAAGCTAAATGAAATTAAGCTAAGGATGCAAAATGTATGCAAAAATGTGAGCAAATGTGAGTATGAATTTCAACAACAATTCAATGCAAATTCTAATTCATCCTCTCTCAAAATGAAGAGATGAGGGTCTCGTAAATAGACTTTCCTGGAATCCATCAACGGTTGAGATCGATTTCAATCAACGATAAGGATTAAAGGTGAAGTTCAGTTATAAAGGAAGATTCCCAAATTAAAGGGAGTTAACTAATTTAATTTGAGTAGAATAAAGAGTTAACTGATTTAATTCTTTTTTTATCAACAGTGAATTGGGAATTTCCCTTTTTGAATTGAAGAAGGATTTTTGGAGAGATATTTAATTTAATAAAATGAGATATACTTTCATAATTACCTTTTCTATTTAATTAAATAATCCTATTTAAGTAATTAGAGACACTTTTCTTATTTAATTAAAAAAATTCATTTAATTAATTAGGAATGGCTTCCCATTTAATTAAATAATTTTGTTTAATTAATTAGAAGTGAGTTCTTCATTTAGTTAAATAATTTCATTTAATTAATTAAAATAGGCGCATTTATTAAATTAAATAAATTTACTTCCATAGTACATTAGCCTTAGGATATAATTTAATTAAATTAAAGTATAAATACTTAGTAATTAAATTAAATATTAATCAATAGGTTTAATGTGACTAATATCAGTAAATACTATAAGAATTAAATAATGAGCATGATGAATGTAGATTAGGGTTTTCTGCATCTGACAATTAAGTCAAGTAGCGAGTAGCCAAATAAAAATTTGCCTAATGGAATAGGACGTTAGGATTGGCTAGAAATAGACCAAAATTGGTATCATGGCAATGAGCCAATTTTGGGGTATTACAAGCCTAGGGGCATCATGTATTGTCCATACAAGCATTGCATGGAATTGAAATTGTCGATGTCCTATTTGTCTAGAGATGTCATACATAGTGAAACCATTCCATAACTTCAACAACTTGTCAATTAGGGGCACAATATATATGTTCATATCTTTAACTTGGTACTTACTTAGTAATTGAATGAATATAAATATTACATAATTATTATGACCACTTTCATGCATTTTTTATAAATTAATTTAGATAACTATGAAATGAAAAAATATCCAGCACAATCATTGACAACATTATGTGCTCCCTCTTTATGGAGATCCAAGGAGGAATGTTATTGTTAATAATAAAAATAGGCCACATCGAGTAAACATATTTCATATCTCCAAATGGATTGACACTGTCCACTGCCAATGAAAGCTTCAAATTATGAGGTTCTTCTTTAAAGTGTGACCATGTTTCTTATATCTCTTTAAATGTAGAACCATCAACAAACATTCACATAATGTCATCTTGACTTCTATTGCGTACATGGAAATCCATATATTGTGCCAAGCTAGTGCACCTGAATAATCATCGAAGACATGGTATAATGGGAATGTATCGAAGAACCTTGTGAGGCACCTTTTTTGTTATTTGATTTGACCAGTATCTACTAATATGAAAATTAGGGAATTCTATTGCAAATTTATATTTTTTATGATATAGAATGTGATAATTGGGACATGCATGTATTGTCTGATACTTCATTCCAATCTGATTCATAATGGTAGATAATTCTCGATACGAACGAGGCAAAATATTTGGTAGTGGTAACACAAAATAACCTATCAATCTACAACAACAAATATGAATTGTTAATATATTGAATAGTAATTGTATGCTAACATTGAAGATGAAAAAAATGACATACCTTAGCATACGTGACATTGCTACATTGGATAAACCATTCATAACCTTTAAGTTCACCAAAAATACTATAGCTGAGAGATGAGTTGTTTGGGAGCCTTTGTATAGGGGCTCGTGTGCCTTCTCAAGTAAATGTATATCAAGACCATCATCATGATCATTATCAGATGCGCTAGTACCATCATTGTGAGCCTCTTCATCACCTGCTCCAATACCATCTTCTTCAATCATGTCCTCTGGCACATTATCATCTTCTTTCGTGGGAGTGTTATCCTCAACTTGGATATTCACACCACCATGTTCCTCCAGTACAAAATCCACATTCAACAATGGATGAAAATCATAGCCCCCTTCAATGTGACCATGTTGCCTATAATGACTGTGGGTTGTTGTGATTATAATTCTTCAATTCTTTAAGCCCTTACACTTTTTACAAGGACAATTACATTTATCAGCTTTTCTTTGAAACTGAGATCACAATTCAACCATTGTCTCATTATTTTGTTTTGGGTTCATATTGTTAGGAGTGGTCTTTCTTCACAAGAAATTATATCTGCAAATAAATTGGACATGTTGTACTTAATGTTTATATCTGCACATATGGAAATTGTACACACAAATTTGTGTGGATTGATCATTAACTAGTGTGAGTGTTGGGCAACAACTGTCATTTTTTTAATTTATATTCTAAATAAAGAACATACTACTTATTTTATAATAATAAAGTAATCTTGCCTTAAAACCAAGAGATAATTGTAGTCTAATTATTATGTAGACTACAAGTAGATATAAAGCATGTGTACCTTTTGGTGAATATAAATTAGATTCTAGTCCAATGGTGTCTTATGTGCTATTAATTTTGCAAGAAATCTTCTATTCTATTAATGTTGCAACAAATCTTTGCATAATAGAATATGGAAAATCTCTGCATAGTCAAAATATGTCACCGATCCCCACTACTTCAATTACATCTTGGCATAATCAATTTGGTTTTTGATGCCTTGATAGTGCTCCCTACAAATTAGATGGAAGTAATTAACTATACACATAAGTTCTAATGTCTAATTTTATATTAGTTACATAAGTGTCATTTTTTTATGAAGTTACTTTATGTCCACTCAGAAGTGGATGCCCTTGGATTAGGGAAAGGGATTTGTACATTAAAGACAATTTTATAATTTGATTTTTTTTTGGTGGAACATCAATTATTTTATAATTTCAAATTGGCTTTTTCTCCCATCAAAGTGATAAAAGGATGTTTGGGGTCTCATTTGCTCACATGTTAAAGAGTAAAAATAACCATATGTTGTTGGATTGAACTTGCAATTTCTTCTTTGATTATTTTGAGAATGAAAACCCTCATTGAATCAATTATTTCAAATTTGGAAATCAATCCTTATGGTTTGAAGTGGTTCTACACATTTTTGAAGTGGTTTTCATTTTGCTAATTTTCTTAAAGTTATTACACAATTTAGCAAATTTTGGAGCTGGTAGTACCATTCTTGCCAATCTATGCTTGCTTTAGTAGGATTGAGAACTCAAACAATAAGAGGTGTTTGGACTCTAGAGTAATACACTAAGAAGTTTGTGCAATTCAAGAATGGGATTGGGGTTTGTGCATATTTCTTGATCAGTAATTGACAACAACAAATTTGAGATCCATTAGGCATTAGGAAGATGCTATGGTTCAGCTTGTTTGACACATTGAGGAATTTCTTGTTTAATTTAATAAATTTGCATACAAGTCAAGCATAGTATTTAGTAATTCCATTATTCCTTTCACCATTTGTTTTCAATAATTATTGTTGATGCAAATAAAACCAGTTGGCACCATTGTAGCAAGTTGGGTACACATATTTTTTAGATTAAGGTAAAAAATAGGTTTTTAAGGGACCCAAAACCCTTAACAAAAAAGAAAAAGATATTCAAATAAGCACAACCAAGTTTTACAAGGACCTAAAACCTAGAGTACAAAAGTTACAAAATTAGGTTGTACAGGGACCTGAAACCACAAAATAAGACCAGTAAACAAAATTAGGTTTTACAAGGACCTAGAACCTAGAGTTTGAACAAAAGGAACAAAAACTAGTTAAGAAACCCATACCAGAGACCAACTACCAGAACCTCCATCAGACCAGATACTAAATGCCAGATCCACCACTAGCAGCTATTATAGCTCCTTGATCATTTTCACCACCTCCTTGCCTACCTCCATAGTGTTCTACATGGATCCATCAATGTAATTCCTCATCTGCTCAAGTGTTGGACTTTAGGTATACAAATTCTATTAATGGCGTCTTAAGTTCTCTTAATTCTCAAACTCAATTTTATTTTGTGGTTGAACTCCAAACTATTAATTGGCATTGAAACTCAGTGACAAACATCAACACATAAACTTAAAACCACTTCAATCAGCACCTAAACAAATAAAAAAAACTAGATCAGAATCGGTGGGGATATTGCAAGAGATTCTGATTGGAATGTTTTCATTTAAAAGAAGAAAGACTGCTTGGTATGTCTTCATTTAAAAAGAGAAAGAGCATTTGTTGATAGGAGAGCAAAGAACAGACTGCCAAACTAGAACTTGGTATGTAATTCTCAACTATTAGAAAATAGTGTTTATTAAGTCCTATGGCTCCACTTGTATCAATAAGGCTAAATTGGAATAAATTTTAGCCTTGTAGCTATATTTAGATATATGGAAACTGATGGTTGATATTTTCTATAAATTGTGTAATTGATTTTGGGGTTGGTGGCATGAAAGAATGCCCTTTTTCTTTTTAAGAAAATCTATATGTGTTTCTATAAATGTTGAGGAATGTCTAGCTATTGGTAAGGTTGGTGGAGACTTTTAGATGTACTAGTGAGCTTCATTTTGGTGTTGTAGGGAGAGCTAGAGTTTCTGCTATTATTATAACTACATTGTACTTATGCTTTACTATTAATAAAATCAAAATCTATTATTGAGAAAAAATGTAAGAATTGTACATAATAGTGATAACAAGAGATTGGGAAGTAGATCTTGGACATCTTAAGAATTTCCTTGGCTACATTGGATAATTGTAATGCTCCACACATGCACCTTCTACTGGAGCTACAGATGGTGGGTACCTTTCACACTCTCTTAATTTTCAAAAAATTTAAATTAAACTTTTAAATCACATTTCAAGTGAGTTGGGAGCTCAAATTTGCAAATAAGATATCCATTTCCATATTTCATCAAGCTTAGCTGTGAGCTTCTTTTATCGCTATGGTTTGAGTGATATGCTTGTTTTCAATTTATATCAATCATTTTCTAATCCAAAATATTTTTTCTGTATACTATTGTTCTATTCATTTTCAATAAAAACATGTGTTTCATTTATATCTAACCAATAGTGTATCTATACACCAAACATAATAAGTCTTGAATAGGACAATAGTTGCAAATAAAATAGTAATCTGTGTAGTTTAAAATTTCAAAATTACATCTTGGAATAAGGTGAGAAAAAAAATTATAGTTGCAAATAACTATTTGAATAGTTGATCAGTGTCCCAATAGTTATTATTATTATGCAATTATGTAATCATACTTGAAGCTTGGCTTTTAATATCCGATCTTTGTCTCTTAGATCTAAAGGTCCTAACAAGCCACTGACAAATAAAAAATGTTTCAAATTTTTGACATAGTTGCATATAAGGAGTCATAATAAATGATTAAAACTTATAGTACAAAAATGTAAATGGAACTAACAATCAAGCACATAAACCATTACAAGAAATCATTATAAGAAATATGATGCAATAGATAAAGCATATACTCATATGATTATGAAGGTACCCAAAAGTGCTACCCTTAATAGAACTCGAGAACAATCATATGTGTTACCAAATTTTAGGTCATTCTTGTACTGTCAATGTCAACAATGCTATCCTTCTTGTCAAATCAATTAAGTCCTTGATGTTGGTATGCCTTGGTGTAGGAGACCACCCCTGTTGCTACCAGATTATTTTGCACCTATCAGATGTGATTTTCAAATGATTTAGTGTTTAGAATTTTACACACCAAGTCAAACAATTTGCATTCTCACCGATTGTTCTCCATCATATGTATTCTTCACTGTGAACAATCAATGTACTGTGTTTGAGCTTGAAGATATGTGTTGCATATTTTGAATTTATTCAAGGAAATGCTTTGCCAAATTTTTGTGCAATGTCTGGTTATTATTGTAAGTTTGTTGTGGGTTACAGTGTGATTTACAATTGCAATACTCTTTAACCATAAAACATAATCATTTATTTTCATGATGGAATACTACTATAAATAATAATAAGTAGGCTTAAAAGCTCTAAACATTGAATTTATAAGATACAATTGAGTTTATAGGCCTTCAAATAAGAGCAACACAAAATACATTAACTTCTGAACTGTAAATATGATTCTTCAATGATAAAAGGGTATCAATGAACTAGTAAGCCTCATCAAGCCTCATCACTTGAAAATGAAATTCAATAACATTAAAGGCAATAAGAACATGATTTTTTTATCAAGCTCAATTTTTGAAAATGAAAAATGAAACAAATAAGTTAAAAGTTTTGAGTTAGTCATTCAAATACTTCTCCAAATTGGTGTTAACTAAAAAATCAACTTGGTATTAAATGATCAATATATCCACTTGAACTTCCACCTAGTGCCAACTTTGATGGTTTTCTTTTTCTAGTAGTGTAATATCCTGAAATAAGAATTGCAATGAGCATACTAGAGCACATATTCTAGCCAAAAGTATATTATTCCTAAATATAAGTTTTTCCAAGGACTAAGGGAGGTGAAGTTCAATTGGGTTTGTGCTCTACAAAAAATTTAATTAAATCAAAGAAGGTACAAATTGATCCAATAGACAAATCTCAGGGCTATAGTACAAAAATCAAAACATCCAAGAGCTGATATTTTGTACATGAAGACAGTGGAAAGAACATGCATGATGATGTCCAATGAAGATCTTCATGTTACAAAGTCATCACATCAAGCAGGGGAATCAATAGAAGAAAAAAGAAAAATTTTTACCCTACAATTTGATGGAAGTTGTTCATCCAGTGGAACAAGTGCCAGAATGGGGACATGTGATCTAATGTCTTTTGCCAAATTACAAGATTTTTCTTTTCAACAATCTTTTGCCAACATAAACTATAGGAAAAATCCTAAATTTCATCTTGTTCTTGCTTCAAGTCCTCAGATGTCTATTTCTAGCACTTAAATGTGGCTTCTAGTGTATTGGAGGTCCAGATAGAACCCAGTAACCACCAAGCCTTAATATCTAGTCAACTGCAAACAAGTAGATAGTTGTTGGCAATAAAAACATATGCAAATCAAGAACATGACAAATATTCACTTCTAATAATGGATTTAAACTACAAACCAAGATGAAATTAATGTGCACATTTAGTGTATTTTCTAGACATCCATGAAGGATCAAATATCATACCGTACTTATTCCATAGAATCAGAAAACATGAACAATGAGCCATATCAAAAGCTCTTGCTGGATATGGAAGGCTATTGGATACCATGAAACCAATTATAACTATAATTCCATACTCTAAAGAAAAGTGGACTTATTCTTTATGTGATTCTCTTGGTGAATGCTAGATAAGTCTATCACTTAGCTGGAATTGAATGTTTGGCCTTTTGAGCTATTCTTTGACTCATTTCTCTACCAATTCTACCTGAGCTAGGAACCTTGTCCCAATTAACCTCCTCTAACCATTTCTCTATAGTCAAGCATAATCTTTAAACCTTGTTCCAATGTATAGCTCATGATTTATTTAATTCCTTACATGCTCAAATTTAGTATTCTAATTCTAGTTCTACATATTATTTGTATTAAAAAAATACAATCAAACCTCAAAAAGTGAATAAGAATAAATCTTAAAATTTGTCATCAATTAGCAATTTTCAACAAATAACACTGAGTATTAATGAGCAAGAAGCATTAAATACCTATAATTCACTATAATGTGATTGAAAAAAAGTTTTCGCAGATGATGAAAAAATACATGTTGGTCATAAGATTAATAAAACCTCTAACCCGCTATGAGGAAAGGGAACAAGTACAATCACAGCTACCCATAGGGTGAAAAAATAATAATCTACTTCTCTCAAGATTAGCCAAAATATTTGGTTACCATTGATCTTGATTACCTACAGGTCAAAAAGGCAGGTTATAATATCATATCCCCAAGTCTAACTCTTAGTAGTCTTCTCCTTGGACTTCTAAATCTTCAATACTTTCTTGACAATCTTCTATTCTTCAACAAGGAATGCCTAGATGATCCTGCAATATAATTTGAAATGGGTGACTATTATTCCAAGGTAAACTACCAACAACACTAATAATATAGTTAATTGCATGCTGAGAAAAACAACATAGCAATGGTACTACAACAAACATTTACTTCAACCAAAATAAATATAATCTTCCAAATATGAAATATCCCTAGAAGCCCAAAATTTCTACAGGCTATGTGATCTAGTTTAGGGCCAAATGTAAACCATGGACATCATATTCATATTACATATGAGCAAATCAACTAGATGGGAATAGAATTCTTGGGTGGTCTTCTGATCAAAAGCTTTGATCTAATAAAAAATTATCGTCACCCAGATAATAAGTAAAATTCAAATGAAACAAATAATAACCTGAAAATAAAAATGGTTTGCAAAGCACACATTTTAATAAAATTTATAGAATACTGCTAGTAGTATCATGTAAAATCATTCAAATACAAATCCCAAATTTAATGTAATCTTTAAAAAAGAAGAAGAAGTTAAGCATTCAACAAGAGATGTTTATAGAGAGAGACAACAGTACAAAGAATCTAAAAAAAAAGAAAATGTATTGATCAAGAGAAAAGACCAAGAATATGAAAACATGGAAAATATAAGGCAATACTAATGACAAGTTACCTTTCTCGCACAGCTGCACTAGACAGAACCTTGCCATATGCCCTGTTTACAGTTCTCTTGTTTCTTTCAGCCTACTCGCCCTATACTTAGTAGGCCTCAAATGGAGGATCCGTGAAGTATCAATCCATCAACAATAAAGATGAAGACTGTCGGTCGGTGGTGCAAGTTAATCATTGATGAAGTAGATGATGAAGAAGTGCCCTCTCCAAAGCCCTCACAACTACAATGTCAACCTCGTGGAGATTATAAATATATCATGAAACTATAGTGCACAAATGCAATAAGGACTTGCAATGTAGAAGGACTGACAAATGCAAAAGAAAACAGTGCTAATCAAATGCCATATTAAGAAAGCCCTTACACCATGCTCCAGCTCTAGCTCCTTTGCACGCTCCGTCAAACAATGAAATGGATAATGATTTTTCATTTTAAAGTTAAGCCCATGTTGGTCAAAATTTTGACCAACATGGGCTTAGATTAAAAAAAAAGAAATTTTTTCTTCTACAATCTGACCAACCTAAACCTTTTTAATCGATGGTAGAAAATTTTGGTAAAAATATAAGGCCAAATGTAGTAGTGACTTGTTCAACACATGCTACATGCTCTAAAATAGTAACAAAAAAAGGTTACATTAATTATTATACCAATTTCAAGTAAAGATGATTAATTTTATTAATACTTACATTAAAAAAGACTAATAGAAAATGATTACCTATAGTCCCAAATTCTAGATTGGGCCCTTCACCACTTGAAGATTGTTCTCTTGAAGAAACATTTTGCATTCCAATGTCACACAAATTGTTATCAAATACACTATTGGTTTAGTATTCAATTAAAAAAAAAATCATTTAGATTTTTTACTTCTATGATAGATCCAATAATAGAACCAACTTTCCCACTCACTTCTCATAGCCATTGAGGCATAAATACATAGCATTCCTTATAGGAAATTTTCTTGACCTCGTTTGTGGGCAGTTTCTTAAACTCAGAGCCCAATTTTTTCCAACATCATGAATTTTTCTTGCACTGCAATTTATAAATATTTTGCTATGATATTTCATTTACTAATACTTACAACTCAAAAAACAAGCTTCACATAATCACTAGACCTGAGCTTGTGTTGCTCACACTTTTCTACTCTTTCCTTGGTTATTTTGGACATGTTAGTCAATCTATGAAAAAATTGAAATATGTTAGATTTTACAAATATATATATTTCTTAGTAAATAATTACATTATTTATAGTATCACATACCTTTGACTTCCTTATGCTCATATGTGTCCTCTTCTCTTCAATTTTTTCTCCATCTTGCCCTCTTTCAGGTTTTTCTACTCAACTTTAATCTAGGGGAACACTCACACTTTGGGTTATCCATCAAATTGGACCTATATTGGTCCCTGAAATACTTAAGATGTTTCTTAACTCTCTTAAGGAGCATGTTTTCATGAAATGTTCTATATATGATCTATGCAAACACATGTTTTGTCTGGACATTGCTTATTCCACCTTTTAAGAAGAGACAAACTTGCTAGCTTCAGAAAGAAGTGAAGCTACCTTTAATATAGTTCAAGAATTGGATCAAGGGAAAACTATCCTAGCAATGATATGAAATCAAAATATTGGTTTAGGATTAGTTCACATACGATGTTCCACCTATGATGTATGGTGGGCCCGAATATCTCTATGTAATGTCATGAAGATATTTATAAAAAATGTAATGCCCTACCAAGGGATCCAAAATAATTAACCTAAAGTTTTACTAAGTTTGCAAAATTTTTTTTTTAAAGAACAAGATACACATCAATCATAAAGTAGAGGAAGCAATAATATGCAATCATACATAATCAAACACAACATATTACATTCGTTAAGGATCCCAAGACATTGAATCAAGTTTAAATTTAAATAATACTAAGTCAAATAAATAACACATCCACATGAAAGTACAACTACCAGTCCATTCCACTTAAATAATAGACATTTGTTCTGAATGCCACTTAGCAATAAAATTTGGAATGCACACTCATCCACTATACATGTCACAGGATATGAAAGGCTAAAAGAATATACATTTATAAAAATAGATTACATCATCCTTTTCAGATCCATGAAACACAATACAAGACAATAAGTGAAATCATCTATCATAAAGATATAATCATCCATCATTATACACAAAGATAGAATGAAACGAAATGCAAACAAGGAAATCTAGCCACGACATCAACAGACGAATCTCAATGGTAAGAGTAAAAAAGCACTTCCACTTGACCTTACAGTAACCCAAAAAGGTCCACTCCCATTGTGTTGAGGAGACAGTCTCAAGTCCCAAATAGGATATCAATCCAGAAATCAAAAGTAATCTCTATGTCAAGGAAACCCTAAAAGTAATCTAACTCAAAGGTTCCAAGATAAATTGACATTTATACCCAAAGGCACACAAAGACACAAATGGAATCTACTATGTTAGTAGGAAAGTGTCATTGCATGAATCAATGCTAGAGTTACCCTGGCAATCTAACTTCACCCTAGCCTCCTATTGACTCTATGCAACACTAGTATCCTTTTCTACTGTCAAGGCATACTAATGATGCATGGTCATAACCACACATTCTCTCTACTCCCATCCTAGTCTGTACAAGGACTCAAGGCATGAGGGAGAATATACAAAGACTCTTAATAGGTTCATTTTATCTCATTTAGTGTGGTGTTTTCACTTGTTAAACAACTTACAATGGGTTACCCTGGCAGCCACTTTGGGCCTCGACCTCCATTATAAGCCACTTCCCGACATTACATATATATAACCTACCCTAAGCTCATAAAATCAAAAATCAAAGAATCATAGTATTTCCCTTAGTCCTATATAAGTGATTGGAAAGCATCAAAAGATAATTCACAATAACCCATCAGTTCTCTATGAGCAACTAGAAATCATACCAAAAATAATTGATCGAAGACTCAAAGGTCAAGACAACTATGTCATACCATTTATCTCATAATCATACAAGGACACTAAAAGCAATAATGAATAATACAACCAAATCATCATAGAGCATACCAAACATATTACCATGGTTGAGTTTAAAAGATCAAGTTCAAATCATCATAATACCACAAACACACTCCCAAGCCTCTGGTAGATGTCTTAAAATTGGTCAACGCTCTAGTCAGCCAAAATCGAAAATATAGACAACATACAGATAACAAAGTAGTTTCATAGTTTGGTTTGATTTTGAAAACACATAGTTGAGTTAATAATAAGGTCAAGTATTTGTTTCAATGTATGTTTCAAGTAGATGAGATTCACAGTTTACTCTTGCAAATTAACCTATTTATGTATTTGAACATATCACATAATTACCCTTATTTGATTTTAAGTTAAATATTCCAAAGTAATCTAAAGGTAATTACTTACTTTTTTTTTTATTAGACTGTAGGAATCGGGTGTAGCACGCCCCCCCCTATAAACTGCAGTGCGCTGGGTAAACTTTTTAATGTGACCGGTAGCGCTGGCGTGACACGCCCACCGGTACCATGGGGACGGGGGAGACTAGAACCCGTGACCAACCCCCTGCAATAGGGAAGATTTAGCCAACTGAGCTAGGGCCCCCGCCCTAAGGGTAATTACTTACTAGATTATTAAGATAATAATTATTAATTTTCCAATAAAATAATTATAACTTTATTAAAATCAAAATCATTAATAATAATTAAAAAGTTTTTAAATTTTTTTATTAAATAATATTCATTTTTAATTAAACTTAATTAAACTAACTTAATTAAATTAATTAATAAGTATAACAAAAAAGCTATATTAATATTTATTAATTATTTACTAAGTTAATAAATATTAATAAAAATTATTAATAAAATTAAAATTTAATAAAACTTTTAAATTTTTTTTTCCTTAACAAAGCAACGCCTATGACTTTAAAAGGGTTGCATGCCTGTGTGCTACCACGACAGCTTTGTTGTCATGACAACAGAGTACTGCTGCGACAATACGTTTGCTATCATGACAGTAGGTCTACTGTGCGGCCCATTAAAGGTCACTGATAGCCCTAACAATGCCATAGTAGGAAAAATGAAGGTGGGAGGTGAGGGTGTGGTGGCCTCACCTCCCCATTAATTATTTTTTTTAAATTTAAATTTTTGTTTTTAAAATAAATTTATTCAATAACAATCCTTTCCCCCTTGTATCATGCTTTATAGTATGTGTTATTTTTCTATAAAGAATTCTATCAATACTATGATAGAGGAATTACAACAAACTAATCAAATTTTTAATTTAGAATTCCAATTTCTTTTCAAAACCCCTTCTCGATTTAATTAACCACTTTTAAATCTACAGAACGAGGATTTTATTGATATTTTAATCCTCATATATATAGAAGAAATCAACACGCATACCATTATTCTCAAAATACAATATTGAAAGATTCATCACAATTATATTCAGATAACTAATTCACAATCATGAAGAAGACATGAATATTAAATTACGTAAATAACTGGGTGAACAAAACACAAGGATCTACTTGGTTCTAATGCTAATTTGCAAACACCCAAAGATTGTGAGAGAAATCTCTTCTCTCAAAACCTTCTCTCTAAAAATTCCCTTCTCCAAAATTCCCGGTCCCTGGAAAATGGACCCTCAAATGTTGATAAGGAGTTCTCTCCTAAATTCAGGGCATTGATTGTGTGACCACCTGAGGGAACTCCTTGATCACAAATTTTTAACTCTCTATTATCCTTTTCAAAACTTCATGCATACCTCATGCAATTTTAAATATCTTTAATAAATTAATATCTTTTTTCACTCTTTAATTTATTTTCAAAATGTTAATTGATAAAATATTTTTTTAGTAATTAAAATTTTTTTAGCATTTATTTAAAAAGATCTCCTAAATATATTATTACTTAATTAAATAAATATTAATACACTCTCAAACTAGACTTATAATTTTCTTTTTAAAATTTAATTCTTTTTATTTAATTAATTTTCAATTAATTAAATATTGAAAATATCATAATAATTTCCATTAAATCAAATCATTAATTTAATTTTTTAATTTGACTTAATTAATAGAAAAATCACCAAAGACCTATAAGACAAAATATGAAAACCCATCATAAAATACCACATACAAGATCAAACTTAAGGGTTATAATCATGAATTTACATCATATGATGCATTCAAAAGGGTAATTATCTTAGATACTTTTCCTATTTTTCTAGGACAATTGGTTTACAGGTTTAGGATTTGGACTTAAGAATTTATCTCCACTCTCTTACCATTGAGATATTGCGATAAGGTACACTCATCTTGGAAATTCAAGGAAGTCGATACCTAGTACTTGCAATCTGCATAAAATCCATGTATGTACAAACACATATATTCTAAACTAAATAGGAAATGGTAGGAAGTGGTGCATCATGTAGATACCGACTAGGAAGTGACTACGACTCCCTTCCTTAAACACATCAGAAACATCATACATAAAGAAAATATACATGCACACCATACACATACAATATGGGGTAAGTATGCATAAGAAAACACATAAAATAATCCACCTAACTAATCATCATCAAATAACTGAAATCACTATAATAATCATCATCATGCATACATGGAGTAAATAGTACCAAGTAGTCTCATCATAAAATCAACTGAGTGTGAAACAATATCTGATTATCTAAAAGATAAAGCTACTAATCATCAAGCATAAACTAGCCTAAAAGAGTTCAACAATACTAATCAAATGTAAACTAGGGGTAGACACTACAAAAACATCATTCTCTACGTAAAAATCATGGGATCATTAGTTGAAATCGTGTGATCAATAAGTAAATTACAATTGGATTATATACTAATAACTTTAAAGTGCCTAGAAATTTTAGTATCTTTAAGGCAATTATATCTATGTTGTTCACAAGCTATTCATAGCCTTGGACCAATCTCGTACTAGCAACACAAAAACATCCAGAAAATTCCTCTGCAACCTCCTCAAGTGCTACATGTCCCACTACACAAAATGAATGCATTATGAAATTTTGTCAAGAAAGAACACTTCAAGGGAAATAAAAACATTACAAAATAGAGAAAATGAGAGATCTACTTACTAATATGTTGTGCAATAGAGGATAATTGTGTGGTCTATGTTGTTGACATTGCAGTGGGATGTCCAGACGTGTGTGAACTTGTTAAAGATGAGATTTTCATAGTATCATTGTCATGGCGTAGGATAAATGGATGGAACAACATGAATATATTATGAGCAGAATATCCAAGTGGGGGATAGAACATAGGCATCACCTGTACCACCCGAAGTATGCTTATTAGGGTGAAAAGACTCATGACTACACAAAAAAACTTGTAAAAATAACACATCCATATTTTAGTTAATGACATAAAAGAGTATAAAAAATAAACCATTATTGAACTTTTATTATAATTAAAGATTTCATTACTACTTACTCTTAAGGCATCTGCTTGGTCCAACAATTTCTTTTCCCTCTCATTTGTCTAAGGATTTGGAGGGAATTTTGTTGAAATCTTAAGAACTTTTGATGTAATTTCCTGGATTATTTTTTTAATTGTACCAACTAGGTCAAGGGATTCTACTATAAAAGTTTCATAGCCTAGCTCATCAAAGCTTTCCTCAACTGGTGTAGGTGCCAATCCTTTTCCCTGATCATCTAAATGTGACAAGAATATTATTAACAATACCAAACTTAATCCAATACACTCAAGAAAAGAGCATAACTAAATAACATTTTTCTCTTATCTAATTTGAACAATTATAATAAGGTTTACCTAATGGTAAGAAGAGCTGCGAGTATCAATATCCTTGTCGATGTTATGATGATCCATGTGCTTTGAGACAACCATCAAATATAAAAATGTTAGCAAAAAACCTTAATAATAAAATTTTGTGAGTCATTGTTTGGAGGTAGTCTTAAATGGTGCATAGTATGTACCACCCCATGATAGTAGGTTCATTTGTATCTATCTGATTCAAATTATAATGGATGAGCAACTCTTCCCTTGTACCTAGGTCATGTCCTATTTATAAAACCTACAATGTTCCCTCTTTCTTCTGGTCTTCCATCAATGTATTTAGCCAATCTTTTACTTTAATTATTAGGTTTTTGTTGTATATAATTTGTAGAGAGTGCATACCTATGCATACTCTTTTTATATCAAATAATCTACATCCAAATTTTGTAATCGTGACAAGGTCCAACATACTCCATTAATTCAAAAAATTTGTTGTAAGAGACCTTTATGTAGTCCATTGAAAATAGGCCCAAACCATACAATGATGATGGTGCTCTAAGATATATCATCTCAATAACACCTAAAGCAATGTTTATTGGAGGAAGTTCCTTGGGTACCCATTTATTTTGTAAATGTTGGTACCTAAAGGGCACCTCAAAGTCACCTTTGGTCTCATCATCTTAAGAACATGCCTCCCCTTGAGCAAGGAAAAATTTCATGCATTTATTGAATTTCCTTCTCATCTTTTGACCTCTAGTTGATCTCCCAATTAGAGACCCACTAAAAGTCTCACTTCATCTTCTATCCCTATATTTTCTCACTCAAGGAAGACACATCTAGAAAATAACTATTTTCTAGTACCAACACTCCATCAAATGTGTGTGTGTGTGTGTGTGTGTGTGAGAGAGAGAGAGAGAGAGAGAGAGAGAGAGAGAGAGAGAGAGAGAGAGAGAGAGAGAGAGAGAGAGAGAGAGTTAGCTTACAAGAAATTAATCTTACTATTCATAATTGTATTAAATAAATAATCTCTATATGGTGTATTGACTTATACCTGTTGATCTATGAGACTGTAGTACAAGTATACAAGTTCCTTCATATGTAATACAAGTTTCTTATGTTAGCTAAAAATTACACAATACATATACTACAATGTGACCATGGTCGCTACAATTTCTCTTAATTGTTTTGATGTCAACTCTTCTAGTCTTTATGTCAAATGTCAAAACTTTGTTCTATAACCATCACAAACTAAGAAAAATAATGTCACAAGTACACTAATCATCTTAGACCTAGTTATATATGGAACTTGAAATAATAGTTATCAAATGATGTTTCAGTTTAAGGAATGGTGACCATTGCAACAAGGAGGGTAATTGTGTGTTATTGAATTTTGGAGGGTTTTGTATTTGAGAAGAGGAGATATGTTAATTAGGTATGTTCCAAGACAAAGAAGACCAGTGCTTGGTGAAGACAAGTTGGCAGAATAAAAGTGTATTTGGAAGAAATCAATTCTCCCCTCGATATTATTCTATCTTGATTTTAATAACTAATTGTAAACCAAGTAAACCAATAACATGAATAATCACAAACTTAGAAACATAAATCAAGAACAAAAAAACATCTATTAATAAAAACCACCAAACATGAAAATCCCTTATGATGCAATGAGTATGATACACCAACAATGACCCTTCCTATGAAACTATTGTCTAAAACCTTTCTCATGAGATTATGTGTTATAAGATCTTCATTAGAAGGATGGAACTTGAATTTAGGAGGTAGTTGTGTGTATCCTTATCATGAATTTGACCAAAGTTAAGCACCTCCATTATTTGGATTGCAAAAATAGGTCATAGGGGAACAAAAAGGAGTTTGTGGGGCTATAGCTAAGATTGATAAAGGATTATTTGGATTTCTTACTGCATGATCATATAATGGGCATGAAGAGGCCTGGGCCTAGTTATTATTTACAATCATAGTATAGTTTTCCTCTGCATAGTATAATATTGCATAATTAGTACTATTACTGATACTACCACTGTTATTGACTAACATAGCCTCCTATTGGCCACTAATGTGGTACTATGTAAGCCACTTGTACCACACTATGTATACAAGACCCTTCCTTTCCTTTTCCTTTTCTTCCTTCTCCACTAAAAAAGATCACTACAGAGACATAGATCACAAGGGCACAACAAGAGACATAATATATATTTACTCTTGAATCTTGAATGAATGAAAAAAGTAGGTGGGGGCATAAGTTATAATATAATTGATCAAAATTTAATTACTTTTAGTTTCCCTTCCATTCCCCCAAGTCAAAAATTTCATTTTCAAATCACATAAATAAGGTTTCAAGCAATTTTATTTTGAAATCACATAAGCTTGAATCTTTACATGTCCTTATCTACGTAGTGTTCATGTTATGTTGTCTTGTAGAGTTGAATCACTCACACATTTACATATGCATATGAATATTACTAACAACACCAAAAAAAAACTATGAAACTGCTATCTAAAACCTTTCTAATGAGATAATGTGTTATGAGCTCTTCATTAGTGGGAGGGAACTTGAATCTAGGAGGTAGGTGTGCATTAACCTTATCATAATTTTAGCCAAAGTTAAGAGCCTCCATTATTGAATTCTCTTTCCAATCTACTCACAAAAAAACAAGAAAAAAAATGGATTGTTTCAACTGTCCTCTACTATATAGGTTAAGGTAGCCTTTCCCAAATTTCTAGATGCCCACTTAGCCCTTTGCAAAATCTAATATGTGGGTTGTGGAGAGATGTTGTATTGACTTCTTATATGGGTCTTAGGGAGGTGGGAAAATGGGATGGGATGGGATGTGTGAAGAGGCACATATCAAAGATGAATACAAATGAATCCTATTTCCATTTTGAAATGGATTCCCTCTACCTAGTGTGTACATGTGTAAGAAATTCATCACCATGATAGGCATGCTTTGTTGGTGTCAGAAGAGCATGTGTATATATCATTATCATTGTAGAAAGGGGAGGGGGGGGGGGGGGCTATCAAAAGCTGCTCCTATGATGTATCTTAGAAACCTAATAGAGAGAGAATGCATGCATACATGAATATTTGTGTTTTCAGTAATGGTAGAAAGTAAGTGAATGAAAAATTAGGGATGCAAAGAGGAGAAGCAAAGAGCCTACGGTTAGAACACCACATCAAATCTGTGTATAGTAAGGAATTGCACTATTTAGTACCTACTCATTTATGTTTGTTTATATTCTTACCCACCTTCATAAAATTCCATTTATTTCTCATGAAATCCTACCTAGCTTTATAAATAAAAACCACACAAACCAACATAAAAAAACTATAAGTAGGGTCAATAGATACTAAATGAATATATGAATGCCATGGGAATGGGAGTATTGTATAGTTGGGCTAGGGGGTTGCATTTGTATTGTAAATTAGTGCTGACAAGAAGCCATCCTAAAAAGATTGGTTCCACAAATTGTGTCATTCAAATGTGTCAAGAGTTACAGTGTCCTTAGGGCATAATTGATGGTGTTTTTGCATAGATTTTTTGAAGTTTCAAGAATTCATTTTGAAATAAAATCAGGTTTCAATCTAGGAAATTTCATTTTCAAATCACCTAAATTAGGATATAGATAATTTCATTTTTAAATCACATAAATTAGATTTCAAGAAATTTCATTTTCAAATCATAGAAACTTGAGGTAGTACATGTCCTTACCCTAAAAATTTTGATGATAACTTGGCTTACAATGTTGAGTCATAGGGAAATGAAATTTTGTGCTCAAGCATCACATAATTTGAATAGTGACCTTTCATGTGCGGTTGACTGTAAAAATGATTTGGTGATTTGTCTTTTTTTTTGTAATTCTCCTTTATCATATGAACTCTGAAGGTCATAACTTAGGTTGTTGAAAGTAGGACAATATTAGGGTGCATTTCAAATAAAAGACACCATTTTCACATAATGTGACCCCTCCAACAGAAAGTAATGTCAAAAAATAGGGCTAAATGTACTCGTGTTTGAGAAGTGGTCAATAAAGTTGCCAATAGCCTCAAAACAATACTTTTCCTAGAAATGAAGAAGGAGATTAGGAAGACAAATTGACAGTGGTCACACATTTAGTGGTCCTTTAAGAGAGTTGGAGGAGATTGTCAAAGGTTTGATTGAGATAGAATTAACACTCCCAACCCACAACTTTCTCAACATCAAATCATGATTAATAGGAGAAACAATGGAAGCAATAAAAAGTCTATAGAAGGCAAAAAAGCTCAATTTTTGTAATAAAAAAGAAACAAAGAGTCCTAAACCCATAGAACAACTATAGATTACAAATTGATAACAATGCCCTGGGCCATTATAACCAAGCAATGAGCTAGAGAAACATTAACCATTGACACTACCCAAAGCTTCAATTTTTTTAAATATAAAAAACAACAAAGTTCTTAGCAATACTATTTAAATCAATGACCTCTAGAATATGGACATAATTAAAGAAGTCCATAATGTACTTAAAGTTTTAACAACAAGACACATTGTTGTAACGAGAGTTTAAACACATTAATAACATAAGTCTTATAACATCCAACAAACATAAAAATGAAGTAATCATGTAACTAAAGAAGCCAAAAAATATAACCCAACACTTAGTTGGGTTATCCAGATTAGGCCTTCTTGATGACTTGACATTCTTTAGCCAACTTGTTGAGTTTATCTGTTTAGTAACTAAGCCTTCCCAATCCTTGGTCTTCACTCTAAGTATCCTTGTTCCTCCCTCCAACCTTCTTCAACTTTATTTTACCTATAAAGACTCCAAAGATCATATTTTTCTATAATTTCCCACTGAACTTTGCATATAGTGGACACCATGAGGCCAAACTCAATGTTGGTAATCACTTCATTGTATATTTTTCTCAAAGAACTAATCCTTCTCTGTAGGTCACCCATATGACTCATCATATTCTTTTTCATTTCATTAAAATTAGCATCCACTAGGTCAAGAGTAGTCTTTTCCTTATCTTCATGCTCCTTTTCAGTAGTTGTATTATCTTGGTTTTGATTCTCCATTCCCAAATCCACCTCGATCTGAGCCTCTTCCTTTTTCTCCTCATCTTCTCCCCTTTCCTCTCCCTCTTCTTCCATCTCCTCTTCCATTTTTTCTTCTTCTCTTATTCATAGTCTTTGTCCTCACAATCAATTGCCTCCTTACTACCCCCAGACACCTCATGCTTAGTTTCATAAACCATTTTGTTCCTGTCTGGTATCTTTCATTTCTTCTCTAATATCTACTCTATAACTCTTTTTTTTTTTTCTTTTCTTAACCTCTTTGACCTCCTTTATCTAAATTTGGAATCATATTTATTCTTTATGACATTAGGGCTCTCTACTTTATTACCATGGTCATCCCCCAACCCTTGTTTATCAACATCAATAATTTATCTTTAAATCCTACAACATTTAGGGGTGGAAACATGGTTGTTTTCCAAGGAGGATTTTTTCCTTTTGGAAGTGGTTTCCTTAAGGAGGCATTCTTCCAAAGATATGTACTTATACCTTTTTCCTTTGGGATTATTAGGTTCCTTTTTACTTTTCACCATGGTTGAGGGGTTCTCCTGCAAAGGTTCTAAGAAAATTTATTTAATTCTAATAGTGGAACTATTTCTAACATTAGGATCCTTTCTAAAAGTTAAAATTCTCCCAAAACTCAAGCAATTAGAAAATACATGTTGATACAAAACAAAAAATAAGCCCCTAATGAAGTGAAGATTTTTTTGAAAATATAAGAGGAGCAACTAAGAGGGGAGGGGTGAATAAGTTACTACTAAAATAAATCCTAGATCCCTTAGACGTTTGTACAAAAAATGAAAACTAAAAAACTGAATACTGTTGAAGCTCAGTAAACATCCACAAAATGCTATAACTCAGTAATAATTTAATTGGCTTGGTAAATTCTTAACATATAGATCTTTAGATGTCATCTATGATTAAAATTACTTTAACTAAGTTGTAAACATACAATAGAAAATAGCACGAACACATATGACACCAAGATTTAACGTGGAAACCCAATTTGGGAAAAACCACCAATTGCAACTAGTTACTATTGTTCACTCTTCTGAAGTGAACCCTATTAGGAGCCAAACCTATTAAAGGTTACAAAACACACTATTAGGTGTGACCTTTTTAAAGGATTTAATCACCCTGTTAGGAGTGGCCTTGTTAGAGTTCTTGAGACAATTCAATAGAATTGCCACTTTTTTAAAGGATTTGCAAATAACTATTAAGCCAACTCTGTTAAGAGATTTAGATCATTGCTACAATGGTTAGATAGTAAAAATGAGATGACCTAATTTGAATGCAACTAATTTTCTGATTAAAAATATTTGTTCTAGCTTGCACTTGATCCTTCTTGATCGAATATATCTTTGCTACTCCACAAGGATATTTTGCTTATCCTTTATTTGCTACCTCTTCTCATCACTAGCTTTTCAATCACATCATCATGAATTACACACATTGAAATCACAACTTGACCTTATACTTATATCTTCCACTTTGTCAAGTTGGCTCAAATACAACTTATAATAATCAATATTCATCACCTTAGTCGGCTAGAATCAACAGATAAAACAATTAAGCTTAATACAACAAAATAAAAAAATCCTTCATTGGCCAACCTAGCTCGATAGAAACTGACTCAGAAATGATTTCCTTTGTTAACCAATAGATTCTTGGTTAACACTACAACCTTGCAAAAATCCTTTGGCAATCAAGTGAGCTCAGTTAGCACTAGTTCCATCCAACTTTCCTTCATTAATGAGTGAGCTTGGTTAATACTTACTTTCTACAACTTTTCCTTTGATGCCTAAGTGAACTTGGTAGAAACTACCTTTTGAACTAGGAAAACACATGAATGCTCAGTAGACACTAAGAATTGTCTTTACTACCTGAGTGAGCTCAACATATACTAACTGATAATGATATGACATTTGTGTAACATCAATAACAACACACGATTAATCAATTGTATCTAACAATCTCCCTCTTTGGTATTAATGGTAACACAACATGTCATAGCACAATGAAACTTTGGATTTAGACTTGAGAACTCCTTTTGTTAGTATGAGCTCATCCTTTCATTGGAGTTTGTCTACAAAAATTCCTACCAAATTCATTTAGAACATTCTCCCTCTTTCAACAAACTTATTCTTTGGAAAACTTCTCCCTCTCTGGTTCCTTACTTTATTGTAGTTCCAAAAATTTCTCAAATATATGATAGGAAACTTCTCCCTCTTTGAAAAAACATGCCAAAGAAAATAATTCTATAAATACCAATGTACCTTAAGTACTAATTCATCAGTAATATGCCCTTTCTAATTCTACACCAATTGATTGATCTTCAGTAGGTTTTGGTTGGTGCATTCACTAAACTTCATTTAGTGAATTTCTGAGAGGGGAATGACCCCTAGCTTACCTCTTAGATACAAAAATGCATCTTTAGGTAATGGCTTGGTGAATATGTCTACAATTTGTTCCTTTGTATTCACATATTCTAATCTGACTTCTTTATCTTGCACTAACTCTCTTAAGAAGTGATATTTTATAGCAATATGCTTTGTTTTGGAATGCATTACTAGATTCTTTGATATATTGATTGCACTAGTGTTATCACAATATATGACAAATAGATCTTTGATCTCTACGTTCATTCCTTCCAATAATTGTTTTTACCAAACAATGTTCGAACAATTGACTGTTGCTGCTACATATTCTGCCTCTGCTATGGATTGAGATGTACAATTTTACTTCTTGCTTGTCCAAGATACTAGTCTTTTACCAAGAAAGAAAGCTCCACCACTAGTAAATTTTCTTTCATCAAGACTTCCTACCCAATAAGCATCAGCAAACACTTTTAATTCAAAATTGCCTCCAAGTTTATACCATAAACCATAGTCTTCAGTACCTTTTAGATATCTCATGATTCTTTTGATTGCCATCATGTGATTTTCTTTGGGATTTGTTGAGAATCTTTCCACTATTCCAACTGCTAGAACAATATTAGGCCTTTTGTGTACTACATATTGCAATTTTCCAATCATTGATCTATAAGTGGTCTTATCAACTTCCTTGGAATCATCATTTTTGGAGAGCTTATGTCTAGTAGACATAGGGGTTCCAACTAGTCTTGAATCGTCCATTCCAAATTTCTTTAGTATTTCCTTGATATACTTAGATTGAGTGATGTAGATACCATTTTTTTTTCTACTATATCTGTAATCCAAAAAAGAATTTTATCTCACCAAACATGGACATCTCAAATTCTTTACTCATTTCTTTTGAAAAAGCTTTGCATAAGTCATCATTTCATGTGAATAGAGTATCATCAGCAAATATTTTTGCCAACACAATCTTCTTGTCTAGTCCCTCCTTGATATATAGACTACTTTTTCATTAGTCCTTTGAAAGGCAATATGTACCAGGTAGCTATTAAGTCTTTCATACCAAGCTCTAGGAGCTTGTTTGAGACCATATAGTGCTTTGTGTAATTTGTAAACAATGTCTCTTTTGCTAGGCTCTTCAAAACCTTTTGGTTGTTCAATGTATACTTCTTCATCAAAAATTTCATTCAATAATGTAGATTTCATTTCTATTTGATATACTTTAAGTCCTTTATGTGCTACATATGCTAGTAAGGTTCTAACACCTTCCAGTCTTTCTACAGAAGCAAAAGTCTCACCATATTCAATACCTTCTTCTTGAGAATAACCTTTGCACACTAATTTTTCTTTGTTTCTTGAAGCTTTTCCATCTTTGTTCAGCTTATTTCTAAATACCCACTTTGCACCAATTGCATTTTTATCCTTGGGTCTAGGAATAAGAGTCCAAGTTTTGTTCTTTTCTATTTGTTCTATCTCTTCATTTATTGCTTCAATCCAACTTTCATTTTCTAGAGCATCCTTAACACTTCTAGGCTCAAATTCAACAAGTAAACATGTACCTTTCAATTTTCCTCTTGTCATTGTTCCATCTGATTTGTCTTCAATGATCTACTCAAGTACATGATGTCTTTTGACATATCTTGCTAACATAGGCTCTTTGGTCTTTGACTAAGTTCCACCATCTTCTTTTTAAATTTTAGTTTCAAGCTTGGGTCCTTCTGTCCGTGGCTCGGGTTCATCAAGCTCAGTTTGAACTAGCTTGGTAGCCTTTAATTGTGACACGAGTCCTTGTAGCTCAAGTCATACTATCTACAACTCTGTAATGCCCCGCCAAGGGATCCAAAGAATTAACCTAGAATTTTACTAAGTTTGGTAGCATTTTAAAAAAAAAGAAAACATGAAAGTAAATACCACATATAACTTATGCATAATAATGGAAGCAATAGCAATGTCCATCTGAAAGTAAACATAACATACATAACATATTACATTCTCTAAGATCCCTTAACGTTGAATTACATCCAAAAAAATCTAACATGCATGAATCCATCTAGTACAACATCCACATGAAATAATAATGATAAGTCCAATGTTTATTCATTACATTTCAAATGCTCAATCATCCACTATACATGTCATAGGGTATGACAAGATCAAAAGAATATACATACATAGAATAAGGTACATCATCCTATTCTAATCCATGATACATCAAGTAAATATAATCACATGATATACATGATACATCATCATAGAAGACATATACATCCATCATAAAGATCAAACATAATAAACTAAGTGCACAGTTCCTCCCAACCGTTAATAGCATCATTAGACCATTGTAGATCCTAACCATCCCTCCGTGCGTAACATTCCAAATCATCGAAGAGATCATCGGTATTAACATAGTAGGAATTTCACTCCTAACATATACAAAATCATATGTAGAAAGTAATCTAACATGAAAATAAAAGCATAAGATAACATCATCTAACATATGCTAAAAAATCAAAGAAAGGATACATATCCACCATCATGAAGGACGCATCAGCCACGATGTCTCAATGAATCTCAAATGATAAGAGTGGAAAATACACTACCACCCGACCGCGTGGTACCTAAGTGGTCCACTCCCACCGTGCTGAGGAGATAATCTCAAGTCTCAAAAAGGCTATCAAAAATCACATAGCATAAATCTCTACAAGTCTAGGAATCCTAAAAGTATACTAACTCAAAGGTTCCAAACACAAAATCCGACATCTAATCCCCAGAGGCACACAATGACATGTAGGAACTTACTATGCAAGTGGAAAAGTGTCATCGTATTTATCACGTACAAGTTACCCTGGCAGTTAGCTAAACTCTAAGGGTCCATACTGATCTCATGCGACCACTAGTATCCTCTCATATTGACGAGGCATACTACGGAATGCAAGGTTGCAACCATGCATCTCACTACTCCCATCCTAGCCTGTACAAGCACTCAAGGCATGGGTGAGAACAAAACACTTATCTTTTTAAGTTCATTTAGTTAGTATTAGGTGTGAATGTTATCACTTATTAATCCAACTTACAGTGAGTTACCCTGGCAGCCTCTTAGGGCCTTGGCCCCCATTGCAAGCCACTTCCCGTCACTACATGCAGATATCCTACCCTAAGCTCATGGAATCATAAATCTCAAAATCACAAAAGATAATCCATAATAAAATCATCAAATATGCATAAAAGAATCAAATCTCCATGAGCAAACATCCATAGAAAATCATGAATACAACAGCTCTTTATTGGCAACTGAAATATCACTGATAATCAAAGTATCCAATGGTTCTCAATAACCAAAATATATCTCAATCATACTGATCGAAGACTCCAAAAATGGTTGAGTCAAACATGTCACATCATGACATCATCAAGAATAAATCCACATTATAGTCCCATCGTGGTGACTAGAAAATAATCAAGGATAACTGATCGATGACCAAAAATAATGGTTAAGTCAAGTGTCTCATACATAAGAATCTCAACTATAACAATCAGTAATCACATCCAATACATAGAGCATTCCATCACATAACCATGGTTGGGTTTATAAAGATCAAGATTAAAATATCATCATTACATCACAATCACATAATCCCCCAAACCTCTGGTAGATGTCCTCTAATTGGTCAACACTAGTCAACCCCAAAACCTAAAACAATAGCATAAAGAATACACAATGTAAACACATGTTTTGGTTTTGCCAAGTTTACAACTTAAATTTAAATGCAAAAGTCTCGGTTTATGTTTCCCAATTTAAATGTCAAGTGGGAAAATTTCACGTTTAACCTAACCCATGTTTTTGTATTGGTAGATAAAAGTTTCTTCCCAAAAACCATTAGACTCAATTTTCTAAATGTTCTAAATGTCTCTTATATTCCCATTTAGACCCCCATCATTTTCAAAATAATATTTGAAATTCTTTTCATATTCATCTTTCCAAATTAAAGATTATATTGAATCTATATTGCTCACCATTATAAAATATCTTGTTATTAAAAAATTTCTCTTTAAATTCCAAACATCAATTAATATATCAATTATTTATTATTAATAATGTATATACATATACATATATATATACATATATATATATATACATATATATATATATGTATATATTTATATATATATATATAATAATAACATTTAGTAATTTAATAACAATGCAACATTGAAAAGTCGAAATTCATATTCAAATAACATATGAAATATCATTTAACAATGTCCATTTTAAAAAGAAACTCAAACCGCACGGAATGTAAGTACCATCGACACATGTATGACTTGTGGATCGCAAGTACGCTGCGAGTCACAGGTACTCTGCCGACCACAGGTACACTGTGATCTCGCAGTACCCTATGATACCGTAGTGGTCATAATAATGTTGACAGGGGTGGGGGAAAGAGTCCGTCCGCCCCTATATATATATATATTTAAAAAAAAAAAAAAAAAAAAAATGATATCAATAACATTTTTTCAAACGTTGATCCCATACAAATCGCAATGCGATTTTTATATATATTTTCACTGTGATTATAAAGTATGATTATCCAATGCATATATATATATATATATATATATATATATATATATATATATATATATATATATGCATATATATATACATATATATGTGTGTGTGTGTGTGTGTAATAATATGTACTTGCAGAATCAAATATCACAACACACACACACACACACACACACACACACACATAGATGCAAAAATTATAAACATGTATATTTTATAATGAGCATATACACAATTTATTTAAAGATCTCAATTTTCAAAATTTTCTTATAAACCATTTGGCCTCAAAATTTATCCAATAAATCATCTAATGGTTTTGGCTACAAATTTAAACCCTAGCCCCATGTTCTTTTTAGATTTATGCATATAAAATTTTCAAATAAATTAAACCACCCATTTTGAGAATGCATACAATAGAAATATGAAATTCCTCAGAAGACATATGGGAGACACGAAGAAGACAGGGAATGCAAGATGCGGAAATAGCATAAGTAAAATCACAAGAATCTACTCGAATTCTGATGCTAATTCGCTCTTCCTCAGAAAACCCGTAGAGAAAGCTCCCTTCCTCAGAGTTCTCGAATCTTCCAATGCTCCAATTGCACTCCAAACGCTATGTCTAAGCTTGTAGGAATGCCTGAATATAAAGAGCTCTTAGGAAACATCTAGAATGCTTCTAGAAACAGCTAGAAGGTGTCACCAACTAAGCATGGGTCTTTTCCAACCTTCTAGATGGGTCATAAGGTTGTAGACACCATGTGCTTAATTGATGCACTAACCCCCATGTTTTTGACACATGAGAAATGAAAAGTGCGTTAACTCTCATGCAAGCTTATAACTCCAACTCACTTTTTATATAATTTTCTATTTAAATATTTATAACTTTCATTTTAATTTTTATAACTTTTATTATTATTATTTATTTATTACTTTATTATTATTTTTTTATTATTATTAATTTTAATTTTCTAATTTTCTTTTATTTATTTCTTTTTCCTCAATTAATTCTCAATTAATTAATTATAATCAAAATATCAAAGATCATGATATTTTATATTAATTTTCTCAAATAATTAATTTATTAATTAAATCTATTTATTGAGACTTAATTAATAGAAAATTCACCATAGACCTCCAAGGTAAAATATGAAAACCCATCATAGAGCAATTCACACAAAATCAGTCTAAAGGGTTAAAAATCATGAATCATGTCAACCGACACATTCAGTGGGTAAAATATTCAGATACTTGTCCTACCTCACTAGGACAATTGGCTTAAGGGTTTGGGATTTGGACTTGAGAATTTATCTCCCTTCTCTTATCATTGAGATAGTATAATAGGGTACGCTCATCCTGGCAATTCAGGGAAGTCGATACCCGGTACCTGCAACCTGCAAAAAAACCATGCATGTACATACAATATATATAATGCTAAGCTAAACAGACAATGTCAGGAAGTGGTACATTGTGTAGATCTTGACTAAGCAGGTGACTACGACTCCCTTCCTTAACCACATCAGCAATGCCATACAATAAGAAAACACGCACACCATACACATGCAAGTATGGGGTAAGTATCCATAATAAAACACATGAGATAATAAACCATCTAACTAATCATCAACAATAACTGAAAACAATATAATGATCATCATGTATGCATGAAATGTAAAGCCTAAATGATCTCATCACATAACCACTGAATCCATAACATAATGTTTGATAGTGTCAAAACAATACCACTAATCCATCAACATAAAACTAGTCCATCATAGTCTGATAATAATAGCAACAATATGTCCAGAAAAGATGTGAATGAGGGTAGGCACTACAAAATTAGTAACTATTGATGTTTCTGGGGACTTGGGAGTTGAAACTTCTTTTCTTTTAGATAGATTTGGTAGGGTATTAGGTTCATAGTAAAAAAATCTTCTATAATCTTCAAGCTCCTTGTTACTTTCTTCTTCACTCTTTTCTGCAAACTCATCAATTCTAACATGTGCTCTTTCTATGATTTTTTGAGTAGAAAAATTCAAAGATTTCTATCCTTTACTTTTGTAGGAGTATCCTAGAAATATGCCTTCATCACCTTTTATGTCAAATTTTCCTTTTTCTAGATTCTTTCAATATATAACATGTTCTGCCAAATACTTTCAAGTAACTTACATTAGGTTTGTAGCCATACCATAGCTGATAAGGTGTTTTGTTTGAATCTTTCTTCAACTAAACTCTGTTCAAGGTATGAACTATAGTGCTGATAGTTTCCTTCCAATATTTGAAAGTAACATTCTTTTCAATCATCAAGCTTCTTGTACAATCCATGATAGATTTGTTTCTTCTTTCAGTTATTCCATTTTGTTATGGTGTACCATTGACTAATACTTGTCTTTTGATTCCTCTTTCAATGCAAAAATTATTAAATTCATGGGAGATGAATTCACCACCTTTGTCTAATCTTAGGCATTTCAACTTCTTTCCAGTTTCCTTTTCAACTCTTGCTAGATACGACTTGAATTTTTGAAAGGCGTCTGATTTATCTTTTAGATACATTATTGTCATCATTCTAGAATAGTCATCAACAAAAAGAATGAAAAACTTTTCTCCACTATAGCTGTCTATTCCAATAGGTCCACAGAAGTCTACGTGAATAATTTCCAAGGCTTCTTCTGATTGATAGTCTTTGCTTTTGAAGCAGTAATTCTTGCATAAACCCATCAGGCTTTTTCAAACTAAGAATACCTCTTACTCTTCTATGTTTTCTTATCTTAACCAAATTATCAAAGTTCACATGACATAGTCTTTTGTGCCATAACCATCTTTCTTCTACTTTAGCAATAAAACATGAACAGTCATTGAGGTCAAGATAAAAATAGATTACCTTTTGTTTGCTTACTAGGTCCAACCAGATTTCCTTTTCCATCTAGTAGTTTGGTCTATCCATTCATGAATTCTACCTTGAATCCAATGTTATTTAGTTGTGCCACACTCAAAACATTATGCTTTAGTCCTTCAACCCAATAAACATTTCCACATACAAGTTCTTTAGTCAACAAGATACATCCTTTTCCTTTTATGTTACAAGGTTCATTGTTTCCAAATCTCACACTACCTCCATCATAATATTCCATGTGCTCAATTTTTTTTTTGTCACCAGTTATATGATGTGAGCAACCATTGTTAATAATCCATATATAATTTTTTCTAACATGAGAGATAAGTACCATCTTATCTCCTTCATCATCAGATTCAATATATACCATTTCGTCTTCACTATTATTAGAATCTTTAGCTATAAAACAAGGTTTGTTACCTTTCTCCTTGTAGTTCTTGGAGTCCTTGGCTTTATGCTTGTTGCTTTTCTTCTCATCCTTGATTTCCTTGTTTGGACAGCTAGCAGCAATGTGACCAACTTCTTCATAAGAAAAATAGATCATAAGAACTTTACCTTTGTACTTTCCTCTACCTTTGGAATACTTTCTTGAAAGTAGGGCTTAAACAACTTCAAGATCAATGTTTGAACTTTCTTCTGATGTTCTATCTTCTTCACTTTTTGATTGACTAGACTTTGACTTTTTACCCTTTTCTTTAAGTGAGAGTTTATCTTTGAATGCACATTCAATATTCTTTGAAGCAAGAACATAGTTATCATAGTTATCTAATTCAAAAGCTATCAATCTTCCATCAAGAGCATCCAAGCCTAATTTGTTATTTGGATCACATCTCTTTTCTTGAATAGTAGACACTCTAATTTCATAAATAGGAAGAAGAGTTCTAAGTACTTTATTTACAACATTTTTCTCCTTAATGTCTCCTCTAGATGCTTTGATTGCACTTACATTGGACTTGATCCTTTCTACATATTTTGCAATGTTTTCATGTTCTCTCATTCTCATTTGATCAAATTATTCTCTAAGGATTTTTTCTTTGGCTCTTCTTACATTTTCATCTCCTCCATAGATATATTTTAGTTTGTTCCACATTTCATAAGTAGTTTTGTAATCTTTTACCTCATCAAATTTAACATAACTAAGAGAAAATGCAATATCTGTCATTATGATATTATTATTCTTCTTTTCAACAATATCTTCAATTGATAAAGTTCCAGTGGGAGTCTTGTATTTAGCATCAAGATACTTGCTGCCTAAATCACTGATGGTAGCCAAATGTAACCTCATAAGTAGGTTACATCTCTCTTGGGAATCCTTGTATCTATTTAGCTTGAGAATCTCTCTTTTGTAAGACATCCTGATCTTTAGCTTAGGTCCTTGAAACCTTCTCTGCAAGCACCAAAAGCTATGATACCAATTAATTGAAATATAAAAGGAGTAATTGAGAGGGGAGGGGTGAATCAGTTACTACTAAAATAAATCCCAGATCCCTTAGATTTCAATACAAAAAATGCAAACACAAATACTGAATACTGCTGAAGATCAGTAAACATACATAGAATGCTATAACTTGATAATAACTGAATTGGCTCGGTAAATGCGTAACATATAGATCTTTAGATGTTGTCTGTGATTAACATTACTTTAACTAAGTTGCAAACATATAATAGAAAATAGAATTAACACATATTAAATTAGGATTTTTTATGTGGAAACCCAAATTGGGAAAAACCATCAAGTGCAACTAGTTATTGTTTTTCACTCTTTTGAAGTGAGCCCTGTTAGAAGCCAACCCTTTTAAAGGTTACAAAATACATTTTTAGGCATGACTCTGTTAAAGGATTTATTCACCATGTTAGGAGTGGCCTTGTTAGAGGTCTTGGGACAATTCAATAGAACTACCACCTTGTTAGAGGATTTGTAAATAGCTGTTAAGCCAACTCTATTAAGAGATTTAGATCACTGCTATAATGGTTAGAGAGTAACAATGAGATGACCTAATTTGAATGAAACTAATTTTCTAATTATAGATCTTTGTTCTGGCTTGCACTTGATCCTTCCTGGTCAAATATATCTTTGCTTCTCCACAAGGATATTCAACTTATCCTTTAAATTCACTACCTCTTCTCATCACTAGCTTTTCAATCACATCATCATGAATTACACATAGTTAAATCAAAACTTGACCTTATACTTATATCTTCCACTTTTTCAAGTCATCTCAAATACAACTTAGAATAATCAATATTCATCACCTTAGTTAGCTGGAATCAATAGATAAAACAATTAATCTTAATACAACAAAACAAGAAAATCCTTCGTTGGCCAACCTGGCGTGGTAGAAACTGACTCAGAAATGATTTCCTTTGTTAACCAATAGATGCTTGGTTAATGTTGCAAACTTGCAAAAATCCTTTGGCAATCGAGTGAGATTGATTAGCATTAGTTCCATCCAACTTTCCTTTATTAAATGAGTGAGCTCGGTTAACACTCTCTTTCTACAACTTTTTCTTTGACACCTGAGTAAACTCAATAGACACTACCTTTTAAACTAGGAAAACACAGGAATGCTTGGTAGACACTGAGAACTAAAATCACTACTCGAGTGAGCTCAACATATATTGATTGATAATGATATGACATTTGTGTAATATCAAAGGAAACACACAATTAATCAATTGTATCCAATAGGGTTATCACCCCTCACAATGTTGTTTCTTAGAGTGAAAAGCAGGTAAAACAAAAAATTTATTTTTCTCCATTATGTAGAAGGTTAAGAAAAGGGAAATGGTAAGCATGGTAAGGATTAAAATGCCCTTCACAAGTAAAACACCTCATAACCCATAAAAAAATAATAAAAGAAGAAGGGGGGATGATAATCTAAGATCTTTCATAAACATTATTAGATTTGACAATCTCTAGCTTTTTGTTATCTTTGAAGAACCACTTCCTATAGTAATTGTATTTCTTCATACTTTTGCATTGCTCACAATTTCCTTCACACTTGAGCCTTGTCACTTTTGCAATCAGTTAAGGGGTGCCAAAAAACTTTTAACTCCCAATCATGACATTACCCTAACACCAAGAGTTAGAAAATTTAGAAGAAAAGAGGCAATTACAACCTCTCATAGCATCACAACCTCTCATAACCTAAATGTAACAACCCAACCCCACATTTTAAAAGTTGTTGCAAATCTCAACATTTTGCATCAATTCACAAAAATCCCTTAGTTCTACTTTCTTTAGGGGCCCTCCCATGATTTTCACATTATCTCATTTCTGTATATCCTTCTAAAATTTGAGCTTTTTCTTAATAATTTCAATGGCATTACCAGAGACTTTTTTGCATGATTTCACTTTTTTCCTTTCTTAGATCATTGCCACTTGACTAGGAAACTTCAAGAACACCACACTCATATAAGATATTGGAATGAGAGAAAATGGGCTTAGAGTTAATGATTAAAATGACATCCCAATCTAAAAGAGTATCCTTATGTTTATTGATGTGACTCTTTGCATCATTTGTCACAATCCTACCTATATCACAAAAGAGGTACTTAATTAAATTTAAAAAACCATACTTTTGATCTTTCTTGCATGTATTATATCTCCCAAGTATCTAAATACTTAACCTATAATAAATACTATCATAAGTAATTTTGGGTTTCTAAAAATTTAGCAAATTTTTAGACTTGATAAAATTTAAGCCTTTTAAGATATCCTTTCTAAGTTTAGTGTCCTTAGTAAATCTCTTAACAAACAATAAGTCATTAGAGCCATTAACTTTAGCTTACTTTCCAACCTTCAAAATTAAAATAGAGAAGTGCATATTGATGATAGAATTTTGATTAATGTTTCTTATATTGCCTAAATTCTTTTTTGACCTTTATGGATGTAATATAAGACCGGTTTCTATTATCCAACATATTGCCTCTATAATTTTGACTATAACATTTAACATAATGATTTTTAGGCCCTTTGGGTCATCTCTTCCATTCATTTGCTTCCCTTCTAAATAGTCCAACCCCCAATTTGTAGATAATCAACAACATTATTACCTTCTCTAAGTGTATGTTGAACTTGTGTATTTATGAAAGTATCTATCCTTCTCCTGTAGTCTACCATAAGACTTAGGATTTTCCAAGGGCATCTAGCCTTTCTGTAAAGGATATCAACAATGAGCTTATAATTCATTTCTATTATAATTTTCTTTGCTTCATAATCCTGGAGAGTTTCAATTCCTTGCTACATAGCCAGAACTTCAACATTGTTATTTAAGTTCTCTCTAATATTCATAGAAAAACCCTCAATCATATCCCCTTCATTTTTTCTCACTAAACCTTTTATGCTTGAAATTCTAGGGTTCCCCTTAGAACAACCATCAACATTACATTTCAACCACTTAGTATTAGGTGGGTGCCATTTATTTTCTTTCCTTTTCCATATACTTGTTCAATATAAATTGACGAGGCTTTGATTGATATTCTAGTTCTTCTTTATCATAGTATCAATAAGATAAGGAAACAAAATACTTTTAGGATAAGTAGCAACGTTGACATTTTTCCTAATAGAATTTTTAACTATATGGAATAGGGCATGAACTAGTTTTCTCTTTTCTCTTAATGTCCTATTATTCCTCCCTTTCCATAGAGTCTAGGACATGGTAGGAAGGATTTGAAGCCAAAGATTGACAAAAGACATGGTGAGAAAAAGAGGAATTGTTCCAAATGTATATCATTTGGGGAATAGTTCTCAACATGACCTATTGAATCTAAAGATATTATAACACTTAACCCCATAATTTATAAGCAAAGGCACACTGCATAAAGATATAATCTATGTACTCCTCTTTTTAACATAGAACACATATGTTAGGGAGAAAAAATCCTCTTCTAGACAAGTTTTCTAGAGTAAGATTTTTTTTGTGAGAAACCACCCACCATAAGAAGTTGATCTTAAGAATGAGCTTAAGAATCCAAACCATATTCCATATAGGGTTCTTTTCAATATTCATCCCTTGACATTAAAATGCAGTTCTAATAGAGAATAAACCATTACTAGTATATTTTGAAATCCATCTATCATCCATATTTTAATGAAACAATAAAGTACTAGGGAGCATCTTTACCAAATCACAAATAGCCTCCCTTATAATGTTAGGGATTCTTCTCATTCCTCTATCCCTTTCCCAAAGTTTAATAAAATCAACCCATTTAGCATTTTTCTCCTCCCACTCTAATTAAAACTCCACCTTTTCTCCTAAAGTTTTGACAAGCCAATCTTGGATATTAGAGCTTGGGAAAACCTCCTTTAGTTGACTTTCCTCCTTCCATAGATTTGACCAGAACAAGGATTCTCTATCATTACTAGTTAACCTTTTGCTTCCCCTTCTAAGGATTCCCGTATTTATATTAATGAACTTCCATAGAGAGGAGAAACCATTCATGTTATTCTTACCAAGAAAGGAATCAGTTGGGCCATAAAACAAGTACTTGGCTCTCAAAATTCTACTCTATTCCCTTTTTCCTTTAAAAAGCTACCAGCCAACTTTAGTTATGAGTTATTTATTCATTTCTTTAATTCTTTTGATACTTAGGGCTCCCTCGGTTTTAGGTTTACACACCTTATCCCAACTAACAAGAGACATTTCTCTTTTTTCCTTAGTTCTTGTCCATAGGAAGGTATTATGAATTTTTTCTAGAGTTTCCACCACCTTCCTAGGAATTATTTCCATAGACATAAAGTATATTAGAACACTTTGGATACAAGCTTTGAGGAGTTGAATTTTTCCACCTAGACTAAGGAGTTTCCCTTTCTAACTAGCAAGTTTCTTGTAGAATCTTTCAACTAAAATATACAAGAAAGAGGGAGGAGGCTTGCTAGGAGAGAACATAAGCCCCAAATAAATATATGAGATAAAAGATATTTCAAAATTTAAAATGGATGATATTTGCACTTACACTTGTCTCTTATTATTGAAGCAGAGTTTACTCTTTTGGAGGTTTATATGTTGACTCAAAATTATAGCATAATTAGCTAGAAGGAACTTTCACCTTTCAAATTCCAAATTGAGAGATTCTCCAAAGAGAACTGTGTTAGCAAAAAATTATTGATGAGTTGAAGAAATGAGTCTAGAAACAACTTTCACATCTTTTAGGGATTGGTTTTGTTAGTCCTTAGATAGTTTTGACATTTGAGTGTCAACACACTTAATCATTTTATACCTTGAAGCTGAGTACACTATGTATGCTGAGCCACAGTGTGTGCCGAGTTAATATTTCAATAGGTGCCGAGTGACTTGAGGTGCTGATAAGTATATAAGTGTCAAGTGTTATACAAGTGCTGAGTCATAGTTGATGTTGAGAAAATTAGAATGCTTCATATGCCAAGTGAGTCAAAATCATATATATGCTCAGCAAGACAGAGTGTAATAGGTGTCGAGCAATCCATGATAGTATATGTGCTGAGCACCAGTAGTCCAGTATGTGCCAAGTAACACAAAATTACCATATGAGTTTGTGCCCTCATAAACTCAGATGTAAACCATTTTTGGAGCTGACATAGAAGGATTTCACAGGAGAAAAAGGACAAGGATGAATCTTTTACATTCCCCATGTGATTTGCATGCAGCCAATTAGAAAAATGGAGAAGGCATGCAACCAATGAGAAAAATGCAAGGAATGAGTAGGAATTTGAGATTCAATATGGATCATAGATCTATACCTAACCCTAAGTCTTTGCATTCTTTATAAGGAGATCAAAAACTCCATTGCATATGTGGTAGAGAATAGTGTATGTGGAGACTATAGTAAAATTTAGTGTGAAGAAGGAAAGACTTAGAGGAACATAGCAACAATTTTGTATCTAGTTGATCAGAACAACACAAGGGACAAGAAACATGACTAGATATAAGATCTCAGAGTATCAAGATCAAAGAGAGCAGATCAAGTATCTAAATCTAGCAATTAAAGATTGCATATTGTCAGGTTTATTTTTCTAATACTTTCTTGTCATTGTTTTAGAAGTTAAAAATCCTATATTGATAGGTTAGCTTAATAGCTAGGTAGGAGAACCTTTGGAGAAGGTGATTAAAAATCCTATGTATTAGGTGGGTTTAACAGCCTATTGTAAATCCTTTAACATGATGACACTTCATGTAAGGTGTTTTGTAAATCCTCTAACTAGGTCACTATTGATACAATGTAAAGCCTTTAACAGGGAAGGCCATCATAAGTGGTTGAACATTTATTGCTGTAGTGATTTTTGTGGGTATCATCCCCACCCCAATTTTACCTTCTTATTCCTGGAGGGTTTTTGGGTTACCAAATTTGTTGTTATGTGTTATTGTATGTGATTTACTTCATGTTTATTTATATGTTTACTTGCATGCAATTTTCTTTTTAGTTATATGTTTAAAGGAGTGAAAAAAGGTTAAAAGTGTTGTACTTCTGATTCACCCCCCCTCTTAGAAGTACTCTTCCCATTTTGGACATTCCAGCAATTGGTATCAGAGTAGATGTTCTCATAAGGTGATTCTTAATAGCTTAGAGAAAAGGCCTGAAGATGGAAGTCTTCAAACTTGGGAAGATCATAGACAATCAGGTGATTGATGTGCACCTAGCTCTACAGAAAGTGGAAGAAGCCAGAGAAGAGTTGAGAAAATCCTTAAAAAGAAGGAAGGAGATAGCCATAGCTGAAAATGACATACACAAAAAGAGATTGATACCACACAAGTGTTTTCCAATGGAGATTCCAAGGAATTTGATGCAACAATAGCAAAACTGATGGATAAAAATAGAGCACAAGCTGAAGAAATCAAATTACTCAAGCTTGAACAAGAATCACAAGCCATAATTCTTTGTGAAGTGATTGAACAAAAGAAAAGAGCTATTGAAGACAAGGCCATGATAGAAGATGACAAGAAAAATCTCACCAATAGACTGGAGGAGAAGACAATTGAGTTTGAAAATATTTCAAACATGCAACTAGACACCTTAAGCCAAATGATGAATGCTCATCATGAGCTAAACATGAAGGACATTGAGATCTCCACCTTGAAGATGCAGAATGAAAAATTGCAAAATGAATTGAAAAGAGAGAAAGAGATAGCAGAAAGCTACAAAAGACCCAATGAGGCCATCAAGTACTTTGAGAAATTACTGAAATCACCAAGGGCTAGTAATGACACTTTAGGACTTGGCTACACCAGCACTGAACAAGGAGAATCATCCAAGACTATAGAAGAAAGAAGCAACAAAGGTAAGAATACTAAACCCACTTGTCATTTCTATGGTAAAAAGGGACATACCTCTAATGTGTGTAAAAGAAAGAATAGTCATCAGCATGATAAGCTTACAAATGCAAGCTTTTACCACAAGTGCAAAAAGCAAGGACATCAAGCACATGAATGCAAAACAAAAAATATGAGAACACCAAGATTTGAAGGTCACTGCTACAACTGCCAAAAATATGGACATAGAGCATTTGAATGCAGATCAAAGCCTATGTGGATAGCTAATCAGCCTGCAAGAGGAACCAATCATGCACATCACTACAACTAAGATTACAACACCAGGTATGGTTATCACTATTGTCAAGAGTATGGACACATCCCTAAGAATTGCATAAGAACACATTTTAAGGGAAGTTACAATAGATGGTTAAGTCAAACTACATGTTTCAGGTGCTTGAAGACTGGTCATATCAGCAAGAATTGCCCAACAAAGTCAAGAGCACCCAAGATAGAAGTCAACAAAAGAAAAGAGAAAGTTGATGTAGAAAAAATAAGAGGACAAATGAACAAGACTTGGAAAAATAAAGGTGAGTGCAACATATCAAATGGAGAGATCACTTCACCCAAGAGGTCATGTGATCACACTTCATCCAACTAAGAAAAATAGATGTATGGGACTGATATACAAAGTCATATCATACATTAGTCCCAAAGAACAAAGGAGTACTGAAAGGAAGAAATTAGCATAAGAAAAGATGTCAAGAATTTTTTTGAAGAAGCTGTCGAGTTACTCTTAGATACTGGGTAAAGCTCCAATGGATGCCGAGTTTCCAATAGCTGTTGAGCTGCTAGTTAAAGCCAAGTGAAGTAGAATTCTAGTGGAGGCTGAGTAAATGAAATAAAATGGGAGCCAAGTTATACTGAAACCTTCAAGTGTTGAGTTTATAGATGTATGCATGAAGCATTTAATGCTAGGTCTTTGATAGGCATAAGGTTAATTTTCATTCATTTTCACGCCATTCGGACACAGAGCAAAGTTGAGAAGAGAAAAGAATTGATCAAGCAACAACCTTATAGTCATTTGCATGGATCTCAATAGGAATTCAACATGAATTCATCAATTCAAAGGTATTTATCAAGTGTTGAGGTACATAGAAGTTAAAGTTTTAATACATTTAAAACTTTGGTTCAGCAAAATGGCCTCTAGTTCAAGAAATCCCAAGGCTAAGGAAGATCATGAGATTCAACATGTTAGAAATGAAGTCAAATAGCCCAAATTTAGGCTAATACTAGAGGTTGCCTATAGAAATGACCCAACTGACACATTATCCATTATCCCACCTAAGGTTGTCATGGTCCAAGATGTAAGAAAGTGATACAACTACAAAATTGGTGCCATAGGTGATCTAGAAATATTCCATGCCTATGATAAGCTATGCGATAATGGAATATTGAAGGATAAGTTTCAAATTGTTGAGAAGAAGGGTTTGACCAAAAGCCTAGTTTTCCCTATGGTATTTAAGATAGAATGGATTTACTTTGTCTTGAGTCAAATTCATGATGGATATTTATGGCTAGAGATAGGACCTATCAAGATTACAAAGAGGATAGTGCATAGAGTTACTGGACTCCCAACCCTAGATCAGCCAAAGACTTTGAGAAGTGAAAAAAAGGAGGTTATTAAGAAGAGTACAGGTGCAAAATGGAATAATAGGGGAACGACTATTGACACTGTGATTGAACCCCTACTTGACTTTGCTATGAGGATAATTTCACAAAAACTCTATTAATCTAGAAGACTGAACAACGTACCCTACATAACTATTGATGTAGCATACAAGTTGGTAAAGAAAGATCACACCTATGATCTGGAAGAACTTATGTTGCAGCAAATTAATGAGAACCTAGGAGCTATAAGGAGATCAAAAGGTGCTCAATGCAAATTTGGCTAAGTTCTTATGTGCATATTTTTTTATGTTATGGAAGAATTCCCTTCAATTGGGAAGGTAAACTGGAACTCTAACAAAATGAATTCATTGATAAGATGGGAGATGATTTTGAAGCACAAATGACAAGCTACTTTGAAGAGTTTAAGAAGTCTATGAAGCAAAGAATGAGAACCAGTTTCATTGGTTGAGAAAAATGTCAATGACATATGTTTCTTGGTTGACATTGATTATACCTATATTCAAGCAGCAATACCAAGAGTAAGATGGCTAAGGCCATTAGGTTATGAGCTTGATATAGATGAAACTTCTGAAACAATCACAACATTGCTAATAGAAGGGATAGATAAGGTAGCTCCTCACTTTGGGACATATAATATTGTGAAGTCCAAAGTTGAGATTGAATTGAAAACAACTTCTATCATCAAGAAGAAGGATAAAATAGTAAGAAAAATAAAGAAGACATTTGGGGCAAACATTGAAGGAGAAGTAGGTGAAGAAGAAGTAGAAGAAGTAGAAGGATAGAGTGAGGAAGAAGAAGAGCAAGGGAAAGGTTCAGTAGAGCTGACCCAAGCCTTAGGGGAAGAAAAAGAGAAAGGTGTCGAGGGAGAAGAAGTTGAGGAAGCACCTACACCTACTAAGTAGAAGAAGAGAAAGGCAAAAACTCAACCTATAGCTCAGCCCAAGCCCAAGAAAGTAACTGAACAAGCTCAAACCAAGCCAGCTCTAGCTAAGCCAGTAGTAACAAGGGCCACAACATGAGCATCTACTCAAAAGGCCAAGGAGGCATCAAAGAAAAAGAAGAAAGCCACTATACAAGCTACCAAAGAACCCAAGAAAAGAAGAAGATATGTGGCTAAGCCAGATACATATGGTGAAGAGAGAACATAGTTAGAGGACATAAGCCAATTTAAAGTGGTAAGCCATCCTCCTAAATCTACAATTGATAAACTTTGTGACAAGACTAAAAATGCAAATTTAAATGATTTAAATTCTCTTAATTTCAATAAGATTAGTAGGGAAGAGCAGAATAAAATAGAGGAATCTGTGTAAGCCATGATGGAAAAATTTAAAAATGCACCTCTAGAGCTTGATAATATTATGCCAAAAGAACTATATGAGATAGTTGAGAATAAGTGGCATTATTGTCTAAAGATGGAGAGGGAGATTAGAGAATCTACCCTAGCTCAAGTGAAGCCTGATATGGAAAAGGCTCAAATAACCAAGGAAAACAAGAAACATAGTGGGAAATTTGCACCCAAATATAGAGCCTTTTGCATCCTTCAGAACAAAATTGAGGATGTTGTAAATAAATCCACACAGATATGGAAAATAATATACAAGATAACTAATGAGAAAGTAGAGGAAGTAAATAAGGCAGAAACCAGTGCCAAACGAAAGGTAGAGGAAAAGAAGGAAGAAGAACAGAAAGAGGAGGAAGAGAAAGGAGAAGAAGAGAATAAGGAGAAAGAAGAGGAACCATCAAAGGGAGAAGAAACTATGGCATCAGATGACTAGCAACAAGAAGAAGAACAAAGTGTGCAAGACACACAATTTCCACCTCCCAGTCCTCCTCACACAACCACTACACCTTCCAAAAAACAATCATAAAGGATTTTACTGACAAGACAACTTAGAAGATCAATCCACTTATTGCAAAGGATCTCTCAAAGATCCTTCACCAATCTACTCTAGAGACATAGTTGTGTACAAGCCCTATATTGGTGAGTGTAGATGAATTACAAAGAGCAGTAGTAGTACCACAAAAGGAAAAGGTGAAACCAAAGGATACACCTTTCACATACATTGCTACTAGAACTAAGCTTCTGATACTTCCACCACCACCTCCACCAAGTGCAACAAGTGATAATGATCAGGTGCTGAGTGTAGAGGAGAGGAAGTCAGATGAAAAAGAGGATGCAGTAAAAGAAAAGGAGCAGGCCATAATTCAGACATTGGTAGAACTACCAAATACTGGCACTCCTACAAAGACTGTTTAGAAGCTGAGCATTGAAGCCATCCCCTTGCAATTTTTAACTCTAGGCTCGAGTTCAACAAGAGTGGCTAGGGTACTTCATTATGGAGACCCTGAACTAGATGAAGATATTGTGATTCCTTCTAATGATTCCAAGACTATCACAATGGCACAAATGATTGAAATGCAAAATGCATTGGATAGAAGGATGAGGTAGGAAATACTAGGAAAGGAGTTCAAACACAAGCAAGCACTTCATGATATCAAGGACATCTTTATGGATGCCTTCAACTTGTAGTCACTAGATGAAGGAAAGCCAACAATTGAGCAACTATTAGACATAGTTGACCAAGTGACAAATGAAGACCAAGACACCAATGTTAAATTTATGGAATGGTCAGAGAGAAAGTTCCAAGGAAAAGTGAATGAGAGGATATCAAGTCACATAACACTTGAACAGGTAGAGTTGGCCAAGACAATAAACAAGGCCAAAATTGTTCTTGAAAACATTTTTTCATTGTATAGGAAGTTGTGTGACATTTCCAATTTCACACAAGAAACTAATCAAAGAATAATGAGCTTGGAAAGAAACTTAAAAATCTCTAGCATGAAATTACCTAGAGATCTAGCTTAGAGTGAGAAGCACTTTGCACAATCGCTTCACACACAAAGGGAGTTAGCTATACTAATAGTAGAGGAGGCTAATATTAAGGAAACATTGATGCAAATCTAGTCCTCCATAACTCCCCATTTAGAAGTCCTCCACAAGGAACACGTTTATGTTGAAATAGTTTTAAAGAAAGATCCAAACCTTTCTACCCTTGATGGACTTGTACACCTTTCTGCAGAGACTACCATCCAGAAAAAGTCACTTGACATAGCTTTGGAGAATTGGGATGCAGCTCTGAAAACAATAATGGAGGTAAATAGTAATTTTTTTGGCTAAGTATGGTATTACTCATTAGAACCCTTTCAAATAAGTGTCACAAAGGGGAGATAATAATATAGGGGGAGATAATAGAAGGGGAGAATACAATTTTGATAGCCAAGAGGGGGAGATACAAAATTTTGGCAATCATATGGAAACTAGCTTTGATACAAAATGTAGATATTCCATAAGCTCTGATAGATTAAATATAGATCACAAGTACATAATACAGGTACATGATAGAAAGACAAACAACATCAAGCACATTTAGTATAAAATTTTGGTTTCAAAAAGGTCAAGGCACAATCAGCTCAAGGGGAGTTAAGGTATTTTGAAATTTTTTTGAAATTTTGTAGATAGGGTACTTATAAGGATAGATTAGCAATGTCTAGTTAAGTGTTTTTGACACTCATGTCAAAGGGGGAGATTGTTAGTCCTTAGCTAGTTTTGACATTTGAGTGTCAACACACTTAATCATTTTCTACATTGAAGCTAAGTACACTATGTATGTTTGTTAGAGTAAATAATTAATTAATTGTTAATTATTTATTCTATGTACTTAAGCTTAGTTAGGTTAATGCATGTAGTTGAGGTTAGTTGTTGACAACACGGGAGTTTGTTCCCTTTAGCATACTTATCTTTTCCACCTCTTGTGGACGTGTGCTTAGTTGTCAACCTTATCTCCTACCTCATTCTAGCTTGTTCTACAAGCTTCCATGAGGCCTTTTTATTTGGTCTCTCATTCATTGTAAATTCATTCCATTTTCACATAGCAATTCTAATTTCCTATTGTGAAATATTCTCTTGTACGGTATTTGCTTCAAGCTCTTTGCTCCCTAGGTTTCTCTTCTACAAGCTATTCGCATTTCAAGTGATCTTGGCACATTTTTGGAGTCAAATTCTCAACTCCTACATGGTATCAGAGCCTCCTTGTTGCTTCTTGTTCGAAGGATTTTTCGAAGCCATAATTTGGAGTCACAAACCCTAGTTTGTTTGTGCATTTTTCTTTAAATTGGGTGTAGAGCAATTTTTTAGAGCACTTTGGGGTCAAACGAATGCTACCATTGGATCCAAAAGGCTATTTACAACTAAGTTTCATATAAAACTTTTTCATTTTTTGACACAGTGCTTTTTTGGAAATATATTAGCCTCCTAGGTCACTGCCGTACAGACATAGAGCAAAAAAAAATTTTAAAAATACATTTTTGGGCATCACTGCAGCAATGTCAATGTGCCACCATGTGGCCACCCACTGACTACCTACCAGCCACCCGCTCCCCGCTCAGTCAACAGCTTCCAACCGCAGCACCACTGGAGGACCCCACCACCAGTGCGCCGATAGCGCGCCACCAAACACTAGTGACATTGTCGGGTTCTCCTCCCGAGCGCCACTACCACCGATGGTTCTGTCTTTTCTACCACCTTGTGGTCACTCCACTTTGCTGATGTCACCTTTTGACTATGTGACATTATTTTTAGGCATGCTGACATCATTTATCGACAACCGTATTTTGCTGGCACCACCTTCCTAGTAGCTTACATCACTTTCTCGATGACTATGATGATGTCATTTTTTGGCAAGCTAACATCATCTTTTGGTAGCTGACATCATCATTTTGATTGCTAACATCATCATTTTGGCTACTGACATCATCATTTTGGCAATAGTCTTCTGGTGGTCGTATGGGCGTCAAATTTAACATAGTGTTTGTAATTTTCCAGTAAGGTGCAATTTTGGAGTAGTAGTCAATTTTTTGGCCATAATTGAGCATACAAAGGTCTTTTTCCGATCCAAAAGAAGCATGAAAAAGCTAACTTAGAGATGGAGACATTGGTGCTGGTTTTGTAAGATTCAAAGTTCATTTGAGCTCCCATTTTTGGCGTCAAAGTAGAGGCTTGTGTTTCCTCCTATTCTGCATCAACAAATCTAGGTTCTTTTCCAATTTTTTACATTCTATAGTTGTTCTTATGGTATTTGAGGGATATTCTTATATGTTTGTTGGGGGGGGTGTCTTTGTTTTCTATAATTTACTTCAGTTAAGGCCCTTCTACTTTTGTCTTCGTCTTTCTCTCAATGGTGGATCCATTAGTGACCCATCTCACACCACACAACTACCACACTTGGAAGGCACAAATGACTAGGCTTCTCATGTTAAGAGGTCTATGGTCTTGTTTGGATGAGAATCAACCTATTTTTATGCACCCTTTTGAGGTTCTATAGAATAGGAACAAAATGGATGAAGCCATGGGACTGATTGCACTCAACATTTCAGATAGTCTGCTATTTCACTTGGATGGTTTGATTACTCCACGGGCTTATTGGCAAAAATTTTAGACTTTTTTTGGATAGATGAATGAGTTTCAAGCACTTCAGTTGGATGCAAAATTGGCTTCTTTGTCACCAAGAAAATTTCCCACCATAGAGGACTTTCTGATGAAGTTCAAATCCCTACGTGCAGTTTTACAGGGATGTGAGAAGAACAAAACTGATGATGAGTGCATATTTTTGATACTCTCAAAGTTGAAGGGGCAGTATCAAGTTTTTTCTTCTACTTTCTACTCCACCATGGATGCCTTTGGAGATAGACATAGGATGCCTACATTTGAGACATTTTGTGACAAGTTGACTAGGGAACATGCAAAGATCCAACAGGTGGATGGCTCTAGCTCTTCCAACCAAGCATTGGTTGCTCAAAATTCTAAGGGGAAATCAAAGAAGAAAGATAAATCAAAGAAAGACAAATCAAAATTTGATCCTAAGCCTCCAGCTAATCCTCTAGAAAACCCTCCCAAGGGTAAAGATTCTTCAAAGTTAGGTGAGTCTACCTCCAAGACCAAGAAGAAATCGAGTGAGAACTGCAGTTTTTGTGGGAAAGATGAAGATTTAGTTTCCAGGTGTTGGAAACAATTAGAGGCTTTAGAGGAAGCCATGAAGGAGCATCATATTTTAGCTCCTCAGTCTTCATCTCCACCTGCAGGGAAAGCTCATGCTCTTTCTGCACGAGCTACGACTTTAGCACCTTTATGGATTCTTGATTTTGAGGCTTCTCACCACTTAATGAACACTCCTAAGTTGCTTACTTCACTTGCTCCTTGTGCCACCACAAAAATTGTAGTTGGGAACTCTTCACAACTTTTAGTTTTGGGTTTTGGCAGTGTTGCTTTGGCCCTATAGGATGTACTTTGTGTTCCTGATATTTTGATGAACCTTTTGTCTATCTATCAGATTTGCCACTCTGGCTCTGGGAAGACAGTCAAGTTCTCACCACATGATATGGTTATTCAAGACTTGCATGATCCAGAGATGATTGTGGCCATTGGGAGTGTTGAATTTGCATCTCGCCTCTACAAATTTGATGGATTTGAGTCTTCTGATGACACAGGTTCATGTTTAGTTGCACATGCATATTTAGTAAGTAGACTTTGGCATGAACATTTTGGGCATGTTAGTTATAGATATCTTCAATAGATGAGCACACAGGCACTTGTTCTTGGGCTTCCCTAAATTTCCTATCCAGATGGTGTTTGTTAGGGATGTGCACTTGGCAAGCAACATAGGGATTCTTTTCCACATGGATGAGCCACTCGTGCTTTATCACCTTTGGAGTTGATTCATAGTGACCTTATGTCATTTCCTACTCCTTTTTTAGGTGCTAGATATGTGCTTACATTCATTGATGACTTCTCCAAATGCACATAGGTGTACTTTCTTAAGTACAAGTCTGATGCCTTCGACTCATTTCGAGTTTTTAAGGCATTTGTAAAGAAGTAGTCTAGGCTTTCTATTTAGGGCATACACATGAATAATGGGGGGGGGGGGAGTATGTGAACTAGGCTTTCAAAAATTTATGTTTTGAGCATGGTCTTTAGCATCAGCTTTCAGTGCCCTACACTCCTCAATAGAATGGTGTGGCCAAGAGGAAGAACATAACCCTTTGGGAGATGGCAAATTGCACAATTTAGTCTAGGTCCATGGATTCATGTTTTTGGGAAGAGGCAGTCAATTGTGCTAACTACATTCAGAATTAGATGCCCCACAAGGCACTTTGATATATATGACTCCAGAGGAGGCTTGGTCCCATTCCAAGCCTAATGTGTCATCATTCAAAGTTTTTGGGAGTACGACATATGCATTTGTACCTGATGCTCAAAGGAAAGCAATGGAACCAAAGAATTGACCACTGAATTTTGTTGGCTACTATGAGGATGTAAAGGCTTATAGGTTATTTGATCCTGATTCCAGAGAGGTCCTATTTTGACGGGATGTCCAGTTTGATGAGAGGCTTCTTGTAGTACATTCCTCATCTCCAATGACTCCTTAAGCTCCCACTACTCCCTCTTAATCTCCACATTGTTCCACAAATGATGAGGATGATGATCATGGTGATCCTGATATACCTCCACCACAAGATCCTCCTCAGATGCCTAAATTGGCTTGAGCTACTATTGAGGCTGTAGGATCTCTAGCTGGTGACCCATCCACATCCTGTCACACTTGTTCTCACACTACAGGTTCCAGTCTACTCAGTCATGTTATTAGTACTAATCCTCAGAATTTTCTAAAGGCGATAGGACATTTAGAATGGTTCAGTGCAATGGAGGAGGAATATTCTTCTCTGATGAAGAACCACACATGGGATCTTTGTTCTCTTCCCAAGGGGAGAAAACTAGTGTGTTGTAAGTGGCTCTACCACATTAAGTATGCTTCTAATGGTTCCATTGATAAGTATAAGTCTCGTCTTGTTGCAAAAGGTTTTTCGCAAGTTGAGGGTGTTGATTACTCTGAGACATTTGCCCCTGTCGCCAAGATGAATTCCATTCACCTTGTCTTATCCCTTGCAGCTTCATAGGGATGATCAGTTTATCAGATGGATGTGAAAAGTGCCTTCCTGCATGGTGATATCATAGAGGAGATTTATATGGAGCAACCTCTAGGTTTTGTGCAAGATCCCACCTTGGTTTACTGGCTTTGATGTTAATTGTATGGTCTCAAGCAAGCCCCTAGGGCTTGGTATGAGAAGATGGACTCATTTCTACTGTCTACAGGCTTCAATCACTGCCATTTTGATCCCACAGTGTACATTTAGCATCTTGGTGATGAGATTTTGATTCTTGTTTTGTATGTTGATGATCTTATCCTTATAGGTAGTTCATCATCCATGCTCTAGGATGTTAAGCATGCACTGATGGACTAGTTCAAGATGACTGATCTTGGTTTGCTGCACTACTTCCTTGGTCTTCAGATTGATTAGTCTCATACTGGCATTTTTGTGTATTAGCAAAAGTATGCTCTTGACATGCTTCATCACTTTCACATGCTTGATTGTAAGGTTGCTCCTACACTGTTTTAGTCGGGTGTTACTTTGTCTACCTCCTGCTCCTCATCTACAATGGATGCTACTTTGTATCGATAGTTGGTTGGCAACTTGTTGTACTTGACACACACTCGCCCTAATCTTTCTTTTACAGTTGGCCTAGTCTCTTGATTTTCTTAGGACCCTCATGAGAGTCATTGGCAAGCTTCCAGGCATATCCTGCTCTACATTTAGGGCACACTCATGTATGGCATTCACTACACTATGAGGATTCCACATATTGTTGGCTACATTGAGTTAGATTGGGCCGGTGATGTTGATGATCAAAAGTCTACTTCTAGCTTTATGTTTTGCCTTGGCTCCAATCCCATTACATGGTTGTGCAAGAAGCAACATGCTCGAGCACTTTCATCTATAGAGGCTGAGTACAGGGCCACAGTTCTTGCTAGTCAGGAGGCTTTATGGCTTCGTCAGTTGATGACTGAGTTTGGCTTTCCTCCTGATCATCCCACTATTTTTTGGTGTGATAATCAGAGTGCCATCCACATTTCTTGCAACCCGATGGAACATCAGCATGCCAAGCACATTGAGTTGCATATGTATTTCATCCATCAGTTGATCCAGGATGGTGTTATTGCATTGGACTGATGGATGGTGTTATTGCATTGGAGTACATTCCTACTGCCAGTCAAGTTGCAGAAATCTTCACTAAACCTTTTGCATCACCACGCTTTCTTCAACTACGATCAATGCTTGGGCTTATAGAAGTTGTCCTTGGGGGGACTGGTTGAGGCCTTCCTTCCTTCACTTCATGTTTTTTTTAGCATGTTGTTTTTACTTCTTTTTGGGGGAGAGTTTTTCCCATTTTATAGAGGTTGCATTTAGTTGCATTGTACTTGGGTACCTAAAATGGCCTCATTGCCGGGACCCATTTTGCATTTTTTTCTTTATTTATGAGCTTAAGGCATTCCCCTAAGTTGCACTTAAGGGGGGGTGTTAGAGTAAATAATTAATTAGTTGTTAATTATTTATTCTATGTACTTAAGCTTACTTAGGTTAATGCATGTAGTTGAGGTTAGTTGTTGACAACACGGGAGTTTGTTCCCTTTAGCATACTTATCTTTTCCACCTCTTATGGATGTGTGCTTAGTTGTCAACCTTATCTCCTACCTCATTCCAACTTGTTTTACAAGCTTCCATGAGGTCTTTTTATTTGGTCTCTCATTCATTGTAAATTCATTCCATTTTCACATAGCAATTCTAATTTTCTATTGTGAAATATTCTCTTGTGCGATATTTGCTTGAAGCACTTTGCTCCCTAGGTTTATCTTCAGCAAGATATTTTCATTGTAGGTGATCTTGGTGCATTTCTGGAGTCAGATTCTCAACTCCTACAATGTCGAGCCACAGTGTGTGCCAAGTTAGTATTTCAATAGGTGTCAAGTGACTTTAGGTGCCGAGCAATATATAAGTGCTGAGTGATATATAGGTGCTGAGTCATAGTTGATGTTGAGCAAATTAGAATGATTCATATGCTAAATGAGCCAAAATCATATATGTGCCAAGTGAGATAGAGTGTAATAGGTGTCAAGCAATCTAGGATAGTATATGTGCCGAGCACTAGTAGTCCAGTATGTGTCGAGTAACACAGAATTGACATATGAGTTTGTGCCCTCACAAACTTAGATGTAAATTATTTTTGGAGTCGACATAGAAGGATTTAGAAGGAGAAAAAGGATAAGGACAAATTTTTTACATTCCCCACGTGATTTTCATGCAGCCAATTAGAAAAATGGAGAAGGCATGCAACCAATGAGAAAAATGCAAGGAATGAGCAAGAATTTGAGATTCAATATGGATCATAGATCTATACCTAACCCTAAGTCTTTGCATTCTTTAAAAGGAGATCAAAAACTCCATTGCATATGTCATAGAGAATAGTGTATGGGGAGACTATAGTGAAATTTAGTGTGAAGAAGGAAAGACTTAGAGGAAAAGAGCAGCAATTTCATATCCACTTGATCAGAACAACACAATGGACAAGGAACATGACCAGATATCAAATCTTAGAGGATCAAGATTAGAGAGAGCAGATCAAGTACCTGAATCAAGCAATTACAGATTGCATATTGTCAAGTTTATTGTTCTAATACTTTCTTGTCATTATATTAGAAGTTGGAAATCCTATATTGATAGTTTAGCTTAACAGCTAGGTAGGAGAACCTTTGGAGAAGGTGATTGAAAATCCTATGTATTAGGTGGGTTTAATAGCCTATTGTAAATCCTTTAATAGGGTGACACTTCATGTAAAGTTTTTTGTAAATCCTCTAACTAGGTCATTATTGATACAGTGTAAAGCCTTTAATAGGGTAGACCATCAGAAGTGGTTGAACATTTATTGTTGTAGTGATTTTTGTGGGTACCATCCCCACCCCAATTTTACCTTCTTATTCCTGGAGGGTTTCTGGGTTATCAAATTTGGTGTTATGTGTTATTGCATGTGATTTACTTCATGTTCATTTATATGTTTACTTTCATGCAATTTTCTTTTCAGTTATATGTTTAAAGGAGTGAAAAATGGTTAAAAGTGTTGTACTTCTGATTCACCCCCCCCTCAGAAGTACTCTTCCCATTTTGGACATTCCAATAGATTTAAGTTGAGTTTACTACTAGAACTTAAAGCCACCAAAATGAAGAGGTAAGGTGACAAAGGATCTTGTTTCCTTAGGATTTTACCATAAGATAAAAAACCTAAGGGTTCTATTAATTGACACATCATATTTAGTGGAATGAACACAACTCATAATCATTTTGAGGAATATTTCTTTGTACCCAAATTTTCTCAGCACTTCTTCCAAAAATGTCTAGTTGAGCCTATGATAGGCTTTATAGATATCCAATTCAAGGACCATAGTAGCTTTGTTTTTAGATTACAAAGAGTGCATTAACTAATGATTCATAATAACAACATCTATTATATTTCTTTCTAAAACAAATAATTACTTGTTTTTAGACACCAACTTATCCACAATGGGTTTTAGCTTGTTATTCATGACCTTAGTGATAATTTTATAGAAAATGTCACTCAAGCTTATAGGTCTAAAGTCTACCATAGAGGAAGGGTTAGCCTTCTTGGGTATAAGGGAAATATAGGTATTATTGATACTATCCACCATGGATCTAGTTCTAAAGAAATGCCAAAATTGGCTTATAGACATCACCACCCATAGTGTCCCAATATTCTTGAAAGAAAGAAGGGGGAAGCCATCTGGGCTAGGAGATTTGAAAGATTGAAAGGAGAAGGTATCCAACACAACTTCCTAAAAAATTACCTTGGAAAAAAGAGTAGAGTTTTCCTCTTTTGAATCCAACAAATGAATACAAATCAATAGAACCCCCAAGATCTTCAAGGGTCTGATTGAGGCTTCCCCTGTTCATAAAATAATTGATTGAATTTTTGTTAATATCTTCCTCCTCATTCACCACCAATCCATTTGCAGTATAGAGGGATCTTACTATGTTCCTACAACAATGTTTTAGAGTAGCTTGATGTAAGAACCTAGTATTTCTATCTCCTTCAGTAAGCCATTGAACTCTAGATTTTTTTTTCTTAAAAAAACCTCTTCCTTTTTAAAGAGTTTTTGTCATTATTCTCTTAATTTTATTTCCATAAACCCAAACTCTCTATCCTTATAATTATTTTCCACATGACTCTTCACCTTCCCCAATCTACCAACTGAATCCTTTTATCTTTAAAAACTATTTCCAAATGAGTTCTTATTCCATTTCTTAACTTTATTTTTAATCTCTCTTAGTTTAGAGAAAAAGTTTATCATTAGGGAGGCCACTGTCAGAGTATTCCACTATAAGTCTATGATATCTCTTAGGAAACGGTAGGACATCCACATGTTCTTAAATCTAAAAGGAGGGGACACCCTTCTATCATTCTTCCATTCCATGACGATAGCATTGTGATCTGAACCCATCCTAGTGGTAAGTAGGAAATCATATAGATTTCTCCAATTAGAGGACAACATGAATCTATCAAGTCTCACCGAAATAAGTTTATTTCCTTGTCTATGATTAGTCCATGTGAACTAAGACCCAACCAAATCAAGATCAATAAGGCCAAAGTTAAGCATGAACTCTCCAACATCCTCCATATTATTAAAGTAGTCTTCATTACCCCCAAGTTTCTTTGAAGGGTATAAAGGAGAATAAAAGTCTCCCACCACCATCCATTTAGTATTAGGATTATTTCCCATAAGGTTAGTTAAAGAAGACTAAAACTATTTTCTTTGTCCTCTATTGTTAGGAACATAAATGTTCACCAAGTTCCAAGACCAACTAGTAGTAATATCATGAAATATTAAAATAAGGGTATTAGGAGTAGAATGAATAAGTAATTGAAATTTGGTTCTTGTTACACATGATAGCCAAGCCTTGAGAAGCTCCTAAAGAGTTTGCTAACACCCAAATCATATTTATCAAATACTTACGTCTGCATCTTTGTTTCTTGAATAAGTATCACATCTTCTTTCACTTCTTGTAAGTCACACTTGAGCATGTGTTTATTTGTTGTATGATTAAGACCTCTTAGATTCCAAGATAAAACTTTCATTTAAAATATAATATATAGGGACTAGAACTCATACATAGTGAGAAAATCAAGGAGTCTAGCAAAGTTGGTCTCTTGCCTCAGTTGTTCCCTACCACTGACGCCAAAATGGCTCTCCCAATATTATTTCTAAGGTTTTTTTCAAGCCTAATTTTTTCTTGACCCTTTGAAAAATTTCATATCTCTTACAAAATTCATTTTAATTTTCTTCTTTTTTTAATTGTCAAATACTTTCAATTCAAACTCCTTGAAAAGATCCTCACTCTCTTCGAAAAAAACATAAGAAGAAGTGTTAGAAAGGGTTTTGAGAGCCCAATACTATTCCTTGGATCTGAGGGTTCTTGCATCCTCTAGAACACTCAAGGAAATGTGGGGCGGGGGGATACCATATAAATACAAGAAAGGGGGTCAGGGATGTTCCTTGCAACGGAGCCCATCAAGCCCTTGGCAGGAGAAAGGGATTTCACAAGGGGCATTCTTGACAACCTCATCCAAGATTTTCTACTACAAAGGGGTAAGGAGTGATCCAAAGAATTTAATATCTTAGACCTTAGGGGAAGAAGGTTGTGGAATTTTACTAGGGAAAATAGAGGGGCACCCTTTATGGGGGGGGGGTATTAGTTAAAGTAGGGGTGGGTGTCCTAGCTTTGGATGCTACAAAAGCACAATCCCTTGAGTTGAAAGGATGCACCATAGTCAAATGGCCAAAACTTTTTCATTTAACATAAAACATCTATCTTTTCTCATATTATTGTGGCTGGACAAAAGAACCTAGCTTAGAACCTAAAGTAACAAAGGTAGGAAACTCCTCGTTAACATTGAGATTTACACATATTCTAGCAAAAAGTAGGTGATATTTTGATTGTGTGATCTTATCAACTAACATAAGGGTACCAAAGGATTCTATAACACCACTAAAGACCTCATTATTCTAGAAATCCAAAGGTAGAACTGAGAGCTGATGTAGGGGCATCCAAGGGTCAAGGTTGTTGACTTAGATATGGGTTTTCATTGAGATTTACTTCTCAGGGTCATAATTTTTGACTTGGATGTGGGTTTTTGCTGAAATTTTATAGGAAGTTGCATTAGAAGGAGTTATTTGGATTGTCAATGGAGCTCAACTTGATAGGTGGCCGTTTGGACTTTTTTTGGGAGCCTGAGATATAGTCTTGGCCTCTGAATTTGGATTTTTGTGCTTTTTCCAATTTTTTTAGAAAGTTGTTTTTGTAATAATTTTGAAATCGTATTTTGATTTTCTTGATTAGTTGGCAATTCATCTTGCCTTAGTTGGGGGCTTTTCTTGGGAAAAATTAGGATTCATAGGAAGAGTTTTAAAAATTACAAAAAATAGAAAAATCTTTTTTTCTCAAAAATCTACCAAATATGATAATTTTTGAACTTGTAATAAGTAGGTGTTTTATTTCATTGTAGAGGTAGAATAGAGTTGCGAAAGTTTTAATGAAAAGTTATGGTATAATTAGAAACATCTATCTTGTGTCAATTTTTGAATTATTTTTTGACAAGATTGGGTTACATCAAGAGCCTAAATGATGTAGGAGCTTCTCCCCCAAGGTTAATTACATGGTCCATTTTAGGTTTCATTTACAAATTGTGAGAGTGTTTCAACTCACTCCTATTGAATAGGGCCCATTAGACACAACAAAAATGAGATCTTCTTTGTTACAAAATGTAAACAAGAACATTCCACTAACCATGACATTAACTTTGACACTTCCCTTGAGGGACCAACTGGAGGCAACCCATTTACAAATCTTTTCTATAGAGGTTTGGAAGAAGAGAAATCTCTCTACCAACGTAGATTCCATTTCCTTAATAGACTCTTCTAGGAAATCATCCATGACATTAATAATAGTCCCATTCACCAATCAAGAGCCTTTAGCCATTGAGTTAGCTAGATGGGGTGAAGAGGCTTCACCAACAACTTTAGAAGCAAAGGAGACTCCCAATTGAATAGGATGAGTCTAAACCTTATTACCTTCAAGCACTATCTTGTCGATAACCACTGAAATAGGGGATCTTCTAGAAGACTTCTTTTGGTCTTTGATTTCCAAGGTAATAAATGCCTCATAAGGATTTTGTATAACCTTGGTAGCCATAATTAAAGAAGAGACATCACTCTAAGAAAAGGGAGGACATGTGTGGCCACCACTAACATCCCTAGGGATAGGCATGGGCAACAATAGCCAAGGAAGGAATTGAGAATAGAGTTGAGTCCATGGGATTCAAAGAGGGTTACAGATTGAGAGCCTAAATTAATAAGTAAAGAATTCCATTAATCTATTACCAATCTATAAGGGACCTAATGAAAATAAATTTGAAATTAACAAAGATGATGTTGGAAAATTTATGTGAATTATTAGCTTAGATTTTAAAAAAATGATAATAACTTCTCTAAAAATATTGATGACGTCCTTATAAAGACCCCTATAAAATGTGATCCTTTTTCTTCATTGGAAGGTTCAAAATATTGTTTTTGGTAAGGTGAAGGAGCATATTAGAGCTAGGAAGAGTTTCGAGAAAATAGACTACTAGAGCTTTCCATGTTGTAAACTTAATATTATGAAGGTAACATTAAAATGAAGGTAATGTGAGAAAGTGAATATGAAATGAATGTTGGAAGAAAATATGAATTTCTTTATCCCTCTTTTCTTATAGATGAGGTCAATAAGGAAGGCAAAAACCAAAGAAGGTAAAGAAATGGAAGCATGCTAGTGAAATTGACTACTCTATAAACTTGGGAAAAGAGGAAAAGATGAAGTATACCCAAATAGTATGATATATTTTATATAAAAAAGCTAGTAACCCCGTCTTTAATGATTATTAATATCTTAAGTTGGAGCATTAGAGGACTTAAATCCTTTGATATTAAATTTTCTCTAAGGACCCTTTGTAATGATTAAAGTGAACACCCATTATTCAAATGGGTAGGGTAGTATTGTCATTCTTATTAGTTAGAAATAGGCCAAATATATTGTTAGCTTAATTGATTCCCCTTGTAATAGATGCATATAGGTAACTTTTGACCATGATGCTAAATTTTGGATATGTTTCTTTTATTCTTTGAATTATTATAGAGGAAGGATTTAAGTCTGAAAATAACTTGCAATTAATTTGCCTAAATTCCCTTTAGGATAGACGCTAATGTTTTAAAACATAAAGATGATAAGGTTGGGGGTTCTCAATGAATTTGAAAAGGAAATAAAAATTTATTAGAGGAAAAAAAAAGTTGAAGTTGTATGATCTTCTTAAAGGAAAAATGGTGAAGTATACATTATACTCGGTACAATAATCAACATAATAACTATAAATATATCATAGGATTGATAGATTTAAAAAGAATCTAGTTGTATTTGTGTGAAACTTGATCTTTGTCTCACTGTCTTATTAGGACTAATACTATTGTAAATTTTTTGGACAAATAGATGATATTAGAAGAAACAATTGGTTCAAACTCAACATTGATATGTTATAACTAGAATCTCAATTGTCTTGATGGAATTTCCATTATTAGAAGAATCATCATTTATTTTCCTAAGATTCAACTATCTTTTCTTGGGAAGATTTGTTGTCAAATTATTAAATGTATAGAGCCATTCATAAAAAACTTAGCTTGAGAAAGATAATTGAGTATGCTTTGTAGTATGATTTTCTTATAGAAAAGACTAAATTCAAAATGATACACAAAGTACATCTTAAATATTAAAAATGTTTGCATGTCTCTAAATTAATAAAGCTCAAGGGGAGAGAATAAAAGAAAAGCTTAATCGAATGTGTTGAAATACTTTAGAATAATTGAGAGATTGGGCGGGGGGGTAACAAAGCTCATAAACATATATCCTTATCATGTATCTTGCATGCATATAAAAATTCCATAACTTAGTAGGTCACTATCCTTGGTCAGAACCACTTTGCAAAAATGTAAACATTAAACACTACAAAATCATTCACACATTTCGACACAAGGATTTTATGTGGAAACCCAATTTGGGAAAAACCACCAATAACATGCTACTAACTCTCACTCTTCTGAAGTGATGCCCTGTGAAGGGCCAACCCTATTAATGGTTACAATACACACTATTAAATGTGACCTAGTTAAAGGATTTCAATCATCCTATTAGGAGTGAGCCTTGTTAGAGGACTTTAGAACATTCCATTAGAATGTCACCTAGTTAAATGATTATTAGGTCAACCTTAATCGAAAGGATTTATCCTAAATTGATAAAATTATTAGAAAGTAACAATGGTACTTGATCTAATAACAAATCACAACTCACCTACAGATTACAAATCTCTATTTTAGTCCTCCATTCTACTTGACTTCATGCACTACATCTCTAACAGCTTGTTAACCCTTCAAGCATTCATCCTTTTAAGCCTTCTTGCTTTACATGCTAATTGTAGACTCTCTTATTTGTCCACCATATGAAGGAACACCCTAGATTCCTTGTCTTCCTTGGGTTATAACACATGCCAACTTTTGCTTCAAGCCTTGTATCCCCTTATAAAGAGAATTTAGGTCTTTTTTCACTCAGCTAAAATCATTCATTTTAGGTTTAGGTCAAATTCATCGAATCCTCCCTCTTTTCCATTTTTTTCCCCTCTAGAAACTTCTACAATCCTCTTTGAATTTTCCTCAAAATTATTTATCTTGAATTTTGTGCCTCCAACTCATCAAGCTTATCTTCCACATGATTCACACAATCTAAGAAATCAACTTTGTCAGCTCATATTTAGCAAATCTTCGATCAAAATATGATTGCTATCACTTAAAAACTATTGGAAATATAAGAGGATTAACTAAGAGGGGAGGGGTGAATTAGTTACTATAAAAATAAATCCTAGATCTTTTTTGATGTTAGTGCAAAATGCAAACAAATAATTGAATACTGTTGAAGCTTGGTAAACACACAGAATGTTGTAACTTGGTAGTAACTAGATTAGCTCGATAAAATATTAACATATAAATAATTAGATGTTATCTGTGATTACCATTACTTTAACGTAGTTGTAGACACATAAAGAAAAATAACATGAATACTTTTGACACCAAGATTTAACATGGAAACCCAATTTGGGAAAAACCACCAATAACAACTAGTTACTAATTTTCACTCTTTTGAAATGAGTCTTATTGGGAGCCAACCCTGTTAAAGGTTACAACACACTATTAGGTGTGACCCTGTTAAAGGATTTAATCACCCTGTTAGGAGTGGCCTGGCTAGAGGTCTTGAGAACAATTCAATGGAATTGCCACCTTGTTAGAGGATTTACAAATAGTTATTAAGCCAACTCTGTTAAGAGATTTAGATCACTGCTACAATGGTTAGAGAGTAACAATGAGATGACTTGATTTGAATGCAATTGATTTGCTAATTTTAGATCTCTATTATGGCTTGTACTTGATCCTTCCTAATCTAATATGGTTTTTTTGCACCACAAGGATATTCTGCTTATTAATAGATCTTCAATCACATCATCATAATTCACACATTCTCACAAGTAAATTTGAACTCAATTTTGGTAAATTTTTGACCCAAGTCGGTTGAAATTTTGAACAAGAAGTTCGTGGTAATTTTTCTCGTCAAAATTTTTGACCAACCTGTAGGTTGGTTGAAATTCAACCAATACATTCGTCAAAATTTTTAAATTTTTGCTAGCTCTAATTTGTCATTGTTGGTCAAAATTTTTGTGCCAATATTTGGTCGATTTTTTTTAGAATTGGTGAAATTTTTAACCAATTCTTGGTAAGAAACTATCAATAATTGGTCAAAATTTCCACCAATGTTTGGTCAAATTTTTTTAATAACTGGTGAAAATTTTGACCAATTCTTGGTAGAAAACTATCAAGAATTGGTCAAAATTTCCACCAATGTTTGGTCAATTTTTTTAATGCTATATCAAGCAATTATTTCTTATCCAAGCCATTTAATTCACAACCTTTTAAATCTCTACAAAGATAAAGTTGGAGCGGGAAAAATTTTCTTCTCAAAGGTGTCCTCTAATTGTAAAGCATCGATTCCATTATCAGTTCAACAAACAAGACATATCTAGTTCAATAGATAATGGAATGGACACTTTACAATCAGAGGACACCTTTGAGAAGAAAAATTCTTTTGCTCCAACTTTATCTTTGCAGAGATTCAAAAGGTTGCAAATTAAATGGCTTGGATAAGAAACAATTGCTTGATACAACATGGAACAAATTGACATTTTTGCATAGGGCACCATCAATTATGTGAGTGATGCATATGTAGCTGAATTTTTTGGGGTCAAAGCCACTAATTAATATAAGGTTTCTAATCTCCACAAGGTTGACATTGTAGTTGTAAGGGCTATGGAGAGGGCACTTCTTCATTGTCCACTTCATCATCGATTAAATTGCACCATAGATTGACATCTTCATCTTTTTTGTGGGCTCCTATTCCCTATGTAAGTGCTAATGTAGAAGCCAAAGTGGAAAAAATAAGTGAAAGCACGTTGAATAAGGTTTCTAATCTTGAATTGGTCAAGATTGTTGATTTAAAGGCTATGGACTAGGTAAGAGAAACATATATTAAATAGTTTGATTGGAATGTTCTCATTTAAGAGAAGAAAGACTACTTGGTATGTCTTCATTTAAAAAGAGAAAGAGTGTTTGTTGACAACGACCCCTCAAAAACTATTTTTCATTTTTACCAATATCTCATGCACCAATATAATATCTCTTTGATATGGACTTAAAAAAAACTACTTTTCAATTTTATAGTTCAGATTCCCAACTTGCATAGAAGTTACAACCATCACCCATTATTTACCAACCTCTCTCAACTAATTAGAGGGAGGGAAAGAATTGAATGGTCCAATTATTCAAAGAGATATGAGAAAGAGGAGATCATGAGTGAGATCAAGCTGAAGAATTTTTTTTTATAATTTGTCATTTATGTTGTATTTATTCTTCTTATCTCATAAATTGATACTCTAATAGAATGGAAGCCATTAAAATTCATTTAATAACTCTTTTTCAGCATGATGCAGAATAGAAATATTAAGCCATTACAAATGATTCGTAACTAAAAGTATATTTTTCCTATTTCACATAAACATGATCGAAAGAAAAATCTCTAACTGGGAAGGCACAACTGCCAATCCCCATTCTATCTTTTTGACAAGATTTTGCTATACAAATACTAAAGTATCTCAATCAATCCTTTTGAGAAGGTATTACTGTACAATTACAATAGCAAGAGGAGTAATCTACTACAAATTGTGAACTAATAACATATTTTGTTTGTCATAGATGAAGTAAAGAGGTCCTACACACTAATTACCTTGAAGAGAATTTATTAGACCCACAAGGGTCACCATTTGAAACATCCTACACTTCTATTGTTTTTCATATCAATGCCACAAGAAAACTTGCCAGAAACCTTCATTCTAATAGATTTATAAATTGGAGGTAGTGGCAATGGTAGTTTGAAATGAAATTTCTTCAATTCATGAAAGTATTGATATAGAAACTCTTTTGTTTGAGCCCATATGTTGCCTAGGTAGTCATGATTTATCATGGGCCTTGTCAAGACAAATTTCATGGACTAAAATGCACTTTGGACATTACAGCCATGGCTATAATGCTGAGAATAAGAAGCCAGGGGAGAGCCACCTTCAATGGACTAAACTATAGCTTGAAGATTGAGGGCATGGCTACATTGCTGAGATTGAGTGGTCATGGAAGAGTCACATTTAGTGGAGTCCATTGTGCAGCTAAGATGGATCTATTGAATAGAAAAAACCTATGAGATAATGTCTTTTACAAAGTTAGGATCCGATTTAACATGAGAATCTAGGGTGGATGTCATGTGAGTAAATGGTCGACCAATAAAATCTGTGAAAAGATCATCATCTAGCATGGGAGGACTATGCTTCGGGGACTTGACAAAAATCCACTGACCATGTGGGACTAGAAGAGGACTCTGTGAAACATCCACATCCACATCACCCAATAGGGAGTTGGAAGGCTTTGAAGGGAGTGAAGATTGCCAGACTAGAACTTGGTATGTAATTCTCAACTTGACCTCAAGCATATACCTTGTCTTGGCAAACTCCAAGTGTTCTCCTAGTACAGGAAGCCATTCAAAGAATTTTGATAATAACTCTTCTGATATTTTTGGTATAGATGAATGGAAGCACTTCACTACTATGCTTGCAAGTTGACGAACCTCCCAAGAAGAGTGACAAAGAAAAAAGAGTGCCAACTATATAAATCTCAAGATATCAGCAAGAAATGACTGTAAATGCTGCCCAAGTTTGAAATTCACACAAAAAATGTCACAAATAGAATAAAAACTAATCTTACTTGTAAGAGTTGTTTTGATTGTGTGGATTCTACTACTCTAGAGATTATTGAGAAATTTGTTAGCATCATTTAGCAATTTCAAGTAAACAGTACTCACAATAAAGATTTTATTAAGTCGCATATTTCATCTTTAGATAGAGAAGGCAGTGATCTTATATAAAGAATCATTTATCTAGCTCAAGAGTTTATAAAATTAAAAATAATTTAAGCATTTTAAGCATCTGAACCTATGTGAATGCTCTAAAAGTAGCACCTCAACAAGATCCATAAAAAGCCGCACAATCATCTACCACCAATTTTGAAGCTTGAAATGACATTATAGTTTTTTGAACTTAGAGAAAAGCAATAGAAATGTGTGAAGATGATACATAATACTAAATATTTAGGTTACGCTAACAAAAAAACATTATTTTGAACTCTTAAATGACATGTTCAAATACATAGACTAAAATCAAAAGCTTACCACACTAGTGGATATCAAAGAAGAATTTGTTTGAAATATCAACTGCTAGATCTTCTCTTTTATAAGCATATCATCTGCAATTCAAGAAATATCTTTCCATATTTATGGCATAAAGAGCTCATATAAATATGATTACATAATGAGATGGATTATCAAAATTAATTTTCTAGTGGGTAGACTATTCAAGTTTTGCATTAATAAGGGAATTAATCTCCCCAATAGTGCAAAGAAAGAAACAATAACCCTAACAACCCACAACTTGATTAGATTAATTTGGCACAAATTGAGCTATAATTTATCAAATTTTAAATTCCAATCACATATACATACTAGCTTTTGTACTAATAGTTGCAATCTTTACCAAAAGAAGCAGAGCATAGATTCCCTCCACTCTTTGTGCAGGCTTTGAAGCACCGCTTTTAACAATTTGAAGTAGAGGCTCCACCAAGGGTTGCATCTATGAAATTAATCATGTAATCTAATATCTTCAAAATTATATCCATAATAGATGTGATAAATCTCTAAAATTGATCTATAAAATGTTAAAATCATTGTAATGTAAAACTTAACCTAAAGAGTTTGACTAGCTAAATTTACCCGTATCAAAATCTCCATGTTCTTGCATGCCATTTGTAAATAATGAAGATGTCCTCTTTGTAGGGATTCCTTCTCTTTGGGTCCACTAATAAAGAATGATGCAAAATTATCTACAATGCTTTCTGTTGACCTTAGAATCTAAGAACCCAGGGCTGACAATAGTGAAAGACGAACCTCCTTGTTACCTGCAAATTTTGTCCAGTAGCAAGCACATCAAATATAACTAAATTCAAGAAAATATTCTACCTACTAATATTAGGAATCAAAAATTTAGTGATCAATAAGAAGTAGACCATCTTCTTTGTAAGTGGACATCAAGAAGAGGGATATGGATGTGGCCAGAGTGTTTAAGGCTTTGCTAGGAGGTGCATTTGATAGAGCTTGAATTGTGCTAAACATTCCAACTCTTTGATAAGGAAATGCTAATTTCCCTTTTGATCCTACAAAAGGTAAAATTATATTTATAAAGAACTAAATTAAATTAATAGTTTAGTTGTAGACAATCAAAACTGTATTTCTTATCAATGCATCCATTTATGGACCTAATGCTTTTCCTTTTTTTTCAGTTAAGTAAACATTAAAACAAAAACAAGAAAAGGCCCACATAAAGATATTAAGTTTACCAAAAAGCATGTCAGGTGAGTTTTATTGTGGTTAGTAAATATTAAATAAATTCTTTTAAGTAACTTCTAACCTCCAATCATTCCTTTTATGGAGTTGAACATAGTAACTATAGCATCAAGATCATTGGACTGCAAGCTTAGATTTTTTATGATCTCGAAAGCCTCTTTCCTCCTATTCTCATCATTGTGGTGAGCCTACTATAGGATTGTTGGCAGAAAATCACTAGCATATTTGCTCAAGTCAAGATTTACTGATTTTAGGAGGACACCAATAGCCTCAAGGGAAAGCTTTGGATTGCGCTTCAACATCTTTATAGCTATTGGCACCACTATTTTTCCAAAATCCTCATGCCCCATCTATTTTAAAAGTAGCTCAAAAGCTTCAGATAGTGCCTTTGGAGGTTTTTATCTATAGTTAAGAACAACTTTGAGGTATAGTTCATGGAAATTTGTCTGCATTTTAAAATTTACTAATAGGCATTAGGAAATAGGAGATGACACCTCACAAAGTCAACATTTTCTCATCCATAAATTGTAGATTGGATGAAACCTAAACATGGAAATTTTGCAAATTGGTGCTCCTTTTTGGAAGCTATTAGTGGATCTCATGAGATATATGCGCTTTCCTTTTCATAGCTCACATAATTCAATATTTGAACTAATTTCCAAGATCCAAGCAAGCTTGCATCCATATTCTTGGAGTAGAGAATGGAAAACAACTTTAAGGGGTTGACAAAACATTTTTTGGAAAAGAATTATCATATTTGATGGTACAGAAACCTCAAGGTGTCTTGTTTTATTCAATACACTTCTATATTGTGAAAGGATATCTTCCATTTTAAATATCTTATTTGATTCTTCTACATTTGTTAAGATACCATTACATATTTTCTAAAACAAAGTTGGTCACATTGAAGGATGGATATACAGATCAGATATATCACCCCAATTTCTTTGGAAGAGTGGCATAGGAGCTCAAATTCTGAGTTGACTAAATTTTTTCTAGACTAGCATGTGCTCTCTAGCCTCTAGGTGATGCCTAGGGATAGTGCATCAACTTCTTGCAATTTTAAGAATATATATATATATATATATATATATATATATATATATATATATATATATATAGTTGTGAATCAAATGATTATGCTAGACATCTTGTAATCACTTTGTAGGTGGGATTGGACACTCATTCCTGTTTTAAGTTTAGAATTTCATTAATATCAAGTTACAAGATTTGGACATAGCAATGGCTCAAAATAATGTTTATCCATCAATAAAACCAATATTTTACTTGTGAAGAGCATTTTTTTGGTGGCATATGAACATTTAGATTGGAAGCAATAAGAGAATATTGAACAAACAAAATTTCTTTAGTATCTATTTCAAGATCTATTTGATTGACTACCAAGTAGGGGACATTATTTGGTAAATTATTTAAAGAGTGACTCATAAATTGTTTTGTGAAAATCCATCAAGAATACAGTTTGGGCATATAGTAGTTTACAAGACTTTGAAATGACAAAAAGTGTGCCCAAGTGAAATTCACTTTTGCCATTATAGTGGATGATGATGATAGAAAACAAGTGATCAATAAAATGACAAAAAGTATAGTTTACAAACAAAATCTATTATGTAAATCCATGGAGGAGAATATATAAAATGGGTCCCAGATCACAAAACAAATTGGGATCTATAATTACTCAAGGAAGTTGCATAAAACTATCATCCAAATTTCATATAAATTACTTGAAGTTGATTCCATTAATTTATGCTGTTGCAAATTAGTCTTTAGATAAAGCATATCCCCTGAACTTGATGACTATTTCCTTGCCATAAACCTTAAAAGTGCATATTGGACAAGAAACCAAATTAGTAGGGAAGCTCTTATGGAATATGCTTGCTAGTTTAGTGGCTAATATGTAACCTCTATTGTTATGGGATATAATCCTTTAGAGATAATGGTGACAATTTTAAGTTATTGTGGAAAGAGAAACTCTTTCCTTTTTGGCATTTGTCTAAAATTTATACCCATAAATATGGCATCTTTTCTATCCATTTGTGATTTATTTTAAGAAAGACATAATCTAAGTGAATAGGGTTTGGGGAGAACATGATTTAAATCTTCAAGAGTTACTGGAAGAAAAACTTTAGCAGCATATTTTATGTTATTATTGCTCATCGATATTTTCATTTACAAAGTGCATGTTGGTTTAGATTGGTATCTACATAGCACTTTGAACTAGGAGATCAAAGATCTTTTTCTTGTAGTTAATATATGTAAGCCTAGCTAATAGTCTCGAGTAAAGACATGAAAGAAGACCCAACCTTGTAAAATTAGGAGTTGCATTTTTTAAAACCATCAAGAAATACTATCCTTATCATTTCAATAGCTCTATAAGTAAAAACTACAATGATCCAAACTCTAGTAACAATAGGGAGTCAATCTTTCTCTTTTGAAATTAGTTGAAATAATCATGAAGAAAAGAAATATTGTAGAACATGAACTAGGTACCTATGGAATGTAGGCAACCTATTACAGTATTCATGCTCATGTGCCCAAGGCTTTTTGAAGTGTTGAAGGGACTCATTATAGACTTCACAATGAGACCCTATAACTCTAGTAAGACTGTAAAATTAGTGATTCACTTCTAATGATTCTTTTATGTTGGCAAATACTTAACCTTTCAACACAAGAAGATAGATTAATTGACTCTTCAAATTGATAGTTTGATATGATGTCTAAAAAAATTGTGTAGTAAAATAATTAAGATCATAAACAATTTATTTTTTTGTGTGCATGCATCCAAAGGTGTTTGGAAGGAGGTTATGCGAAGAGACTAAGAGAGACCTTAGAGTCCACCAACCATATCTTCTTGTGAGCTTCATTCAATGAGATTTTTTCTTGAAATGATGCAATTATATGTCAAACCCATAGTTACAATAGAAAGAGGTTACCCCAACACCAATATGATGGTGAAATGCCATATGAAGAAAATTTATTAAATGTATCTATCTTGCAACACCTCTTTAGCTATTTCCAGTGCAATAAGCTCTACAATACCTATCCTTGGCTACAGATTTTCATAGTGATTTAGTTTCAAAAGAGGTTAGAAAAGAATGCAATCTAGTTACAAAAATAAAAAAATTCTAAGCTCCAGCGAAATATCTTAAATTCCAAACAAAAATGGCAATGATATGTAAGCCAAAAAAATACTATGATATAATAGAGGACCAATTGTTTTGCTTGCAAGAAAATGCAACTTCATCATAAGTTTTTATTCCTCAAATAGACAGCATAGAGAAACTTAGCATAATGAAATATAAAGTTTGGACTTTTCACACGATCCCTAGACCATAATAACCATGTTGAGAAGTCAATGAAAACAACTTTCCATGCACATTAATCTTCTAGTCTGATACATTGGGGTAGTCTTTCATAGTAGCCTGATGGGGCCAAGTTCTAGGATCATGGACTCCAAAGTTAATATTTCAATTTTTTGTTTTGAAATAATTCACCACTTCCATTGACCATGGCTGAGAGAGAAAATGAGCATAACCATTCCAAACCTTGGAGCTTCAATTAGTGGAAGTAAAGGTTTTTTCTTGCCAAACTTTGCTAACAATAAAAATTTAGCTAATCATTCCACACCCTGTAGTGACTACTGTAAGATAACATCTCTTATAACACTCTAGCATTTGATTGATAATTACAATATCTTTCATTTAAAAGCATTTGACAAATAGGCAATCTTTTACTACCCTAGCACCGTGTTTATAGGTCCTTCATCCATTGAATATTTTTTAAATTTGGCAATGAATTTGATGTATTGACACATATATTATTTATCGTGTCTTCTCCTTACCTCTCCAACTCCAAGAAATAGGAACTTATTATTACACAACCTGCCACCAGTTAGTTTCAATGATATGACAAGACCTAAAAGAACCATTGCAGTTGTCCCTTGCAAAATGCAAACAACATTGTTGCTATAAGAGGGGTTAATTATGTCTAAAATTAACTTGCTATGTTTTACGTAACAATATTATCAAATCTCCAAATTATTAAACATTCTCATCATAATGTTCTAGAGGTATGCAAATTATAGGGTGTGAGTGTAGGTATAGGGATGGGGAACCATTTAAAAAATAAAAATAAAATTAGCTGGTTCTTCCCAATTTTCCTACAAATTATCCCCAAAAACCTTCATTTTCTCTTTTTTTTGGAAAGAAATTGCACTCTTTTTGTGTATGATAGGTTCTTGGTGGAGCATAGGATGGTTTTTAAAATAGGTATCTGGCTATTTTTATTTTTCTTTTCAATCTGTCTTTTAACTTTTAAGTGTACTTGCATGTTTTATTGGGATATATCTCCTGACAGTTAAGAGACATTCCAGTGACATATCTAGAAAGATCCAAAAATATCATATTCACTTGACACAAAGTTTACTTAATCATCATTATGCAAACATGAAATAAGAAAAAGCAGGCAAATCATTCTCGCATTTTGACAATTAGAACATAGAACACTTTGGACATACCTTGATATCATCATTAAAGACAAGGTGAGTTGAAGAATACTTCTCCAACAAGGTAAATGCATTGTGATTAGCAAAGTCTTCAAAGTGTCACAAGGACACACTTTTCAAAGTTGAAGAGCCAAAGATAATTCAATGAATGAATGACTCTATCAAAATCTACACTGGTGCAACCTATGATAGGTAGAGCATTGAGAAGTGGATGTTCGTAATGGGGAACAACACCTACCCTCTCACAAAGAAACCCCTTCAAAAAACCAAACCACACACTGTGTTGTCTCACCCAATACTAGTGTTGATGAGAGCAAGAGCAACAAGAGGTTCATCACATTGTCAATTGCGTCGGTTGCCCTAATCTCCATCATTGAAAGCTATTTCACATAGGGTATTAGAATAAGAGTCTTCATTCAAATAGGGCCTGATAAAACTCATCATATTAACTCCATCATTGAAAGCTATTTCACAGAATGATGAAGAAGAGGGTTGCTGCTACATCCTTTCTAAGCATATGCGATTTCACAGAGTGACAAAGAAGAGGGTTTTTGCTATGTCCTTTCTAAGCATATGCAAAATTTCTTTTTATGTTAATACCAAAGTTGGTCAAAATTTTGACCAACTTGGGAAAACTTAGGAAATTTTTGACCATTGTGGGGATGAAAAAAAGAAGAAGAAGATGAAATCATAACTTTTACACTTGCTTGCACACCTTGAAATCACAACTTGACCTTATACTTATAACTTCCTCTTTGTTAAGTTGGCTCAAATACAACTTACAATAATCAATATTCATCATCTTGGTTGGAATCAATAGATATATCAATTAAAATCAATACAACAAAATAAGAAAATCCCTCGTTAGCCAACCTTGCTCAGTAGAAACTAACTCTGAAGAAATTTCCTTTATTAACCAATAGAAGCTTAGTTAACATTGAAAACTTATGAAAATCCTTTGGCAAATGAGTGAGCTCGGTTAACACTGGCTTTTTGTGACTTTTCCTTTGTTCTCAATTAGACAAACACAAGAACGCTTGGTAGACATTGAGAACTCTCTTCACTTCCCGAGTGAGCTCGGCATATACTAACTAATAATGATTATGACATTTGTGTAACATAAAAAACAACACATAATTAACCAATTGTATCCAACAATCTTCCTCTTTAGCATTGATGGCAACACAACATGTCATAGTACAGTGAAATTTTGGATTTGAAAACTCCCTCTATTAGTATGAGCTCTTCCTTTCACTTAATTCTATCTAGAATGGATAATACCAAGTCCATTCAAAATATCCTACCTCTTTCAACATACTTCATCTTTTAGAAGACTTCTCCCTCTTTGGTTTCTAACTTTATTTTGGTTCCAAAAATTTCTCAGAGATATGACAGTAAACTTCTCCCTCTTTGAAAACACATGCCAAAGACAATAACTCTATAAATCCCAATGTAATTTAAGCACTAATTCAATCAACTAGTTGATCTTCAATAGGTTCTGGTTGATGCATTCACTAAAATTAATTTGAGTGAATTTCAAATAGGGGAATGATCCCTAGCTTACCTCTTAGATACAAAAATGCATCCTTAGGTAATGGCTTGGTGAATATGTCTACAATCTGTTCCTTTGTATTCACATATTCCAATCTGACTTCTTTATCTTGTACCAATTCTCTTAAGAAGCGATATTTTATAGCAATATGCTTTTTTTTGGAATGCATCACTATATTCTTTGATATGTTGACTGCATTGGTGTTATCACAATATATGACAACTGGATCTTTGATCTCTACCTTTATTCCTTCTAATAGTTGTTTGAACCAAACAATGTTAGAACAATTGACTACTGCTACTACATATTATCCTCTCCTATGGATTGAGATGTACAATTTTGCTTCTTTCTTGTCCAAGATACTAATCTTTTACCAAGAAAGAATGCTCCACCACTAGTCCTTTTTTTGTCATCAAGATTTCCTGCCCAATCAACATTAGTAAATACTTTCAAGTCCAAATTGCCTCTAATTTTGTACCATAAAACATAGTCTTCATTACCTTTCAGATACCTCATGATTCTCTTGATTGCCATCATGTGATTTTCTTTGGGATTTGCTGAGAATCTTGCCACTATTCCAACTGGTAGAGCAATATTAGGCCTTGTGTGAACTACATATTACGATTTTTCAATCATTGATCTATAAGTAGTCTTATCTACTTCTTTGGAAAGCTTATGTCTAGTAGACATAGGTGTTCCAACTGGTCTTAAATCTTCCATTCCAAATTTCTTCAGTATCTCCTTGATATACTTAGATTGAGTGATGTAGATACTATTCTTGTTTTGATGTCTTTGCAATCCAACAAAGAATTTTATTTCACCAAACATGGAAATCTCAAATTATTTACTTATTTCTTTTGAGAATTCCTTTCATAAATCATCATTTCCTATAAATAGAATGTCATCAACAAATATTTCTACTAACACAATCTTCTTATTTGGGCCTTCCTTGATATACAGACTATTATTATCATTAGTTCTTTTAAAACCTATTTTTACCAAGTAATTATGGAGTCTTTCACACCAAGATCTGGGAGCTTGCTTGAGACTAGATAAAGCTTTGTGTAGTTTGCAAACCATGTCTCCTTTGCTAGGATCTACAAAACCTTCTAGTTGTTCAATGTAGACTTCCTCATCAAGAATTCCATTCAAGAATGTAGATTTAACATCTATTTGATATATTTTAAATTCTCTATGTGTTGCATATGATAGTAAAGTTCTAACACCTTCAAGTCTTGCTACAGGAGCAAAAATCTTGCCATAGTCAATACCTTCATCTTGAGAGTAACCTTTGCATACCAATCTTGCTTTGTTTCTTGAAATTTTTCCATCTTCATTTCTAAATACCCATTTTGTACTAATTACATTTTTATGCTTGGGTTTAGGAACAAGAGTCCAAGTTTTGTTCTTCTCTATCTGTTCTTTAGGAACAAGAGTCCAAGTTTTGTTCTTCTCTATCTGTTCTATCTCTTCATTTAAGGCTTCAATCCATCTTTCATTTTCTAGAGCATCTTTAACACTTCTAGGTTCAAATTTAGCAAGTAAACATGCACCTTTAAATTTTCTTCTTGTCATTGTTCCATCCAATTTGTCTCCAATGATTTGATTAGGTGCATGATGCCTTCCAACATATGTTGCCAATATAAGCTCCTTGGTCTTTGAATGAGTTCCACAATCTTCTTCTTGAATTTTAGTTTCAAGCTTGGGTCATTCTATCTATGACTTCGGTACATCAAGCTCAGTTTGAACTAGATCGGTAGCCTCTAATTATGACTCAGGTCCTTGCAGCTCAAGTTGCACTATCTACAACTCAGTAGCTATTGTAGTTTTTTGGGACTCGAGAGTTGAAGCATCTTTTCTTTCATATAGATTAGGAAGGGTATTAGGTTCATAGTAAACGAATCTTCTATAGTCTTCAAATTCCTTGCTACTTTCTTCTTCACTCTTTTCTACATATTCATCAATTCTGACATGTGCACTTTTCATAATTTTGTGAGTGGATAAATTCAAACATTTGTATGCTTTACTTCTATAGGAGTATCCTAGAAATATGCCTTCATCACCTTCAAGTAACTTACATTAGGTTTTTTGCCATACCATTGCTCATAAGGTGTCTTGTTGGAATCTTTCTTCATCTAAACTTTTTTCAAGGTATAAAATACAGTGTTGATAGCTTCTTTCCAATATTTGAGAGCAACATTCTTTTCAATCATTAGGGTTCTTTCACAATCCATGATAGATCTGTTTCTTCTTTTTGCTATGGTGTACCAAGCGTAGATACTTCTCTTTTGATTCCTCTTTCAATGCAAAAATTGTTGAGTTCATGGGAGATGAATTCACCACCTCTGTTCGATCTTAGGCATTTCAAATTCTTTCTAGTTTCTTTTTCTACTCTTTCTAGATACCACTTGAATTTTTGAAAGGCTTCTAATTTTTCTTTTAGGTACATTACTGTCATCATTCTAGAGTAGTCATCAATAAAGAGAATGAATTTTTTTTTCTCCACTATAACTCTCTATTCCAATAGGTCCACATAAGTCTGTATGAACAATTTCCAAGACTTCTTCTAACTGATAGTCTTTGCTTTTGAAGCTTGTCATTCCCATCTTACCAATTTGAAAATTCTTGCATAGACCCATGTTAGGCTTCTTCAAACTGGGGATACCTCTTACTCTTTTATGTTTTCTTATCTTAACTAGATAATCAAAATTCACATGACATAGTCTTTTGTGCCATAAACAACTTTCTTCTACTTGAGCAATAAAACATGAACAATCACCAAGATCAAGATAAAATAGATTACCTTTTGTTTGCTTGCTAAAACTAACCATATTTCCTTTCCCATCCAATAGTTTGGCCTTTCCATTCATGAATTCTACCTTGAATCCAATGTTATTCAACTATGCTACACTTAGTAGATTATGCTTTAATCCTTCAACCCAATAGGAATTGTCACATACAAGTTCTTTAGTCAACAAGATACATCCTTTTCCTTTTATGTTACAGGGTTCATTGATTCCAAATCTTACACTACCTCCATTCTTTATATTCCATATGCTCAAATTTTGTTTTTTCAGTAGTCATATGATGTGAGCAGCCACTATCAATAATCCATATATAATTTTTTCTAACATGAGAGATAAGTGCCATCTTATCTCCTTCATCATCAAATTCATCTTTCAAAGCAATATAAACCATTTCATCTTCACTATTATTAGAATCTTTAGCTATGAAACAAGATTTCTTACCTTTGTCCTTGAATTTCTTCTAGTTCTTGGAGTCCTTTTTGCCTTTATGCATATTGCTTTTCTTTTCATCTTTCATTTCCTTGCTTAGAAACTTAGCAAAAATGTGACCAATTTCTTCACAAGAAAAGAAAATTAGAGAAACTTTACCTTTGTACTTTCCTCTTCCATTGGAATACTTCCTTGCAAGCAAGGCTTCAACAGCTTCAAGATCACTATCAAATTTTTTTTCTGATGATCCATCTTCCTCACTTCCTGATTGACTAGATTTTGACTTTTTACCCTTTTCTTTTAGTGAGAGTTTAGCTTTAAATGTAGATTCAATATTCTTTGAGGAATGAACATAGTTAGCATAATTGTCTAATTCAAAAGCTATTAATCTTCTAGCTAGAGCATCCAACCCTATCTTATTAGTTGGATCACATCTCATTTCTTGAATAGAAAATAGTCTAATTTCATAAATGGGAAGAAGAGTTCTGAGCACTTTACTTACGACAATTTCCTCCTTGATACCTCCTCCAGATGCTTTGATTACACTTACACTGGCCTTGATTATTTTCATATATTTTCCAATGTATTTATCTTCTCTCATTCTCATTTGATCAAATTATCCTCTAAGGCTTTCTACTTTGGCTCTTCTTACATGTAGTTTTACAATCTTTTACCTCATCAAATTTAGCATAACTGAGTGCAAATGCAATATCAATCATCATGATATTATGATTCTTCTTTTCAACAATGTCTTCAACTGATAATGTTCCAATGTGAGTCTTATATTTAGAATTAAGATACTTGCAACCTAAATCATTGATAGTAGCTAGATGTAATCTCATAAGTCCTTGCCATGCTACAAAATTATCTCTACTTAGCTTGGGAATCTCTCTTTTGTAAGACATCTTTATCTTTTGCTTAGGTCCTTGAAACCTTCTCTACAAGCACCAAAAGCTTTGATACCAATTTTTGAAAATATAAGAGGAGTAACTAAGAGTGGATGGGTGAATCATTTACTATAAAAATAAATCTTAGATCCCTTTTGATGTTGGTATAAAATGCAAACAAATAACTGAATACTACTAAAGCTCATAAACACATAGAATGCTATAACTCGGTAGTAACTAGATTAGCTCGATAAAAGATTAACACATAAATCATTAGATGGTATCTATGATTACCATTACTTTAGCTTGTTTGCAAGCACATAAAGAAAATATCATGAACACTGTTGAGACTAGGATTTAACGTGGAAACCCAATTTGGGAAAAACCCCCAATAGTAACTACTTACTAATTTTTACTCTTCTAAAGTGAGTCCTGTTAGGAGCTAACCTTGTTAAATGTTACAAAACACACTGTTAGGAGTGATCCTGTTAAAAAATTTAATCACCATGTTAAGGGTGGCCTGGTTAGAGGTCTTGAGAATAATTCAAAAGAAATGCCACCTTGTTAGAGGATTTACAAATAGCTATTAAGCCAACTCTATTAAGAGATTTAGATAACTACTACAATGGTTAGAGTATAACAATGAGATGACCTGATTTGAATGCAATTGATTTGCTGATTTCAAATCTCTATTTTGGCTTGTACTTGATCCTTCCTTATTGAATATGGCTTTGCTGTACCATAAGGATATTTTTCTTATCCTTTAAATTTGCTTCCTCTACTTATTAATAGATCTTCAATCACATCACCACAATTCACACATTCTCTTGCACTTCCACTTTCACACTTGCTTGCACACTTTGAAATCACAACTTGACCTTATACTTATACCTTCCTCTTTGTCAAGTCAGCTCATATACAACTTACAATAATCAATATTCACCACCTTAGTTGGATGGAATCAATAGATAGATCAATTAAACTCAATATAACAAAATAAGAAAATTCTTTGTTAGCTGACATTGCTCAGTAGAAACTAACTCTGAAGTGATTTCCTTTGTTAAGAAAAAGAATCTTAGTTAACACTACAAACTTACAAAAATCCTTTGGCAACTGAGTGAGCTTGGTTAACACTAGCTTTCTGTAACTTTTCCTTGGATGCCTGAGTGAACTCTGTGGACACTGCCTTCTAAACTAGACAAACACGAGAACACTTGGTAGACACTAAGAACTATCTTCACTACCTGAGTGAGCTCGATATATATTGACTGATAATGATTATGGAATTTGTGTAACATCAAAGGCAACAAAAAATTAACCAATTGTATCTAATAGAAAACCACTAGCCTCTAATGCTCGACACATACCATGTTGCTCATCATCCACTAAAATTCACTCAGCACATACTAACTTTTATTGTCACTCGACACATACTAAAATCACTTGGCATACACTAGATCTTCACTTTTCTTAGCACTAACTAATTCTCTACTCATCTTGAACTAACATTGCTTGACTCCAAATGATCACTCGATCAAGCTTAGCAGACACAATTTTTATTCCTTGTTCTTCAAGACTTAGCTAATATATCTAGCAACTTCAGCTTTAAGTAGATAAATAATACATCATAACATCCATTTCTTACTTAGTCTTATTGCTCCTTTTATACACCAAATAACTCAACGTTTATTTAGGTGCTCTTGTTATCTGATCTCATCAAATCCTCTTCATCAATCAAACAAATGATAGCATTCATACCAAACAAGAAATAGTCTTACTAGAAAGTAGCATGTTTGATATCATTGACAATATAATGATTGTTCAAGATAGATTCCATGCATCAAAAAATCTTTTTTTTCAATAATCTTCCTGTTTGGCATTGATGGCAAACCAATACCAACAACAATACCAAAATGAAAATTAATACTTGTACTACAATCTCTCCATCTATTTGTATGTGTCCTTCCTCTATGTAGGGTAATATGAACTTTGTCAATCTCCTTCTTCCTTCCATATCTCCCTCATAGTGTTTATCTCTCCTCTTTGAATTTATTTGCCTCTATAGTATATCTTTGATCTCTCTATCTTGTCTCTGATTTCTCTGACTTCTGACTTACTGACTTTCTTTGACTCTATAGGTTATCTCTCTAATATGTGTCTCTCCCATATTTTAAAGTATATCTTCTTGTATATATCTCCCTTTTTATCTTTTAATGCATATCTATCTTCATTAGGTGTTCTCCCTCATAAGTATTCTCTCCAAAACTTCTTAATGTATTTCTCCCTCTTTGTTAGGTATTCTATTATCTCTCTGCTCTCTAAGTTATTTCTCCTTCTTTGAAAACAATGCCAAAGATTTGTCATCTCAACATGAAGATGTTAACAATTTAGGTTCTCCTTCTTCCACCTTGCTTGTGACTAGTCTTCTATTTGAGATCCTTGATTACTTTAGGCAGCTTCTAAAGTAAGATCCATTGCATCAAATTGTAAAATATGATATTCAACTCAGTTGATGTAGGGAACTTCTCATGCTTCTTAAACAACTTTGGATAGGGGCACCACCCCTAGTTTACCTCTTAGATACTCATGAGCATCCTTAGGTAAAGCTTTTGTCAATATATCAACTATCTATTCTTTTGTATTCACATATTCCATCTTCACTTTGTTATCTTGAACCAACTCTCTCAAGTAATGTTACTTGATTGCAATGTTCTTTGTCTTTCTATTCATCATAGAGTTCTTAGATATTTTTATAGCACTTGTGTTATCAAAATAGAGTATCACAGGTTCAATAATTTCCTCCATTCCTTTGAGTAACTATTTGATCCATACCACATTTGTACAACTCACTACAAAAATAACCTATTAAGCTTCAATAGTAGATTGTGATAAATAATTTTGTTTCTTACTAGTCCATGAGACTAGTCTCTTTCCTAAGAAAAATGCTCCACCACTTGTACTTTTTATGTTATCAACATTTCCATCCTAGCTAACATCTATATAGGCTCTCAATTCAAACTTATCATTTTTCTTGTAGTATAAACTATATTCTTCTGTCCCTTTTAAATATATCATAATCCTTTTGACTACCATAAAATGATTTTCCTTAGGATTTGCAGCAAATTTTGCAACAATCTCAACAACTAATGCAATGTCAGGTCTACTATGAACTAAATATTGCAATTTTCCAATCATAGATATGTACAAAGTCTAGTTTACTTTAGTAGAATCATCAATCTTTGATATTTTGTCCTATGAACATAGGTGTGCTAATAGGTTTTGAATCCTCCATACCAATTTTTTTCAATATTTCTTTCACATACTTGGTCTAGGTGATCTAAATACCATACTTCATTGGATACACTTACAAGCCAACAAAGAATTTAATCTCTCCAAACGTGGACATCTCAAATTCTTTCATCATCTCATCAAAAAATGTCTTGCACAATGCATTTTGTCCTCCAAATATGATATCATCAACAAAAATTTCAGCTAGTAAAATACCTTTACTTCCTTCAGTCTTCAAGTATAGATTGTTATTGTCATTAGTTTTCTCAAAACCAGTCTTCACAAGATAATTGTGAAGCCTCTCACACCATGCTCTGAGAGATTGCTTCAAACCATATAAAGCTTTGTGTAGTCTAAGTACCATGTTCTTATTGTTTTGATCAAAAAAACCTTCAAGCTACTCAATGTAGACCTCGTCTTCCAATATGCCATTCAAAAATGTAGATTTCACATCCATTTGATAAACTTTGAAACTTTTGTATGCAAAAGTAAGAAAGAAGAGTTCTTACTCCTTCCAATCTTGCAACAGGGGTACATGTTTCTCCATAGTCAGTTTCTTCTTCATTAGCATACCCCTTGCAAAATAATCTTGCCTTATTCCTTGTGACTTCAATATTCTAATCCAATTTATTTCTAGTTCCAATTACATTCTTGTTCTCTAGTCTAGGTACAAGTGACTAGGTTTTGTTCTTCTCAATTTGATCAATATCCTCTCTCATAGCTTGACTCTAGTCATCATTTTCTAATGCATCCTTCACTAACTTAGGCTCATGCATTTTTAGCAAACATGTATCACTTCTCAACTTATTTCTTTTCATAGGTTTGGCTTCCTTATCTCTAATAATTTTTTCAGCAAGGTGATGTCTTCTGACATACTTTGACAATCTTGGTTCCGCTCTATTTTCTACAATGGATCTTTCAACTTCAGCATCATTGTGTGCTTCTTTATCAGGTAACTCAACATTTCTTTCATGCGCACTAATCTCATTATCATAATGTACCTTGGCTTCTAATTGTAACTCAACTCCTAAATGAAACTCAAAATTCATTGTATGTGACTCGACAGTCACTAACACTTGCTGCTATTGATTTGCAACTTGATTCACAGCTTCATCATCACTCATATAATCATAGAAATACAAAAAAGTATTGTAGTCTTTAGGTTCTTTTGTAGGTTCAGCTTCATGTAGCTTTGTATATGCATAAAACTTCATATTTTCACTTTCCACAACTTTGTTAGTTATAGTATTTAAACACTTATAAGCTTTACTTCTTGTGGAATAGCCTAGGAATATAAATTATTCACTTTTAGTGTCAAATTTTCCATTCCTATTGTCCTTAATTGTAACACCTTCTTCCAAATACCTTAAAATATTTTACATTGGGTGAGTATCCATACCATAGTTCAAAAGGTGTGGAATTTGTACTTTTCTTTACTTGTACTCAGTTCAGGGTATAGACAACTATACTGATAGCTTCTCTCCAATATTTCAAAGTAGCATTCTTCTCCATCATGAGTGTTCTAGCATAGTCCATTATAGATTTGTTCCTCCTTTCAGAAATTCCATTTTTTAGAGGGGTCCTAAGTTTAGATGTCTATCTCTTGATTCCTCTATTATTAAAAAAATCTCAAACTGATTTGATGTAAATTCTCTACCTCTGTCAGATCTCAGACATTTCAAGCTCTTTCCAGTTTCCTTCTCAACTCTTGCCAAGTAGCACTTAAAAATTTGAAATGCATCATATTTTTTTCTTCAAAAACATAATTGTCATCATCTTAGAATAATCATCAACAAATAGGAGAATGTACTTGTCACCTTTGTAGCTTTGCACATTAATTGGACCACATAAATTAGTATGAAGTAATTCAAGAATTTCTTTTGAAGAGTGAATCTTACTTTTAAAACTAGATTTTTCCAGCTTGCCTAATTGACATTGTTTACAAATTACATTATCTAGTTTCTTCAAGTTTAGAAAACCTTTGACTTTCTTAATCTTGCTGATACTAACCAAATTATTAAAATTTACATGACATAGTCTTTTATACCATAGCCACACATCATCAAATTGAACAACAAGATAAGTATCATCATTCATATCAAGGTAAAACAAATTACCTCTAGTTTGATCACCATTTCCAATTAGGTCTCTATTAGCATAAGAGATATTAGCTTTTCCATTTCCAAATTCAACCTTACATCCAACACTATTCAATTGTAACACACTTAACAAATTATAGTTAAGTCCTTCTACATAATAAACATTGTCGCATATGATCTTATCTGTCAACTTTATTGATCCTTTTCCTTTGATCAAATATGGTGCATCATTTGCAAACCTAACACTATTACCATCATATTGTACAAGAGAACTGAACTTACATTTATCTCCATTCATGTGATTAGAACAACCACTATCAATAATCCATGAGCCACTTTTGTTTACATAAGACACCAATGTAGTTGCCTCATCTTCATCAGAATCATCCTTCATTGAAACATAGATAACTTCATCATCATGATCATCATATTCTTCATTGGATTCCTCTTTAGAAATGTAGTAGGCCTTCTTTCATTTATCTTTGTAATCTTTATTGTTCTCATCTCTTTTTCCTTTGATTTTGTCTTCACTCCTAGTTTTCTTCTTTTTAGGACACCTTGCAGCAATATAACCAACTTCATTACAATTGGAACATATGATAGGTATCTTACCTTTGTATTTTCCTTTTCTTTTGTCAAATCAACTGGCCAAAAATGCTTCAAGCTCTTCTATATCATCTTAATTTAAATCACTGTCACTAGAAACATGTTTGATCTTTTTCTTTTTCTTTTCTTTAGGCTCTTTTAGTGACAATTTAGCTTTGAAAGTAGATTCAACATTTTTAGTTCTAAACTTATAAAAATTAGAGAGTTCAAAGGCAATGAGTCTAGCCATCAAGTCTACCCATCAATCCTTCAAGGGTCAGATCATTACCTTGTGTGCATCTTAGCTCTTGTATGGCAGAGGCTCTAATAGCATAGATAGGCAACAGTGTTCTCAATACTTTTTTAATTACAATCTCATATTCAATAGTGCCAGTTGCTCTTCTCGTAGAATTTACAACTTCTTTTACTCTGGCATAATATTGAACTATATTCTCACCTTCTTGCATTCTCATATTATCAAACTTACCTTTGAGACTTTTAGATTTGGCTCTTAGCACATTTTTATCTCCTCCATAGATCTTTTCTATAGCATCCCACATCTTCTTAGCAGAATCACATCCTTTAATGTCATTAAACTTAGTGTAGCTTAAGGAAGATGCAATCTCCAACATTGCCTGATTGTGCTCTTTCTTCTTTTTTAGATCTTTAGTTTTAGGGGCTCCAACACGGTCAACATGCTCAATGAATATTGTAGATTGTGCATAGTCTCCAAGTCCTCCTAGATGTATCTTCATCAAACTTTTCCATCTAGAAAAGTTCTCCTTGTTAAGCTTGGGTACCTCTCTTTTGGGAATTTTGATCTTTAGCTTACAATACTTTCAAAATATTCCTCACAAGCAACCAATGCTCTGATACCAATTATTGGAATACTTTATAATAACTAAGAGGGGGAGTGAATCAATTATCTAAAGTCCAAGTGTCCCAATAAAACTTGTCAATAGTTAACAAAACTCATAAACATATATCCTTATCATGTATCTTGTATGCATCTAAAAATTCCATAACTTAGTAGGTCATTGTCCTAGGTCAGAATCATTTTGCAAAAATGTAAACATTAAACACTATAAAACCATTCAAACATTTTGGCACAAGGATTTTACATGGAAACCCAATTTGGAAAAAACCACCAGTAACATGCTACTAACTCTCACTCTTATGACATGATTCCCTATGAAAGGCCAACCTTGTTAGAGGTTACAATACACACTATTAAATGTGACCTAGTTCAAGGATTTCAATTACTGTGTTAGGATTGAGCCTTGTTAGAGAACTTTAGAACATTCCATTAGAATGTCATATGTTTAAAGGATTTACAGATGACTATTAGGTCAAACTTAATCCAAAATATTTATCCTAAACCGATACAATAATTAGAAAGTAACTGTAGGACTTGATTTGATAACACATCACAACTCACTTGTAGCTTATAGATCTCTATTTTAGTCCTCCATTCTGCTTGGCTTCATACACTTTATCTCTGATAGCTTGTTCACCCTTCAAGAATTCATTCTCTTAAGCCTTCTTGCTTTGCATGCAAATTGTAGACTCTCTTATTTGACCACCATATTAAGTAATACCCTAGACTCCTTGTCTTCCTTGGGTTCTCACACATGCCAATTATTGCTTCAAGCCTTGTATCCTGTTATAAAGAGAATTTAGGTCTTTTGCCACTCAACTACAATTGTCCATTTTAGGGTTAGGTCAAATCCATCAAATCCTCCCTCTTTTCCATTTTGTTCCCTCTAGAAACTTCTTCTAGAATCCTCTCTAAATTCACCTCAAAACTATTTATCTTGAATTCTATGCCTCCAACTCATCAAGCTTATCTTCCATATGCTTCACCCAATCCAAGAAATTAACTTTGTTGGCTTAGATTTAGTGAACCTTCAATCAAACTCTAATTGGTGTCACTCGACAACAACTGGCCTCTGATGCTTGATACATATTACATTGCTCGACATCCACTAAAATTCACTTGACACATACTAACTTTTACTTTCACTCAACACATGCTAAAATCACTCTGCATACACTAGATTTTTACTTTTCTCAGCACTAACTAATTTCCTGCTTGACTTGAACTAACATTGCTTAGCTCCAATTGATCACTTAGTCAAGCTTAGTAGACACAATTTGTATTCGTTGTTCTTCAAGACTTAGCTAGTGTATCCATCAACTTTAACTTTAAGTAAATAAACAATACATCATAACATCCATGTCTTACTTGGTCTTAGTGCTCCTTTTATACACCAAATAACTCAACCTTTCTCTAGGTGCTCTTGTTATCTCATCTCATCAAATCCTCTTCATCAATCAAAAAAATGATAACATTCAAACCAAACAAGCAATTGTCTCACCAGCAAGTAGCAAGTTTGACATCATATACAATTAAATGACTATTCCAGATAGATTCCATGCATCAAACAATCTTTATTTTCAATAGAATGAAGGGTTGCAACATGTGCATGCTTTTTTAATATATCAAGAGTTAATTACACATATTTTATCAACTCAATTGTGGAAAATGAAATCTGGTTGAATAAGAAACAAATGAGACAATCCAAGTTTTTTTAGGAGTTGTATAAGCATCTTTTCACAACCAATGATAAGAATAGAATTTTTTTCCAAGCTCAAAAGATCTATAAAAAAATAATAGTAACACCCATCCCTTTTTTCTATCATTGTGTATTCTCTGTCAAGCTCTATTTGAATCTCTTATGAATGTGTTAGCCCTTAAGTACTATTTCAATGCTATTACTTCAATATGTAAATGTAATTATTTTCTTGATGATACCATATGATGCCTTTAAATGATGATTATTTATATTCATGATGATGAGTTGTTATAGTAAAATTTGATGTTATTTGTATTCATGATTTATTTATGGTACTTACCTCATACTTGAATGTGTATGGTGTGCATTTTTGTTTTATATTTCTATCTGACATGTCTGATGTGGTTAGGGGAGGGAGTCATAGTCACCTACTAGACACGATCTACATGACATACTACTCCTCAATACTATTGTTAAGCTTAGATGTATATACACATGTACATGCTCATTTTTGATGTAGGTTGTAGGTATCAAGCATCAATTTCCCTAAATTGCCAAGATGAGTGTGCCCTATAGCAAAATAACTCAATGGTAAGAATGAGAAGTTAATGATCAGATCCAATCCCAACCATAGCCTAGATACTTATCCTACAAGATGGACTTGTATCTACTTGTCTACACTTTTAAAACCTATGAGTCTTTCTATGCATATGTTGTTTAGCTTTCATTTTGGTTGGTTTTCCTTATGCATTTCATGTGGTTTGACTTTGTGATTTGCTTGGTGGAATGCTTATTTATAATTTTTGGATTAATCATTGCTATTTGAATAATAAAATATTATTTAATTAAAAATAGAAAATATTAAAACAAGATGATATTTTATTTGTTGAAATTATTAGAATATTTAGTTAAATTAAAAGAATTAACATAAAGTTCTAATTTAGAAAATTAAATTAAAATAATTAAAATATTAAATATTGTTTTAGTGTGAATATTAATTAATATTGATTTAATTACAGTTACAATTTGACCATGCCTTTAATTATTCTTTATTGATTAAAATAATAAATAATTGTTTTTAATGTACTTGTATTAAATAATAAAGTGGGAAAATAAAAAAAAGTTTATTTAATTAAAATGTGAGTTAAATATACATGAAATAATTAATTAAATATAACAATTATATTTTAAGGTTTTAGAGAAATAGAAACCCTAAAGCGAGTTAGGGCTCTATATTATAGGTTTTTGGGTCATTATTTCGCACATGTTTTTGGGGAGCAATTTTTGGAATTTTGAACAGAAGAAATTTTGGAAGCTTTGAAGGGTTTTTGTTTAGTAAGGGTTTCACTAGGTTGTTAGATTGTTACCATCAATGTGAGGTAGGGTTGAGAACCTTGCAAATTTATGCATGTATTTTATTTATGAAATTTAAAAGAGAAATTACTTCTATGTTATATTATTTTGAGAAATTAAGAGAAAATAATTTGCTATTCTTATGTAGAAAACTTTGGTAAAACTCAAATCTAGAAACCCTTGTTTTAAATTAGAAAAAACCATGTTGCATGAAACCTGTCAAAACCCTAGGTTCTTCTTGAGAAAAGTTGCATGCAAAATAATAATAAAATATGAATATTCATCCAATTTAGAGTTTGATTCAATGCCTTTGCTAATCATTTATAAAATCAAAACAAATTGAAAGTCAAAGATAAATTAGGCATTATTATACAAGTTAAAAGTATCTACTATTTGGAAAAAGGTAAAATAAGATTGAGAAAATTATATGATAAAAATACTTATATATCATAAATAGAATATGTTTTCATTGTGAAAAGAATTATGGGTTAGTGAAAGAAGTTGGGTCTCACTTTTGGCCAAAAAGTGGAAGCATTTTTCATATTTTTAGATTTTCTTGTCAAATGATGCTAGAATTTGGGGCACTTATAGTTTGAATATCAAATTTTTTTATTAATAGAAATTGTAGTACTTAAGAGTCTATTTTTTGAATATGAAATTTATTTGAATACTTATATGGCATTTTTTTTTTGGATGGATCTTTAGAAACCATATTTTCAAAATGCATGTTTCAGGACCATACCATGCTCATGTACAAACACCATAATTTGATACAACTAAATGATTTTTTATGAATCCTTTTAAAAGAGGTTACCTCACACACCAAAGATTAATGAGAATAATTTTCCTTAATTTTTAATGAATTTATTATTATTATTAATTTTTAATTGACAATTAAGCTAATTTCTAAAACCTCTCATGTACGAACACCATAATTTAATCAAAATTTAACTTTTTCAAATTTTTTTAAACTTTAGAAGAATTATGTGTAGATTGATGAAATGTAAATTAATTTAAGAAATTTGAAAAATTAAAATAAGTTATTAAAGTTTTAGTGAATCTCACTATTTTATGTGAATTAGGTGACGCTTTTGATAAATAAATAATACAAAAATAGAAAATAAACTCATAACACTATAAAATTTACATTTATGAAGTCAGAACAATAAGATCTATATTGGATTTTTTTTGGGTCAAAACATTCGATGAGGAAGACCCTATAAAAATTATGGCAATGCTTGAAATTGTCAAATAATTTCCGTAGTCAAAATTTGATAGATAAAGACATAGACTTGTTTCCACCAAGCATGTACCATGCCTTTCCCCAAGGCAAAAACTGATGCCAATGGGAAATTGCCGTCCATGGCTTTAGGTTCAGGCACCTAATTCTTGATTCAAAAATTGGGTACATGATTCTACTTTAGACGACGTAAGAATTAGGCACCTTATAATTTAAAATATTGGCCACTTGATTTTAAAATTGTGTACCCAATTATTTAAAAATTGGGTGCCTGATTTATAAATCAGGCACTTGGTCCATAAGTAGTTGTTGGGTCCCAAAAGCTAACTCACAAAGTAGTAAACAACCTTTGCAATCATTGTTTGATAGTCCCGAGCTACAACAATGAATTTTTGTCATATTATTCTACTTTCTTATCATCTTCTACATTTTATAAGCTCTGATTGATATGAATTGAAATTTGGTGCAAACATGGGATCAAAACAATGAAGAAAGAAAAAAATAAAAGTTCTGACAAATGAGGAGATTGCAATACATAAATAGAAGGAAGCACAACATTACCAAGAGAGAAGATGAAGAATTAGAGAGTTGAGCAATTTCAAATATTATTTCAAAAGAGAAGGACATTGAAGATACCGTAATGGATGAAGATGCCAAAGAAGAGAACCCAATACAATGAGATTTACGTGCACATTCTAATCAAACATTCAATGTAGGTGTGTCTCCAAACTATCAAGTTTATTCTCATGATGAAATTAGTGATTTGTAGAAGCATGTTATGATTTAAATTTTCTTCATGAGAATAGATTTTCAAATGGTCATGTACAATAAAATCAAATGGAAGTGCAAGCCACAAAAGAAATACCAAGAAAAAAAGAAAATGAGATTCAAATTCCAAATAACATTGAAAATGAAATGCCAGTTGAAAACAACAATTATATAAATGTAGACACAAAAACACCAAGTACTAAAGAAACATGTTTAAATGATACTAAAGTTCATGAACATAATTTTAATTTTTCTAATGATGTGCTAGATAATCTTCATGGATTGGTTTCGTGGAGACAGATTAGGACACATGTTAATGGATTATATAGACAATTTTTTATAATAAAAAATTTGGGTTTCAATGTTAGTTGATGTTGCAACTAATTAAAATGTCTAAAATGTGAAAAGTGATGAAAAGGTTAGGAATTTATACAAAACCCAAGAATAAAAATGAGTCTTTAAAACAAGTTGTATCCGCTATTTCTAGTGCCTTTAATGGTATCAAAAAGAGAAGTCACTCTAAAGATAAGAATGCAACATGATGAACAATAACAACAACTTTAGTTAACAAATTAACTTCTGACAAATGATTGATTAGTAACATAAGTATATATCTTTATGTGAGTCATAAAAATTTAGAAAGAGATTTAAAGAGAAGGGTAAACTTTGAATGTGATCCATCAAATAGTTTGTGGACTTCTAGTGGTAGACTCCTGAGATCTGATATGAAACTTACTAGTAAAGTCAAAAGTTTGGTTGAAATTTTTTGGCATGATAATACAAGAGTATCACCTAATTTGAGAGATGTTCTTAAATTGAGAGTTGGCTAAAAAATATGTAATTCACATCCTAAACACTTTTGGAAATGACTTAAACTGAATTGTTCAAAAAAAATTAGATGATGAGGTGTTAATTGTTACCATTAATCAAAGATCTTTTTAAAAGTATAAACCATTGTATGTAAGGATTAACAAGGAAAGAGTCACATATTGTAAAAATAAAGTTAAATTTCATTACCACTATGATGTGTTTTGATCTATATGTAGTACCATGCATAGTAAAGAAATGTTGCAGGATTGTGGTATAAAAATACCACTTCAAACTATAAAAGATTTCATATCAGGTTTGTTTTGTAAGCCACCTAATGAGCAATATTTTCTTTTCAATGCATATAATTCTAGTACATGTGATTTGTGTGGAAATCTTTCTTTGTTAGATGAATGTTTGCATGAAAATTCTTTGACTACTTTTGGACAACAATTAGTTGATGAAAAAGATTCAAAACTATTGAATATCCATTGAAGGATGGGATGATTGGAAGAAGGTGAAATCTAGTTATAGATAAAGTTAGTTGTCATGCATTTATGGATGAGTTTAAGAGTGTGATCATACCAAAATATTTTAAACACTCTCAATATGCTAGATGGCTTGATGGGAAATTTCGTATATGTAAGAATATGTTTTCAATTGTTACTACACTTTCATTTGCTGAATTTGTAGAGAACTACACACTTGCACCCCAAGATGAGGTACAAGCACAATATTACAATTCAGTGCAAGTAGCAATTTTTGTTCATATAGTTTATAGGCATGCACCTAATAGTACAAAAGAGGATCACAAAATATTGAGAGAGTGCCATTTCTATATGAGTGATAATAAACTTCATTCATCTGAGTTTGTCCAATATTGCTTCAAGGTCTTTTATGATAATTTAAGAGAGACAAATTCAAATGACATAACATCTAATATGGTCAGATAATTGTACATGACAATTCAAGAATGCTATAATGTTCTTTTGGTTGAGTAAGACACATAGACAAAGTGATATCCAACATATGTGGATTTTTTTTGAGGGTGGACATGGCAAATAAGAAAATGATGGTGTTGGTGCATGTGTGAAGAGAGCCCCTTGCAAAGTGAAATTAAAATTTAAGGAAAAAGCCCAATTCAAAAATGCACATGACATTGTGGAATGGTGTAACAAATATTTATACATGAGACCAAGTCAAAACTCTATAATCAGACATTTCTTCTACCTAGTTGAAGAGAAGAAAATCCTTTCAAGATATGACTATGATACAATTAGTGGGTCAACTAAATGGCATTTTTTTAAGAGTTTAGATTCTAATACTTGGACTATATGGACAAGGGAGCTTGCTTGTTTTTGTCAATTTTGTCTTGCAAGTGAATGGGAAGAATGCAAGGATGAAAAATGGGTTGAAGATTCACAACAAAAATCATTCGCACCAACTGACACACATATTGAAGATGATATAGTAAATGAAGGTCTTAATGTCACATTTGCATCAAAAGACTATGGTTGTATTTTAGACCTCATACAACCTAGTATGCATAATTTAATTAAATTTTGTTGTGATTGTGCTTCAATTTATATTATTTATTTATGTACATGTCATTAATATTATTCAAGTAAATGTCATTAATAAATTATTTGTTTATATACATGTCATTATTATTAATGTACTTTATCTTATCTTGCAAGACATGTTTATGCTATTATTGCACCTAATGATAATGATGAATAGACTTAGTGTTGGGTAGCTAGATGTGCGGAACCTAAGAAAATATTGATATATCATCAAGTAGATGACGATGGTTTTGAGTATCCAATTGGGTTTGTCATTGTAGCTGGCACCTAGCTATGTATATACCTAACAAGAAGAAATGGTTTACCAACATTTGAAGACAACCAATAAGAAAAAAATATTTTAAACTATTCTTATTTGGTTGTGGCAATGGCTATAAAATTAGAAAGATACAAAGGCAGACCTACCAATAAGGTATTATGGACAATTTTAGTGGAAGACCATGAGACAATCATAGATGCATTACAAAAGAGAGATGGTGCAGATGGTGCAGTAGGATGACTACAAAATACACACATGCAAGTTTTTTCTTTATTGTGCTCTTTTTATAAATGTACTTATATAATTAAAATGTATGTATGTGTTGTCAATAGAAAATTAGAGAACCTATATACCTCTTATTCAAGTCTCAAGTATAACTTATACAATTTTAAATATTTTAGGTGGATCCAACATCAACATCTTGTGCAATTACACATACTGAGTATACATTAAAAATATTTACATAATACATATAGGTCTTATAAATTTATCCTTTTAATAACATTTCAATTTGTGTATTTTTAAAAATTTTGTAGGACCTCATTTGAAGAAATGTGTTTAGCAAATTTTTTTTTTCAATCGAAACATGTTGTAAACATTTAAAAACACAAGTTCACTTGTATTTATGTCCTTCATATTGTGTTACATATATATGACTTCACTTGTTTTAAATATATGACTTCACTTTTTTAAAAAAAAAACATGAGTTTAGTTGTGTAAAATATAGGATTTCACTTCTATTTATTGTTTAAGTACATATATATTAGTTCACTTGTGTTAAATATATGACTTGACTAGTTTTTTAAATAGATGACTTCAATTGTGTAAAATACAGGAGTTCACTTCTATTTGAAAGTTATTGATGTTCACTTGATATTAAATTCTTTGTCAATTTGTAATGGCTTCCTATATTTTTCCATTAATTTTACATTTAAACATATTTAAAATAATGTTCCTATTTTTAATTAAAATTACTTATTATTGTTCATACCATATACTAACATGATAACAAGTCATAAAAATATATAACATGGTCTAATATGTGACAACATGATCCATGAAGTCAAAAAAATATAATACAAATAACTATCCTAATACAAAGTGTATCATAATAAACAAAATATGTCATAAAAACACAATGTAAAGTGCTAAAAGACCTAATCTATCTGATTTGAAATCCTATTTACTCCACACAAAGAGGACTCAGATGGATCATCCAATGTAACATGACATGTCTCATCATGTGGGGCATTGTGTGTCACATCTTGTGTGGCATCTTGAGAAGACAATATGTATATGCTTAGTTAAAATGGGTTTCAGAATCTAGCTTGCAAATAAAATTAAATCTTTAGTACTTATTTAAAATTTTACCATGTGAGATAGGTGTCCCTCTATAACAGGAGGAGGTGCACCATCATAGCTACCAAACGTGGTAGTGGTCAAGTCCTGTATTAGAATACATAAATTTTAAAAATTTGATAAAGATAATAATGAAATATGTATAAATAAAAATACTAACCTCAAAGAGTGATATCTGTACCTCCATCTGGTTTAGTACTATACTCCCACCAACACTCATGGCGACATCCTCCTAAAATCATGAATACATAAACCTTGAGTCACAATTATATATACATGAATTACAACTTATGTAAATTAAAAAGTACACAATTTACACTATAATTTTTTGAAATAAAAGAATATATATCATACTTGAGTACTAGCCAGTGTTACAAATGAGTCTAGAGATATGCTTCAACTATGATGATCATGTAATCCAATAGCCCACAATTACAAAACATAATGATGAATAAGAGTTGTAGATATAACTTAGTAAGTAGAAATATACAACAAAACAATCTTGAAAAAGTACATACAATAGGTATTTGAGCCTAAGCCTCACTACTAGAAGCATCAACATGTCTAAAATGGCCAAAAGGTGAAGGAATAAAAAATAAACTATACTGAGGCCTAGATGGAATAGTACAATCCATTGCATGTTTGTAAAACCAAAAAACATTATTATACATGAATCAAAGTTGAAGATAAGTTAATAACAATGTGTACATAAAAATAGTAAAAAGTATTTTTCTTGAAAAGTTCATACCATAGGCATTTGAGGATCTACCTCACTGGTGGATGGATCAAGACCTATAGAAGCATCTAACTATGTAACTGATGACAATCCATACAAAATTAGACAAAAAGAATATATGAGCACATGTTATTAAATTTGACTTCCTATGTACATTATTTTAAGTGTAATTCAAAGTGCATACTGTATGAGGGATGCCAACATCTGAAGGTCTTGAAAAAAGACTATACCATCTACTAGGAGGAACAATGTCATCTATCCTTTATTAATTGAAAATCAACATACATTAATATGGTTAATATAATTATGCATATGTAGAAAGTAAATAGTAATGTACTTTATAAAGCTTAACTAAATTTTTACCTGCTACTCCTGATTATCTCCTTCCCCACAAAGAAGGTCAACAAATGATGACACACCAATATCATCACTAGCACCACGATGAGCAACATATTCCTCATCATCAAAATCACCACCCCAAGTATGATGGAAATCTTGTGTTTTATTTGCATCACTCTGGGGGCCTCTGCATATATCCCCACAATAGGTACAAATGTGTCCAAGGGAACAAATATCCCTTGCATGTGTCCATTGCTCTACTAAATTTCCTCCAAGGGCACTCAATGAACTAAGAGTAGATGATAGTGTTCGATGATGGAGAGGTGTTAGAACAACCAGTGCATAAATAGGAACAAGAGGCTGAGGACATTGATGATTCCTCATATTATCATTTAGCTTTTCCCTAGGCCTATCTTGATGCATCCCTCTGCCAACCCCCTAAAATGGTTTTATATCAAAATAATTGGGTTTCATACCCAATTCAAACTTTGCCCATAATTTCCTAAGAAAGTACATGGACACCTCATGATTAGCATGTGGTGGATAGTCAAATACCATCCATCGCTACTCCCAAAAATGCTCTGACATGTGGGGTGTGTTCACCATCTAATAGAGATACAAGGCTTCTTGTCACTTATCTCTTCACTCATCTTTGGGTTCTTAAAATATCTTTTTTAATGTCCTTTATTCATTTTCAGTTCATGAACCTGTCTATAATACAATTCATTAGAATAGAAGGCACACATGTTTTTCCTCCATGCTCTAAAGCTATCTATGTCATAGTCTAATTGCTATATAAATTGTACAATGCTTTGCATGCTATCTGCAAGGTGAAGTAGCTAGGGGGGATGAGACTTGCATCTAAAAGTCTATATGTCTCATATGAGGTCATGGAGGTTTCACCTCATGATCTCTTTCAACTCTTCTGGGGTAGGTGGTGGAGGAGGACTAGATGGTCGTGGAGGTGGGGGTGGAGATGGAGGGGGCAGGGTGGGTCAGGGTGGGTCCTCACAAAATATGTTGTCCATGAAATATAATATGCATATATGTATATGACATAAAAATTCACAAAATTACTATTTAATTAAAAAAATCTAAAATATATAAATCTAATTACATCTTTGAAACTATTTAAACATCTTAAAATACATGTCAATAGTTAGGGTAAGGGTTTGCAATTATTTAATGGAAACCTATTTTTTCATCTAGGTTGGTACTAATGCTTAGTTCTAGGGTTAGGGTTTAGGTTATGATTAGGGTTTAACAGTTAAGCTTAAGATTCAAGTTAGCAGTATAGTCACTGTTATATTATGGTTAGACTTTTGGTCCTTAAGGGTTAGGTTCTATATATTACATTTTAATGTTTATATGTTTATATTATGTTTTCACTTTATTTGTACACATTTCTCTTTTCTTTATATAAATGTTTTAAAAAGTATTGAATTTTGAAAAAATCAAGATAATTGGACAAATTATTTAGGAGATTACTAGACTAATAAAATGAATTTACTGATATTTAAATAAACACTAATACTTAGCATGCCAAAATTGCATTTACACAATTCAAATTACGATCAAGATTCTATCAACCTTGTAAATTTTATATATTTAGTCAAACCTAATATTGTGGGTATATCATCCATAATGGATGAGAGATTCATCATAAATAGTACATATTAGAATTTTTGATAAACTCATGGATGTAGTTTCGACCATTAAGGTTTTGAATAATGCATGCCAATGGCTACAAAAACAAACTATGAATGATAACTCTAAATTAACAATCTGGACACAAAATTATCTAACCCTAGAAATATAAATAACTTGCCTGTAACTTAAAACCCCTTAAAAACATTGTATTAAACCATTGTATCAAATTCAATCTTAGTTTAGATAAATGTTTATGTTTAGTGCTAGGGTTAGGGTTTAGCTTATGATTAAGATAAAAGTTAAGTTTATGATTTGAGTTAGCAGTATAGTTAGTGTTATGATTATGCTTAGACATTTGGTTCTAAAGTGTTGGGGTTTCTATTACATTTTGGGTTAAAATTACACTTGATATATGTGTTAGGTTTTTAGTTAGGGTTTAGATGATAAATCTCAATCCTCAATGTTGAATCCCAATTTTCTAACCAATAGTCCTAAATATTAAATCTAAATCTAAAATAGTAAACCCTAAATTCTATCTGGTAAAAATAATTCTAAATAATGAAACCTAATTATAAATGCTAAACATGAACCCTAACTGTAAATTCTAAATCATAATTGTAACCTTAATCATAAATGTTAAACCCTTATAATCCTAAATGTTAAACCCTAACCCTTTGATACTAAATGTAAAACTCTAATCTCAAAATTTTAAAATCCTAATCCTAACCCTATCCCTATCCCTAAATTTGAAGCCTAGGTAATTATAATCTAAAACTGAATACAATCCATGTTACTAAATGTTAAATCCTAATCCTAAATGTTAAATGCTAAACCTTAATCCTAGATCATTAAATGATAATTAGGGTTAGTATTTAAGGTTATGATTAAGATTACAAATTAGCATTTAAGATTAAATTTTTAAAACTAGGATTATAATTAGGGTTTGGCATTTAATTTTAGGGTTAAGATTTAAAATTATGGAATTTAACATTTACAAAATTAAGTTTTACTAGATTAAGCATTAATATATGTTGGTTAAGATTTAGGAATTAACATTTTCGATTAAAGTTTTTCCATTTAGATTTAAGGTTGCAATTTAGCATTGAGGACAAGGGTTAGGCTTACATTTAATATTATGATCTAGCATTTAGTATCAGGGTAATGGTTTAACATTTAAAATACAATTTTAGCATTTGTAATTAGTGATAGGATTATGGTTTGTTGTTGACAACTACGGTTTAGTATTTAGAGTTAGCACAAGTTGTTTACATTTACAATTACTGTTTACTATTTTAGAATGCTATTTTATTTAGTTAGGGTTTAAATTGATTAGGGTTAAGTAAAGAATTTAGTGTTTAAACTAATATAGAGGAGCTCGAGGACAACATGATACAAACACATATTTTTACGTTTTTTGGTTTTCTAAGTTTACAATTTTCAAATTTAGATTTCTTTTGTGTGATGAAGTTTATTTTTATTTTTTTTGCCTAATTTGTTAATTTGTGTTATATCTTTATTACATTTTACCTAACACTAATGTTTATGTTTTCTACTTTAATTTTATATTTTTAAATTGAAATTGACCCTATAGTTTATGTTTTCAATATTAGTTGAAACTATGATTTATATTTTTGTTTATAGTTTACCCATTTTATGTTTTATATACTAAATTTGCCAAAAAAAAAATTTAAAGTAAATAAAATAAAAATCTAAAATTACAGATATCAAACTATTAATCATGAACAAACAAACAATAAATTGACCTAATTTTAAAGCAAAAAATTAAAAACTATGAGTTAAAATAATATAAAACAAATTAAAATACTTGAAGAGTGAAAAAATCTGCTTAAGGGGTTGGTAGGATGTCTAAAATCGGGCTCCCATATTCAAAAGTCACTATCACCAACACAAATGACAACAAAATGCAAAAAAAAAAAGTGATTTAAATTTTTATAAATCGAGCACCCGATTTTTAAAATCAAACACCCATTATGGTTTAGGAGCCCAACTTGTATTAAAAAATCGGGCACCCAATTTTTGAAAATGGATCAGGCTCTTGATCCATAATGGTACCCAATTCTTAAAAATTAGGTGCTTGATTATGAAGAAGTCTCATTTCATGAAAAGGATTTATGTAGAATTGAGACTCATCTTTGTGCACTTACCCTTATATTTTTAAAAATATAAATGTATAAAGATATGCATGTAAAAGAATAAATATAAATAAATATGTTTATGCATGTGAAAAAGAATAAATGCATGTTAAAATATTGATGTAATAATCTTGCATGTTTATGAGTAAATAGACATGTGAAAAAAAATGCAAACTTATTTTTATTTTTTAACAAATATATGTATTAATTTTTAAAATTTTAAAATAAAAATAAAAATTATTATTATTATTTATTAAAACTGATTTTTTTAAAAAAATATTATTATTATTTATTAATTTCAAAAATTAAAAAAAATTCTCATTTATTTATAAAGTGGATGTTAGTATTAATGATTTCTTAAGTCTAGTTAAACTATTAGTTGCATATAAGTGATTATATATTTATTAATGCAAGTGGGAAGATAATAAATAAATATTTGTGATTTTAATTATCTTTTTAAAGAGAAGTTAACTATGTAATCATCTAGTTAAGAATATTTATTATTATAAGAGAAATTATTATTTATTTAATTAAAATTAAAATTTTAGGTTTGAGTTATTTGTAGTTGCATTATGAATTAAAAGAAAGTAAATATTTATATTGGACTTAAATAGAAGTCAAATTAATATTTTAGGAATGAAATTGATATTAAAGGAATGAAATTTCCTTAGCTCTCTCATCCTGATGATGGATCACAGAGTGTGATCCAAAACATTGATGCAAAAATTCTAACACAATCTACTCAGAAAGTATAGCAAAGAATTCTAATGGATTGTGGAAAACTACTATATACAATTAATACTTAAATCTTATTATATAAATATAAATTATTAATTATTAAGTTATTTATGATTTAAGATTATTCAAATTAATAACATGATAATATTGCATGCTATTTTATATGCACAAAGAGATTTGACATTTAAATACTTATTCATTTAGATAAGTATATTAACTTAATAATTTATGCAAACAGGTATATTCTTACCTTATTGTTCAACACATCCTTATGTCTCAATCTAAATATAGAAAATCATGGAAACAAACTATTTGGCTGAAAACTATGTGTTTCTTTATATTTTATTTATGGTCTTATGATGTTTATTTTCATGTTGATTTTATGTGACTTGTATATATAGTTGGCTAAACTAGGATGTGCACCAAAGGCTTTTGAGATTTCTTTTATGATTATTTGACTAGATTTCATGATGTTTATGATTCAAAATTGAGGCTTATGTTTATGGGATCTATTTGATGAGCATTTATGACATCTTGGGTTTTTAGAACCAACTATTATTTATGGGTTGCCTATCATGGAACCAAATTCAATCATTATGGTTTTTGTGGTATGGAACACAATTATGGTTTATGAGCTTTGGAAAGGTTGTATACACGAAATTATGTGGAAGTGGCTTGCAATGGGGGTAAGGGCCCAAAGTGGCTACTAGGGTAACTCATTTTTGAGTTATGTAATAAGTGATAACATAGTAATTAAAATATTTAGACAACAATAAAAAGATAAGTTAGAGATATTGCCTCGCCCGTGCCTTGAGTGCTTGGATAGGCTAAGGATGGGAGTGTGATGATATCTAGTGACATGTATGACTAGATTTTCATTGTATTCATGAGAGAGTATTTTGATTTTGCATATGTCATGTTGAGGGTCTGGGGTCTAGAGAGACTAGTCCAAGATAACTCAACACTTGAGGGTTCAAGGTGTAATAAGAGACCAGTCGAAGGTAACTAAAGTAGTTGACCATGTGATGACACTCCCTAGCATGCAACATGAGTATCCATATTTTTAAATTTTTGCCTCTAGTAGTGTACTTGTTGATGTTCCTCTTATTGGATGTTTTTACTATTGGTTGTACATATTGGTTGGATGTTATTTATGGTCAAAAATTTACTATTATTGATGACACTTGGTGATCTATGAGTTATTTTACTTTTGACATGTGACTTTTGACTTGGAGTGGATATCTTTCATTGATTTTATCCCTTGATTTTTGATATTTAATTACTTCATAGTATCTGCATGTTGACTTGGTAGGTGGTGTTCTTATTGGATTGAGTGTCCTTTTAATTTTGACTTTCCTCTTTAGTAGTATATGTACCCTTGAGGTAGAATTGGTCATCAAGATTCCTTGCCTAGGATCATTTTATGCATGTGGATCATTCATTACCTTCCTTACATGGTGGGAGTGGAAGCTTGACTAGGTGAACATGCGATTGGGAGGTAGTGACTTCTTACCATTTGGGTCCCCCTCAGATTTCTAGATGTTAGATGCTAGTTGATGCAATTGTACCATTATCATTCATATTCCTATCTTGGAGACTTCTATTCAGTTGATGCATACATGTTTTCATGTATCTTTTATTTTGATGTACTTGTATCTATCCTTTCATACCTTGCAAACTGTGCAATGGATGTTGTTATTTGGATATTCTTTGTTAGATCAATTGTAATTATGCATTTACTTATGAGATTATGTATTTTTTTTTTTTTTATGATTGTGGACATTGTACTTGAGATTTAAAACCTAATTAATAAAACTTTTTTTAATGTGATTCAGTGTGAAGGAACCCTTGAGGAGTGGAAACTATATCTATAGTTGTTTATGTGTACTTGATGTGTATGTGTATATTGCTTTCACATTGTTACATTGATGTTGATTAAACTTTTTTAAAAAAATAGTTTTGTAAATATTGTAACTTGTTAGGTTTATTTCTCTTGGGTTCCTAAGTGGGGCGTTGCATTTGGTATTGGAATCTAAGTTTTAGTACATGGAACTTTGGGCATATTGTGTGCCACTAGATTATAAGTAGTAAACCTTACATTGAGATTAAATAAAAAAACTTATCATCAGAGAACTTAGACAACATAGTTGGGACAACAGAATTATGAAAAAATAGAACTCTTTAAAATAATTAAAACTTGCATGCATAACACCCGACTTTTCAAACTCTTGTTTGTGGGTGTACAGTTTATCTTAGCTTCCATGGGGTTTTTTTTTTTGTTAATGTAGTAGGATAGGCTGTATTGTTTGTGTGAAGATTGATTTCTATTTGATGCTTAGACTCTTGCATATTTATTAAATCGTATTGAGCATTGTAATAAATACTGCATGATTGATAGTAAACTAGGGATCATAATTCCATGGAATGACATGGAAGATAATTGTAACAATCATTAATAGTCCATCTATTCAGTTTTCTTAAGAACATTCACTAGTGCATCTAGTATACAAGACCCCTTGATGTCATGAAGTGGTTGCTCCCTAGAGTGTGGCTACCACTAGTCACCTTGCTATGTGAAACATGTTCTTGTGAAAAATTATTTTTGGTTATTTATGATGTGTTTGTGTTGTGAATGAGGTAGCATTGAATTTTTGAACTTTCTTATGCCTAGATTAGTCACCTCGCTCTCTTTTTGCTATCTATTTTGTGACACTAGTCACCCTTGATTTACTGTTAAAATCCTTGCAATGTGATTTCCGATTTACTGTTGAACTTGGTATTCACCCACTTGAGTTTTCCATTTGAATTTTACGATGACTATCTAAATGTTTGATATTGTTGGCCCTGTTATGTGACAAGTATTATTTCTATCATGGTCATTATGGACCTTTGATAGTATGTACAAGGGAGAACACTGCAAGATTGCATTATTATTGCATATAGAAAGGAAAAATATTTGGATCACATAGTTTGCATGAATTACATTAATTATGGTTTAAAAAATGTTGCATTGACTAAGATTACGTGAGATTCTCAAGTTATTAATATATCTTGGATGTCTTTTATGATACTTATTGAATAGGAATTTAAAAATCATTTAAGAAATTATTAAAAGATTGATTTATATTGATCAATGTGCTTTTTGGTTTATGCCTAAACTAGAACTATGTTGCTCATAGTGGTTGGATATGTATTTATAGTAAACTTGATTGTGTTAAATTTTTATTTGACCCCTTTGTATGACAATAAGTAGTGAATTTGAGTTATAAAATATCTTTCTAGCATTAGTTAGCTTCTAGGAGTAAGCTTATTTTAAGGGGAGGAGGATGTAATACCCATCCCTATTTGCTATCATTGTGTATTCTCTGTTAAGCCCTATTTCAATCTCTTGTGAATGTGTTAGCCCTTAAGTGATATTTGAATGCAAATACTTCAATATGTAAAAGTAATTATTTTCTTGATGATAACATATGATGTCTTTAAATTATTTATTATTGTAACTTCATGATGATGAGTTATAGTGAAATCTGATGTTATTTGTATTCGTGATTTATTTATGGTACTTACCACATACTTGCATGTGTATGGTGTCCGTATTTCTTTTCTATCTAATGTGTGTGATATGGTTAGGGGAGGGAGTTGTAGTCACCTTCTAGATGGGATCTACATGATGTACCACTCCTTGCCATTGTCCATTTAGCTTAGATCATACACATGTACATGATCATTTTTTATGTATGTTGTAGGTACCAAGCATCGACTTCCCTAAATTGAAAAGATGATTGTGCCCTATCACAATAACTCACAAGAAATTAACAATCATATCCAACCCCAGTCATAGCCTATATACTTTTCCTATGAGGAGGACTCATATCTAGCTATCTACCCTTTTTAAACTTGTGAGTCTTTCTGCACGTATATTTTTTAACTTTCACTTTGGTTGGATTTCCTTATGCATTTCATGTGGTTTGACTTTGTGATTTGCTTGGTGGAATTCTTATTTATGATTTTTGGATTAATCATTGATATGTGAATTATTAAATTTTGTTTAATTAAAAAGAGAAAATATTAACACAAGGCAATATTTTATTTATTAAAATTATTAGAATATTTAGCTAAATTAAAAGAATTAACTTAAAGTTCTAATTTAGAAAATTAAATTAAAAGAAAAATATTAAATATTGTTTTAGTGTGAATATTTAATTAATATTGGTTTAATTAGAATTTCAATTTGATCATTCACTCTAATTATTCTTTATTGATTAAAATAATAAATAATTACTTTTAATGTACTCAAATTAAATAATAAAGTGGTTAAATATGATAATAAACAAGTTTATTTAATTAGAAAGTGAGTTAAATATGCAAGAAATGACTAATTAAACAACATAATTATATTTTAGGGCTTTTTAGAAACAAAAACCCTAAAGGGAGTTAGGGCTCTATATTAGAGCTTTTTGGGTCGTAATTTCACACATGCTTTTGGGAAGTATTTATTGAGATTTTCAGCATAAGAAATTTTCAAAGCTTTGAAGGATTTTTGTTTAGTAAGGGTTTCACTAGGTTGTCATATTGTTAGCATTAGCATGAGGTAAGGTTTTAGAACCTTGCAAATCTTTCTGTGAGGTTGTGTTGAAGTAAATGTTAAAATTTGTGCATGGATTTCAGTTGTGAAATTAAAAAGTGTAATGCCCCACCTGGAGATCCTTGGAATAAGGATAAATATAAGCAAAGATTTTTATTTTTTTTAAACAAGTATGGATGCACATGATATTAAACATATGAGGATCAAAAAGATTGTAATGGAAGACTGCACAAACATCCAAACACCAACGGATCTTCAAACACCACTACCGACCAAAATGACTAACCATGAAAGGACACAAAGGATTATGAATCTAAAAACATATCAAATTTGAAATGCAATTCCAAGGTATTCAAGAACATTGTAAAGGGTATCTAGAACAGCTTCAATTTTTTTTTGCAGCAAATCGAAAAGTGACTATTGTTTAGCTAGACAGGTTTTTCCAAAACCCAGGCAATACTTTAATACAACAGTATACGATACTTTCCAATATCATGCGACCTTTCTAATGAAGGCACACAATAATTTTAGAGTTTAGGTGATACTTCTTAATAAGACATGTGATACAACATAGTGTCACACTATAAATTTTACATGAACATGCGATACTTTCCAATATCACATGATTCTTCTCCTTCGAGTGTGCGATACTTTAATTTATTTCCCAATGTTGATGCATGGTTGCCTAAAGAAAGAAATAATTAATCTAAGGAACAAAACAAGGGATTAAAAAAGAAGTCGAAACCTCCACACCAAGGAGTACTAAATCCACAATTGAGGCAAAGACACTCAAATCAATAACTACAAGACATAAACTACATTTAACCATTTATCATAGTAGTGAAGGGAAAGAACTAAAAGAAAAATCACAATGTATTGAAACAACATCACAATAACTAAACAACCACACTAAGTATGTGGTTCCTCCCAACCATAATAGCATCATGAGACCCCAAAGGTCCTAGAGATTGCTCATGCATAACATCCCAAACTATCGACCAAATCATTAGAGTTGTCTTATGAGGATGCCACTACTAGAATGTTCTACAACATAAGATAATCCTACAAATCCAACTCATCATCTAACATATGCTAAATATCATAATATGGGAATGCATCAATAAAAATAACATCATCTAACATGATATCCAAGCATTCCTATGAAATCATAAAATACAAGATAACATACTCTAGAACCTAAAGTACCAAGTGTAACAATAAGTAACAATCATACTGGAATAAAGAATTGTCTCTATACACCGGTCCCCAATAGTAGTGAAGGTAGCTACACCTCCCAACCATGTGGAACCTATAGGTCCACTCCCACCATGTTGATAGAGATAATGATCCAACCACAAATGCACATAAAGTAAATGTCCATGGCTAACACTCACACCAGACAATATGATGACTGAAACCAAGGTCATAGACAATGCATACATTATAGGTCATGATAGACACTCAATGGGATACTAAATAGGGGTTGACATCATGGAGAGTCACTTGGCATCCAAAAGCCCAAGCTTGGATCATGCATTTCAACTCCTCTATGGAGAGTCCCACACATACATTTTATTATCTTAAGTTTTATTAGCACCCAATATTTTCTTTAGTTATCACTTGATTAAAACTTCCTTTGCCAACCCTTTGGGACAAGGTCACCAGGCTATGAGATAGAAGCCCCCTCTATATGCTACCCTACCCTACTCATGCTCATCCAACAATGCATGCCCATAGCCATGCATATTCCCAAGCCAACCCCAATGATCATAACTTTTGGGAAGTCCATGAAAGATTGGGCCTCACAAGTCACTCAACAAGGTATACTTATGTACTCGAGTGTGGTGCACCAGCATCATAAAGATCATAACACAAGGACAGGATGATAACACAATACAAAATATCACTCAATAAAAAATAGTCTTAAGAGGATGGACGTGAAACACATCCCCATGTAACATAAAAGTGCAACAATGGTCTGACTGACATCCAAACAGATGATCTAGGTCCATGACCAACATCATGCCAAGAAACCTGAGAAAATAGGGTGGCACAAAAAAAAGGTAAAAACCACCAAAATTGGAAAACCTAAAAATTAAAAGCCATTTTGATCTTTGGGCACAAAAGCCTTGAAAATCCAATAAAATTTTAGTTTTGATACCATATGCAAAAATGACCAGCATAATAGTGTGAAACCCCAAACTCCCATCCTAAAAATATTCACACCCAACCAATCAAGTAGAACCAACAAACAAAAATAGAGGGGAACACTAGTTCTCAGCCTCGTAACAAACTCCTACCAGAAATAAAAGCTAAAACAAAGCAAAAACAAGAAAATGAGAGAGCCCTACCTAATAGAAAAAGGGATAGAAACTGAAATCAACCTAATAAAATAAATAACTCACTGATACTACCAAAAGTGAAAGCAAAGCAAGGTCTCCCCAAGGTGGATCCAATGAGATTAACCTTGTGAAGTTCCCATGCTCATAGCTCTCAAAATGAATAGAAATGCAATCCTCTTGAAGAGGATTCTTAAAAAAAGCTCTCAAATTTGTATTTTGAAAAAGTGAGAAGTGAGGAATTAAATTCCTTTTCCCATACTTATTCACTTTTTGAGTGAATAATTGATTAGGACAAATAGCTGGTTAAACTAGCTAGACTCCAAATCAACCCAAACAAAAATAGGATATTCCTATAAAAAGGAATTCATCTATGGAAAAACTGCCAGAAATTAAATTCAATAAAATTTAAAACTCAAAAACTCAAAATCACAAAAAATATCCTAACAACTTTCATGACAATGTGAATTACCAAATGTATAGACACACTCACTAATCTAATCACATAATGCAAATGAGTCCAGATTTAACGAAACACCAAAATGTTTAACTAATTAATAAATAAGGATACATTGACCATACAAGAAGAACATTGGTAAAATATAAATAGCTAAATCACTAACTCCAGGTGCCACTACCAAGGACATAAATCCTACACAGTAAGACGTATGATCAAGTACAATTGTATGTAATATCATAGCCAAACCAATAAATGCATTAAATAACTAATTTAACCATTTATTCAATTATACCAAAATAATCCATTTACATCACTCACATTCACATCAAGCATAAATTGACAATAATGAACTAAATAACCATAGCATAAAATCTATCATATAATAGAATCATAGATATATCCAAAATACTAGATAACTAGATATCTTCATAAACCTATTGTCATCTCAAAATGGCATCAACATGCAATATGATAAACTGAACATCATAGCAGTATAACATCTATGATACTAAAATCAAATTATAACATCTAACCCTCAAGTTATCTCAAAATACAAAATAGTAAGAGTATCAAGTATCTCTCAAATACAAATAAACAAGGTACAGATTGCAAACACGAGAGGCACTACATCCTTCGCTACTAGCACAAGCTTACTCCTAGAAGCCAACAAAAAGATAGGGGTGTCATCCTCTCAATTGTGTAGCATCCTCCCAAGTCATAGAAGTCTCATTGCTTGGGTCCCATTGGACCCTTACCTACTTGATGTCCCAACCTCACAAGATTAGCCTCCAATGTTGTAGGATACAAATGGTCTCCAAATTGAGCTTCCCATCTGCTACCTACAAAGTATCCCAATTAAGAACATGGGTTACATTAGGAATATACTGTCTCAAAATAGAAACATAAAAGACATCATGGATTCACGATAGGTTAGGTAGCAATGCTAGATGATAAGCAACATGACCAATCCTCTTGATGATCTCAAATGACACAAAACATGACACCAACTTAGAGCCTTTCCCATAATGGATGGGACTCTTCCTCGGCCACACTCACAAAAACACCCTGTCACCAATATAAAAGTGGTAATCCAACCTATGTGCATAAGAATACTTCTTCTTCCTATCCTGAGCAGTAACCAAATGTTCCCTAATATGAACAACCTACTACTCCATATCCTAAAGCATCTCTAGACCCAAAAGAACTCCATCATCTAAATGATCCCAACTCAATGGGGTACCACACGGTCTAATGTACAAGGCCTAAAAAGGTGACATGCCAAGAGAACTATAATATCTATTCTTGTATGCAAACTCAAAAAGTATAAATAATCCTCCCACTTCACCTGTCTATCCATTACATACATGTGAAGCATATCTTCTAGAACCTAATTCACTCTCTTAGTCTGACCATCGGTCTTTGAGTGATAAGCCAAACTAAAATTGAGTTGCACACCCAAAACATGCTCGAGAGATGTCCACAGTGTAGAAGTAAACACTAGATCTCTATCCAAAATAATCTGACAAGGAATTTCGTGCAAATGAACAATATCTTCAAAAAAAAATGCACTATAGAAGAAGCTGTGTAGGATGCTCTCATGGGTGAAAAATGTGCTTCCTTGGACAACTTGTCCACTCTCACCATAATACAATCATGTTGTCATGATGAAATAGGAAACCCTATGATAAAATCAATAGCTATTGTATGCAATTTCCACTCTGGAATGGTACACAGCTACAAAAGACTTGCCAAGTGTTGATGCTCTAGCTTCAGTCATTTGCACTCGAGACATTGAGCAAAAAAATTAGCAACATTGCATCTAATCCTTGCCCAAAAGTATAGCTGTTCAAGATCAACATGCATCTTATTGACACCGAGATGTAAAAAATATGATGCACGATGCACTTCCAACAAAACCAAGGCATAAGATCACTCAACATGTGTACATAGATACACCTCAAGTGTCATAATAGTCCATCAAGCTCAAGAAAATAACCTAAAAACCTATCCTCAAGGGTACATCTAGAATTGATCTCTGCCCTCACCTCCTGATACCAAGTGTCACTAGGCAAAGCCTCTAAGATACGACCTAGCAAATGCACTCCCAATGACAACATCGATACCTCATGCTGCCTCCTACTCAAGGAATCCACGAAAAAATTCTCCTTCCCTTTAATGTAATGAACATCAAAGCCACACTCAAACAAAAAATCCATCCAGTGATGCTATTGTGTATTTAGGTTTGGTTAACTAAAGATATATCGCAAGCTCCTATGATCGCTATGCAACTCAAACCTATGCCCCAAAAGGAAATGCCTTCAATGAACAAGGGCATACACCATGATTGAAAGTTCCAAATCATGAGTGAGGTAGTTAAGTTCATGGTCCTTGAGTTTTTTGACTCATATGCAACCACTCAACCATCTTGCATCAACATTACACCCACACCTTCCAATGAAGCATTTGTGCAAACCATGAAATCACCTATAAGATTAGGCAATTCAAGGACTAGTGCATTGGTCAAACACTCCTTAAGATCATTAAATACTACCTCACACTAATTCAACCAAATATACTTCTTCCCTTTTTGTTGAAGGGAAGTGATGGGATGAGCTACTCATGAGAAATCTTTCACAAAGCGATGGTAGTAACCCACCAATTCCATAAAACTATGAACTTCTGAGACATTAGCGGGTATTGGCCAATCCATGATAACACAAATCTTCTCTGGATCTAGTACAATTCCATCACCAGTGATGATGTGCCCCAAATACTTCACCTCCAACTAGAAGAATCCATGTTTACTCAAGTTTCCATACAACTGATGGCCTCTCAAGCACTGCAATAGTTGATGTAAATGGACTTCATGCTCCTCCACAATCTTCAAATAGATCAATATGTCATCTATGAATACAATGACACACTGATCAAGGTATGTGCAAAATACACCATTCATCAAACTCATAAACACTGATGGCACATTTTTTAACCCAAAGGGTACAACAATAAACTCATAATGCTCATATCGTGTACAAAAAGTTATTTGATGAATGTCAACCTCCTAGATATGAAGCTAATGGTATCCTAAATTTAGATCAATCTTTGAGAAAACTAGTGCTCCTTTTATTTGATCGAACAAGTTATCTATCCTCAACAAACGATACCAATTCTTCACCATCACCTTATTCAATTGCCAGTAGTCAATGCACAAATGAAAAGATCCATCCTTCTTCTTCACAAAGATGACTTGCGCGCCCCATGGGGATACACTAAAAAAAATATGACCCTTGGCCAATAGTTCCTCTGACTACAATTTGGGCTTACTCAACTCATGAGTAGTCATACGATAAGGAGCTTGTAAAATCATCTCTGCTCCTAGTACATGATCAATCCTAAAATCAATATCACACTATGGTGGCATACTTTGAATCTCATTAGGAAACACATCTAAATACTCCTAAAGAAGTGGGTGATCATCAAGTGTCATCATACAACTCTTAGCTTCCTTGAGATCACCGATAGACACAAGAAACAACTGACAACCCTACCACACACTCCGCTTCAACTGATTAACTGAAATCATCCAAAGTGAGACTAGTCTCAAAACTCCTAAAAGTTCCACCTACCCACCTATATCATTAACACACTATACCATCTTATGAAAATAATCGATATTTTCCTGATGGGAAACTAACCAATCCATTCCCAACACAATTTCGTACAATCCTAGAGGTAGGATATGAAGGTCAACTATGGTCGTGAAGGTTTCCAAATCCAAACTACAACAGCTAACCAAAGAATATACAACCATTTTGGAACCCATGGCTACCTGAACCTACCACCTATCAACCTGATGCACTACCACTAGCCCACATTTTTGTATAAGAGATGGTGAAATGAAACAATCTGAAGCACCAAAGTCAAAAAAAACTAAAGCTAAAATACCAAGCAATGTACCTATAGCCTCAACTATTGTACCTTGATTCTCAGCTTGACTGTTGTCAACCACCACAAGGACTTGATGATTCCTACCAATACTTTCCACTATAGGCTTGGATCTAGCTCCACTCTTACCAAGATCTATAGGTGGTTTGATAGAACACTCAAAAGATCAATGGCTAGGCTAGCCACAAGAATAATAGTTTCCCCCAAAGTTGGAACTTGTTCCACGACCACCCTAAGTAGTGCTAGGATAAAGTGCACTACCCCTACTAGAATTTTTCTGAGCACTCTAGGAGGATGATCCTACTAATATTTTTTCCTTGGCTTTGGCCCTCTCCCTTCTTCCTTGAGGCACCTGAAGGCTATCCACCTTTTGACCAAAAACCCTTCTATCGATTATGATGAGAACCACCCTAAGATGGTGCTGATTGGGTCTAACCTTTTCTCAAGAGCTGAGTGACTTGTGTATCCTACCCTAAAGGTTGTGGACTTTGGTTTTGAGAACCCAACCTACCACTAAACTCCCTAGCCACATTTTTCTCTATGATCCTTTCCTTCTCAATGGAAAGAGCAAGTGTCCTTAATTGATGAGCATAGACATCCCTAATGATGGAGTCCCTGAGGACCCTGACAAAATGCTAAGTGGTGAGTGCCTCATCATGCTTATAGCTTGAGTACAATCTCAACCCCAAGAACTCCTACTCATAATAATCTACTATCATAAAGCCTTGCTTAAGCTTGTGGAATTCATCAATGTGAGCCTCACGGTACTATGGCAATAGGAATTTATCCCTGAACCTCTCTTCAAAGATCTCCCAAGTGAGATCTACCACATCAATATGGAGCCTATTGCTATTTATATCCCACCAAATGGAACCATGTTCCCTCAACTGCGTGATCACGCAATGGGCCTTCACGTTACTTCCATAAGATAGTAAGGAGAAATAATGCCCCATATCAAGTAACCAAGTCTTAGCCTTGAGTCTTGTTCCCTGGCCATCAAACTATGGTAGTTTGGACCTCTGAAGTTCCTGCATCATTTCAATCTAAATGAAATCATCATTTTCATTACAACCACAACCTCTCCATTGGTGCCTTCTACCACTAGGTGGCATACAAGAATGTTCCCATTCACACTCCTCCCCTCTATGCTCTAACTGATGGGAATCTCCATGATGAGATCCTTCTTCCTAACTATACTTCTATTGGCACTCCTCTATGTGAGGGCCCAACCAAGAAAGAATCTCCTATAGTACTAGCATCAAAGCCCCCATGCCATTCTGGTTATTATTACCCTATTCTACCCCACCATCCTATCATTTCTCCTCATGGTGTTCTTTCTCTTGAACAACCCATTGATTACTACCTTGACAACTAGACCTACATGTAAGAGGCATCACCATGGAAGAAAAAAGATAAAGTTAGAACATCCATCACAAACTAATGCAAGAGCATCTTCCCTCACGAAAAGGGGGAGTGATCAAATTTTTTTTTTAAAATTATGGAGGAGAGAGAAAGTGATGAAAATTAGAGGAAAAATAATAAAAAATAAAATATAGGAAAATGGGAGAAAATGGGGATTTCTATTTTCAAGGTGCATAGGTGGCATATATAGAAAAGTAAGAAAAATGGTTGTCATTTCATTTATCGAGGTGTGTAGGTGGCATTCTAGAAGTTTGTAGAAATTCCTTAAATCATGCATTTAATATTTTTTGTGATCCATAAAAGAAATGTAATTTTCTAATTGGGCCACATGGTGGTGTTTAGTTGTATTTGGGTGGGAATTTAATATTTATTTTAAGGTAGTTGTATTTACCTTTTATCCCACATTGGTTGTGTTTGTAATGTCTTGGATGGTAAGTGCCTATTTAATATGGTCATTTGTAATCAAGCTCCTGAGTGAAAGCTCTTGAAGTATAAGCTCTTGAAGTGTAGGCTCTTCAAGTGCAAAGCTCTTAAAGTAGAAGCTCTCATGGTATAATCTCTTGTAAGAAAGCTTGGAGGTGAAAGTTCTCTTGGTGTGCAAGTTAGTTAGAAGGTCTTGGTTTGGAAGCTTTCTTTTTGGAAACTCTCTCATATTGTAAGAATTTTGAGTTCTCTCATTTGGAGAATATTTTAATGAGTCTCAAGTATTAATGGATGCTTTATGAAGTATTTTGTCATCTCTTTGTCTCCAAATCATTGTGATTTTGGTTCTAAGTTGGTAAGGGTGGAGTGGCCCTTCATCAATGGTATCAGAGTAGGATTTCCTAAGCCTATGGGCAAATCACCAAAAGTGAGCCAATTTGCACTAGGACCTTGGGTTGGGTGAAGTTTGTTAAGAAGTTCTTGATTATGTAGATAGATTGCCAACTGTGAGGTAGTTTGCATGAGGTACTTGTGTTGGATGATATTTGTCTTATGAAGACTTGATTATGGAGAAGAGAGCGAAGAAGATTGCTGCAGTAGCAGAGCGAAAAATATGATAAGTAATGTTTTACGTTTTGTGTGTGTTTTAAATTTAAATGTTGTAATAATGTCCTATGATGTGGTGGCATAAATGGAGGAGTGAAATGATAAACTCTCCAATTATAGCCACTTAGGACCATGTGTGTTTGTTTTAGTGGAGTTAGTAGTGTGCAATGATTTAAGAATCCAATCATATCCTGAAAAATGACAGATAGTTGGCAGCAGGAATATTCATAATTTTTGAAACAGTCTCCTATTCTTGGATAGGGACGTTTCATATTCCTTATATAGGGAGTCAATTTTTAGAGAGGAAGAAAGGGGAAGAGACAAGTGTTAGTTTTGGGTCGAATTCGGTATGTTTGCAGAAATTAGTCTCAATGCGTGGGTAATATCTCCCAAATTCACCGTTGGATTTTCATGAGCTTTGGATATGTTATTATAGGCCTAATTATGCCCATCTTCACTAGAGGGATCAAAGAGTTTTGATCTGGTTCAAAAGTTATTCATGTTTGAGTGTAGGTCTATCTAGAGACAGCAAGAAGAAATGTTTTGCAGAAAAATGTACTCTGATGCAGGGTCAATATCTCAAGTTTGAACCGTTGGATTTCTCTCAAATTTTCATAGGTTCTTTGAAACTTAGTTATGCCAAATATAAATGGTTAGATTGAGAAAATATTGTCTGGTTCAAAAGTTATACATGTCTATTCCCGGGTCTATCTAGAGATAGCAAGAAGCAATGTTTTGCAGAAACAATATCTCAAGTTTGAACTGTTGGATTTCTCTTAAATTTTTATATGTTGTTTAACATATAGTTATGAAAAATATCATTGGTTGGATTGAGTAAATCTTATATGATTTAGAAGTTATTCATGTCTGAGTGCAGGTCTATCCGAAGGCAGCAAGAAGATATTTTGGGGGATTTTATTTTCAAAGTTTTGTTTTGAATCTAATTTTAGTGTGTGATCCTGAAGGTTGTAGATGCCCCTTGAAGCAACTTAGTTGAGTGACTGATTCCTCCTGAGTTTTTCAAGGTGTGGCTCTGCATCAAAGATGACTTTTGTGATTGGATGGATTCTGAGGATTCCTAGGCTTGAGAAGATTAGAGAAAGAAATAAAGAGGCATTGCAAGGTAATTTGTAGAAGCAAGTGAATGAATTAGAAGCTAAGTTGTGGAAGAGATTAGCATGTTACTAGAAAAGAGATGTTGATAATTCTTTGGATGCAAAATAGAAAGATGATCCAGTGTAAGAGCAAGAGGATGAAGATGAAAATATTTGTGAACCTTAAGTTCAAGAAGATAAAGAGAAGAGGAAGAGCATGAAGATGACAAGATTTGCAAACCTAAAGTAGATCAAGATGACTTGAAGATTGTAGAAATGGAGGAAGAGTATAGTGCTTTAGTTGGAGATCAAGCAAGTGATGCAGTTACATGCATTGTTGATGACATGAAAGAGGCAAGTGCTGATGAATATGTCAAAGAGATAAATTCTTACATATCATGCGATGTTGTCTTTAAGATGAATTTAAAAGATGATGATGGTTTGCACGGGGATCTTGTTAGTGATGTGTGGTATGCAAAGGAAGATTGGTATGACATTATTGAGTTTATTACAAGAGTATTTAGTTCAACAAGATTGGATGAGGACAATAGTTATACTTAGAAAAAGTTCATTACAAAAGAGTATTTTCAGTAGTAGATACTTGTTCCAGCTATGTGTTGGAAGAAGAGGAAAAAAAAATCAACATTGGCTACTGCATTTTGTGAATTCATATCCACAACATTTTTCCTACCATGGGTGTCTAATGCAAGAGCATCTTGCATCACAAAAAGGGGGTGTGATCAATTTTTTTTTCTAAATGTGGAGGAGAGAGAAAGTGATGAAAATTAGAAGAAAATAAGACAAAAAATAGAAAAATAGGAGAAAATGAGAATTTCTACTTTCAAGGTGCATAGGTGGTGTAAATAGAAAAATAAGAAAAATGGTTGTCATTTCACTTATCGAGGTGTGTAGGTGGCATTCTAGAAGCTTGTGGCAAGTTCCTTAAATCATGCATTTAATATTTGTTGTGATCCACAAAAGAAATGTAATTTTCTAATTGGTCCACATCATGGTGTTTAGTTGTATTTGGGTGGTAATTTAATATTTATTTTAAAGTGGTTGTGTTTACCTTTTATCACACATTGGTTGTGTTTTTAATGTCTTGGATGGTAATAGGACTTGTGGTCATTTGTAATCAAGCTCTTTGAGTGAAAGATCTTGAAGTATAAGCTCTTGAAGTGTAAGCTCTTGAAGTAGAAGCTCTCATGGTGTAATCTCTTGTAAGAAAGATTGGAGCTGAAAGTTCTCTTGGTGTGCAAGCTAGTTGAAAGGTCTTGGTTTGGAAGCTTTCTTTTTGGAAGCTCTCTCATATTGTAAGAATTTGGAGTTCTCTTATTTGGAGAATATTTTAATGAATCTAAGTATTAATGGATGCTTTATGAATCATTTTTTCATCTCTTTGTCTCCAAATTATTGTGATTTTGGTTGTGAGTTGGTAAGAGTGGAGTGACCCTTCATCACAAACATAAGATACATAAAAAAGAATCAATAAGCTATCACAATATCAAACATATAATAGTAATACACAATAGAAAACACAAATATAGTGGAAGCATAATGTAGAGATCCCAATGTTGCAACATAGGCTCTGATACTAGATGTAATGCCCCACCCAGAGATCCTTGGAACAAGGATAAATATAAACCAAGATAAAAAAATTTAAAACAAGTATGAATGCACATGACATACAACATACGAGGATCACAAAAATCACAATGAAAGACTAAACAAACATCCAAGCACCAACGGATCTTTGAATGCTAGTACTAACCAAAATGACTAACCATGAAAGGATGCAAAAGATTATGAATCCAAAAACATACCGAATTCAAAATGTAATTCCAAGGTATTTGAGAACACTGCAAAGGGTATCCAAAACACCTTTGAAAAACTTCTGGTCAAACCAAAAAGTGCTTGCTGGCCACCCAAACAAGTGTTTCCAAAGCCTAGGCAATACTTTAATGCATCAATATGTGATACTTTCCAGTGTCATATGACCTTTCTATTGAAGGCATGCAATACTTTTAGGGTTTGAGCGACACTTATCAAGAAGGTGTGTGATACTTAACAAGTATCATATGACCTTTCTTCAAGAGGTGTGTGATACAACATAGTGTCGCACAATAGAGTTTACATGGGCATGCAATACTTTACAATATCACACGATTCTTCTCCTTAGAGCATGCGATACATTTAATGTATCGCTTAATGCTGATGCATGGTCTCCCAAAGAAAGAAAGAATTAATCTAAAGACCAAAATAAGGGATAAAATAGGAAATCAAAACCTCTACATCGGGAGTACCGGATCCATAGTTGAGGTAGATACACTCAAATCAATAACTACAAGATAGAAACTACATTTAACCATCTATCATAGCAATGAAGGGAAAGAACTAAAAGCAACATCACAATGTACTAAAACAACATCACAATAACTAAACAACCAAACTATGTATGTGGTTCCTCCCAATTGTAATAGCATGATGAGACTCTAAAGGTCCTAGCCATCCCCACATGTAACATCCTAAACTACCAACCAAATCATCAAAGTTGTCTTATGAGGACATCACTACAAAAATGTTTACAACATAAGAATAAGGAAATCTAACATGATAAAAGTAAAGTATAAGATAATCCTACAAATCCAACTCATCATAAAAAAATATGCTAAATATCATAATACAAGAATACATCAATAAAACTAACATACCATAATATCCAAGCATTCCAATGAAAGCATAAAACACAAGATAACATACTCTAATACCTAAAGTACCAAGTGTAACAACAAGAAATGCTTGCACTAGAATAAAGAACTATCTCTATACACCAATCCCTAGTAGTGGTGAAGGTAGCTACATCTTCCAACCACATAAAACTTGTAGGTCCACTCCTACTATGTTGATGGAGATAATGATCCAACCATAAACACAAATAAAGAAAAAACCCATGGCTAACACTCATGCAAGACAGTATGATGACTAAAACCAAGATCATAGACAATGCATAAACTACAAGTCCTAGTTAAACATTCAATGGGCTACTAAGTAGGGTTTGACATCATGGAGAGTCACTAGGTGTTGTGCATTTCAACTCCTCTATGGAGGGCCCCGCACACACATTTTATTATCTTAAGGTTTATTACCACCCAATATTTTCTTTAGTTATCACTTGATTAAAAATTCCTCTACCAACCCTCTAGGACAAGGTCACCAGCTGGGAGATAGAAGCCCCCTCCATATGCTACCCTATCTTACCCATGCTCATCCAATGACAAGCACCTATACACATGCATATTCCCATCCCAACCCTAATGATCATAACTTCTAGATAGTCTATGAAAGATCGAGCCTCACAAGTCACACAATGAGGTATGTGTATGTAATTGTGTGTGGTGCACCACCATCACAAAGATCATAACACAAGGACATAATGAGAACATAATACAAAAAATCACTCAATCGAAAATAGTCTCAAGAGGAAAAATGTGACACACATCCCAATACAACATAAAAGTTCATTAATGGTCCAATTGACATCCAAGTAGATGATCCAAGTCCAGGACCAACATCATGCCAAGAAACCTAAAAAAGTAGGGCAACATGCAAAATGAGGTAAAAACCCCAAAAATTAGAAAAGTTCAAAATTAAAACCCATTTGGTCTTTGTGCACAAAAGCTTAAAAAATCCAATAAAATTTGGGTTCAGACACCATACGAAAAAACAACTAGCATAATGATGTGAAACCCCAAACCCACATCCCAAAAAAGGAAATATGTTCATACCCGACCAACCAGACAAAACCAACAAACATAAATAGAGGGGAAAACTAGCTCTCAACCTCCTAACAAACTACTACTAGAAACAAAATTTGAAATGAAGCAAACATAAGAAAATGGGAGAGCCCTACTTGATAAAAAAGGGGTAGAAACTTAAATCAACTTGATAAAATAAATAACTCGCTGATATTGCCAAAAGTGACAGCGAAGCAGGGTCTTCCGAGCTAGGTCCAATGAGACTGACCTCATGAAGATCCCATGCTCACAGCTCTCACAATGAATAGAAATGCAATCCTCTAGAAGAGGATTCTCAGAAAAGCTCTCAAATTTGTATTTTGCAAAAGTGAGAAGTGAGGAATTAAATTCCTCTTTTCATACTTATTCACGTTTGGAGTGAATAATCAATTAGGGAAAATAGACAATTAAAATAGCTAGACTTTGAATTGACCCAAACAAAAATAGGCTATTCCAATAAATAAGAATTCATCTATGACAAAGCTGCCAAGAATTAAATTCAATAAAATGTAAAGCCTGAAAACCCAAAATCACAGAAAATCTCTTAACAACATTTGTGACAATGCTAACTACTAAATGCACATACACACTCACTGGTCTAATCACATCATGCAAGTGAATCCAGATTTAACAAATCATTAGAAGGTTTAACTAATCAATAAATAAGGATACATTGACCATACAAGGATGATATTGGTAAAATATGAATAGTTGAATCACTAACTCCATGTGCCACTATTAGGTATATAAATCCTACACACTAAAACACATGATCAAGTGCAATTGCATATAATATCAGAGCCGAAGCAATAAATGCATTAAATAACTAATTTAACCATTTATTCAATTATACCAGAATAATCCATTTACATCACTCACATTCACACAAAGCATAAAGAGATAAGAATGAAGTAAATAACCATAGCATAAAATCCATCACATAACATAATCAGAGATATGTCCAGAATACTAGATAACTAGATATCATCATAAACCTATTGTCATCTCAAAATGGCATCAACATGCAATATGATAAATTGAACAACATAGCAATATAACATCTATGATACTGAAATCAAAGTATAACATTTGAACCTCAGGTCATCTCAAAGTACAAAATAGTAAGAGTATCAAGTAAATCTTGAATCAAAATAAACAAGGTAGAGATTGCAAACATGAGAGGTGGTACAAAAAAGATAAATTACTTATGGGTTATATTATATTTGACAAATTAAAAGAAATAATTTACTATTCTTATGTATAAATTTTTGGTAAAACTCAAATCTAGAAACCCTTGTTTTAAATTAGCAAAATCTATGTTGCATGAAACTTGTGAAAACTCTAGTTCTTCTTGAGAAAACTTGCATGCAAAATAAGTAGAAAATATGAATATTCATCCAATTTAGAGTTTGATTCAATGCCTTTGCAAATTATTTATAAAATTGAAACAAATTGAAAGTCAAATATAAATTATGCATTATTATATAAGTTAAATCTAATATTTGGAAAAAGGTAAAATAGGCTTCTAGACATGTCTTCTTTTCTGGAACTCAAGATAGGATTTTATGGGCCCTAGCTAAAGATGGTAATTATTCAGGAAAAGAGGGTTATAAAATTTTGCATCACAATGATTCACTTAAAGTTACTTGTAGGGCATTCTCATTTTGTTGGAACCATATTGTGCTTCTAAAGACAAGTTATTTCTCTTGGCTTGCACTAAAACACAAGATTTTAACTAGTGACAAATTGAATAGATTGCACATTGCCCCCTCCTTTAACTGTGTTTTTTGTGATGAATGTGAAGAATTAGTTGACCATATTTTTGTGTCATGCTCATTTTCTTATCAATGCTAGAGTTTTGTATTGAATAAGCTTCATTATAGTACCCCTCGCCAAAATAATTTGTGGGATCTTTTTCAAGCTTGGTCGGTCCTTTATCCCAAATCATTATTCACAAATCTTTGGAAATGTATCTTGGCTTTGGTTGTTTGGGCTATTTGGTGGGAGTGTAACAAACACATTTTCAGAAAAGAGAGTCATCCCTTTGAAATGGTTTTGGAGGGTATTGAAAGATCTATCTCAGAGGTGATTAATTCCAATTTGAAGAAGATTAAGTTTAATCTTGTTGTTACTTCTTGGGATTCTCCAATTATTAAAAGCTAGAAACCATTATTCATTCTAGATGGTTGGAAAATTGGTAATTCTTCCATTTCATCAGTTTCCTGTAAGCATACAGGATGGAGGCCTCCTTAAGGGGGATATTGGAAATTGAATTTTGATGGTGCTTCTAGAGGTAATCCTGGCCCCTCTGGTTTTGGTGCATGCATAAGAAATTCAAATGGAGATGTGGTGGCAATTACAACTTCTCCATTTCCTATTAATACAAATAACATGGCAAAGGCACAAGCTCTATTAGTTGGTCTTATTTTAGCAAAACAAGGTAACTTTCAATTCCTACATATTGAAGGGGATTCCTCTGTCATTATAAATGCTTGTATTCATAGGAATATTTTTTCTTGGAAGTTAAAATATATTCTTACTCAAATTTGGAGGCTCCTTGATGAGTGCATGGATGTTTGTATTTCACATACGTATAGGGAAGGAAACCAAGTTGCGGATTTTCTTTCAAATTTAGGCTATGATGGGTTGTTGGTTTCATCTTTTCAACCTCTATCCATAATTGAAAAATATGTTGCCTTCAAAATATTAATCCAGGAAGATAAGTCTGCTGGATAGTTTTTGCTTATATTCTTTTTTGAACACCTTGCATACATGGGATGGTCAGAATTTACCACTTGATAAGACTGAGGATCACATTGCTTATTTGGTTTTGTCAGAATTTAATAGTTGTTTAGATTGAGGGAATATGAAATGTTCATTACATGTCATATTATGTACTTGCAACTCCTAGTCTACATATTGTGAATTGATCCTCCTTCATGTGGAAATCTTTATGAGATAATGGTGAGGTTTTGAAGTTACTAAAGCAACTCTTTCAAAGGATAAAACTTGTGTGTGTTCTCACATGGTATACGACAATTTTCAGCCTTGGGTTTACGGACATAGGTTTGTGCTTTATCTATTACACCTCCTGCTTTAGTTCTCAATAGCTTGGGTTTGCAATTGTCATTCATCTTTAGTTCTTTGTGGATTGGGTGGGCATCCATGTTTCAATATGTATCATGGTTGGGATTTTGTTGTTGCCTATAATTTGTGCCATAAACTTCACCGTGGTGTATTGCCAAAGAACTTTTGTATATGGATTTCATCGAGTTTGGAGGAAGGTGTATTGCCCAGTGATATTTCTAATGCAATGCTCAATGTTATGTTTGTTGTCCATTCTCGTACAGTAAGGAGGGCCATCCATCATGTCGTAGGTGAAGAATTGTTGACTCCCTCAGTGCCTCTGTTTCTCTATCCTTTGCAACTTATTTCAATATTCCTTTCAAATGTGATGGATCTCATGTAGTCTCCTATTTTACTTTAGAACTTGGCTCGAAAGGTAATTCATAGTAGTTTCTTGGCTGATAACAAACTCATAATAACTATGTAGCAATATGATCTTTGGAATGGTATGGCATTAGTGGGAGGCTTGTTCTCTCATTCATAGCTTTTGCATAAACATGAATGCTTTGTAGTATTTGAAGCTATTAAGAAATCTATTTAAAATCATAGTTCCATCGATATGAAGAATGCACTACAAGCAGCTTCTCGATCTCTTGGTTTTTAGCTTGATGAAAGAATAAAGAAAGTGGGCTATGCTCTAATTGATTTACAAAGGGTTTCTAATCAATCAAAACTTCAGGGGCTGAGTGGGGGCCATGATAATTTGCAACTTCAAGATCAATATGCTTGGAGATCAATGTTTGACTCTAATGCTAGTTTAGGTTGGTCACATAATACTTCTCAAGTGTGTTCAGGCTAGGGGCCTATTATTGATTACAATGGGGATTGGCATGGTGGACATGGTTCTTTAGAAGGTGGTAGTCATGCTATTTGGGAAGGCTTGTCGAATTTTGAAAGTAAGTTCCTGCGTGGCTACGACAACATGGAAGAATGAAAGAATGTTTTTTTTGACTTTTTGATCTTTTTGCTGGAAGTTTTTGTATTGAATATTGTAGTGTTGTAAATTGTGAACTAATAGGTTGATATTCAGTTTTGATACACTGATGGATGGTAATGGATACATCCATTGTAATTATTTGCTCAAAATATATAAAGCTTTGTATATATTAGGGACAATGCTAGGTTTTCTTCACTGATTCTTTCCCAGTTGACCTTATTCAATCAGTTTAATAAAATATTATAGTGGCTTGCCACTTTTGCCTATAAAAAAAAAAATTGAGAAAATTAGATGAAAAAAAATATTTATATATCTAAAATAGAATATTTTTATTGTGAAAAAATTGTGTTTAAAATAAATATATATGTATAAAGATATGCATGTAAATCAATGTAGTTATGCATATAAAGGACTAAATATAAATAAATATATTTATACATGTGAAAAAGAATAAATGTATGTTAAAAATTTGATATAATAATCTTGCATGTTTAAGAGTAAATAGAGATGTGAAAAAAATTGTATGCAAACTTATTTTTATTTTTTAACATTTATATGTATTAATTATATATATATATATATATATATATATAAAATCTAAAAATTATTTTTTTTGAATTTTAAAAGTTAAATAAATATTACTCATTTATTGGTAAACTGGATGTTAGTATTTATGATTTCTTAACTCTAGTTAAACTACTAGTTGCATATAAGTGATTATATATTTATTAATGCAAGTGGGAAGTTAATAAACTAGCACTTGCAAGCTTTTGTGCTTGCAACAATAAATCGATAGGTTTGATTTCTTAAATTGTAAAATAGTTTGCATACTATAAAAATTATATAAAATAAAATATAAAATATAAAATGATAGTTTAAACAAAAAAAAAAAAAAAATTTTATTAATATAATCATACATAAATAAATTAAATCTTAACAGCTAAATTTTGAGTGTAAAAAATTTCCAACATTGTGCTTAAATTGTTAGGACAATTTGAATAAAGTGTCTATTATGTGCAAAGTTGGCTCCCCACTTACATGTTAAATCATTATTGAAAAAAAATCACAAATAATATAAGAATGAAAAATCAACTAAAAATTTATAGTTTGTAATTTTTTATATTTTTGTGATATTTATAAAAAATTGCACAACCTATACCAATTTGTAACAAGTAACAAAAATGTAGCCTTATAGGCAAATACAGATACAATAAAATACAAATATAGGTGGTAATAAACAATACATGCAACAAATTTTTACAGTCATATCAAATCAAATTCCAATCATCCCCAAGCTACATTAATCTTTTCAAGCAAAAGTTGATTTGTATCTTCGGATATAATCACTTATTTTCTAGAAACACTTGGAAAATTAGAAACTTAAAAAGATTTTTTTTGGGAAACATTCCAATTATTAGATTTTTTTACATGTTGAAAAAAGAAAGTTAAAGTTTTTTTTTTTTTTTTGAATATGAAAAAGAAAAGTTAAATTTAATTAATTGATTTTTGTATATCATTGAAAAAGGAAAGTTAAATTTTAAGGATTGGCTTTCTAGGATTTATTGATTTTTGTACATCTGAAAAAGGAAAGGGGAAAGTTAAATTTCAAGAATTCATCATCGAAAAATTATAAAATTGATAAGGTCTTACAACTTCTTGTGGTTTCACAATCCACGCCCCATTTTGAGTCACAAAATGGAGACCCCCTAGTATATTTTTTAGTTTTCAAGACCCCTAGCCTAGGGTCTAAGTCTTTTTTAGGGTCCTACTTGGTGTCTAAGCCCAGTCTGGTTCACTGTTTGAAAAACCCAGTTAACAGAAACTAGAGGTTTTTAGGGAAAAGTGAACTTTGGTGTTGAGGTGCACACTAGCACACCTAGTGCACCCAGTGCACCTAGCGCACCGTCAAGGTGCGCAAGGTGTGCCAATGTTTTATTCTTCAACGATGTAAATTAGGTTTTTTAGGTGTTTTAATAAGGTTTTATGTTCAAGGTCATTTTTTGTCGCAATTAGGAATTTTTAAGGTTTGATTTTTAGCTTTCCAGACTAATGTTTGCTTCTTTGAGTAGATTAAAAGGGCATCCTTAACTTGTCAAGGTCTCTACTTTTGACCTAGAGCTCAGAATTCAAAATTGTTTACACTGTTGCAAAGAAGAACTAAAAATCTAATTTTAGTCCCTAAAACAAGGAGCCTTCGGTTTCCCAATTTTAGGGACTAATGAAAGTTTCAACTTGAAATTTTGAGCATAAGACCTCTGAAAAAGCTACTTAAAAATGCTTAGAAAATTTTGTTAAAAAATATATATGAAAAGGTTTTGAACATCTGATCGTTTTGGATAATCTAGATCACCTGGTCTCTAACCCGGAAGGATCAGACAAATGGAGAGAAGGAAAAAATTGAGCAATTTGCACCAAAGATCAAAGATATAGAGGTTGGACACATGAATCTAAACAAGTTTTTCATCTTATGCAACTATTAATGACAAGATTCAACACATATACCTTGGGATTTCAGATAGAAGAAGTAGGAGTTCAAATGTATGAAAATGTTTGGCTATAAAGAGGGTATGAATCATCAAAAAAGGAAAAAAAAAGGTACACTAGGGTGCACTAAGACCTCATCTAAGAAAAACCCAAAGACCATTTCAAAATCAAGAACTTTGATATTTTGGCGAATTGAGCTTCTGAGCTTCTGAGCTTCTAAGGTGTGCAAGGTGCACTAGATGTGCTACTTCTGAGGTATGCTTCTTCTGAGCTATGTTAGATATTTGTGAAGAAGTGAGAGGTGCACCCAACAATTAACTACGAGTTCCAAATTTAGAGCTTTCCATGCACTAAAAATGCATTCTGAAGGTAGTTTGACTCCTACAAACATCTAGAGAAGGTTGAGCTTCTATTTTTGGCACCTCTAGAGACTCCTACATCATCTAATGGCTTTATCCATCTTATTTTCTCATGCTTTCTTTGTTTTAAGACATGTAAAGGCTCATGCATCCATTTAATGATATAAATATGGATGGAGTCCTACTAAGCAATGGTTAGAGAGTTAGTTTGTACATAAATAGATTTGTTTTATTAGTTTAAAAGAATATGTTTTCATAAAGATATCTCTCACTCTCAACAAAAATTGAGGAGAAGTTTTCTTATAAATTTAGAAAAGTAATATGTATTCTAAGCCATTATTTTAATGCAATAATATATGCTTTTGGTGCTCACGTTTAGAGTGTAGTGATTCTTGTCTAAGTGTGTTATATTTTGTTAATGTATGTTCATGAAGTGTAATTGAGCCAATAGTTTTATTGCATTATTTTTTATTATGTGATCTTTTAATTCTAGTGTTTGCTATAGGTCTACAAATTATGTTGACATACTTAGTTCAAGAAGAGATCATCTATATTGTTCCTACATAGCTTTTTGTCTTGCATGAGCACACTCTCTATGGCCTTGTGATCTAATGAAAAGTGAAGCATCTTACGGTTACTGAATTCCCATCAATGATTGCATCAGTGGAATTAAGAAAGTGCTACTCCTATTTTCATTGGTTACCTACCAATCATTTTAAAGGCTTAACTCATAGGCATGTTGTTTCCATGGCTTATGTCCATTAGGAATTTCCTTTTCATGTTATTTGTTTTCATCTCTTATTACCTTATCCTTGTTATTTGCTTTGCTAACCCTTGGTTAAATTAGGAATTTATATAGTTGCATTGTTAGATTGCATTCATTTAAAAATAGAAAATACCAAAAACATATCTTTTTTGTGGTTAATTTTGAAATAGCAAGGAGATTGATCATCTTATCCAAAATTGGTCCAAACTAGTAAAGGCCTCCTAGTGAACACTCACATTTATCTTCTACTGAGTGGATTCTAGTAGGTTACAAGATTGCTCAGAACCTTGGAGTTGATCCTAGATTAGCTTTTAAAGAGAGGAGTTTGAAAGGATTCCTGCCATTAAGAATTGTGTAAAAAGACAGCTTAATAGAAGTGGCACTAGAAGGAGGGTGTGAAAACTATTCGGCTCAATAAGCCAAAGTTACTGCTTGAAAATTCTACAATTTTTAAAGACAGAAAAAAAATCTAACTCTGGAAAATTCTGAAGTTGAAAAAAAAAAGTCCGACTTTGGAAAATCCTGAAGTTGAAAAATAATTCTAACTCTGGAAAATTGACACTTTGAATATTTTTTGGATTTTTGGGTCTTGTCACCAAGGTGCGTGAGTTGCATTATTTTGAGAAAGTTTGCTTCTTCAAAGGTGGGATTTTCTAGAATAAACACAAGTTCCTAGAACTCAGTCACTTTCACAAGCATCGCAATGATAAAGGGATACCAAGAACTCCACCCACTCACATTACACATTCCATCATCATCATTCACTTTACATTCTACTTCACACATTCCCATCATTATGCACCATGTCTTTCTTTAATGCCCAAAGTTCGCCTTTGAATCTAACTAGATCATTACATGACTTGCCCAAAAATCTTAAATTTTTTTTCCCACAGTTCATCTATGGAGAATCACAAATAAAAAAAGATCATACTAAAATTTTCAAGGAGATCTATAATTGAAACCAGATTTAGCATATGGATGTGGCATGTCACCTTTTCCCTTACACTTTGGGGGAAATGGCATTCAATTGGTACCTCAATCTGCCATCAATATCAATAAGGGATTGAAACTCCTTTGAGATCAAGTTTCTAGAACAATTCAAGATCTATATTGATCCAGCTATCCTATGTCATCAGTTCATCTCAATTAAGAGGGATTTGCACAAGACTATTTCATAGCTTAATCATCGCTTCTATAGTATATATCAAAGAATGGAGTTTCCTTACATTATACCACAAGAGGTTGTCATCCAGATATATTTTGGAATCATAGATTCATTAACTTCTATTTTTCTAAGAAGGCCCCCACCTAGAGATATTGATACCATTGAAAAGGTCTTCAAAGAGGCTGTTACATTCACAAAGAAAGTTATTGTTGATCCAATACCAATAATTACATATTTAGGGTATGAGCCCCAAAAGACTATATTCTTTGAGCAAAAGACTTCTCCACTTGCTAAATTTGAGAACAATATAGCTAGTGAGGGTAAGGCCATGAAGGAGACAATGTCTCTTTTATCTAATGAACTCATCAAAATAAAGTTGAATTCCTCAAGAAACCAAGGCAATCATCCAAACAACTTGCTGCCCAAAGCAATTATTCTCAAAATTAAAGCAAAAATTTTGGCCTTTAGAATAACATTAATAATGAGAATAATGGTATTATAGGGACGAGACCAAGTGAAAAAAGGGTACAATTATGTTTTTGGATTAGCTTCCCAAATAATTGAGGAACAACCTTTGTAGTTTAGTGCAATGGTGTTTGAATCATGTGATAAATCTGCAGGAGGAAAAAATGATGAAGATGATCAAAAGGAGTTTTATGTTCCCATTCAATGAAGAAATTCTTCCAAGTGTTGATGTTTCAATAAATGTGGATATGCCAAGAAATTTTCAGGATGCAAAAAATTTTGAAGGTCCAAAACTCCATGGAGTTGCAAAAATTCTCCAAAGTTGCAAAAAGTGATGGAAATGCAGAAGATCCTAAGGTTGGTGAGATTTTTGAATCAAGAGGTCATCAAGAAGAAGAAATCAATGCTTCCTATTGTGATATTGATTCCTCATTGAATAATGATAAGATACCTCCCTCAAAACAATATTTTTCATTAGAAGAGATGGATAGAGTGCCCAATTTGGTCTCAAGCTTGACTGAGGAAATGTCTATTTGTGGGTATTCTACACATATAATAACTAAGTCATGTAGAATCCATCCATTTGGGTTCCATTCAGAAGAAATTTGTCTTAATTTATTTTTAGCTTGAGAGATTGCAATGGAGGGAAAGTATGATATTGAACAAGCTTCTTTGGGATATGAGGCAAAAAATATCTTGGTTGATGATAGTAATGAATCCTATAATTTGAAAGGAAGGCTAGTGATTGATCTTTCTAGTCTAAAGGAACATAAAGTGTTTCCATGTGCGCGTGGAGTTTTGTACCATGAGATAAGAGCAGAAGAAGGAGAGATTACAATGTGTGAGTGTACCCCTATGGTGGGAGACTTGCTAGATCAGGTGGTATATTTCCATTATCCCTCTTAGTTTGATGGTTTTCAATTTGAATATGATGCTAGAGATAAGAGAACTTGGTTATGGATTAATCATTATCATGGAGAGTTACCACACCATTTGATCTTGTGTGATTTGTGCTCAGAATTTGAACCAAGATTGTCCAAATTTTATTTTTTGAGTACAAAGACAAATCAGCTTTTCTTAGGACTATATGGGGTAGTTCATTAGTATTGAACATCATGAGAAATATTCTAATAACCACCCCACATTCTTATTATTCAAGGTTTTATGTATATAAGTTTATGTTTTTATTTTTCTTACTCTTTTTTAGTCTTTCTAGTTAGGTGCTAGTTTTCATTGAGTGGAGTCTTTTTGATTGGGTTTCATTTCTTTTTGTTTCTTTTTCTTTTTTAGTCATGGCAGTCTGGGGGTTAGGTGCAATCAAGAATCATTCTTAACACATTTCATAAATCACTCCTTGTAATTTCAAATTTTAGGAAGATGTATTTCTTTGACAAAGCATTTAGATTATTGTGTTCTTGTACCAACTAAAAATGGATGCTACTTATAGGTGTAAAGGACATTCATTCTTGAAATTAGAGTCACAGATTGATAGCTCTCAACAATTTACAAATTAAAATATTGACTATCTTGGTGTTTTCAAATCAAGAGTGATGGTAGCAAGGGATAATTTGAAGCCTACCAATTCAAACAAAAGGTCTTTTCAAGGAATTGCTAAGGTCACTATTTGGCATGATAGTTTCCATAAAGTTCTTAAAAGAGGAATGCAAAGGCTATCAACTAAAGAAAGAATATGAGAAACAACACCAATGTCTTGGCCAAACAGTCTAAGCATGGTCAAGGTACAAAATCAAAACAAAAAGGGAATGATGGTGCTAAGAATGAAATTTTCTATAAGGTCAAAGAAAGATAATCCTACAATAGAGATATGCACACCAAAATAGCTATCTAGTATCTAAAAAATTGCTTCATGGAAGAATCAAATGGAAACATGCAAGCTCTATGAAGTAGGATTCAAAAGATAACTAGGGACATGAAACGCAAAAAAAGTGATAACCCATTAAGATCCCATGTAATAGATTTTCTCATCTGGTCAGACAATGGTTGATATACATGATCTACGAGGATTCCCAATGAATGAATCAATGGAAAGGAAGATTGTTTCCAAGCTATTACAAACTTATGATAGATTTCATCTTGAAACATCAAAGAAAATGAATACATTGTGCATACATTGAGCTTGAAGATTCGAGATTCTAAAGTTTTGGCTATCAAAGAAATTAAAAGTTGATTGAAGTGTTCAAAATTTAGTTTTTATTTGACACATGTCGGATGAATGCTTGTTGATGAAGGAATTCATTTTTCATTTCTTCATTTTTGTTAGGGCTATTTGTTGTGGTTTCACAATGCACACCCCATTTTGAGTCACAAAATGGGGACCTCCTAGTATATATTTTAGTTTTCCAGACCCCCAGTCTTGGATTTGAGTCTTTTTTAGGGTCCTACTTGGTGTCTAAGCCCAGTCTAACTCACTATTTGAAAAACCTAGTTGATAGAAACTGGAGGTTTTTAGGGAAAAGTGAATTTTGGTGTTGAGGTATGCACTAGTACACCTAGCGCACATAGTTCACCTTCAAGGTATACAAAGTGCACCAATGTTTTGTTCTTCAAAGGTGTAAATTAGGATTTTTAGGTGTTTTAATAAGGTTTTATGTTTTGGGTTATTTTGTTTTTGTAATTAGTGTTTGTTTAAGGTTTGATTTTCAGCTCTCTAGACTATATTTTCTTCTTTGAGTAGAAAAAAGACATCCTTAACTTGTTGGGGTCATAACTTTTGACCTAGAGCTTGAAATTCAAAACCGTTTACATTGTTGGAAAGAAGAACTAAAATTCTAATTTTGGTCCCTAAAATAATGAGCCTTTAGCTAATTAGTTTTAGGGATTGACGAAAGTTTCAAATTGAAATTTTGAGTAGAAAACCTCTAAAAATTCTAGTTAAAAATGCCTAGAAAATCTTGTTAAAAATATCTATGAAATGGTTTCAAATATCTAATTGTTCTGGATAATCCGAATCACCTAGTCTTTGAGTAGGAAGGATTGGGTAGATGGAGAGAAGGAAAAAAATGAGCAATTTGCACCAAAGATCAAAGATACAGAGGTTTGACACATGAACTAGAACAAGTTTCTCATCTTATGCAACTATTAGTGACAAGATTCAACACATATACCTTGGGATTTCAGATAGAAGAAGCAGAAGGAGTTCAAATGTATGAAAAATTTTGTCTATAAAGAGGATATGAATCATCAAAAAATGGAAAAATAAGTACACTACATTGCTCCCAAACCTTGTTTGAGAAAAACCCAAAAACTATTTTCAAAACTAAGAACTTTGATTGTTTAGCAAATTGAGCTTCTAAGCTTCCGAGCTTCCAAGGTGTATTAGGTGTGTAGGTGTGCTAGGTGTACAAGTGTGCCAAGTGTGCTGCTTCCAAGGTGCACTTCTTCTAAGGTGTGTCAATTTTTTTTTAAGAAGTCAGAGGTGCACTGACAATTAACTGCTAGTTCCAAATTTAGAGCTTTTCATGCATCAAAAATGCATTATGATAGTAGTTTAACTCCTACAAACATCCAAAGAAGATTGAGCTTCTATTTTTGGGACCTCTAGAGACTTCTACATCATATAATTTCTTTCTTCATCTTATTTTTTAATGATTTCTTTGTTTTAAGACATGTAAAGGCTCATGCATCCATTTAATGATATAAATATGGATGGAGTCCTACTAAGCACTAGTTAGAGAGTTAGTTTGTACATAAATAGATTTGTTTTATTGGTTTAAAAGCATATTTTGCATAAAGATATCTCTCACTCTCAACACAAATTGAGGATAATATTTTTTATAAATTCAGGAATGTAATTGTATTCTGAGTCATTATTTTGATGCAATAATATATGCTTTTGGTGCTCGCATTTGAAGTGCAGTGATTCTTGCCTAAGTGTGTTATATTTTGTGAATGTATGTTCATGAACTGTAATTGAGCCAATAATTTTATTGTATTATTTTGATTGTGCGATCTTTTAATTTTGGTGTTTGCTATGGGTCTACAAATTCCACTGACATACTTAGTTCAAGAAGAGATCATCTATATTGTTCTTGCATAGCTTTTTTTCTTGCACGAGCACACTTTCTATGGCCTTGCGATCTGATGAAAAGTGAAACATCTTATGGCTACTAAGTTCCCATCGACAATTGCATCAGTAGAATTAAAGAATCATTGCTCCTATTTTCATTGGTTACCTATCGATCTTTTCAAAGGTTTAACACATAGATGTGTTGTTTCCATGGCTTATGTCTGTTAGGAATTTCCCTTTCATGTTATTTGCTTTGCTAACCCTTGGTTAAATTTGGAATTCATATAGTTGCATTGTTAGATTGCATTCATTTAAAAATAGAAAATACCAAAAATATATCATTTTTGTGGTTAATTTTGAAATGATCTTATCCAAACCAAAAAAAGTCTCCTTGTGAACACTCACATTTATCTTCTACTAAGCAGATTCCAATAGGTTGGAAGATTGCCTAGAACCTTGGAATTGATCCTAGATTTGGAGTGTAGTGATTCTTGCCTAAGTGTGTTATATTTTGTGAATTTATGTTCAGGAAGTGTAATTGAGCCAATAGTTTTATTGCATTATTTTGATTGTGAAATCTTTTAATTTTGTTGTTTGCTATGGGTCTACAAATTTCCCTAATTTACTTAGTTTGAGAAGAGATCATCTATATTGTTCCTATAGCTTTTTTTCTTGCATGAGAAAACTTTCTATGGCCTTTTGATCTAACGAAAAGTGAAACATCTTACAGTTACTAAATTCCCATTGACAATTGCATTAGTGGAATTAAGGAAGCGTTATTTGCTTTGCTAACCCTTGGTTAAATTAGAAATTCATATAGTTGCATTATTAGATTGCATTCATTTAAAGATAGAAAATACTAAAAACAAATCCTTTTTATGGTTAATTTTGAAATCATCTTATCCGAACCAAAAAAAAAGCCTTCTTGTGAACACTCACATTTATCTTCTATTGAGCAAATTTCAACAGGTCACAAGATCACCTAGAACTTTGGAGTTGACCCCAGATTAGCTTTTCAAGAGAAGAGTTTGAAAGGATTCCTGTCATTAAGCATTGTGCAAAATGATAGCTCAACACAACTTTTCTGTCAAAATGTTAAATTCTTGGAGAGCTCCCACAATAAGCCTACTAACTTAATAATTTCATTTGAAAAATATTTCTTTCTATTAAAATTTATGTGCAATTTGAGCTAGCTTACACTTGTCTATTACTATATATATAAAATTCTTATTTAAATATTATTAGTAAATAATAGGACTGATTTGTATAATTGAATGAAAGGAAAAGAATAAGTACTATGGTTCATTTTATTTAGAATTATAATTAGATTAGGTTTTAAATTTAACAATATGTTTAATTAGGGTTAGAGTTAAGTTTGACGTTAGGTTTCAAGTTGAATAAGGTTGGAGTTAGGATTATGATTCAAATATATCTTAAATTTATTACAATTAATTATATGGTGTACAATTAGGTTAATTTATTTAAATTTAAATAGATTAGGATTCAATTCGATTTTGTCTAAGTATTAGAGTTAGGTTCAAAGTTTAATTAATTGGAGAAGATTTTGGAAGGTATTGAAAAATCAATTTTTTTAGGGTAAGGGTTCAATTTCTACTTATGATTTAACAAATATTAATGTTAGGTGAATGCTTAGCTTATTAAGATATATGGATTTATATTTTTAGTAGGTGTATACCATTTTCAAGTCATACATAGAATCAAATTAAGTTAGGATTCAAATTATGTTTAAGGTTTAAGCCATAGTTAAGGTCACATTATAGTTATATTATGATTAAAGTTTGGATTAGGGTTTAGCCTAGAGTTAAGAGTCTTGAAAATTGATTAAGATTAGAATTAGGATAATGGTTATAGTTAGGATTTGGATTGTGGTTATACTTAGTATTTATATAATGGATAGTTGTAAGAGTTGTGAGAATAAAATGACCTTAGAATACATTATTATAATATAGGTAAATAAATGCTTATATTATTTATTATGTTGGCATTACAATTAATTAATTTATTTTAAATAAATAAATAATTGTTATAATTATGAAAATAAAAAGGTGTAGAAATTAATTTACATATATGACAAACATTTCTATATTTTAAATCTTTTTATATAATTTTTTTTTTTATAAAATTAAACAATAAATGTAAAAGTAAAATCTAGATATAAATAAAATCTTTAAGATATGTAAACAACTTTGTTTTGCATGCATTTCATTTTTATCTTAAAAAATACTATTTAAAAAAAAAATAAACTTATAAAAAATAAATAAATATGTATAACATATTTTTAATTTTTTCTTCTTCCTTATAAATCATTTCAAATTTTAAAATTATACAAAATTCTATTTCTAATTTTTCAAAATGAATCATATAAATTGAAAACTAAAAAATTAAAATGTAGAATTAAATGTAAACTTTCTATATTTTTCTAGAAATTTAAGAAGTATTTCTATTCTATTTTATTTTTTGGGTGCATATTATTTCAAATTGTAATTGATATGAAAATAGTCTTTCTATATTTTTACTATAAATAACATTTCTATTAGAAAAATAAAAAAAGGTAGAAATTATTCTACATATATAACAAACTTTTCTAACTTTTAAATCATTTTTCTAAAACAAATCAAATGATAAAATTAAACTATAAATTTAAAACTAAAACATAGATACAAAGGAAATCTTTCTAAGATATGTAAACTAGATTTCTTTTTTGCATGTATTTTATTGTTATCTTAATAATTACTAAATTTAAAAAATAGAAATAAATATGTAGAAAACATGTATTTTAATTTTTCTTTTTATTTATAAGTCATTTCAAATTTTAAAATTATATTAAATTCTATTTCCAATTTTCTAAAATGAATCAACTTAAATTTAAAACTAAAAAACTAAAAATCTACAATTGTAAAATTTCTGTATTTTTCTAAACATGTAAATATTTCTATTCTATTTGATGGTTTTGCATGCATATCATTTCAAATTATAATTTATATGAAAAATAATATTTCTATGTTTTTCCTATAAATAATATTTTTATTAAATAATAAAGTCTAGATACAAAAGCAATCTTTTAATTTTGCTTTTAGAAATTTTGTACTTTATTGTCTTTTTGCATTTCAAATTCTAATTTAGGACAATTTAATTTTTTAATTTTGAGATAAAGCAATAAGTAGTTTAATCATGAATCTAAAATCAAAATTGACATATAAATTGATTATTATATATATTTTTAAGATTTATAAAAAGCATGAATCACTGTGAACATATTTGATGATAAAAATAATGCAATTTCAAAATCTTCCATAAACACCATAGATTTATGAGCACGTGACATTTGCAAAAAGATATATAAATTTGCAAATCAAATCAAGCCTATCAAAAATGATTTGAGCATGTAATTGAAACAAGCCTATAGTTGCATATAATAAAGAAAAAAATATAACTAATATGATTTAGTTTTGTTTACACTTCTTTATTGTCATGCATGTAATACCATTTTCATTTGTTTCCTCAACTTATATATATGCATGTATTTTGTAACTACTCACATTGTATTTATCATGATGTTAAACTTGTCAAGCAATTCAAACCAATATATAAACTTGTGGCACTATAATCCCTGCATATATGAAAAAAATAATGAACATGCACAAAAAGAAAAAATAACAAAAAAATGGTGATAAGAAAGAAAATCCAAAAGAGCCTTCACAATGTCTGAAATGTGAGAAAAACATAGGTTAATTAGTAAATCATATAAGTTAAATAGAGGAAAAATCAGAGACTTATGAAAAAGAAAAAGAAATTAGAAACTTTCTCACAAGATTGACAATGCTAAAGGAAACTTCAATTTTTAAAAATGAGCATTTTACCACCAACAAAAAATCATAAAACTAAGAAGTCTTACAACATTTCTAGTGAAAAAAGTAAATTCGAGAGCAAAGCTCCCACAATAAACCTATCAACTTAATTAATAAATATTTATGATTTTAATTATATTTTTTAAAAGGAGTTATAGTGGAGTTAACTATGTAATCATCTAGTTAAGAATATTTATTATTATGAGAGAAATTATAAATAATTTAATTAAAAGTATAATTTTAAGTTTGAGTTATTTATAGTTGCATTATGAATTAAAAGAAAGTAAATATTAATATTTGACCTAAATAGAAGTCAAATTAATATTTTAGGAATGAAATTGATTTTAATATTTAAATCTTATAATATACATTTATGTTATTAAATATTAAGTCATTTATGATTTAAGATTATTCAAATTAATAACATGATAATATTGTATGATATTTTATATGCACAAAGAGATTTGACATTTAAATACTTATTCATCTAGATAAGTATATTAACTTAACAATTTATGCAAATAGGTATGTTCTTACCTTATTTGTTCAACACATCCTTATGGCTCAATCTAAATATAGAAAATCATGGAATTAAACTATATGATTGAAAACTATGTGTTTCTTTATATTTTATTAATGTTCTTATGATGTTTATTTTCATGTTGATTTTATGTGACTTGTAAAGTTGGCCAAACTAAGATGTGCACCAAAGGCTTTTGAGATTTCTTTTATGATTATTTGATTGGATGCCATGATGTACTTCATGATTCAAAATTGAGGCTTATGTTTATGAGATTTATTTAATGAACATTTATGATGACTCAAGTTTTGAGAACCAACTATTATTTTGGGTTGTCTATCATGGAACCAAATTTGATCATTATGGTTTTTGTGGTACGGGACACAATTATGGTTTGTGAGCTTTGGGAAGGCTGTCTAGGTGCATTTTTGTGGGAGTGGCATGCAATGAGATCCGAGGCCAAAGTGGCTGCCAGGGTAACTCATTGTAAGTTGTGTAATAAGTGATAACATACTAATTAAAATATTTAGACAACATTAAAAAGATAAGTTAGATATATTATCTTGCATGTGCCTTGAGTGCTTGTATAGGCTAAGGATGGGAATGGGATGATACCTAGTGACAGGTATGACTAGTTTTTCCTCATCTTCATGAGAGGGTATTATGGTTCTGCATGTTTCATGTTGAGGATCAGGGGTCTAGAGTGACTAGTCCAAGGCAACTCAATGCTCAAGGGTCTAGGGTTTAATGAGAGACCAGTCCAGGGTAACTCAAGTAGTTGACCATGTGATGACACTCCCTAGTATGTAGCCTCTGGTGGTGTACTTGTTAATGCTTCTGTTATTAGATGTTTTTATTATAGGTTGTTACATGTTGGTTGGATGTCACTTATGGTTAGCAATTTACAGTTATTGATGTAAGTTGGTGATCTATGAGTTATTGTACTTTTGACATTTAGTTTTTGACTTAGATTGGATATCTTTCATTGATTTTATCCCCTAAATTTTGATATTTGATTCATTCATGGTATTTGTATGTTAACTTGGTAGGTGGTGCTATTGTTGGATTGAGTGTCCTTTTGATTTTGAGTTTCCTCTTTAGTAGTTTGTGTATCCTTGACATTGAATCTGCGATCAAGATTCCTTGCCTAGGATTATTATATGGTTTCATTATCCATATATAGATTGTTCATTATCTTCCCTGGATAGTGTGAGTGGAAGCTTGACTAGGTGACCACACGATTAGGAGGTAGTGACTTCTTACCATTTGGGTCCACCTCATATTACTAGATGTTGGGTGCTTATTGATGTAATTGTACCATTATCATTCATATTCCTATCTTAGAGACTTCTATTCAGTTGACACATACATATTTTTACCTATCTTGTATTTTGGTGTACTTGTATACCCTGCAAAATGGGTAGTGGATGTTGTTATCTAGATGTTCTTTGTCATATCAATTGTACTTATGTATTTTCTTATCAAATTATGCATTTTTTATTCATGTATGCTTGTGGACATTGTACTTGAGATACAAAACCTAATTAATAAAACTTTTTAAAATGTGACTCAATGTGAAGTAACCCTTGAGGAATGGAAACTATATCTATAATTTCTTATGTGTATATTGCTTTTGCATTGTTACATTGATGTTGATTAAAATTTCTAAAAAATAGTTAAGTAAATGTTGTAATTTGTTAGGTTTATTTCTCTTGGGTTCTTGAGCAGGGTGTTGCATTAATCCCCCAAAATATTAGTCATGATATGTATTTAGTGTTGTAGTTGATGAATGATCAACCCCATAACTCCCAAGAATCACCTGCACACAAAAACCTATTACATAAGTGAAATGTCCCTTTTCTGATTTTACATGATATTTCAAGCCTCAAATCAGATCTTTAAAATCAAACAACTAATATCCCAAAGATCCACCAAATTTCTCAAGAAACCCCAAATCGGGTATGCTGAAAATAGTGCCAAAAGCTTCACAACTTCACAAATTATTAATAAATCTAAAAATGAAATTTTTTAAAGAAATTTCAGCAGCATAACAGCCTACAAATTGAAATTTCTAGATCCGTATAGCCTTTACACAACAGCTCAAAAATGTAGGACAAAAACTATGCTCATCGGGCTCCCGAAATAGCACAAAATATGCCCGAAAACACCACAAAAACACTAATAATCTATCTTAGAAGTTTAATCATGTCCCAATACATATATTCAGCTCTATTTTAACATTTAAAAGTCTAATATACAGTAGCAACCCAAACTGATATGAAATACTCAACTGAAAACACCAAACTCATACAAAAAACACACCCAAAAACCCACAAATCTGCACTGTTCAGCACAAAGGCAAACTCTGTATGAGCATGCACATGGAATAGATTAAAACTCCCATTCTTAGCCTTTCTAAAAAATTTCAAAATCCCATTCTTGGGTCTCCTTGGAAACCTGTAAACTCCCGTTCTTGGGTCTCCTTCTCCACAGGTTTGGCAGCCTCTGAAGAATAACAAAGAAATGAGCAAAAATCAAGTTCTGGAATCAGCCCAAAATGCCTCCAAACCTCTTAAAAGAGGGCATAACCCTAACTCACATCCAAGAGGGGTTAATAAAATATAATTTAATAATAATTTTTATTTATTAGTCCATTGGTTTCCAAAGATTAGCCTCTTTTGCCGAAACTTCACCTTTTTGGAGCCTGCCTGCCTTAGCAAAGTTTATTATTATTTTTAATTATTTGAAAAGGGGACATGAAAAGTCCTCCCCTCCCAAATATTGCTTGTCCTCAAGTAATGAAGGTTGGAATTCTCAAGAATATGTACTCCTTCCCAAGTTGCATCCTCTAGTGGTAATCCTTTCCATTTGACCAAATGCTCTATGACGCTCCTATTTCTCAATCTTTTCTCTCTTGTATCCAAAATCTCTTCTGGTATCAAAAATAATTTCCCTTCATCATCAAGAGGTGGTAATTTTTTAGATACTATGGTTTTCTGGCCTAGGCAAGATACATGGAAAATATTATGTATTTGGCTGTTTGGTGGGAGCTCCAATTCATAAGCTACCTCTCCTACCTTCTTGATGATTTTATAAGGCCCATAGAACCTTGGCTTGAGTTTCTCTACCCCACTCCTCTTCAAGGTGCTTTGCTTATATGGCTGCAACCTAACAAATACCAAATCTCCCACCTCAAAAGATCTTTCAATCCTTTTCCTATTAGCATATATCTTTTGTTGGTTCTGTGCATGTTGTAGGTTATCCTTGAGGGACCTTATTATGTCTTGGCTTTGCTTGATGAAATCACTTGCTGCGGGTACTCTACTATCAAAAAGTATTAGATCAACAAAGGAAAGGACATCATAACCATAAAGAGCATGAAAAGGAGGCATACCAATAGACATGTGATGAGATGTATTGTAACAATACTCCCCTAGGTGTAACAATTTCACCCAAGCATGTTGTTGATTTGAAACATAGTTCCTCAAATATCCCTCTATCCATTTATTAACTATCTCTGTTTGTCCATCTGTTTGAAGGTGATAGCTAGTACTGGGAGTGAGTTCAGTTCCTGCCAAATGAAAGAGCTCCTTCCAAAAAGAGCTAAGGAATCTACTGTCCCGGTCACTAACAATGTTTATAGGAAAACCATGTAATCTAAAAATTTCCTTGAAGAACAATTCGGCCACTTGTGATGCCTTGAAATCAGATGTGATAGGAAAGAAATGTCCATACTTAGTTAGTCTATCTACCACCACATATATGCAATCCTTACCTTGAACCTTGGGCAACCCAGTGATGAAGTCCATGCAAATACTTTCTCATTTTTGTTCGGGAATAGGAAGTTGCTACAACAACCCTGTAGGAAAATTTTGCTCACTCTTGCTTTGTTGGCATACCATACATTCCTTAATGTGTTTAAGGACATCCTCCTTCATACCCTTCCATGAAAACCACTCTCGAATTTGCCTGTATGTCTTGAAGTATCCCTGATCACTAGCCAAAGGTGTGTCATGAAAGGCCCTCAATATCCTCTCCTTAGTTTTTGACCCTGGCACTAGGAAGATCCTGTTCTTGTAATAAATCAATTCATCAACAACCTTCTACCTGTTATCATCCACTAACTTATCCAAAATCTTTGTGGCAAAGGAATCTTTAGCATACTCTAAAATTATGGAGACTTTCCAATCAGCAGAGATAGATGATAAGGAACACAAGGCAGACTTTCTTGAGAGAGCATCAGCAACCACATTATTCTTTCCTTTCATGTATTCAATATCAAAATCATAAGCTTGCAATTTTCTTACCCATTTTTGTTGACGATCATTCAAATCCCTTTGGTTCAAGAAGAACCTGAGGCTATTATGGTCTGTCTTTACAATGAATCTCCCACATACCAAATATTGTCTAAACTTATGAAGTGCATGCATGATTGCCAACATTTCCTTATCATAGATGGAGTAACCTTTCTCTGATTGATTTAATTTTCTACTCTCAAATGCTATTGGATGTCCCCTTTGAGTTAGGACAGCCCCTATACCTTCTCCAGAAGCATCACATTCAACAACAAAAGGTAAAGAGAAATCTGGAATTGCAAGCACAGGGCATGAACTCATTACCTCCTTAAGCTTATCAAATGTTTTTTGTGCCTCTTCTGTCCAAAAAAAAGCTCCTTTCTTTGTCAAATCAGTCAAGGGGGCAGCAAGCTGAGAAAATCCCTTGGCAAATATCCTATAGTAGCTACACAACCCGAAGAAACCTCTCAACTGTGTAAGATTAGTGGGTGGAGGCCAATCCAAAATTGCCTGAATTTTTTGTTGATCAACCTGTACTCCTTTAGAACTTATAATATGTCCCAAATATAGGATCTCTATCAAACCAAACTCACATTTAGATAGCTTAGCATAGAAGGATTGCTATTCCAAGATTCTCAAAACAGTGTCTATGTGCTTTAGATGCTCTTCCCATGTTTTACTGTATATCAAGATATCATCAAAAAATACCAAAACAAATTTTTGAAGATGCTGGTTGAATACCTTATTCATACAAGATTGGAATGTTGCAGGTGCATTAGTGAGTCCAAATGGCATAACAAGAAATTCAAAGTTCCCATAGTGACATCTGAAAGTAGTCTTTTCCACATCTTCACTCCTCATTCGGATTTGATGGTACCCTGATCTTAAGTCAATTTTTGAGAAGTATACAACACCATGTAACTCATCAATGAGTTCATCTATGTGTGGTATAGGATACCTATTTTTTATGGTCTTCTTGTTTAGAGCCCTGTAGTCTATACACATTCTCATTGTACCATCCTTTTTCTTGACAAGTACCACAGATGATGCAAATGGACTAGAGCTAGGCCTTATGAATCCCATGTCTAGGAGTTCTTTAATAGTTTTTTCAATTTCTTCCTTATAACCTCTTGGATGGCGGTATGGGGTTGTTATAACTGGTTTGGCACCCTGTTCTAACTCTATAACATGCTCAAAACCTCTATCTGGTGGTAATCCTGGAGGCAAATCATTGAAAACTATACTATGCTTATCAAGAATATTTTGAATTTCAAAATGGAAATTACCTTGATTCTTTGGAGAGCTTGTTGGCTGGATTATGACTCCTGCTGCCCATGTTACTTGTCCTCTTCGAAAAGTCCTCTCCATCATCTTTGCAGAGACTGCCTTAGGTGCTCCATTCGATAAACTTCTCAATATGACTTCTTTCCCTTTGGAATGAAATTTAAAATCCATAGTTTGATGGTTCATGTAATAGCCTCCGATAGAGTGCAACCATTGAACACCCAATACAAGATCTGTCTCCCCAATACCAACCACATAGAAGTCATTACATAACTCATAATCTCCTAAGGTTATCTTGAGTTGTTTCACCACCCGTGTGCAAGGCATAGTGAATCCATCAGCTACCGTAACATTGAATCCCTCAAAATCTTCTGCTTTAAGCCCTCTTTTCATGACAAATCCCTCATCAATAAAATTGTGAGTTGCCCCACTATCAAGAAGAACTGTCAACCTTTGCCCTTCTAGTACCCCTTGAATTCGAAAGGGATGGTATCTTGGGACTCCCAATAATGCTGCTAAAGTGCAATCCTTGCTGATTTCTTTTTCTTTCTCTTCTTCTACCTCCTCCTTAGTATCATGAAATTCCTCATGCTCATCTGAATCAGATTCTGAAGCAACTTCAATATAGTGCACTTGACCTTTCCCCAAACATCTGTGTCCTGGAGCCCATGGTTCTCTACAAGTAAAACAAAGCTTTTTCCTTCGTAATTCACTCCTAGTCTCTTCATCTACCTTCTTTTTTGCCACATTTATCACATCTTTTGGTGGTAGTGTTGGGAAAGTCTTTTTCTGAAAATTTCCCTTATGTTGCAAAAGATTTGGGGGTTTTTGATTAGTGATTGATTTCATAGGCACGCAAGTTTCAAGTTGCAAGCTTCTTTTGATAGCTTCCTGTAAGGTTGAGGGTGAGAAAGCCTTAACCAAACCCTTAACAGAATCTTCTAAACCATCAAGAAAAAGATAAAAAAAATCCTCTTTTCACTCATATTAGGTACCATAATAGCCACTTTTTGAAACTCTTCTATATACTCATTAACTGATTTGGTTTGCTTCAGCTTTGACAATTCTTTAAAGTACTCTTCATCATCCTTGAGGTCAAATCTGTCTATTACTCTTTGACTGAAATCATCAAATGTAGTTACCTGATCATGACCTTGAGTAGTCATTCCATGATACCACCAATCATAGGCTGCATCTTCCAAGTATAGACTTGCAAATTGAACAGAATCACTCTCCTTCATGGGGTTAAGTGTGAAGAAAGTCTGTAATTTTTGTAGCCATGCTCTAGCTGAAATTTTGTTTGTTCCATCAAAAGTAGGTGCTGTAAACTTGCTTATTTTATTTTTGAGCTCTCTTCCACTTATGTCATGCTCCCTCCAATTCTCCTTCTTGGGCATCAAAGTGTTCATCATATCCACATATTCTCTAAAAGGAACTGAACTATGAAAGTCATCATCTAAGCCATTATAAGTAGCTCTTAATGCAATCAAGTTACCTGTAACCTCTTCCACGGGATTAATGGCTGGATTTGGTACTGGTGGATCATCTGTAGGCAAGAAAATAGTTTTAGTTGATTTAGATGGTGTGGATTTCAGATTTCTTGGCTCCTCTGAAGTGCTCCCTTTCTCATTAATAGATGCAACTCCTTGTAGTTTTTCTGTCAATATTCGCAAAGCCTCTCTAGTTTCTGCCAAACTATCCACTGTTTGTTTCTAAGTATTTTGGATCTCTTGGAAAAATTTCTTTTCCATCTCATCTGGATCAGTCATACTTTTCCCTTCCTTGGATTTTGTACTTTTACTTTCAACTGGAGGTTTGATCAAAATTTCTTTATTCTTTTCACCCTGCAAATATCTTTTTTCTCTTTCACTTAGTTGCATGCGACCATAAATTTTGACATGCAACTAATTAGAAGCAACATGTAACCATAGAATATGACATGCAAGATTTGGGTAGTTGTCAAAACTGACATGCAAGATCTGGGTAGTTGTCAAAACTGACATGCAAGATCTGGGTAGTTGTTAAAACTGACATGCAAACTTCTACAAACCCTCAGGATGGCAAGATCATGGCTCTGATACCATTGAAATTTCCCTTTTCTGATTTTACATGATATTTCAAGCCTCAAATCAGATCTTTAAAATCAAACAACTAATATCCCAAAGATCCACCAAATTTCTCAAGAAACCCCAAATCGGGTATGCTGAAAATAGTGCCAAAAGCTTCACAACTTCACAAATTATTAATAAATCTGAAAATGGATATTTTTACAAAAATTTCAGCAGCATAACAGCCTACAAATTTACATTTTCAGATCCGTATAGCCTTTACACAACAGCTCAAAAATGTAGGACAAAAACTATGCTCATCGAGCTCCCGAAATAGCACAAAATATGCCCAAAAACACCACAAAAACACTAATAATCTATCTTAGAAGTTTAATCACATTCCAATACATATATTAAGCTCTATTTTAACATTTAAAAGTATGATATACAGCAGCAACCCAAACTGATATGAAATACTCAACTGAAAACACCAAACTCATACAAAAAACACACCCAAAAACCCACAAATCTGCACTGTTCAGCACAAAGGCAAACTCTGTATGAGCATGCACATGGAATGGCTTCAAACTCTCGTTCTTAGCCTTTCTAGAAACCTACAAACTCCCATTCTTGGGTCTCCCTGGAAACCTGTAAACTCCCGTTCTTGGGTCTCCTTCTCCATAGGTTTTGCAGCCTCTGAAGAATAACAAAGAAATGAGCAAAAATCAAGTTCTGGAATCAGCCCAAAATGCCTCCAAACCTCTTAAAAGAGGGCATAACCCTAACTCATGTCCAAGAGAGGTTAATAAAATATAATTTAATAATAATTTTTATTTATTAGTCCATTGGTTTCCAAAGATTAGCCTCTTTTTCTGAAACTTCACCTTTTTGGAGCCTGCCTACTTTAGCAAAGTTTATTATTATTTTTAATTATTTGAAAAGGGGACATGACAATAAGAGAGAGGCAGAAAGCTATGGAGGCAGAAATTTCCAGATCCATAGATGAGATAGAATTATCTCAAGTGAATGTTTACAATGAGAAATCATCCTTATAAAGGAGATCGAAACCCTAAAAAAGGTCTAACCTAGGTTGCATCAAAATAATTAATTATTAGATGCCTAAAGTTTAGCTTAAGCAACTAAAGTTAATTAGGAATTATCTAATTGCTCTAGCACCCCCCCCTTAAGATAAACTTAGGGAGTAGCTAAAAATCTAGATACTACTAATGAAAGTAGAAATGGGTCCCAACAAACAAAGCCTAATGAGATACCCAAGCACAACCAAATCTCTGTAAAGAGGAGAAATAGAGAAAACTACATGGAAAAAACTCTACTCCAAAAAGAGATGGAAAACATGCTAAAAGAAACTAGTGAAGGACTAAAGAAGCCTCCAAACTAGGGAATGTCCCAGAAGATAGGAACAAGAGATGATCATGAAGAACATCACTAAAGCATGTAGAAGTTACAAAGCTCTATCAAAAGATGACTGCTGATCTAAAGAAGCTCCACTAAAATAGAACCTGACCAGGTAGAGAAGACTGTAATATGCATCGAATCAGGAGACAAACAACTAAACTTGAAAATACAGATGGTATAAAACACCAAAGCCTGAAGAGTTGATCAATCAAACCAAAGAAGCATGAGAAACAATAGTAGAATCCCCCCTAATACAGAGAGGGTGAGGTGATAGGCAACTAAGAAAGTGGGCCAAAAAGAACTACAAGTCAAGGAACCATGATCAAGATGCACAAAAGAGTACATAAATGTGTACTAAGGTGATCAATCTCAGACATGTCATGAGGCTAATGTCACAGAAGGGACACTCACTTGGACAAAGGAAGATTGAAAACAAGGCAAAACATCAACCCCCCATGACATTTTATCAGAGTAGTGCATGTATAATAAGGAACAAGATATAATGAATCCCAAGAGTACAGTAATCTATATGAGTGTCCTCAAATGAAACTACTCGAATTAGAAGGAAAAACAAGGCAAACAACTAAAATGAAAAATATAGACACAGTAAGGCACTTTATCTCAATGTGTTTGCAAGAATGCATACAAATGATGTCTATTATCAAAAGGTGAATTATCTCAAGTGAATGTTTACAATGAGAGATCATCCTTATAAAGGAGATCAAAACCCTAAAAAAGGTCTAAGCTAGGTTGCATCAAAATAATTAATAAAATTATTAATTATTAGATGCCTAAAGTTTAGCTTAAGCAACTAGAGTTAATTAGGAAATATCTAATTACTCTAACATTTAGAACTAGAGAAATAAAAGAGTGAAGATGAAATCTCTTCTTCTACTTTGAAATTTAAATATGAGGAATCCTTGGGCCTACATGATCTTCCATTTGAATTTTTAAAAATGAATATAGATATATTATTGATTATTTATATTAAGTGTACAAGGAAGCTATTGATATCAGTTCCCTACTAATTAGGTCATCATCAAGCTCTTATTAAAGGAAGTTGTGATAAAGAAACATTAGGGTTGAGTACTCGCTACTCTATTGAATGTGTCTTATAATATCTTAGCTAAATCACTTGACCAAAGAGATACTAGAGTGACCATTAATGATACTCACTTTAGGTTTATTGAAAGCATGTCTAATTAAGACAATTTAACTACTAGTTGGAAAACCATGAATTGGAAAGACAATTTAACTAGAAAGTGGGGATTTTATTGTTAGACTTTGGGTAAGTTTATGCTAGGGTGGATTGGTCCTTTACTAGATATCCATTTGTAAGCTTTTTTTTTTTTTTTTTAAATTTCAAGATGCCACTAAAATTGAGGTTAATGGGCATTTCATCATTTTGACTAGTAGGATCCAGTGCACAATGTTTCCCTCTAGCCCATATCCTTCTTGTAATTTCCATTGAATCTTTGTATTATGCTTCTAAGAATCAAGCTACTTAATCCCATTCAAGGCATTATCTTGCCAAATAATAATTCCCTTGTTAGTTATGCTATTTTTTGATGATAATACACTCTTTATTGTGTTGGATAGTATGAGTGTAGATAGCCTAATGAATACATTTGGGATTTTCTATCAAGGATTTGATTTTTTTTCCTGAATCCAACTCAATTAAGTCAAGTTGATTGGAGAGCATCTTTTTTGGCTCTCTCAAGCTCAATTGACAATGGGGAGGTCCAAATAAATTGTAACCTTGGGACTCTGTTTTCTATTAAGAATGCATTGAAAAACATATAATATTTGATAAGAAAATGAAAACCTATATTACTAACTACTTGTTTCTTTCTTGTAGGGCCCAAGTTTGCCAAAAAACATTGTCTCCATACTCTATTTATTATGTTTTTCTAGTTATCATATCAACAATATTTTTAATTTTATCACATAATTTATCTTGCTTTATGGAAAAAGTAACAACAAAAGTCAAGTAATCAAGAGGGAGTAGTGTTGTTTGACTAAAAGATGAAGGAAAACTGGGTCACAAGGATTTGAAATTGTAGTGGATATCTTTGGATTCAAAATGGATTGAAAGCATTAGTTGGAAATGAACAATGGAAATTATTCATTATTCAAAAATGTTCGAGAGGCAATGCCTAAATCTACTACATAGTGAACAAAATTATATCCCTATGATATCTTATTTGGTTAATTCTATGTTAAGCCTTTAGGATCTGATAAATTTTCTAGTATTTGTAAGGATTGGAAGTCAATAAAGGGATTTATTGTGGGAAGTGATGTTATCAAGAGTTGTAATATTGATGTTGTTAATGTCAGGTCAATTTGGTGGAGTTTATCTCACAAGAACAAGCCCCTTTCCTTCTTTGCCAATAAATTAGACAATATATGTGTATCTAGTTTTCATGATACACTCATAAGTAATCAACTTTGGAAGCTCAATCTTGACAACACAATTCGGTTTGCCTCTCTTAAAGCTTGTTGATATAAAATAAAAAATATTAAAAAATACAATTTTAGATGGCTTCTTTAGCATTCAAGTAGCTAGTTATTGGTCCTTCCCAATCTTCCATTTCTTCTATTTGTAATTGTGTTGATGATTTGAGTGTATTTTGTTAATGTAATTTTTCTTGGATAGGTTTGTAGAGATGATTTTAGTTGGCATGAGATTTATGTGGATATGTTAGAGGTTTGAAGGCTAATTTAGTTTCTTCTTACATTTTGCGCTCCAGTGAAAACTTGTGGTCTATTTGGAAAATGAGAAATGATATTTTTTAGCAAGTTAAAAAGAAGTATCTCATATAGTCTATTGGTAGAAAAAATTATTTCACTACTATTGAATTCATGTTTTAATGGCCTCAAAGCTTATGATAAAATAGATCCATGTATATCTTAGATGAAGGTTCTACCTTTGTTTGCAAGTCATATTCATGATACAAAATTTTGGTCCCATGATTTGAGGAAGATTGCTAATTGGTCTTATAAGAATATTGATTTTCAAATTCACTATCACAAACAAGACCATAATAAGGTTAAGAGAATGTTTATTTTCAAGGACTTACAGGTTACTTGCCAAAATTTTGATAAAAATAGTTGGGAGAGAATCTCTCCCCCTTTAATACCTTTCCTAGTTTTAAAGCCAACAAGAACCAAGATTAAAAAAATATATTGAAATAAGTCAATGATATTTCCTTATAGATAGACAACAAAAACTCTTAAATATACTATTTTTCTTATAAAAATATTTGTCCTCTTCTATTTAAATCCATATGATACTTTGAGCTATATGATGTAATGTATTTGTAATTTTTATTATTTTTAATCTTGGCGGGGCTCACAATGTGGATTCTCCTGACCAAATATATATTATAACCAAATTATATATCTATATAAGAATAGTATATATAAAAATTACTATTCACACTGTGATGCCCACCAATGTGGATTTTGTGTGTGTGTGTGTGTGTGTGTGTGTGTGTGGGTGTGTGCAAGGTCATGGTCAACCAAACTATGGCCTTAAGTGGCAGTGAAAAATCAGTAAATCAAGGTTATGTCAACTTGACACACAATTTTAAAGTGGTTCTAGACTTTATATCAAAAAATTGTAAGAAAATAATTTGTAGGAAATTGAATGTAGTTTGTAAATTACTAGGCCTTAGCTGGAGAAAAAAATATTTGATTTGTTAAAAGTTTGGATTTTAATGTAGTACTATAAAAATTTCAAGGCAAAAATAAAAAGTAGGTGTATGTTTGACCACCTTAATCAAAATCAAATGATAATATTTTTTAATATAATTATAGATATAAAATTTAGACTCATGCCCAGATGTGATGCATATTTTTGGGTATTTTTATTCCAAATAAATAATTAAATATGAATTTTCTACAAAAACTTTTTTCGAAAAAAAGATCTCATGTTTGACCACCTTAACTAATTGAAAACTTTACCAATTTGTTTTTCCTTATACTAAGAGAAGCATAGAATGTGACACAACTTTTGGATTTAAAATAATATTATACCATTTGAAAGTTATATCATTTTTTCAATCAGTATGTCAATCAACACTTTACAATCATTTTCATTGAAAATTAACTAATAAATACTTATCGAACTTAGAATTTGACATCAATTATATCAATGTAATCTCGAGAATATTATAAAAAACCCCTTTTCATTTCATTCAATTTCGATGAAAATAACATTGTCAGATGGCTATTTGAAGTTTGAGCTTCTCAAACACATTTTTTGGGTTGACCAAATAGGCTTGGTAAATAATGAGGCTAATGGGATACCCGAAGTCAAATCAGGTATTTGATTACTGCGAATTTTCAATTGAGAATTTTGGAGGGAAATTTGAGAGGAAACTTTTAGAGGGAAACTTTAGAAGGTTTTAGATGGAAATTTATTTTTGAGAAGTGTGGGCATTAATATTATTATTACATATGATTATGATTATTATTAACTATTATTATTATATATGAGTATAAATATTATTATATATAGTAATATGTATGATTATTATTAATAAATATAATATAGTTATAAATATAATAATAATTATTATAACTAAATATAATATAGTAATATATATGATAAATATTATTATTAAATATATATACTAATATTATATGATTTTTTTTTTTATTTGTAAAATGCCAAGGCCATTATGATATATTCATAAAAATTAAAATAATTACAATAGCGTTCCTCTGTTCAAAAGGGCATTGGTAGGAAATAACGATGAAAGAAAATCTCCAGTCTAGCTTGGGACCTTAGTCCTATATTATTACAAATTCAAAGGGGCATACCGCCATCAAAATATGTTGATTAAATTTTACATTTGATATTTTACAACGAAAAATACCGAATAGAGCTTTATGAATCTAACAACTCCTTTTAGTGAGATTCTGGTATTCTTTTAATTTAGGCGAAGTGATTAGAATCTTGCATCCCTGTTTGACTGCCTTGCCATCAAGCTGGTTAGTAGTAAACTTATATAATCTCCAAAAATTTATGTCCAATACTGAATCAAATCTAAATAAATTCGAGAAAAGTGCCTCAACAAACAATAATAATCTCTTATCAATGTCAGAAATAAGCTCTAAACATAACCCACACATGAATAAAGGAACCAAAATCAAATACGTAAAGAAGAGTTCAAACTAACAATCTAAAACCTATATATTCCTATGATCATCCCTTTGCCTTTGAATAACTCAGTATAATTACACATTAACTGTAGATTAAAAACTAAGAAATGAGATAAACAAGCCCCAGACCTAGGAGACTCAAATTGAATCATAACTGATATAGCTTGATCATACCAGAGCTTTAATAAATAGAATCCATATATAAGCTCAAAAACCTAAATTTGAAATAGAAACTCTCCTCAACCATTCATAAACTCCCATATCCAAGAGCTCACTAAACTTCTTAGTCTTGAGAAAGGGGTAATGCTAGACTAAGCCAAACCTACTAAACTCTAAGGATGTCTAGACTTAGTACACCCAAATGCAACTATCTGATCACCTATTAGGAATTCCTCCTGGAGAATATGTAACCTTGACTAGACTCCCATATAATGTTATTTAAAACATTATCAAACCTACTAACACCCTACTAAACTACAAGAATGATTTTAATTTAAAACAAACTAATGCAATCACAGTTTATCTTTCTTATGTGATGAGTAACCAGGTACCTGATCCATGACCGTAAAAGATGTCCCTGTAATCTAAATTAGCTATACGAGTTTCAAACTAGAGAGAACATAAGAGATATGACACCTTGCTCAAACCAGAGCAAGAAAAATCCTACACTAAGGCAAGCAATTTAATGGTTGCCAAAAGGGGAGAAAGGCAAAACATGACAGAGGACAAAGAAAACCAAGGAGATGAAACCTATAATGCATGAAAAGAGAATCATGGGAAGGGTTGAAGACGGATAGCTGAGAAGCTCAAAAATAGAGGAATGGCTAGACATCCAATCCAAACCCCTATTTCCAAGAGGAACACAACCACACTATATGAGATCATGCCAGGATCATATGGAAAACATGCTAAAGTGTCAAGCAATTGAATAATGAAAGATTCTGAAATGATATTAACCTATCTCAGAATCTAGTAGCATTTAGGAAGATGAGAGAATACTAAGGGACTAGACCAAGTATCCACAATAAACAAAGAACTCTTATCATCAGGAGGAGTTCAATTGGACAGTTCTCTCCTTTAAGAAACAACTTAATCCAATAAGGGATCCATACTACCCATATATATCAAGAAAAAAACCTACTGTATTACATCCCTTAACCAAAGGAAACTCTAGCAGCTATCACCATAACAACATAGAAGATAATAAATAAAAACTAACAAGCTAGAGACTACATAAATTATCAACAAGAAATGAAGACTTTCATCCCCAATTAGAGTCCATATATTAAATCATATGAGATTTACCTAAATGATACATATACAAAAACCAGTTAAGTTAATAGATCTGTGACTTGGAAACTAACTTCTTTAAACAAAGAGGGAGATTGCGAACAAAGGGCATACACCAAAGTCCTAACGACACATTTTCAAAGAAAAAATAGATTAGCAACCCATATACAAAAAGAGACCTATATTAAGAGGTGTTATCCAACCTGATCATTGCTCAAGCAAAAATATTCAAACTACCCATATTTAGAGTATGCATAAATCGAATCCTCAAAATAAGGCAGAATCTCCATAGCCTTGGATTAAGATTATCCTTAATAGTAGCCATATATTATATATAAAAATTGAGAAGCTCTCATACACAATGAGGGAAAAGCTAGGAAAGAGAAGCTATGGTATAATGTCTGTACATATGTAGGATACTAAGATATTAAACTAGAAAGTCGTAAGCATACCAACAAAATTGCTTACTCTGTATAAAAAACCTACTAGTAAGATTCTGGTCCTAAGGGATACTCATATTTCAACCGGACCTCTACCTTCCTTCCATTGGACCATGATCACATCTGTGATGTCACTAAACTATTCCACCTAGTGATTCAGTGAGAGCTCAAACTCAACTTTCCTTCTGCTTGTTCTTTCTACATTTGGAGTGCTGAAGTCCAAATTGTTTAGGTTCTCGAATGTCACCCTAGGCTGGATGTAGGCATTAAAGAGATGGAGATAATTAATTATCCATTCCACATTATCTTCAAGAATGATGCCCCTCTAGCAAAGAAGAAAATTTAGGTTGGCCTCCATCTTTGTCCACTCACGATAAAATGTAAAGTTCTCTCGTATGACCAGAGATTGGTGGCGGGGGGCTGTGTCTAGGTCTGGATGGCCAAGTGGAAGATTCATATATTTCTCAGGGAAGGGAATCCAAAATTTTTGTCTATACTTGTGAGGCCTCGCCTTGACCCATCGTAGCATAGTGATACATTCCTATTATTTTGATATTCACAACTCAAGATGTCGAGACATTATCTGATGCTTAGAACATACTATATTATTTCATGTTGTGTGATGTCACTTTCAGATATATTTGATGTTTGTCATTTAATGTTTCATGTATATGTATGTTGATGAAATTAGTAAATGTAGGATTGAGACTTTGATTTAAGAGATTTTAAATGGTTAAGAATTAAGCAGGATGAAGAAACCCTTATTGATGTATGTTTCAATTTATGTGAATTTTTGATACACATACATATATGTACATGTGAATTTACAGGACTACTGATGTGTGCAATGAGTGTGCAGGTATTTTAGCCGAGAAACCCGACGAAGGAACATAATTGATCTCTATGTGCTAATTTTGGAAACCATTTTGTTCATAATTCAAGTATTGTATTGTGAGATGTATGTATGCATCTTTTTGTGTTCAGTGATTGTTAGTGTTCGTAACTATGTTCTTTTAGTGTTGCTTGACACTTGTAAATTGTTTATGTTCTTCAGTGTGCTGATAAGGGTTAGTTGTGTAACCTTTGGACCTAAGTTGGTTTAAGTTAGTGTCAGTTTACTATTTGGTTCTTAATCGAGGTTAGTTGTCCCTTAATCTAGATTAGTGCTTAATCTGCAATGTTAGAGTAGTTAGATGGCCCTATTTTATTCCTAGCTTTTGTTTGGCTCTAAAACTATTCCTAAGGCTTTAAACATGAAATAATTATACCCAAAGGGTATGGGTATGGGTTAGGGGTCTTTTCCAACCCCTAAGCCCCTTTTTTTGACTTTTGAGGCCACTCAAAAAGTCTCTTTTTGCCTTTCTGAGAAAATTGACTATGGCTACCATGAGTTGCCTCACCTCACCTCCATTTAGTGTTTAACCATAGTGTGGGTTGAGTTAGGAGCTTCTAGATTTGTAGGTGGGTGGGTGAAGTTATTGATCCCTTTGGTGGTTGAGTTTGAGGCTTATTTAGAGGCCCTTCTTGGACTAGTGGAGGTTGTTACCCAATCTCTACATTTAGAGAGGAGTCTTGAAAGATTGGAGCAAGGAAGGGAAAAGATCTACTCAAACTTGTTCATTGCCATTACCTCTTTGTGAAGGTAGGAATTCTCATCTCTCTTGTATAGATTTTCATGTTTGTTTCATGCTTATGCTACCTTGTTGTTATGTGAATGTTTGTATGATTGTGGGTATGTTGGGAAGATTTGAAAACCATGTTAATTTGGATTATTTCCTTTCAGGTTTATGTTTGCAAATTTGAGATTTTCTTGCATGGGTGCTTTGGTATTACTCACCCTTGGATAGGGTAGAAGTGACCAATTTTGGGAAAGGTCTATTTAGTTGGACTCCAACCAGTGTAGAGTCTCTTCTCAGGATGAGAAGAGGGAGAGAGGGTAGGGTGTTATGGGCCCCTACTTGTCAGCGAAAACCTTGTATGAGTATGGCATGTTAAAATGGAAGAACAGAAGTTCTTGGTTTATAGCCTCGATTGGGCATCTATTTTGGTGTTGTGCTTGACTTCTTCTATTGGAAGAATCCACCTTTCCCTAGTGTTGATTCATTGTGAATCATATTGTGATAACCTTGTATGTATATGCATGTTTGAATTGTTCTTGGTCATGCTTGTGGTCACCTGTCAGATTCTGTTCCCTCCATGGTTCTTGAAATGTGTTGCAGAAATCGTTATGAATCCCTTGATGAGGGTCATGAAGAAAATTCAATTAATTTTTTGTAATTGGGATTGATATCCTATGTAATTTTTATTTCAAACTTTGTTGTAATGGCAACGAAGCCGAGTTTTCTTCCTGGTTCTTTCCCAGCTGAGCCTTTGAATTAAGTTTGCTAATAAAATTGGTGTTTGAGTATAATTGGTTATCATGTGATTTAATCATGATTTAAATTTAGATGGATGCACATCAAAAATAGGATGGAATTTATGTTGGTTTAATTTGGCAAAATTTCAAGTTTTCTTATATGTTGAAAATGAAAATTATGATCATGGATGTAGATTCAGTTTTCATGATTACTAGAATCAAACAATTATTGCATTATTGAACAAAATAGATAATTCATCTCCTTGGTATATTAGTTGCATCAATCCTTTTGACTTGCTTTTCAAAAAAATTACCCCCTCTTGGTAAATATATCAACTTAAAAAAAATCTATACTTAGAAATTTTAAGACAAAAAAAAAAGTGTTTCAAGAGAGTAAAAACTCTCTGCCTTTTGTATGGGAGATCAAATTTAAATACTTTTGGTAACAGAGAATCAAAAGATTCCCTAAAAAGATCCTTTTTTCTTTATTAAAAAAAAAAATTAGATTTAAAAATAAAGAAACAATAATAAAATCTATTTAAAAAAAAAGAAAAAGAAATTATAACCTAACTAATATCCTAAATATCTATAACCTTACCTATAAAACTTTATGGGATTAATGCTTCCCCATATTTTCCTTGTTGGTCGCAGCTCTTTTATAGGGGTTGAAAAAACATTATGATGTAACATTTAACTAAGTCGACAAATGGTTATGAAGGTGATGTCACTGTGTATCGTCCCATCTTCCTTGCAAATTTTAAACCTCCAAAATGCGTTAGGTTTTTCCTTGATGGATATTGCTTGTTTTTTAATTCTTTTGCCACCTTTTTTCTTATTGGTCAGTGCTTGCTTTTTGGGTTGGGGGCCTTGGGAAGTGCTTGAAGCGTTGACGTACTTTATGAAAAATGTTTATGGTGTTGGGTGGGTGTCAGTTTGGGTTGACAGGAAGTTTTAAAAGTTTATGATGTTAAATTTTTCTTTGTTATTCACCTTGTACATAGGTAAGCACTTCTTTTGGGGAAGTATGTGTGTCAGATGTGGGGAAGTCGATTTGACTTGTAGGAAGTCTAGAAATCCACCCAAGCTTCATTGGGAGGAGTGTAAAGGGGGTGAGTGGATTTGATAGGTTAGGATGTAAGGAAACCCACTTGTCAAGTGGGCTAGGATAGTATGATGTTAGGTTAGTAGGTATTAGTAGGGGTTTAGCTTTTCATAGATTAGTTTGTTGTTTATTTAATTTTTAGTTTGTGTCATATTATATGTTTAATATTTAGTTTTATTTAATAGTAGTTTAGATTAGTTGCTTGTAAATTATTAGTATTAGTTAAGTTAATGGTTATAACTAGAATTCAATTAGTCCTAATTTAAAAGTATAGATGTAAGTTAGTATTACTAAGATTGTTGATAGTATGTAATTTTAGGAGCAATGCTAATTAAATTGATATTTGTTTTTGGAAGGCCTCCAATCTTGAAATGTAATTAGTAGATTTAGTTTAGGTAAGTAAAGTTTAAATAATTAAAGATAGTTGATTTCAACTCTTTCAATTTTAGATCTTATGGATGTAATTGTTCATTTAGATTGATTTATTTTAATTAAAATTTTAAATATATTTAGTTTTAGTATTGAAGTTAGTTAGAATTTTTGAGTAATAATTGGTTTTAAATTTAAGGTTATTGTCTATCTAAAATAAGTTTAAAAGTAGATGTTAATTGCTTAGTTTTTTAAATTAAGCTAATTTGAAGTCATCTACATTATTATTTAAATAAATTGTACTATAATGTTGTATAAGAAATGTAGGATCATAACTTTGTCGATATAAACCTTTTAACGAAAGTTTCAAAAGCTTATCGATGTATTCATCCTCTAGAGTTTTAAACTTAAGATGAATTGTAGTGAACCTTCACTTCTCTTGCAAGAAATCATTTTAAAAACTTAGAGTATTTTAATTTTAAGTAAATTAAAAAAAAATTGTGTGTTTTTGCCCACGTAGTTTGGGCATTACAATACTATAAACCACTTGTTCAAGCCCCTTTCTCCAAGAAGGGACAAACAGGACATGACAAAGCCTTACTATGATAACCACTTGAACTTTGGCTCTTACCAGATAGCCAATGAATGACCCAATGATGTCACTATTTTTTCTCCAAGTGTATTGATAATAAAAAACCCCTTCACCCAGGGCTTTGTTGATAGCAAACTGTGTCATGTCATCCACTGGGTATAGAATTCGATTCCATCTTTTTGGTTTCACTGCTCCACAAAAGGCCATAGTGCGCTTCTCTGAAGTATGGAAGAGAGCTATATTAGATTTCATGCTCAACGATGATAGAGACAAGCCGAATCCATTTGATAACACTCAGGGGATGTGAAGGGAAATTTTTGGAAGGCAACAGATAAACTACAGGGGCAAATGCGTAGAAGAAGATAAACAATGATAAATAAATGTTGAGCCATAGCTCATGATCAACCATGATGAGGAAGATCATTACATGATTCTCCTGATGACCACACATATGAAGCTGGCACTGAGATGATGTGAATGGTACCGCATCCATCCATCTCGACTAATGATTATTAATGCTAAGCCAAAGGGTATCAGATATATAAAAATAGATAAAAGGTGGAATAAACTAAAAAAGATAAAATTATACTAAATCTGCCAAACATAGTCTAGGGAAGATTTTTAAAATAGTTAACATGGGTTAGATGAGAATTAAATAGGTCAAAAGATAAGTCTACCTTAAGTATGGGTATAAAGAGAAAATTAGGAAATTAAGGAGCTAGAGAGTAACCGTCTTTTATAAGCATGGAATTAGCTCCATCTACTCCTAAGTTAGCAAGATGGTCTGCAAGTTGATTACCTTCCCTATAGATATGGCAGATCCTATAGTCATCAAGCTTGTCTATAAGGGATAGAGAAACTTCTAGTTGAGAATTGAGTGCCCAATTGGGAGTGGACCATTTCCTTATAGCATTTACAATAATCTGAGAATCGCCTTCAATAAAAACTTTAGATAAATTAAGCTGAAGATATAATGGGATTCCTTGGAGGAGGGCCTCAAGTTCAACTATATTATTGGATGTGGGCAGAATCGATCAAGCTTTTTTGGTAATCCAAAGCCCATCCTCATTATGAATGATGCATCCAATCCCAGCTATACTCGAATTTCCTCGAGCTGCCCCATCAAAATTCAATTTAACCCATCTAGGGGGAGGTGCCTCCCATTTACAATTCTTCCTAGCCTCTTTGTTAGTCTTAGAGTAATACAAAGGGGAATTAATCAAATTAGGCCAGGTTTTCTTCATAAGGCCATCCCAGTTGGAGAATGAGCCTTCTTCTAGGTTCACCTTCCTTAAGTATGAATTAATAGTTTCTACTATGCAAGCTTCTATTTTGGATATAAGATTCTCAGGTTTGAGATCTAGATTAAGAAATATGCAGCAATTCATTTCCTTCCAGATTTCCCAAATCATGATAGAAAGTGAGATGTTCCAAAGTTTACTATAGACACCAATGCCATTAAAAGATGGCCATCCCTAGATTAAATCAGTAAATGATTTAGGAAAGAGGGATGACCACCCCAGCATCCATCTAAGCCATTCCCAACATTTTTGAGAATAGGGGCAAAGATAAAGAAGATGATCCATGTTCTCTGAACTTTGATGATAGAGAGCACATCTTGAAGGGCCTTGAAAACCTACAACATTTAATATATCCATAGTGAGGATCCTATTTTGAATTGCAAGCCAAAGAAAGAATCTGACTTTCAAAAGGCAAGAGGGATCCCAAGAAAGCTTAAGTGGGATGTCCACAGATACTAGTTTATAAGCTTGTAGAATGCCCTTGTATCCATCTTTGACATTGTATTTCCCATTATTACAAGATGCCCAAATAAGGGTGTCTCTTTTATTAGACTGTATAGGTTTCCTACCTTCCACAAACTTCTCAAATTGGTAGATTGCTTCTTCATCAAAATCTAGACCTCTGAGAGATTTCCACTTCCAAGTTGGAGAGCATTCAGAGTCCGCCAAACTACAATAGTTTCTAACTTTGCTGCCCCAAAGCTCAGTTAGCTTATTCTTAAGTGTCAGGGGGACCTTGTAGGAGGAGAGTGGAGGTTTACCTTCCTAGGAATCTTTCCAGAATAATGCCTCTTCCTTAGATCCAACATCCCAAGTTAGGCATTTATTGATCAAATGGCGACACTTCATCATAAAATTCCAACATTCAGACCCTTTAGGAGGGGAGCTAATTCTAAAAATTGAAAGTGAGTCCTCTACAATAAGGTATTTATTATAGAGGATCTTAGCCCATTTACGGTTGTATTCGTGGTATAGCCTCCAAATGAGTTTTGCTCCTAAGGCTTTGTTTTGCCACTGTAGGTTTTTAATCCCTAAACCCCCAAGGGTCTTGGGTTTACAAATATTTTCCCAGTTGATAAGAGCTAATTTATCATCATTGTCCTGATCATTCCAAAGAAAGTTCCTCATATTAGAACAAATTTTTTAAAGATTTTGTTTAGATAGAGGGAGGCAAGATAGAGGGTAAGTTGGGATGGCTAAAAGCATTGCCCGTATCTTAGTGCATTTTCCAACCTTGCTGAGCCATCTATCCTTCCACAAGCATAATTTTGAATCCAGTTTTATAAGAGTATTATCCCAAACCTTTCTTGATTTTGAACCTTTCTCTAAAGTTATACCCAGATATTTACATGGGAAGGTTCTTTTCTTGAAACCCATAATCCTACAAATTTGAGATTCCATATCTAGCAAGGTATTTAAGAAGAAAATTTCAGATTTTAGAGCATTGACCTTTTTTCCTAAGGCTTCCATATATAAATCCAAGATACCTTTAAGGGAACAAGATTCAAAGATCTTACTCTTTCTTGGGAGAATGGTGTCGTCAGTGAATTGCTGATGAGTAATATTAGGCATGTTTTTCATGATAGTAATCCTTGATATTTTCTGCTTATTATAAGCATCTATCACTGCTCTCCCAAATATTTTTTCCATGATGATGAAAAGAGAGGGAGAAAGAGGGTCCCCTTGCCAGATGCCTCTCAAAATATCAAAATAGCCTTCAGGTGTACCATTGACAAGGACCGAGATCTTAGGTGTCAAGATGAATTTGAAAATTAAGTTAACCCATTCATGAGAGAATCCAAATGCTTCTAGCATCTTGCATAGGAATCTCTAATCCACCATATCATAGGCTTTTTGGATATCCAGTTTCATGAGCATACATACTTCCTTATTAAGGCCTACAGAGTGAATCGTCCCTTGAATGGTGATGATGCCATCAAGGATGGATCTACCTAGCATGAAACCAATTTTTTCCTCAGAGATAATCTTGGGGAGAATCTCTTTAAGCCTATTAGCTAGAATTTTGGAGAAGATTTTATAGACTGTATTGCATAGTGCTATTGGTTTGTAATCACCTAGAGATTCAGGGTCACATTTCTTTGGAATCAAAGTAATAAAAGAATGATTGATTTTAGCAAGGATGGAGCCACCATTTCTAGAAGCTTTGATGGCTTTCCAAAGATCCTGACCTATAATATCCCAAAAATTTTAGAAGAAGAAGGCCTGGAATCTACCTGGGCCCGGTGATTTATCTGGGTTCATGTCAAAAACCACTCTCTTGACTTCTTCTAAAGTGATTGGTCTATTAAGGTTTTTATTTTCATCTTGGGTAACAATTTTAGGAATAACTTTTAAAAGACTAGATGTCATAGTATAATTTGAGCATTGTTGGTTATTCAAAAGATCTTGAAAGTAATCAACAAAGGTGTCTGCTATTTCTTCAGGATTTTTAGCTAAGTTTCCTAGCCAGTCTTTAATGCATGTGATTCTGCTCTTGGATCTGTTATATAAGGTAGAATTGTGAAAAAAATTGTGTTGCGATCACCCATAGCTAACCATCTTTCTCTCAATTTCTGTCTCCAAAAGTTTTCTTCTTTGGATAGGATTGACTCTTGCTTTGCTAGCAATTCCTTTTCAAGGAGATAGCTACTATTGTCCATGTCCTTACTGATAACCTCTAAATTTAAAATTTTAAGTTGATTTTCTATATCCAACTTTTCTTTGAATATGTTATTAAATTGTTCTCTATTCCATTTAAGGATGCACTCCTTTAGCATCTTTAATTTTTGGTTAAAGAAAAACATTTTTTATCCTACGTAGCTATCTTGGTCCCACCATAATTTGACATTGTGAATGAAGTTTGGGTCTAGAAACTACATCTTCTCACATTTGAAAGGGTTTCTAGTAGGCTTGTGAGGCTTGGTAAATTCAAATCTGACCGGGAAGTGGTCAGATCTAGCAATGTGAAGAATTGAAGACTAAAAATTTAAGTTGTTGATGTCTAATTCACCTTTTATTAAAAATCTATCAAGCTTTTTTGCGATATAGGGAAAGTCCTTTCTCCTATTGTTCCATGTATAGGTCCCATTACTAGTAGGAATGCCAATTAAATTGTGCAAAATGCACCATTCTTTAAAGTCTCTGGATGCTTGTGAAAGCACTTGTGAACCTCCTATCTTTTCCTTAAAATCTAAGATCATATTAAAGTCACCCCCTAATATACAAAGTTCATTATCTAGACTTTCCAAGAGTTGACCAATCTCATTCCAAACTAGTAATTTATTCATATTGTTAATGGGACCATACACATTAATAATTGTAAAGTTTAAATTAGATTTTAAACTTTGTGCTTTTCCACTAATCCATTTTTTATTACTATTACGAATATTAATATTGACCTTCCTAGGGTCCCAGAGGATGCCCAAACCCCCAGAGGCCCCTATAAATTCTTGAAACACAAAACACCATGCTCCAAGCATTTTGCTAAATTTATCTATTTCTACTGAATTTAATTTAGATTCCTAAATGAGAATAATATCAAAATTAAAGGATTTGAGGTTATGTTTAACCTCTTTTTGCTAGGGGCATTAAGGCCCCTAGCATTCCATGTGGTGAGTTTCATACTTGAGCGGGAAGGCACTTCCCCTTCCCATTGTGAAACAATTGATCTATCTTCTGCAAATCCTTGTTGAGACTCTCTGATTCTCTAAGTTCCTTAAGTGACTTTCTCCCTATTTTGCCTTTTTTCTTGCCACAACAAGGAGACTTAGGCCCAATTTGTGTCATGTAGATCCCAAGTTGTCTAATGTTCATCTCTGTTGTCTGAACTGTGTCAATCTTTCTTGCTAGCATATGTTCCTGATGCTCTAAGTTATTTTCTTCAATAATTTGGTTATCTATTTCAAATTGTTTGGAAATTTTGAGGCTAGTTCTTTCATTTGAATATTCAATATATCTCTTCTGATATTTTCACCCGAATAGTTCTCACCACCCAATTTAAGGACCCTCCAAATGAGTTCCTCCTTCTGTGTTACTGATGACTTATCAAGACTGTTTGGACTGAAAACTTGGACTAGCTCCTCAGTAAGCTGATCGATCATTATAGCATGCTCCTTTGCCATATCTTATTTATCATATAAAGAATCTGAGATACATTCCTCATTCAAAAATTCTTGGAACTCCAATATTGGTAAATCTTCTGCTTGGGTCTCTCCCTTGTGTGTCTGTTGGTTTGTGCTGTTAGGAGTAAAAGGTGAGCTGTTGTTAGCGAGGGGAGTCTACCAAAATTTACTAAATGTTCTAGGTGGATTCACCATGTTTTCTAAAGCTAGGGGCAGAATTGAAAGAGAGGTGTTTGTGTCCTTTCGTAATTCTTTTTCATTACTTACTCTGCTTGAAGTGACTAGCATCAGATTTTCCCTCTCCTCTAGAAGACTTGCTTCATTATCCTCTGAGTGACTTGCTTGATATGAAGTGGAGGATTCTTCCTTATGAGGATCATAATTCTCTGATCTATTCAATTCTATTCTCACCCTCTCTTTTATCCCATATATTTGGTTGGTCCTTCTCTAGAGTGAAGGGAGAAGAAGGGTACTCAATCGGGGTCTGCCAAAATTTGGATATTCCTTCGATTCCTTTACTGCTGGGATTCACTGTCTTTGGTTCAACCTCTCTCTCTAAAAGCAACCATTCCTAGTCCTAATTTTATACTAAAATGGAGGTGTTGTTCCTTCCCATCTCTGCTATAGTGAATAGAAGAGTTTTTTCTTTTTCTAATATGTTTAGATTAACCTTCTTATTTCTATCTCTTCTCGAATCAATTCTAGAGACTTCTTTTCTTCTCTATATCTCTCCTATTATACAAAATAGCATTTTGGAGAGACCTTCTTCTTATTTGTTTCCTATTTTAGGTATAGTTAATACTAGGCCTTTCTTATTACTCCTCTCTATATCTTTTTGTACATCCTGCTCAAAATGGCTTACGATTTTATCTAGTTTTGTATTAAGATGATCTAGGCTACCCCAATCTTCCTTGCTGGTACTGACATTCTAATTTTCCAAATTTGCTAAGGCTGAAACTAAGCACTTTCCTTGCTCTTTATCATTGTTAGTATCTTTGATGTGTATAGAAGCAAGCTCTTCTTCAGTCTCAATAGTATTCTCCTTGTTGTTTTGTTGTTTTGGTTTAGTCGATTCATAACCACTATTTATAGTATCATTTCTGATTACATTTGTTTATTTTTTCTTATGTTTCTTTGATCTCTTTGGGGACCTCCCAACCTTTCCCCCTTTAGTTTTTTCCATTAAGTCTGATTTTGGAGCTGGTGAGGAATCTTTTTCCTTGCCTATTATGATGCTTTTTAACAAGATCCTCGACCCTTTCTGTGCATTCTGATCATTCTGATTCTCTAAATAGGAGATCTTCTTACCTTGTTCTTGATTCCTACTATTTATTACAGAGCTCATCCTGGGGAATTTGCTTCTAAAATCTGAGGTAAGGGGAAGGATCTTGGGTTTGATTTTGTGAAACTCATCAGATCTCAAGATGTTAGTGATTTTTCCTTTATACATTTGAAATTTAATGTCATAAGAAGCTTTACATGTTACAACTCTCTTTTGGATTTCTAAAGGATGTTTAATGTTGACATTAATGAGGATTTTAACATTATTATAGTAGATAAAAGATGCATTAATAGCTATGACTTCACCAATTGTAGAACCTGAAGAATAAATAATGTCTATATCATACAACTTTGGAGGGAGAGCAATCAGGTTAAACCATGTGGGGATCATGCAATTGACCATTTCTAAGTGAAAATTATGGAACCAATCTACAAATTTGACATAGTAACCTCTAAAAAAACATTCAAAAATAGAAATGAGTTCTTTTTTAATAATTTCTTCCTCACATTTTAAGAACAATGTATTATCTGAATGGTGAAAAATACTTACCTGTTCCTGACAGTTGTCTTTAAGCCACTCTATTAAAAGTGGGATTTCTTTTAGCAGATCATTCTAGATAGCAAAAACCCCTTTCTTAAGACAATCATACCAAGAATTGTCTGCTACTTCAATGAAAATCCTAATAGGTTTACCTTGGGGTTTCTTTAGGGGGGACCCTGAAGTTGTCTTAGGGTTAGAAAACTGGTTGGTATTGATTTGTCTGTGATGAGGGGGTATAGAGGAGAAAGGGTAAATAGGCTTAGAAGGAATCTTAACAGCTGGGGTCATGACCACCTGTGATTTACTCCCTGAATGGGATAGAGGGTTTATAAGCTTGGACTGCACATATCTAGTCAGGTTGAAAACTTGAATTTGGCCATCTAACTCTTCAACAGTGAAGAATGGAAGATGGACAAGGGATTCAAATCTACTTGAGGAATCAAAGGAAGCTTTTGCGATGTTCATCTTACCTTGAAGCCATCCTACCCAAAATTGGCATTGATTTCCTCCTGAAGGTTCTTCTAAGGCCGAAAACCTATTAGCCGTCGGAACCTCAAATCTAGTATCCACTTTCCCAAACTTGTAACGAATTTCACTGTGGTTAGCTATGGAGCCGCCTCTCCTATGGAGGTCTTTGGGTTGCTTCTTTTTGTTTTGATGCCTCCATTTTTGGCCTGAATTTCCCACAGATTTCATATTCAAATTTTTCATTTTTGCATGCAGAGCAGAAGTTTTTAATAGTTAATAATGTAATATTATATGATTATTATATAATAATATATGGTTTTTTTTTTTTGAGATCGATGAATTTTGTATTTCAATTACTTCATAAAAAGTTTTACAAAATACTTCATTACAAACATTATCTTCTCTTGCTACATCCTTTCTTCACTAATCTACTACTACGACCTTCACTCCATCTACTATCTACTATCTACTATCTACCTCCTTTAACTTTTACAAAATGGAGAGTCCAAACAAAATCAATCTCTGCTAATTTACTACTGCCCTCTCCTTAACATTAAATTTTCAAAAAATTGTAGACTATGTAATTCTATATTACTATCCTACTAAGCATCGCTTCAAAGTGCTAATATTCTTCTTGATTTCAACATATAAAAACTTATCTTTTACCCATCATCTTGTCAACCCAATACAGTAACTTTGCTGCTAAGGAAACTAAGCTTGAGCCTCCTTCTATGAGAAAATGAGTGCCTCCAAGCCACTACTTTTACCATTGTTGTAGGTGTTTTCCTTTTTTGAATAGGTTTGCCCTGTGGTTGTGCAAATAGTCTGCCACCTTGGGACATTGAAGCTTCCTGACATGTGTGTGCCTTCACACTACCCCTTTGGTCTACTCTTCTCTCCTCCATCTTCTTCTCTACAAACTTAACCACTGCTCCCATATGTCCCTTACTGCTAGAATTCTCTTTTCCATGGGCCTCAAATAACTCCATAGAACTAGCCGTTAATGTTGCTAGCCCCTATCCCTACATTCCTCCATGAGCCATCAAACATACAGAGTTCAACCCCAGTATCTACCCTCACCACTACATCGTCAATCCCTTTTTCCTAAGCCACTTTGATACATATTTTGGCTACTCTTGGTGCCTTCTCCTTGGATGATTCAACCAAAAGGCCAACCTTAGAAATAAGGACAATAAGTCCAAATTTGTCTATGACCTATAGTCCATGCTCATGAACTCATTCCTAAACAACGTGTGCAAAGAAACAACAAATTCTTCATCCTTGAATTCAAAAACATTATGTAGCCTACTAAGCAGTCACCTTTCCTCTAAAAGTAGGGAGTTGTTTAGTGGCCTGTAGTGAGAAGTTTGCCTCCATCTTCGACAATCTATCTCCTATGCTCTGCTACACTTCCAGAATGATCTCCTAAAGCTCAGCTTTGAAAATTTGTGTTGAAAGCTACCTCCCCTATATTCCTTTAATCTCCTTTCTTTCCTTCCTCCATACGACATAGGTTCTTTCTCATCATGACATTATCGAAGGGGTTCATAGGTTAACCTATAATCCCTCTCGATGCATTTTATGACAACATATGTCCCTAAGGCCCCTAGTGACCCCTTTTGATGCATTACCAATGGGTCCCTAGGGGTCTTAGAGTCCCTAGGGACATATGTTGTCATGAAATATGTCGATACAGGTCATAGGTTAACCTATGAAACTTTTTGACATATTAGAATCAACAAAATGGGTCCCTAGGGGTCTTAGGGCCCCTAGGGACATATGTTGTTATGAAATGTGTCAAGATATCAATGCATTGGAACCAATTGAATGCATCCCTAGGAGCCCTAGGACCCCTAAGGACATACATTGTCATGAAATGCATCGACAGGGGTCATAGGTTAACCTATGACCCCTCTTGACACATTAGAACCAACAAAATTTGTCCCTAGGAACATATGTTGTCATGAAATGCATTGATAAGGGTCATAGGTTAACGTATGAACCCTCTTGATGCATTAGAACCAACCAAATGCATCTCTAGGGGTCCTAGTACCTCATGTTGTCATGAAATGTGTTGATAGGGGTAATAGGTTAACCTATGATCCCTCTTGATTCAATGGAACCAAAAAAATGTAACCTATGACCTCTCTCAACACATTTGAACCAACCAAATGCATCCCTAGGGGTCTTAGGGCCCCTAAGGATATACATTATCATGAAATACATCGATAGGGGTCATAGGTTAACTTATGACCCCTTTCGATGCATTAGAACCAAACAAATACTTCCTTAGGGGGCCTAGGACACCTAAGTACATATGTTGTCATGAAATACATTGAGAGGGGTCAAAGGTTAACCTATGACCCCTCTTGATGCATTAGAACCAACCAAATGCGTCCCTAGGGGTCCTAGGGCCCCTAGGGACATATGTTGTCATGAAATGCATTGATAGGGGTCATAGGTTAACCTATGACCCCTCTCAACATATTAGAACCAACAAAATGTGTCCCTAGTGGCCCTAGGGCCCCTAGGAACATATGTTATCATGAAATGCATCAATAGGGGTCATAGGTTAACCTATGACCCCTCATGACGTATTAGAACCAACCAAATGCATCCTTGGGCATTCTAGGGCCCCTAGGGAAATACGTTGTAATGAAATGTGTCAATACAGGTCATACGTTAACCTATGACCCCTCTTGATGCATTGAAACCAACCAAATGTGTCCCTAGGGGCCCTAGGGCCTCTAAGGAAATATCTTGTCATGCAATGTGTCAATAGGGGTCATGGGTTAACCAATGACCCCTATCAACACATTAGAGCCAACCAAATGTGTCCTTAGGGGTCCTAAGGCGCCTAGGGACATACACTATCATGAAAAGTGTCGATAGGGGTCATAGGTTAAACTATGACCCCTCTCAACACATTAGAACCAACCAAGTGTGTCCCTAGGGGTCCTAGGACACCTAGGGACATACATTGTCATTAAATGCATCGATAGTGGTTATAGGTTAACCTATGACACCTGTCAACACATTCAAACCAATAAAATGCATCCCTAAGGGTCCTCGGGCCGTTAGGGACATACATTGTCATGAAATGCATTAATAGGGATCATAGGTTAACCTATGACCCCTCTCGACGCATTAGAACCAAACAAATGCTTCCCTAGAGGCCTAGGGCCCCTAGGGACATATGTTGTCATAAAATGCATCAATAGGAGTCATAGGTTAACCTATGACCCCTTTCAAAGCATTGGAAACAACCAAATGCATCCCTAGGGGGCTTAGGACCTCTAGAGGCATATGTTTTTATGAAATGCGTCAAGACAGGTCATAGGTTAAGCTATGACCACTCTCGATGCATTAGAACAAACCAAATGCATCCCTAGGAGTCCTAGGGCTCCTAGGGACATATGTTGTAATGAAATGTGTTGAGAGGGGTCATAGCTTAACCTATGACCCCTCTCAACATATTAGAACCAACCAAATGCATCCCTAGAGGTTGTAGGCCCCCTAGAGACATACATTGTCATGAAATGTGTCAATAGGGGTCATAGGTTCTTGATGCATTGTAACCAACCAAATGCATCCCTAGGGGCCCTAGGACCCCTAGAGACATATGTTGTTATGACACATTAGAACAAACCAAATTCATCCCTAGGGGCCCTAGCACCCCTAGGGACATACATTGTCATGAAATACATCCATTGAGGTCATACATTAACTTATGAGCCCTCTCAACACATTGGAACCAACCAAATGCATCCCTTGGGGGTCTAGGACCCCTAGTGACATACATTGTCATAAAATGCATTGAGATACCTACGACCCCTCTCAATGCATTAGAAAAAACCAAATGCATCCCTAGGGCTCTTGGGACCCTTAGGGACATACGTTGTAGTGAAATGTGTCGATATGGGTCATAGGTTAACCTATGACCCCTCTTGATGCATTGGAACCATCCAAATGTGTCCTGAGGGGGCCTAGGACCCCTAGGGACATATGTTGCCATGAAATGTGTCAAGAGGGGTCATAGGTTAACCTATGACCCCTCTCGATGCATTGGAACCAACCAAATGCATATTTTGTCATGAAATACATCAATAGGGGTCATAAGTTAACTTATGACCCCTCTCGACATATTATAAGAACCAAATAAGTCCCTATGGGTCCCAGGGGCCCTAGGGACATACATTGTCATGAAATGTGTCGATAGCCTATGACCCCTCTTGACACATTGAAACCAACCAAATGCGTCCCTAGGGGCCCTAGGACCCTTAGAAACATACATTGTCATGAAATGCATTGATAAAGGTCATAGGTTAACCTATGACCCCTCTCAACTCATTAGAACCAAACAAATGCATCCCTAGGGTTTTTAGGGCCCATAGGGAAATAAATTGTGATGAAATACATTGTGATGGGTCATAGGTTAACCTATGACCCATCTTGATGCATTAGAACCAACCAAATGCATCCCTAGGGGCCCTAGGACCCTTAGGCACATACATTGTTATGAAATATGTCGACATGGGTCATAGGTTAACCTATGACCCCTCTTGATGCATTAGAATCAACCAAATGTGTCCCTAGGGGGCCTAGGACCCCTAGAGACATATTTTGTCATGAAATGTGTTGAGATGGGTCATAGGAAATGGATTCGAACCAACCAATGCATCCCTAGGGGTCCTACAACCCCTAGGGACATATATTGTCATGAAATGTGTCGATAGGGGTCATAGGTCTCTTGACACATTGGAACCAACCAAATGCATCCCTAGGGGTCCTAGGGCCCCTAGGGACATACGTTGTCATGAAATACATTGATAGAGGTCATAGGTTAACCTATGACCCTTTTTGACGCATTAGAATCAACCAAATGTATCCCTAGGGGCCCTAAGATCCTTAGGGATATACATTGTCATAAAATGCATCAATAGGGGTCATAGGTTAATCTATGATCCCTCTCGATGCATTCGAACTAACTGAATGCATCCCTAGGGGCCCTAGGACCCCTAGGGACATATGATGTCATGAAATGTGTCGATAGGGGTCATAGTTTAACCTATGACCTCTCTCGATGCATTGGAACCAACCAAATGAATCCCTAGGGGGTCTAGGACCCCTAGGGACATACATTGTCATGAAATGCATCGAGAGGGATCACAGATTAACCTATGACCCTTCTTGACACATTAGAACCAACCAAATGCATTTGTAGGGGTCCTAGGGCCCTTAGGGACATACGTTGTCATGAAATGCGTTGATAGAACTATGACCCCTCTCGATGCATTAGAACCAACCAAATGCATCCTTAGGGGTCCTAGGGAGCCTAAAGACATATGTTGTCATGAAATGAATCAACAAGGGTCATAGGTTAACCTATGACCCCTCTTAACACATTGGAACCAACCACATGCATCTTGAGGGGGCCTAAGACTCCTAGGGACATATGTTGTCATGAAATGCATCAAGAAGGGTCATAGGCTAACCTATGATCCCTCTTGATTCATTAGAACCTACCAATTGCATCCTTAGGGGTCCTAGGGCCTCTAGCAATATTTTTTGTCATGAAATGCATCGATAGGGGTCATAGATTAATCTAAGACCCCTCTTGACACATTGGAACCAACCAAACGCATCCCTAGGGGGCCTAGGACCCCTAAGGACATATGTTTTGATGAAATGCATTGATAGGGGTCATAAGTTAACCTATGACCCCTCTCGACGCATTGCAACCAACTAAATGCATCCCTAGGGGGCCTAGGATCCCTAGGGACATACATTGTCATGAAATGTGTCGAGAACCTATTACCTCTCTCAATGCATTGGAACTAGCCAAATGCATCCCTAGGGGTCCTAGGGCCCCTAGGGACATATGTTGTCATGCAATGCATCAAGATTGGTTATTGGCACCCCTCTTGTTGCATTAGAACCAACCAAATGTGTCCCTAGGGGGCCTAGGACCCCTAGAGACATAAGTTTTCATGAAATGTGTTGATAAGGGTAACCTATGACCCCTCTCAACTTATTGGAATGAACCAAATGCATCCTTAGGTTTCTTAGGGCCCCTAGGGACATACGTTATCATGAAATGCATCAATAGGGATCATAGGTTAACCTATGACCCCTCTTGATTCATTGAAACCAACCAAATATGTCCCTAGGAGGCATGGGACCCCTAGGGACATACGTTGTTATGAAATGCATCAAGAGGGGTCATAGGTTAGCCTATGACCCCTCTCGAGGCATTAGAATCAACTAAATTTGTCCCTAGGGGTCCTAGAGCCCCTAAGGACATATGTTGTCATGAAATACGTCGATAGGGGTCATAGGTTCGATGCATTAAAACCAACCAAATGCGTCCCTAGGGGGCCTAGGACCCCTAGGGACATACGTTGCCATGAAATGCGTTGAGAGGGGTAATAGGTTAACCTATGACCCCTCACAACACATTAGAACCAACCAAATGCATTCCTAGGGTTCCTAGGGCCCCTAGGGACATACATTGTCATGAAATGCATCGATATGGGTCATATGTTAACCTATAACCTCTCTCGATGCATTGGAACCAACCAAATGCGTCCTTGGGGGTCTTAGGGCCTCTAGGGATATACATTGTCATGTCATGCATTAATAGAGGTCATAGGTTAACCTATGACCCCTCTCAATGCATTAGAATCAACTAAATGAGTCCCTAGGGGGCCTAGGACCCCTAAGGACATACGTTATCATGAAATGTGTCGAGAGGGATCATAGGTTAACCTATGACCTCTCTCGACATATTAGAACCAACCAAATGCCTAGGGCCCCTAGGGACATATGTTGTCATGAAATGCATTGAGAGGGGTCATAAATTAAACTATGACCCCTCTCGACACATTAGAAGCAATCAAATGCATCCCTAGGGGTTCTAGGGCCCCTAGGAACATACATTGTCATGAAATGCATCAAGTGGGGTCATAGGTTAACCTATGACCCCTCTCAACGTATTGGAACCAACCAAATGGATCATAGGTCATAATTATAATAAATATAACAATAATAATATATGTTGTCTATAATATATTTAATGATTATACTAAAAATCAAAATAATATAATATTATAATTATAAATATATATTAATATATTATATTTATAGGTCATAATATTAATAACATATATTACGTTATTATATTTAATAATAAGAGTAATAATAATAATAATATATATTTATAGATAATAATAATAATAACAACATATATTATTATATTTATTAATAATATATTATAATAATCATAATATAATATAATACAATAATCATATATAATAATAATCCTATATATATATATATATATATATAAATCATGCACAGTAATAATCCTATATATATTAATCATCATACATTGTCCATTATTCTCACCAAAATTTGGGCATCAATATTGGATATCCAATCTGAAATCGAATATCCAATAAATTATCAGATATCTTATCTTAGATCGGATATCCAATTAAACTGGCATGATTTTCCCAACATATTCCCTATAATTGTAGACCCGACATCACTTTTTGTTGGCCACTTTCACAGGTTTTAGAAAAACTAACTTTTGGGGGCCCAAAAAATCAAAAGAGGTTGCATAATATATCATTAGGTGTCCAATATTGTCATCTGAATGGGGTGCAATAGTCGTCGAAAGGCTAAAAAAAAAGGAAGGTATCCAATGAAAATGTTGTGGCATATAGGGAAGGGACAAGGTAAATTACCAAAGGAAAAGACAAGGTATGTTAAATGTGAGTCAAGTTGATGATGTATTGGTCAAAGGTGAAGTCATAGAGTTAGATAATAAATATGTGCAATTGGGGAATGAAAATGTACCAATTGATAATAATAATGCTAAGATTGAAAATTTAGAGAATGAAAATTTGGAGGATGAAATGCTACTAGGTCATAATGTAAATTGCATGATTGACCATGCCAAACATGACAATGCATAGGAACCTTACATATCTCCTAATTATAATTGACATGAAGGTTCTAGAACACCAAAATGGATAATTGAAATTGATGAAATGATTATTGCCAATTTGTGAAGGAAAAAAATTAAAAAGAACCATTCGGTTATGGGCTTCAAGACTATATATGATGTTTTTCAGCAATAAGAAAGTGGTGGAGCAATGTCAGCATTTTATGCACTTATTAAAGATGCAAAAGATGAGACCTATGCTTTCCAAATTGAAGACTCGTGTCAATAAAAAATTGGAAATAAATGCCATTATTATGAAGAATATTTTCAATGCTCTCAATAACATTGGAAAAAATAGTAGGGAGAAGGATAACAGAGCTGTTTGAAGGGTTATTACAATCTCTTTAGTAAGTCATCATTTGAGAAAGGGTAGATATTGTATGCGTGAAGTATGGCCTTTGTTTAACACACACACTTCAACACGGTCCTTATATGCAGATTCATCTTTGAATGAACATGAGATTGTTCACCCAAGAATAGTCCAGCAAGGTGACCTATTGCCTTCTATCTAGAGGGATTTTTCGTATTTAATATCCTCAGATTCAAGGTGTAAGCAACCAGACCCTCTAAGAACGAAGGATTTGAATGCAGTTGGAAGGATTTGAATGCAGTTGATCTAAATGAATGTGCAAAGTAATCTAGACTGATTATGCAACTAATTTAAGAACTTGTAAAAGAAACTATATTAAATGTATGAATATTAAGAGCTACATGAAATTAAGCTAAGAATGTAAAGATATGAAAGATTATGAGCTAAATGAGTATGAAATGAAGCAAAATTTTGATATCAATTCAAATCAACCTCTGTAATGAGGAATCATGAGTTCCTTAAATAGAATTCCTAGAATCTATCAACGGGTGAGATCAACTTGGATCGATGGTCAGGATTGAAGGAAAGATTCAGTTAAGATGGAAGCTTCCTTGTGTAGGTTAAGTGAACTATTTCTAATTTGAGTGTGATGAGCAATCGACTGAACTTGCCATGAGTGAGAGAACAAGTTAACTGGATTGATTCTAATTTTGAGAAGTAGTTCACTCAAAGTTTCCATTTAGAACTGAAGAGAAGATTTAGGAAGAATATTTAATTTAATAAAATGAGATATGCTGTCGTAAATACCTTTTCTATTTAATTACATAATTTCATTTAATTAATTAGAATAAGCATATTTATTAAATTAAGTAAATTTAGCCCCGTAGTACATTAGCCTTAGGAGATAATTTAATTTAATAAAGTATGAATAATTTAGATTAAATTAAATTTAAATCAAATAGGTTTAATGTGGCTAATATGAGTGAGTACTATAGGGATTAAATAGGAAATATGATGAATGCAAATTAGGGTTTTCTGCATCTAACAATTAAGTCAAGTAGTGACAATCAGAATGAGAATTGCCTATTAAAATAGGTGTTAGCATTGATTAGAATAGACCAAAATTAGTAATCATGGAAATGAGCCAATTTTGGGGTATTACATTTTGCCCCTCTTTGAATGAATGTGCGAGCATCACATTCAATTCAAAGAAAATTAGAAAGCATGATGCGAGGATCAAGAAATGAAATTGGTTCCGAAATTGATGATACGAAGACTAATTGATAAGCTTTTAAAGACCATCTCTAGAACAGAGCTTAATCCCAAGGAATCCAAATAAGATACCTAGATACCCAAAATTGATAAGAATTTTAAAGGTTTCCTTCAGGACAAAGTTTTAACCTTTAAGAATCCAAATAGATCGTCTAGATACCTAAGATTGATAGCATTTAAAAGATAATCTCCAGAACGAAGCTTAACCTTTAAGGATCCAAATAGAACACCTAGATACCTGAAATTGATAACCATTTAAAAGATTATCTCTAGAATGGAGCTCAACGTTTAAGGATCCAGATAGAACACCTAGATACATTAAATTGATAAGCATTTAAAAGATTATCTCTAGAGTGGAGCTTAACCTTTAAGGATCCAAATAGAACACCTAGCTACCTAAAATTGATAAGCATTTAAAAGATTATCTCCAGACTGGAGCTTAACCTTTAAGGATCTAGATAGAACACCTAGATACCTGAAATTGATAAACATTTAAAAGATTATCTCTAGAATGGAGCTTAACCTTTAAGGATCCAGATAAAACACCTAGATACCTGGAATTGATAAGCATTTAAAATATTATCTCCAAAATGGAGCTTAACCTTTAAGGATCCAGATAGAACACCTAGATACTTGGAATTGATAAGCTTTTAAAAGATTATCTCCAGAACGGAGCTTAATCTTTAAGGATCTAGATAAAACACCTAGATACCTAGATAAGATCCCATGATGAATTATAGAATCATCCCTAGAATGAGGCTTGATCCTCAAGAGTCAAGGTTTAAACTATCCCGATACCTATAATTGACTGATGATCAGATGAAATAGATGACAAAGATGTCAAAAAGAGGGAAACAAGATGCCCCTAGTGGTGTCATAAGATGGACACAAGGTGCCCCAAGCAATAAGGATTCAATGATGTAATCATTCTACCCCCTCGAGAGAAAAATCAAAAGATGACACACCAGAAATATGATATAGGGAAGAAATCCAAGATTGTACAGGATGGAGAAGAGATCTGAACGATCTGAAGAAAATTGGAAGTCAATCCAAAGTAATTTCAAGATAAAAAAGACCAAGTTTGACTAGAATTTGACTAGAAGTTGACCAGAATTGGCCATGGTTGACTTGAGTTGACCATTTCCAAAATGGATTTTGAAAGTATGAAGAACTTTGAGTTGACAAGATTCCCATAATCAGAAAGTACCAAAAAAATTTGGGCTGCACAAGCCTTTGATCGTGTCGGTCCCCAAAATTTTAAAATGCATTTTTGAAGCACTAAGGGGTATTAGATTTTGAATTTGATCTCGAAAATAGATTTAGAATAGTCAAAATAGCCAGGGGGTAATTTTTGCGCAAATTGGAGCACTTTAGAAAATTAGGTCAACAGCTATATAAGGGCCAAAGGAGTCATTTTCAAATAATTTGTGCATTTTGTCTTTTGTGAATAGTAGCTGTGAGAGGAAGATGGCAATGAACATGCAAGATCATCGTTTTGAGCACTCTCGACGACACAGCCAGCCGACAGACTATGGATCTTTGGTGAGTCATTGATATCCCAGCTTCGTGCTTTCATTTTCATGCATTTTGATGTCATTTATTGCATTTTTTAGCATGTTTTAGGAAGGTCAAATTGGTCTTCACATGAGACTGTCCTTTCTCGCGTGAAGACATTCTCTTCACGTGCAAAGAAATAAATCCCCTATTTCTTCAAGCACATTGTTGGGTTTTCTTGCATGGGAGATACTGACATCTCGTGTGAAGAACGAGAAATCTTGCTCGATCTTCACACGGTAAGCTTTCGTTCTTCGTGCAATGAAGAGATTTTTCGCTTGAAGAAATGAAACTTCACACGAGATCTTGAGATTGAAGCGCAAAAATCTATGAAAATAGAGTTAAAATGTTTATTTTTGTGCGTGAAATTTGCATTTTTGTCTGCATTGCTTTGTTCTTTTGACCCAATACTAATCCTTTTCTTGTCGTTGTTGTTTGTGTGTGTGTAGGAAGTCTTTGACAACGTGTCATTCAAATCACGTTATCCACCATATGGATATTTTTTGCAAAGTCTTGATGATGTTGATAGGGCACATATCACTCGATTGGGCTTATCTTCTCTATGCTAGATCCCAGTAGTGTTGGTGATTCACAGCCTGCTCACAGCCTTGGTGGAGCGTTCCCATTCGGAGATGAACACCTTTCACCTACCAGTGGGGGAGATGACTATCACCCCAAAGGACATATGGAGGATACTGAGGATCCCATTTCATGGAGCCCGTGTGATATATGATATGGTGCCCTGAGCAGGTATAGAGGCACTGTCTATTATGTTTGAGAGAGAGATATGAAGAGGTCAAGCCATCAGTTGGGATGAGCTTGTGCACACCTATGGGAGGACACACAGACTGGCATCAATGCTAGTGATATTTTTGAGCTACTTTTTAGTGCCAGATAGGGGACAACATAACTTAGAGTGTGGTTGGGGGGTCATGCTTCGATGGATGGTGGAGGCCACTAAGATATTTGGGTGGGGTCAGTGCATGCTGGCCCATATGTTCCATGAGATGCATGAGATAGTCTTCCATGGGAAGAAGAGTATGGCAGCAGGAGTCTACGTTTTACAGATCTAGGCATGGGAGCATCTTCTCGTATGTAGGCCCATTCATGAGGATGCCCTAGAGCCTATGGAACTATATATCTGTAGGTATTAGGGTAAGGTAGAGCATTGGTAGACTTTTCTCGATGACTTGGTCTCTATCGTATGGCAGCCCTGGTGAGAGATAAAGGATTGGGATGATGCCCTGAGGGAGCTGGGCTAGATGTTTTGTTCATGGTCATTGTTAGGCCAGCCATCATAGATCATAGAGAAGTTCATGATTTCATGGGTGTGGCGGAAATATGGACGACCACAGAACATTTCAAAAAAGTACTACACCTACACCAGACTAGTGAAAGATGTAGAGCAGGGGTTGCCATCATGACTAGACCCAAGCTGATCTATGATAGATGTGTGCAACTTGATTGCGATATAGTGATACTACCTCCCCAACATTGTTGATGCAGGGATGATGCCTGCATACCAAGCATATCTTATTAGCCACCCTTTTTTGAGGTTCACAGATCCTTTGGGGAGAGCAGTGCTAGTTCCACAGCAAGTACCAGCACAGCAACAACAAGCTCCCCTACCGCAAGGACCATAGGATCTAGTACCAGAGGTGCAACATAGGGTAAGGCAGGTAGAGATCCCTACATGACAGATGAGATTAGATACAAGAGCTGGAGGTAGCAAGGTGGAGCACGGTCAGAGACAAAGGTTGAGGATCGAGGAGAAAGTACCACTGCAACAACAAGCACCTGAGATACTGGATGAGGATATGCCTAATTAGCCTACTGCTGGGACATAGGACCTAGTGCAACGCTATCAAGAGTAGATTCATCAGACCTCCTGGTAGTTGGGAGAGCTGCAGATATAGGTAGTTGTCCATGATGCATAGTTGGTGGAGTGGTAGCAGGAGATTGATCGATGGAGAGAGCGCATCGAGACTACTAAGCGAAGAGTAGAGATGCTACAGGATGAGGTCTGCTTACAGTCAGCCTAGGTAGTGTACTATTTTACTACATATTCGACAGTGGTGCCTGATGAGGCTCTACAAGTACAATAGTTTTCTCAATATGTGTGAGATTTAGGAGGCGCATGACCTCCTGCAAGACCTGACATGCCACCACCTCCTCCTCCACCTACTACTCCTACTCCTACTCCTCTTGGGGACAAGAGTAGGAAAAAGTTAGATGCTATGTACTTGGCTTGTGATTTTGATCTCTGGCTATGTATTGATTGGTGTGCCAACACCATTTTGTATCATTTTGAATGATAGCACTCGAGTAGTGCCCATTTTTGTACTGACCAATTTTTTGATAGATATATAGACAAGATTTTGAGCCAAGTATTATCGTGTACATTCCATTGTCTATGTTTACTTCACTTTGATGTACATGAGATTTTAATATGATGATGATGAAATTTATGATTTACTTTGTTATGATGTAATTATGAACATGTAGAGTAGATATTATGAGTATATGGATGTAATGAAAATGGAAATGGACTGACATCTTATGTAGTGTTGCATGTTTTGCTTGACAGTGACAGGTATTCCATTGAGGAGTACAAATTGATGAACCAAATGCTTGTCCAACTATGGAGAAAATTGATATGCTTGAAGATGCCCCCAATCCTTCATCACATAGGGGAGAAATGGAACCACAACCGAATTGTGTGCTTATGCAAGTAAAGCATGTAATGCAAGACTTATGTTAAATGCAACCCTAGGTCTGGTTACCAAGCCTTGACAATTTATCATCACTAGATATAGATCAAAGCTTGTATGTTATACAATTCCCATTGACATTGCAATCATGGGAATATGAATAGAACATACGTTATAGGTTTTTTAGGATTAAATGTAAGCATTTGAGGCACAAGAAGCTAGAATGACCAGAACATTTGTCCCTTTTAATATAGCAAGTTAACATAAGCATCAAAGCATAAATGCTAGGATAAATAGAATGTTCCTTGCATAATAGGCACACCAAACACACAATTGATCCATCTTATGCTAAGTATTTAGTAAGTATTATTTCTGTAATGACCCTTGCGTTCATAACCTGAGATAGAAATGTGCTAGGTATACTCATAGTTACCCATACGTTCACTTAAGAGGACGAGTATCAATATATACTGTAGCATGAAGAGCTCTCTCCAATAGACAAGGAGAAGTACCAACATTATTGATGTACTCATATCAAAGAAGTCAAGGTACACTAGGCCATCCAATGCGAGATGGAGGCTCTTATAGTGGACACCCCTTTTATAGGAATATGTCAACTAATTGGAACTAAACCACAAGTAGAAAGCAAAAAAAAGATCATGCCTCCAGTCATTACTTCTCTAATCAGAAATGACAACATTGAGTTACTCGAAGGGACATGATAAAGCAAAAATAAAGAAAATAAAGAAAAATCTCAGTATATCCAAACAAGTATGTTGTTTCAAAACTTTTATTTGTCATGGGATTGATGTCAAGTGTTAGTGTCCAGAACATGTTTGAAAGAAATCTCTTCACTAGGGTGACAATAGTAGGCAAATACAGTCAGAATGACTAGTGATTGAGGTCAAAGAGGAAACTTCAAGATGAAGAACCTAAAGAGGACTGAGCGATAGTAAACGAACATATCCAAAATGAATGGTGATTGATGCAAGAGATATCTTCCATAAAGGAATTTGGAGACGTGACCCAAGCAATAGTATGCAGACACAGCTGAAACAATTGGTGACTGTTGCGAAAGAGATTCTATGAGAAGAATCTTGAAAATGAGGGACACTAGCGATAGTAGAGAGACACAGTGAGGACAACTAGTGACTATCGCAAAGGAGATTCTATGAGGAGAATCTCAAAAATAGTGACACTGGCGATAGTAGGCAGACACAGTGAGGACCACTGGTGACTATTGTGAAGGAGATTCTATGAGGAGAATCTCAAAAATAGTGACATTAGCAACAGTAGGTAGATGCAGTGAGGAACACTGGTGATTATCATGAAGGAGATTCTATTAGGAGAATCTCAAAAATAGTGACATTAGCGACAGTAGGCAGACACAGTGAGGACCACTGGTGACTATCGTGAAGGAGCTTCTATGAGGAGAATCTCAAAAATAGTTACACTAGCAATAGTAGGTAGAAGCAGTGAGGACCACTGGTGACTATCGCGAAGGAGATTCTATGAGGAGAATCTCAAAAATAGTGACACTAGCGATAGTAGGAAGACACAGTGAGGACCATTGGTGACTGTCGCGAAGGAGATTCTATGAGGAGAATCTCAAAAATAGTGACACTGAAGGTGAATGCCCCCGAGCTGTGACAAGACATAATCCATGGATACATGAGTAGAAAGCAGGAAAAAATAGGAAAGCAAAAGCATGAAAGTGACTGTACTAAATATCTAGAAGATGCACTGCAAGATGGAGCATTGGGAACAAGAGGCGCCTATTTACCAAGTTTTCACCTTCTTTGTAGGATTTTCCTTTTTTTTCTACCATGATGCGTGTTTCCAAGTTTTCACCAATGGAACTTTTTTTTTTTGCAATTTCTTTTGGTATTTTTCTCTTTTTTGATTTTTTTGTATTTTTGAGATTTTTCACTTTTTTTGGTGTCACCAAGGTGCCTATTGCTAGGTTTTCACCAGGGTAACAATTTTTTTCAGGAAATTTTCTAATTTTTAGGATTTTTTTCAAGACATATAGATATGTACAAAGAGCTTACTGATATTAGATAAGCTCTAAAACTACTTCAGGTGGAGAGTGTTGATAGGTTCTTTCAGCACTTCTCCTTTGGTTGTGGAAAGCTGGTAAGTACTAGATCCATATATTGCAGTAATGATGTAAGGATTGGGCCAGTTCGGTTCAAACTTTCCTTTTTGGACTCACTGTTGTTGATTCTTAGGGTTTTCTCTTAGGATGAGATCACCCAGCTGGAAGCCACGTGGCTTGACCCTCCAATTGTAGCTTCTTGACATCCGTTGTTGATATGCTCGCACATGATCACATGGCACTTGTCAACATTCATCTAGTAACACAAGCTCTTGAAGCCGAGCTATCCTATAGCCATCATCAGTAATAAGGCCCTTCATAGAGATTCTCAAGGTAGGAATCTCGACCTCTATTGGAAGCACAACATCTACTCCATACACCAAAGCAAAGAGAGTCATACTTGTTGGAGTTCTGATGCTTGTCCTATACCCCCACAAGGCTAGATTAATCTGGAGATGCCAATCTCTCCCTAATTTTCTAATTATGTGATGAAGAATTTTGAGGATCACCTTATTCGATGCCTCAGCTTGGCCATTACCCTTGGGGTAATAAATGGAAGATGAATGTTGTGTGATTTTGAATTTCTTGCATAGTTCCTTAAGGTCTTTGTTCTTGAATTGTCCTCCATCATCAGTAATGATTGAGGATGGTACACCATATCTGTAGATGATGTAGTTTGTGATAAAAAGTGCTACAATTTTTCCATCGAAAACTATGAGAGATACTACCTCTACCCACTTCATGAAGTAATCTGTAGCCGTGATAATGAACTTATGTCCATTAGAGGAGGTTGGGTGGATCTGTCCCACCAAGTTGAAGGCCCATTGTTGAAATGGCCATGTTATAGTAGAGGGAATCAACTCTTGAGCTAGAGCATGGATTGGATTCACATGTAGCTGACACTGCTTGCAAGATTTAGCACACTTGATAGCTTCTTGCTCTATTTTAGGCCAATAGTAACGAGCTCTAAGGAGTTTGCGAGCTAGTGTCAGGCCATTAGAATGAGATCTGCAAATGCCTTCATGAATGTCAATTAGTGTGTGTTTGGACTCTTTGGGTTCTAAACACCTAAGGAGTGTTTTGTCAAGACCTCTCCTATATAGATCGTCAACAATAATGACATAATGTGAAGCATTAGAGATTAGGTAACATTTCTCATTCTGGGTTAAACCTTCCACAATGGTTTGATTATGGAGATAGGAATAAATGTGATGGTAGCAGGTTGATTCTTGTCCAACAATAGAATAGAGCATCCTGGAATCAAGAGTGTCATAGGTTGGGTAGTGTAACGCTTCCACAAAGAATTCGTGTTAGAGGTCATTTTTAGGCCTTTTTAGTAGGGAGGCCAAAGTAGCCATGACATCAACCACTTTATTATCTACCTATGGAACTTGATAGAAGGTGATGTGTGTAAAATACTTCTTCAAGTCATCAACCATGCACTTGTAAGGAATTAGTTTCTCATCCTTTGTTTGGTACACTTCATTAACCTAGTTGATGACAAGCTGAGAGTCACCAAAGATGTCTAACTGATCCACTCTCCATTCGGCTACAATTTTCATGCCATTGATCAAAGCCTCGTATTCAGCAATGTTGTTTGTACAAGGAAATAGAATCTTGTATGCTTTGGGAAATGAGTATCTCTGTGGTGTAATAAAGAGTAATCCAGCACTTGATCCTTTTTGTGTGAAGGACCCATCAAAGAACATAACCCATGTGTGGTGCATGAGTATCAAAATCAACTCATCTAGGAAATAACTATTCATTGGCAGAAGACTCTATATGGGTGCATTGGCCAACTGATCTGCAATTGTCTGTCCCTTGATAGCCTTGTGTTCAATGTATTGAATGTTAAACTCACTAAATATCATAACCAATTTAGCCAATCTTCCTGTGAGAGTTGCCTTGCTGAGCAAGTACTTTAGTGGATCTATTTTAGCCATGAGCCAGGTAGTGTGAGCAAGCATGTAGTATCTCAACTTCTGGGAAGTAAAGGCAAATGCTAAGCAAGCCTCCTCAATAATGCTATAGCTCTTCTCATAAAAAGATCACTGTTTGGCTTAAGTAATAAATAGCCCTTTCTTTCTTATCATTTTCTTCCTGAGCCAATAGGATTCCGAGAGACATTTCAGTTTCTGAAATGTATAAAAGCAAAGGCTTCCCATGGATAGGAGGCATCAGGATTGGCAGATTGATAAGATATTGTTTGATCTATGTTAAGCTTTGCTCACAATCTTGGCTCCAATTAAATTTTACACCTTTATGTAAGGTCTTTGTGAAGGGTTGTGATCTATTCGTCAATTGTGAGATAAACCTATAAATAGATTGGAGCCTTCCCTATAGCCCTCTCATTTGATTGATGTTCCAAGGTGGTGGCATGTCCATTATTGCTTGTACTTTCTCAAGATCTACCTCAATTCCTTTTGCAGAAATGATGTATCCCAACAAATTTTCTAATGTGACACCAAATACGCATTTCTTAGGATTGAGTCAAAGATTGAATTTTTCCATATGATCTATAATGGGCCACAAATCTTGTAGATGAATATTGCATTTAGCACTTTTGACCAAGGTATCATCAACGTAGTCCTCCATGGTTTTATGCATCATGTCATGGAAAATTGTAGTAACAACCCACTAATATGTAGCACTAGCGTTCTTCAAGCCAAATGGCATTACATTCTAACAAAAGGTTCCTCGTGCACATGTGAAAGCCATTTTCTCCTAGTCTTCTAGCACAATTTTTATATAATTGTATCCAGAAAAACCATCCATAAGTGAGTACATCTCATAACCAGCCGTCATGTCCACAATCATATCAACATTAGGGAGTGGAAAGTCATCTTTAGGACATACCAAGTTAAGATCATGGAAGTCTATACAAATCCTGATAGATTTATCATGCTTGAAAATTGGAACAATATTGGATATCCATTCAACATAATCAATTGTGCAGATAAAACTAGCCTTTTAGAAGTTTCTCTAGTTCCTCTTTGATGAGCAATGCAACATGAGGATGCATTTTTTGAAGCGTTTGTTTAACTGGTTTGATGCCTAGTGCTATGGACAAGTGATGCATGATAAGATCGGGATCTAGTCCTGGCATGTTAGAGTATGTCCAAGCAAAAAAAAAATCTTTTCTTTGAAAAAGGCAATGAATTCTTCCTTTTCTTTAGGTGACAATGACTGTGTCAAATGTATCATATGAGGATGTTCTTTTGTGCCCAGGTTAATTGGTTTCATTAGCTCTATCAACACTGATAATCTCTCTTGAAAGTGACTGGGAAGTGCATCAAATATCTCATCCGCAGGTGCCTCAGATAATTTTTCACCCTTGGATATGTCTTTTGTTTTTACTTTTTTGGGTTTCGATACTGTCACAATGTGGTTTTCGCCATCGGACCTTTTGCATTTTTTCTTTTTAATTGTATGACTAAGATATTTGATGTCAGCCTCAGTCATGTTGACACTCTACTCATTGGTGGAAGACATTACAGGTTTGATAGTGTTTAGGTAATAGGCCAGAACATAGTCATTCTAGAACATGGGGACTTCGCTAGATGCATTAGGGTTCCAGTCTATATGCTAAGGATGTGTGAGTGAGAGAGTAGTGGCTAGTTCAATTGCATTCACAATATAGTCATTAAGTGCTTGGACTAGAAATTTGAGACCTACAGCAACTTCATCCACAAATGTGTTCAAATGCCTCTAAGTATGAATTTCAGCAATTGACAACTCTAGGACACTAGTTGGATCAAAACCATGTGACCTAACCCTAGACATTTCATCCACTTCGATTTGGTTTTCATAGACATGCACTTGTTCAATGTCTTTATCAGTAGTCACTTTTGAAAGAGAGTCAAACTCATATTCCTTAGAATCAGTGCTAAATGGCGAGAGACTATAGAACTCCCCAATAGTGATAGGGACATACTCACCTTCATCCTCTGGGTTCTTACACAAATACTCAATACAAAATGGTTGACTAGATTCTCCCTTTTTTGAATAATATTTGAGTTGCTCAGTATTTTCCTCAGAAGAGTCACTAGTATCATCCACAGTGCTAACACGTGGCACAAAGTCATCTGGCTTAGCAAAGAATTTAGCGAGACCATGAGGAATAGGGTGAGGATAGGAATCCTCATCATCAGATTCTTCCTCTCGAGTATCTGACTTAGCTTGTGACTTGTTTCCAGATGAGTTCTCAGGTGTTGATATGAATTTATTTGGTCCCAAATGGAAAGGAACCTTCTTAAATCCTAGGCTAGTTGTATCATGGTTTCTTTGAGTTGTTTCTTTGATAGGATCAATTAGGCCATTGTTATTGCACCCAATAGGGCCAATTCCCTTGTAACCAAAATGTTTCATAAGCCTAAGACCAGGCCCATATTTCTCAGGAGTGATTTCTCAAGCTTGCTTTGTTAAGTCTTTTGGAGCCTCTTCCCTATAAAGCCATGTTGCAATGGCTCTGTTTTCACTTTCATCCTCTAAGGACACTGTAGCCTTAACAAAAGTGTGATTATACTTGGTCTGAGGTGTCAGTATGAATGGCTTCTTTACCTTTGAGGGTCTCCCATAATGACGAGGAGATTTTGGAAGAGATGTCAATGAAAACATCAGTTCAATGTGATACTCTCCCATGCTAGTTTCTTTCAATTTGAATGACTACTTTATTTATTTTAGCTTATTATCATGATAATTAGTGGATTCACAGTTAGTAGGGAGAAAAGTTTCAGCAGCCTTGAGCATATTGCAGGTGTAGCTAGAAGTGGTAGGAAAAGTAACTTCAGAGCCATGAAATGGGAACTTGATGCATTGGTGGTATGTGGATGGCACAACACGCATCTCATGTATCTATGACCATCCTAACATAATGTTGTAAGCCAAGAGAATGTCAAGCACCTGACATGTGACATCCCTTTCTATAGGACCGACATGAATGGGTAAAAACATAAGACCTAAAGACTTTTGTTCCACTTTTTCATATGTTTTGATAGTGATCTTACGTCGAGGGTCAATAGAGTCCTTAGAATAATTCAATTGTCTAAGGAGAGAAGCAGAGAATATTCAAGTTAGTGTCATTATTGATGAGTACCCAATGAACACGTGTTTGATGGATCATAACCTCGATGTGTAGTGGTTGATTGTGTGGGTGACTCAACAAGTTATCATCCTCCCTAGAGAAGGTCATAAGATAAGGCAAGGTTAGGTGACCTACCATGGATTGAAATTTCTCAAGATCAAGATCTTAAGAAACATTTGCCTCAGCGAGGGCTTTCTCTAGAATTTGCCTGTGAGCAGGCAAGAATTTAAGTAGCTCAAAGATGGAAATTTGAGTATTAGTTCATTTCAATTGATTGAAAACACTATAACTAGTTGTTGTCGAGTTTGTTGTGGGTTTTGCACCTTTTCCAAATGGACCAACAAGGGCTTTGTCTTTTTGTTGTTCAAGATCAAAAGTAGGAGGCGTAAGGCCTTTAAGAACCAACTTGGCATGAGAGTGAGTGACATCATTAACACAGTGTTGCGAGGGCATATTATCCATTGCATTGAGAGTAGAGCCCATCAAGACAAATGGTGTCTTAGGTTTGTCGTTATCTTGTTTTCCCTTAATGGTGATAACATTGCAGTTTTCAAAATCCACAGGTTCAACCATGTTAATCACATTATCATCATTAGAATATGCATAGTTGACCTTGTTGTTGGGTTGTGGTTTCAAAGTATCTCCCTTTTCATAAGTTGGGAAAGGTTCTTTCAATGCCTTGTGATCCAAGTTTTTGTTTTGTCCATCTACCACAAGATCACCAGCATCAATCACGTCCTGTACTTTATGGCGCAAGTTTATGCTGTTGCTAGTTTTGTGTCCCTTATTTTGGTGATACTCATAGAATAAGGTTTCATTCCACCATGGTGGACGTGGTTTTGGATCACAGGGACAAGGATTATCCATTGGTGAAATAAGCTTATGTTGTAACAAAGTTTTTTAAACCATGTCCAAAGGTTCTCCCAAGGGTGTATACTCTCACTTGGGGCATGTTGCCCATGAGTTTCTTGGTTTGTTGCTAGATGTCTTGTTGTCAGGAGGAGGTTTCTTAGCGTTTTTGGCCACTTTGAGTTCGTCTATGAGATTAAATTCCGCTTTAGCAGGTTTGGGTGTGACATTGTCAATGACTCCATCATGTATGATTTCTCGATTCTTGTTGACATGTTTGGTTTTATCCCTGTTAGAAGTGGAACCTTGTTTTATGTCCCTCTAAAGAGTGAGTTCACCTTTCTTGACCATAAATTTCTCTATGTGGATAGCCTGTGTGATCATGTCTTCAAAGGTACGTGGACCTTGAAGTTGGACTCTATATCTGAAATTAGGTAGGAGGTTATCGATGAAAATGTCAAGCTTCTCCGTTTCTAGAATTTTGTAGGAATACCTAGTGTACAGTTGTCTCCACCATTGGAGGAATGTGAGAAAAGGTTCTCCAAATTTCTATTTAAAGTTGCAAAAATCTTGAATGTTGATAGGATGTTGAATGTTATGAGAATATTGCTGAACAAATAAGTTGGCAATTTCATCAAACGTCTTAATACCAGTAGGTAAATGTGAAAACCACTCTAAAGCCTCACCACCTAGGCTTCTAGGGAATAAATGCATGAGGTATGTTTGATCGTGTATAAAATCCATAGATAAAGCACCATATTCTTGCAAGTGATCTTGGGGATCAGTGGTACCAAAGTACTTGTTATACTTGGGTAGCTCTATGCATCATGGGAAAGGCGGCATGTTAACGCTTTTGTCAAATAGGAATGAACAAAGAGCATCCAATGTGTATGTTTTTGTGGGTTTCTCTTTCTCATGCATCATCTGAGCCAATTGGTCTTGCAAAATTTTCAATTGCTTTTGGAGTTTAGAAGTCTTAGTTTCTTCTTTAGTCATGATAATAGTTTCCACATTGAAATGAGAGGGGCAACTTTGCTCCCTCTTGGGCAAGTTTGAGAAAATACTTTTCTTTCTCTTCGTTGAGTAGGATTCCCATGACCTTTTGAAAGTTTTTGTCTCTTCAACATTTTGCTATGTGTTTAGGGAGTATTTCCACCTCTTCCTATTTCTCATCATTGTCATGGTTTTTCTCTTTCTCTTTGTCATTCCTAGGTGGTTCTTGATGTCTACTATGACTACCATGTTTAGGTTCATGATTAGTCATTGTAGGAACGTGTTCAATTTTAGTTTGTTGTGTTTCAAAAGGTCCTTTGAAAAAGGAGTCAGACATCATGTTTGGTGATATAGGACCTCTACCTATCTTAGTATCTTCTTGGTACAAAAGATTCCCAATTTGTTGCAAGTTTATGGAAAATGTTTGCTGAATTCGAGGTGACCTGATAGGTGAGGGAGATCATGAAGATGCCTCACTAGCTTAACTAGATACAGATTGTGTAATGAAAGGTAAGTGACCTCTGCCATGATTACGACCCCTAACACAACCTCACTTAAGTCTAAGAGGATAAAACATGTTGCCACTCCTAGTTGTGACAGTCATAGACAAGGACAAGAAGCAAGAACCTGGACAAGGACTGCACTAAGACTGAGTCTCAATAGGGTAAGACAAGAATGTTGTACACTAAGGCATGAGTAGTCTAATTTGAAGGCTAGAATAGCCAAAGGTTATGACTATCATAGCATGAAGTATGACAAACATTAAGGAACAAGAATCTAGAGAAGTAAAAGGTAAGACTAGTCAAAATGCGGATCACAAATCTTTTGTTGAGCTAAATGCCACTATTCAAGACTGTGCACAGATAGAAAATGACAACTCAGTGCAGGAAACTAACTAGACGAAGATCACAAATTGGTCAAACAAACTGATTTGCCAATTTTAGAGCAAGATTTCATGCAAAAATTCTCTTTGAGCCGTGCAAGGAAGTTCACCAAGCCACATGAAGATTCATGCTAGTAATTTAATTTCGTGTGAAGACTTTCTGTGGCTCGCGTGAAGAAGTTGCAGGAAAACTAAAACAGTGGCAAGATCTTGCATGGGTATACACAAGATCTCGCACAAAGACCTGAACCGGCTCACATGAAAAGATGAATTCTCGTGCAAGAAATTACAAGTCTGTGCATGAAAATTAGGACTAGATTAACAACAACGTTGGATTTCAAAGAGATTTTTAGACTATTTGGATAGATTGGATAGATTTGTCAGACAAATTTGATTGGATAGGCAGTGAGGTTAACTCAATAAGACATTTGGACAATGTTTCAGGATTTAATCAAGGAAATTTGTTTGAACAAGACAATGGGAAGCAAGCAGTAGTCGAAAATAGTCTTGTCGAGGGAAAAGCAACTTGACAAGATCCTTGGGGAGTCTTGACCTTTTTTTTTTGTAGACAATTTTAGACTTTTTTATGACTCAAGAATAAACACACTTTTATCCCTAAAAATGAAAATTGGTAGATAAGGCAAAACCTTTGTCCCATATCTTATGTGCATGTGTGTACCTCACATAGCCCTGTCACCCCCTAAAGGGCACCCGTGTTTTTGGTATATTCAAAAGACTCAATAGTATACATTGAATGAGCACCCTTGTGGTAGGGGATGAGCATGTATACCACCTTCAAATGTCTAGTAGCATGCCTATGGTGAGTTCTACAAGAGAGATTCTTCCCCCTCCTTGCACAAAGATTATGCCTCTTTTCAGAGGTGAACCAGGTGGTTTATAACTAAAAGTTTTTACTTGGCTTCCATTCATATTAATTCTCGGTGGCTCCGCAAGTAGAGTTGAGACTAGTAGCCCATGCTAGCATCTAAAAGTGCACACTACTTGCTTAGCAAGCAAAGGGTCAATGCTGACCAGTGCACAAATAGAGCTTCCCCTTGATATGTGATATCAAGAATCAAGGGAAAGAAATTAATCTAGCTTTGGAGTCTTTCGCTCTAGAAAGCATCTTGATTATAGTGAGTTGGAATCTCTGGTGAAAGGAGTGTGCTCACTTGGGTCATTCCCAAAGGTTGGATCACTCTGGAAGGCCCTCTAAAGGATTGACTCGGACTGGTGGTTTGATCATAAGGGTCAAAGTTTCTGATTTCCCCCAAGGGGAAAGAGCATACTCCTCTACCTTACTTTCTCACCCAAACACACAAAATAGGTTAATTATCGACTTAGCTTAATCAATCTAGACTCATTCTTCCTAAAGATTTTGATTCCCTTAAAAGGAAACCATCATCTCATCATAGAAAAGAATTAGCACTAGAGAACCACTAAGCTGCTTGCCTTCTTTGAAATGTCATCTTTCAGAAGTGTCTAGGTTTCTAATTCACCCTTGGTCACGACCTCCAAGTGGTGAAGAGCATAATCCCCTATTCTTCTGTCTTACACCTTAGGAAGTTCAAAAGCTCCTAATTAATTTATATTTTGAAAGCAATAAATAAGACATGCTATTTTGTGGGTTTTAAAAATGGTCTTCGTCAAATTTATCTTTAGCAATCATCCTATAGGAAAACTGTTAGTCCATGTTTGAGTGGGTTGTATAAGGAATCTTCAACAAATCATCCTGTAGACAACAGTTAAGCTAATGAAAAACAGAGAAACAGAGCAACACAAATTTCAAGAAAAGTATGTTAAGGAAATTGAGTAAATTGCAAAGTAAAAAATGCTTGAAACAGAGGCTACTATTACAAGATCTCGCACGAGATCTCTAATAGAGCTGTGTGAAATCCTTTTACGGTCCACGCGAAGAAATAAGATATCACGCGAAGACTTACGTGCTTGAGCACTTTCTTGCGTGAACCGAAGAGAATCTTTGCACGAAAATTCAAAATCCTCATGCAAAAATGGATTATCTCACTCAAAGATTCGAGAATCTATACAGAACTATACAGACAGAGAGCTTGAAAATTAATAAGAAAATGTAGAGAAGGCTTGAGAAATTGATTTTTTCGGCCCCACGGTGGGCACCAAAAATGTATGCGTGAAATGTGGCCTTTGTTTAACATACACACTTCAACACGATCCTTATATGCATATTCATCCTGGAATGAACATGAGATTGTTCACCCAAGAATAGTCTGGCAAGGCAACTTGTTGCCTTCTGTCTAGAGGGATTTTACCTATTTAATATCCTCAGATTCAAGGTGTAAGCAACCAGACCCTCTAAGAATGAAGGATTTGAATGCAATTAATCTAAATGAATGTGCAAAGTAATCTAGAATGATTATGCAACTAATTTAAGAACTTGTAAAAGAAACTATATTAAATGTATGCATATTAAGAGCTAAATGAAATTAAGCTAAGAATGTAAAGATATGAAGATTTATGAGCTAAATGAGTATGAAATGCAACAACAATTCGATATCAATTCAAATCAACCTTTGTAATGAGGAATCATGAGTTCCTTAAATAGAATTCTTGGAATCTATCAATGGGTGAGATCAAATCGAATCAATGGTCAAGAAAGAAAAGATTCAGTTAAGATGGAAACTTCCTTGTGCAGGTGAAGTGAACTATTTTTTATCTGAGTATGATGAGCAGTCAACTGAACTTTCCATGAGTGAGAGAACAAGCTCACTGGATTGATTCTAATTTTGAGAAGTAGTTCACTCAAAGTTTCCATTTAGAACTGAAGCGAAGATTTAGGAAGAATATTTAATTTAATAAAATGGGATATGATGTCATAAATACCTTTTCTATTTAATTAAATAATTTTATTTAATTAATTAGAATAAGCATATTTATTAAATTAAATAAATTTAACCCTGTAGTACATTAGCCTTAGGAGATAATTTAATTTAATAAAGTATGAATACTTTAGATTAAATTAAATTTAAATCAAATAGGTTTAATGTGGCTAATATGAGTGAGTACTATAGGGATTAAATAGGAAATATGATGAATGTAGATTAGGGTTTTCTGCATCTGACAATTAAGTCAAGTAGCAACAATCAAAATGAGAATTGCCTATTAGAATAAGTGTTAGAATTGATCAGAATAGACCAAAATTGGTAATCATGGAAATGAGCCAATTTTGGGGTATTACAAATATATGAGACAAACATGTATTGACTTGAACCTAAATTGTACTACTTTGAGAAAAACACTTAGTAGACAAGAGAGAATTGATGATCCTCTTCAAAATGAAACATGAGTTTTTGGTGGGAGACTTCCATGTTTTGATAAGAAGCTATCTGATGATGTGAAGGAAGAAATTATACAATTTTGGCACTCTAACTCAAGAGTATCACCCAATGCTAAAGACATGTTAAAGTTGAGAATTGGCATTAGAGACTGCACGCCACATCCTAAACATTATTTGGAGGCAAGTCAAACTATGTTGTTCAAACAATTTAGAGAGAGTCATCCAAGTCTTCATTTATCACAAAGGGATTTTGAATCTTTGAAGCCATTTTATTGTGTGCCACTTAAAATTTAAAATACATGTTTCAAATATCATGTCAAGTTTTCTATGCACCATGAACTATTACGCTCCATCCATTCTACTTTGCATAGTAAAGAAATGTTGGAGAATTGTGGTGCTAGTGGGCTTCCAAAATCATCAAGAGACTTGCTAGATCAATTTTTATGTCATAGAGTTGATGGTTGTTTATTTTATAGAAATGCTTGCTTAAATGAGAAGTGTTCAAAATGTGATGGTTTATCCAAGTTTAACACATGTTTCCATAAGGGGTGCAAATAAGATCTTGGAAAGACAATAGTTAAAAAAAGGTATATGAAATGGTGAAATACACAGTGAAGAGTGGAAGTAAGGGCTCTAGATGTGAAGTGGTTGCAAAAGAAATCAATGTGTCTAGTTTTATTTCATATTTCAAGACAAATCTTTTCTACAAGTATGCAAGACATAGTCAGAGGCCTCAGTGGTTGGGTCAACAATTTAGAATGTGTAAGGAAAATTTTTTCATTGGTACTTTTATATCAGTTGTTTTCATTGCTAAGAACTACACATTGCAACCTCAAAATCAGACACAATCTCAGTATTACAACTCCATTCAAATTGCTATTTTCATCCACATAATATATAGACATGCCCCTAATAGTGTGGAAGATAATTAGAAGATTATTAGAGAGTATCATTTTTATATGACTGCTGATAGATCTCACTCTCATGAGTTTGTGCAACATTTTTTCAAGAATTATTTTGATTTCTTATAGGAGCATGCAGTTGCTACAGATAGACATATCATTTGGTCAGATAATTGTATAGGTCAATTCAAGAATGCTCACATGTTTTATTGGTTGTGTAGGATGCATGTAGAGAGGGGGGTGCCTCATATTTGGAGTTTTTTTGAGTCCAACCATGGGAAAGGGGAACATTATGGAACAAGGATATGTGTGAAGAGAGCTCTAGTTAAGGAACAATTGAAGATTTTAGGAGTAGAGCTTCTTAATGCTCGTAGCATTGTTGATTGGTGTAGTTTAGTATTATCACAAGGGGGACTCTTGATTTAGTAGTACATAGGTTCTTTTGGTTGGTTAAGGAAGGGTCCATAGGTGATAGATCAGATTGTGCTATAGTGAGAGACTCATCAAAAATGCATTCATTTCGAAGCTCTAATTCTAGTACATGGACCATTTGGACACGACAGCTAGCTTTCTTTTTTCCTAGTTGTTTTTAGTGTGATTGGGATCACTATGAGTTGAGTGAGTGGGTGGACACATGGGCTCCACATTATCTTACTCCATTGTCTATCATACCCTCTATCATAAATGATGACATAGAAAGTTCACTTGAGCATAACCATCTATCAGATCTTCTTCAACAAGGACATGTCTTTACATTTAGTGCACCACAAGAGAATGATGAGAAATCAGATTATTGGTTAGCGCATTGTGTAAGAGGTAAACAAAATCTTGTAAAACTAATCATAGATGATGATGGATTCATATATCCTACTGGTTTAATGGTTGTCATTGGAACATGATTGCAGACATACATGCTTAGAAAGAATGGAATTCCTACATTCGAAGACTATTAGAAGCACAAAATAATTCTCATATATTTGCATCTTATTATAGCAATAAATGTAAAGTTGTTGAAGCATCAAGGAAGACCAAAAGTAAAAGAAATTTTTACTATTACTAATGTTGATCATGAAGCCCTATTGAAAACCCTAAAACAAAGAGAGGACCCTACTGGAACACTCGACTAGGTATATTTACTTCTTATGTTATTTTCTTCATAACAATTTAGTCAATCGATGATTATCTTGTTTAATATAATAAGTTACTAATATTTTTATCATATTGAAATGTAGGTGCATCATGAAGAGTGGCCATGCATGAAGATAAAAAGCTAAATAAGAAGCAGAATGAAGAAAAATCTATTCTATTTTTGACACTACAATCTTTGACAATACTTTTATTGACACTACTATTTTTGACACTACAATTTTTGGTAGTTGTGTATTGATGTGATAATGATGAAACACTTGATATATTGTAAATTTAAACTTGTTGATTTAATGTAAGAAACAAAGATGATTTAACTTAATGCAATTTATGTGGTGGGACCTAAAAAATCATGATTTTAATACATACTAACACCAAACTTGCATTATGCCAAATGCCAAAAACTTGAGAGAGGTAAAAAATAATGTCTTTTCTTTTAATACTAACTCTAGTGACACCCTTGTTCCAGCTGCAAAGAGCCTCCATCATCCACGACCACCCCGTACTAAGGAGTCTCCAAGGTGCTCTAAGCACATTTCGAGGTCAATCTTCTGAGGTTGTAAATCAGAGCTCATGAGGGGCATCAATGAAATGTTGAATGCTATAGGATGGTCATGTTGAGGCCTAAAATAACCTATCTCATTTTTGAGAGAACACATTCTATTTGGATTCAACACAACAATCTCGCTCGATGCCAAAACTTGCAGTATGCCTCAGTTCATAAGTGCACCATAGTGTAACTTTGAAATTGCTGATCTTGGTATCAAATTGTCAGTGCCATTACCTCTAAATATGCGAGTGAACCCTATTGAGACCCTTGTTCTAGCTGCAAAGAGCCTCCATCATCTGCGGCCACCCCATACCAAGGAGTTTCCAAGGTGCTCTAAGTGTGTTTCAAGGTCAGTCTTCTAAGGGTCATAACTTAGAGTTCATGAGGGCTATCGATGAAATTTTAAGTGCTATAGGATGGTCATACTAAGGCCTAAAATAACATATCTCATTTTTGAGAGATCACATTCCATTTGGATTTGGCACAATGATCTCACTCGATGCCAAAACTCGCAGTATGCCTTAGTTCATAGGTGCACCGTAGCATAACTTTGAAACCACTAATCTTGGCATTGAATTGTTAGTACCATTACCTTTGGATGGACAATTGAACCCTAGTGACACCCTTGTTCCAGCTACAAAGAGTCTCCATCGTCTGTGGCCACCCCATACCGAGGAGTCTCCAAGGTGCTCTAAGTGTGTTTTGAGGTCGGTCTTCCGAGGGTCATAACATAGAGCTCATGAGGGTTTTCGATGAAATTTCAAATGCTAGAGGATGGTTATGCTGAGGCCTAAAATAACCTATCTCATTTTTGAGAGATCATATTCCATTTGGATTTGGCACAGTGATCTCGCTTGATATCAAAACTTGCAATGTGCCTGAGTTCATAGGTGCACCATAACGTTACTTTGAAACCACTAATCTTGGCATCAAATTGTCAATACCATTAGCTTTGAATGGATGGGTGAACCCTAGAAACACCCTTATTTCAGCTACAAAGAGCCTCCATCATGCAAGGCCACCCCCTACTGAGGAATCTCCAAGGTACTCTAAGTGCATTTCGAGGTTGATCTTTTGAGGGTAGTAACTTGGAGCTCGTGTTGGCTATCGATAATCCCTTACCAAGTTCAGTGAACTTATCTAATTAAGAATTCAAAGTTATAGCAAAAATTGACTAAAATTGCAAAAGTTGCAAAATTGCAATTTTGCAACTTTTTCTTGCATAGTGAAAATGAGTGCAAAGAATGCCAGTTTACATAATGATAGAATGCATTACTCAATGGTTGGATTGAGGAAATGAAGTATGGTTCAAAAGTTATGAATGATTGTGTTTGAGTCTATACAAAGGAAAACAAGAAGGTATGTTTTGGATCATTTGGTTCTTATGTTTTGCTAAGTGATCAATATGGGTAATCTAATCAATGTGAGAAATGTATAGATTTTATTCATATGGATATGGTATTAGGGAACCAAGTAAAAAAGGTTTGATCCAATCAAGTCTCTTATGTTGGGATATTTTGAGGTTATGTTGAAATTGAAAAGTTGTAGTATGAGGATAGTAACAAAATGAACGGCTAGTTATCAAAGATTATGAGTCTAGGAATGAGTTCATGGTTGGGAATAGAATCCATGGTTGAGAAGTGGAGTCCTAAAATGTGTTGAGATTAGATTTGAAGCCAAGAGTTAGTTTCAAGGTTGAAGGTGGAGTTTAAAATCATATTTGGGGTTATGTGAACCTTGTGTAGGAGGTTAACAAGTGTGTTTATGTCATGATAGCACTTCAAATTAAAATTGCATCCAAATTTGAAAATAAAGGTTGTTAAAATTTTATTTACAAATTATTGCATTTGAATTGAATATAACAAACATGATCAAAATTAATGATATTCCATAAACATGAACAATACACATGATCCATGATAAATTGAACAATACTAGATACTAAATTAATATGTATATCATTGTGCACATAGATGACAAAAATATATATCAATATAAATGTATTCATAGACAAATTACACAAATATATATCAAAATACATAGATCCTTGTACAAAATTTGGCTAATCATGCCATCAGAATGTGTATAATATCAATGTTTCTATAAAAATGTGGCATATGCCTTCTCAAAATGTCTCATGACTCATCCTATGATGACTATACTATCCTAGGCTACTGGTGGATCATTAAAATGCAGCCTCTTCACTGGACTAGGTGGATTAGATGCCTCCTACATAAACAAAAAAGGAAACCAAAAGTTAGACTATTAAATTTATATGATTCTTTGTATCTAACATTGAATTACTCAAATGCATAATGATCTTTTTTTTAATGAAGATTTATACTATTAGACTTTCATCATAAATACCTCTCTCATCGTCCTCCTACACCAATTAGGACTCCTCTTGTATGCCCTCAACAATGCTTGTACCTTATTGATTGTGGCCTATGTATGTTCAAATATGTTTATCAGATGAATCTACAACTTAAACTATAACATTATTATGCATAGCATGCTAAATTTATAACATATAATCAAGAATTCAAGCTACAACTTACTAGTGTAGGCTCCTCCTCAAGATATAGTGGTTGCATCATCAAAGATACAAAACTCTCCCATCCAACCTCATGTGCACTAGGAGTTTCCTATGAGATACAAAATACTAGTTGTTAATATCACAGAAATTAGCTTTGAATTTATTTATGAAAATAAAGAAAATAAAAAATAAATGATACTTATACATACAATGGGGCTCTCAGTGCGAATGGAAATGTCTGAGCATCTACGATGTGAAATCTACATGAGCTCATCGCCAGTAGCCATGCCCTATACAATAAATAATGTAATTAAATTTCATTACTAAAAATATTTTACAAGAATGCATCAATATTTAATCAAATAGAAAGCACCTAATTAGCTTTCCTTTGTCAATGGATCTTGGCTTATCCCCTGCACTTTGTCCCCCAAGGACAGGTGGTACCTACAAGATAAAAGAAAGATTAGAAACTATATATGCTACAATATCAAATGGAAAAAACAATGAGAACACAACATAATGTAGATGTATCAAGGCCACTCCTCCTCAGTCATAAACTAAACATGAATGAAGATCACATACATGTAGAAGTCAGTATGGCTTAAAAATTAAAATTAATCTATTATAAAGATTAATTTTAAATTGCATATGTTGTAACAAAAAAATGTATACACATACAGACACAGAAGGAGTCCATGCCTCTACATGCCCCTCCTCTCTAACATCAAGGTCTATAGCCTCTACATGTGCATCTAGTGCATCCTCATCAAATACAAACTGATACTCAGAATGATCACCTATGGGACCTAGGAAAATATTCTTGCATATTATGCATGTATGGGGAACACAAACATGTGAAGAGCTCACTGATGATGAACTCATACCAACATCATCAACATGGGGAGGTAGCACTGACCTAGCCTAGGATATCAATAGGCTACTCAAACTATGGATGGCTCTAATAGTCTAAGAGCTAGCCTCTGCAATGATATTGGGATTCTACACTCGAGGATGTGGGGAGACATCAGTATGGGGGAAAAAAGTGCTAGCTTTCTTTTGCTAGAAAGAGGACCTATCATGAGGAGCTCCTAGTCCTACACCCATGTTGGGCTTCATGCTCCAATAGTTCACCTTTAGGCCCAACACAAATTTTGCATAGAATTTTCTAAGGAAATAAAATGGCACCTCTAAATTGCTATGTGGAGGGATGTCAAAAACCATCCACCAACGATCCCAAAAGTTTGCACTTATGGCATCATTTTTGCACCATTTAATGGATAGTTTGGGCTTTTTGAAGTTGACCCTAAACCAATTTTTGGGTTCACAAAAAGGACAACCAAATCATCTTTACTTATATTGAGGGCCACAACCTCATCATAGTCCAACCCATCACCAAACATCTCATGCATTTCATCATGCCAACGAAGAGCAGCATTTTGTTCCTTAGTAAGTGTTTCAACGTTATCCACTATGGTGTTTAACGTGGATAAAATCGGAGCCAATGTGAGTACAATATTATATGTTGTTCACAAAGCCCTCAATTTGTTGAGATTTTCAAATATCAAATCCTTGATTTGAGGAGGGTTTTAAGGGGGTAAAGGATCATTTGGTGGACAATTTTGAGGGGGCACTGGATCATTTGGTGGGGGGTCACAAGGAACAGTATTCCTTGCCTTAGTATAATCATTTTGGTCAACCATACCTATTAATTTGCAAAACATAATTTATATTAAAAAAACCTAAATTTTAACAAATTCAATTAAAACTAACAAATTTATAATAAAATTTAATAAATTTATAATAAAATTGATTTAAAATATTAAAAAAACCTAAATTCACTTACCTTATCGCGTATCCATTTTACAATTGGATATCCAAGCTAAAAACGTGAATAACGCTATCAAAATAGAAACCCTTGAGTTTTTTTTATAAAAATAATAGCATAGTTATTAGGTATTTGATTTGATATTGGATACCCAATATTATCAAATATCTAATTTTATATCAGATATTCGATAATATCAGGTATCCGATATGAAATCGGATACCCAATAAGGCTTGGGGCCTAATTTTTTAGCTTTGGTATCAGGATGGGTGAAAAAAAGTCAAAGGGGATTTTGAAATGCTTCTAGACATTTTTAAACTCTATTTTTTTGCATTGCCACTTTTTGGCACACCATGATCCTGCACATACCCACACACACACACACACACTAGTGAATAAGTAGTATCTCAATGGATGTACCATATAATAAAATATTAAATATGTTTACATTTGAACATTTAAGTAAGCTTTTAACTCCCATCAACATGCTCTAAGGAAAACATGGATTCCATGCTAACACATGACTATCTCTTTTATCACAAAATAAGAGATCCCTATATTTAATGTAAAGACTTTACAAATTATACAACATACCACTGCATTTACATATAGTATTCTGAAATTGGGGTGTTAAAATATTTTATCCCTTATCTTGTAATTGATCATTCACCTTTGCAACATTGGTAGTAGGTCCTTCCCATATTTCTTGGGGCATTCAAAGGCATAGATTTTGTTGTCCTCTTAATCAAATCCTTCCCTTTTGGCAATGCCAAATCCCATAAGCTCAAGTCCCATTCTTAGCCTCTAAAACCAATACTTCCACCATTGCTTCTTTTCTTTGATATAGTTTTGTGTCCACCCTCAATCATCCTCTAAGACCAAATCTAACATTTTCTTCATAAATAGGAACTCTTTCTCACTTAACTATTATGCCTAAGGAGAAAGGGTGAACATAAGGATAAAATGAAAGGAAATTTTCTATCTTACATTCCCTTACACATATTATGTATAAGTCCCTTGATAAAGGAAACATTTTCTTGCCACCACATTCTCCTTAATGTCTTTCAATTCTCCCAAAAGTATCCTTCAAATTATCACCGTACACAATTACATTGCCATCTCTTTAGTGACTCCCATTCCTAAAAAATAATGCAAAAAACATAAAATAAATATCAATGTCAACTCTATATCTATGGCCAGATTTCATAAATCCCTCTCATTAAGACACCATTTTCTATATTTATTACAAGACCATGGATTATTTTGAAATGAACTTTCTTATGTTCTTTGACACTTACCCTAAGATGCTATCTATTTGCATTATCTTGCAAGTACTAATGGGGTGTCCATATTCTCCATATTATTTTCAAAATGCCTTTAAGATATCTTCCTAGAGTCTATAAGTAATCTCCCTTTACAAAAATCATTCATTTCACACACTTGCATCCCAAAAATTGCAATACTCCATCCTTCCATAATAAACAACCATCTTTTCTCTCCTTTAAATTTATGGGGACATGTAAGTTTTATGAATCCTTCTGTAGTCCTCAATATTCATAGGTTCACTATCCCCATTACAAATCATCATTTTCACTTCCATCATCTCTTTTGTTTCCACATTCACAAATTCATATACAATTTAATTCTATTCCTAATAGACAAGTTTGATTTAAAATCTGTGAGGTTTTTAAGGAGGTTCCAAATTAGGGTAGTTTTATTCATAGTTTTCATTTAGGATTCCATTTTTTCTATATAGAATTAGCTCTATGTCATATGTTGGTTTAAGGAGAGACACACACCTAACCCAAGTATCTTTTATTATATTTGATCACACACCTAAACCATCCATTGGTTTAACTTTTGATGCCCTATCAATATATTTATTTTCAACCATCTTTCTTTCGGAGTCATCCATTTCACTCCTACCCTTCATTTAAAGGCAAGATCAATTTTCCTTACCCCATGAACATGGGAATGGGGAAAAGAAGTCTAGGCTCCAATGTCATCAATATGTTGTCCCAATTTGTGAGAATTCTCTTTCTTAATTTAATAATTCTTACATTATTTACTATTTTTATTATTATGATAGCCATCAACATGTTTTCCATGCTACTTATTTTCCCTATAACATACTTGCATTACTTTTCTTCCATATTTCTCATATGATACTTGAGGGAGTAACCATCTAAATGCTTGAAAAGATTATCTTCTTATATAATACCAATCACATCAATAAATCTTCCTTGATGTCTTCAGGCACAAAACCTTTCCAATTAAGATTTTTCATTACATATATCCAATATAAGTTGTCATATTCTCAATTCAAGAGAATATGGTTTGCAAATTACTTGTATGTTCTAATGCTTTGATACCAATTGTTAGATAACTAGGGGATGAATCAGTTATGTTTAGTTATCCTTATACCTTTTATGTACTATATACATCATTTTCATCACAATCATCTTCAAAACTTCAGGAAACTCCTAAAGAGTGAACTGTTGCACTAACTCTATGAAGATGTCTATGTTCATCCATAAATTGATGCAATATGCATGCTCACCTAGTGAATTTTGGATAGGTAAAGAACCCCCAATTTACCTCTTAGATACTCAAAATCATCCTTAGGCAATGACTTAGTGAATATGTCTACAATTTTCTCTTTAGATTTTACATATTCAAACCTTACTTATTTCTCTTGTACTTTCTCCCTCAAGTAATGATACTTGATTGATATATGTTTTGTTTTTGCATGCACCACCATATTTTTTGATATATTTATTACACTAGTGTTATCACAGTAAATAGTTATAGACTCGATTATCTCTTCTTGCATACCTTTCGAGAGTTGCTTAATCCATTCAATGACTAAACAATTAATTACAGAAGCAACATACACAACTTCAATGGTAGATTGTGATATACAATTTTGTTTCTTTCTTATCTATGTAATCAATCATTCTCCTAAAAAAAAAGATCCACCATTTTTCCTTTTTTTATCATCAACATTACTAGCCCAATCAACATCTATATAGATTTTGAAGTTAAAGTTGTCATCTTGCTTATACCATAGGCCAAAATATTCAGTTTCTTTTAGATATTAAAGGAAAATCTTGCAACCATACCAACAAAATGTGCAATATTTGGTCTACAATATATAACTTACTATAACTTACCAATAATTGATCTATATTATGTTTCATATACATCTACAGAGGTATCTTCATTTGATAACTTTACTCTAGTCACCATAGGTGTACCGACTGATTTAGAGTCATCCATTCCAAATGTCTTCAAGATTTCCTTCACATAGTTATACTAAGCATACATATACCTTTCCTTGTTTGATGAACTTGTAATCCAATAAAAAATTTGATCGCACCAATCATTGACATCTCAAATTCTTTACTCATTTGATTAAAAAAAATTTCTTTCATAACATGTCATTTCCTCAAAATATAATGTCATCCACAAATATCTCAACAATCAACACCATACTTTTAGATTAACATTCACAATATAGATTATTGTTCTCACCTATTCTAGAAAATTCAATTTTAATAAAATAAGAATGCAACCTTTCATACCATGCTCTCAGTACTTGTTTTGATCCATATAATGCCTTGTTCAATTTGAAAACCATGTTTCTTTGATCAAGTTCAATGAATCCTTCTAGTTGTTCTATGTAGACTTCTTCTTCAAGCATTCCATTCAAAAATAGAGTTTTGATATCCATTTGATAAAATTTTAACTTTTTTGTAGGTAGTGTAGGCCAACAATGTTCTTAATCCTTCTAATCTTTCCATGGGTGCAAAAGCTTTCCATAATCTATTCCTTCTTTTTGAGCATAACCTTTGCAAACTAGTCTTTCCTTATTTCTTATGACTTCTCCAATTTTATTCATCTTATTTATGAAAATCCATTTTGTTCCTATTACATTATTGTCTATAGGTCTCGATACTAATGTCCATGTATTGTTCTTCTCTATATGATCAATTTCTTCATTCATAGCATCTATCTACTTATCATTCTCCAATGCAACCTTAACTATGTTGGGTTCCAATCAACTATCAAATAGGTACTATCTCTTAACTTAATTCTTTTCTATACTCTAGTGCTTATGTCACCAATAATTTTTTCAAGGGATTCTTTATCACATATTTTTCCAATGTAGGTTCAGTTGTCTAATTTTTAGCATTTTCTCCACTCGGTAGGGTTCAACTTCTTTCTTGGGATGTACTATCGGGTGCTCGAGTAGAGAAGTTTGTAACTTAGTAGCTCTTTGTTGTAACTCAGGTAGTGTGTCTAGTGCCTCTTCATACACATAAACAAACTTTTTGTAATCTTCAGGTTCCTTCTTTCTTTCCACATCATTCTTATTTTCAAACTCATTAATCCTGACATTTACACTTTTGATTATTTTATTAGTATCTTTGTTCAAACATTTATAATATTTTTACTTAGCTGAATAGCCAAGTAATATACCTTTATCTCCTTTAAAATAAATTTTACCATTCCTTGCATCCTTGTGAATATAACACCTACTTCCAAAGATTTTGAAATAACTTACATTAGGTGGATGACCATACTAGAGTTCATAGGGTGTCTTATTTGTTCCTTTCTTTGAATGAACTTGATTTAGAGTATAAACAACAATGTTAATAGTTTCTTTCTAGAATATTTGTGTAACTTCTTTTTCAATCATCAATGTCATGCACAATCTATAATAGATCTATTTCTTCTCTCAAAAATTCCATTTTGTTGTGGTGTCCTCGGTGCACATAATTGTCTCTTAATACCATTCTCAAAACAAAAGTTAGTGAATTAAATAGACATAAAATCACCACCTCCATCAAACCTTAAACACTTTTATGATTTACCAGCTTCTTTCTCAAATCTAGCTTTATACCATGTGAACATATCAAAAGCATGTGATTTCACCTTCATGAACATAACAATCATCATTCTAGAACAGTCATCAAAAAATAAGATGAAACATTTGTCGCCATAATAACTATCCAAACCTATTTTTCCACTTAGATTTGTATGCACTAGTTCCAAGATATCATTAGAAGTGTGTGTTTTACTTGAAAAAATATTCTTTTCATCTTATAGAGCTGGCATTCTTTACACATGCTCAAGCTTTTGTAGATTGGATAAGCCTCTAACTCTTTTCTTCCTACTCATCTTAACGATGTTCTCAAAGTTTACATGACACAACCTTTTATGCCACAACCACACATCCTCAATTTTAGAAAGTAACATGTCTCAACAATAGGATCAAGATAAAATAAGTTATCTCTTTTTTTCATCCTAGTTCCAATAAATTTTCTTTCATCATCATAGATCTTCACTTTTCTGTTATGAAATTCTAGTTTGTGACCTGAATTGTTCAACTAAGAAACACTTAATAGGTTATTTTTTAGTCCTTGTACCCAATATGCATCATCACATTTGAACTTATCATTCAATATTAGTGATCCTCTACCTTTCACCATACATGGAACATCATTACCTAACTTAATTGTTCCACCATTATCAATTTATTTAAATTTGTCAAACTTACTTAAGTCACTAGTCATGTGATGTGAGAATCCATTATCTATAATCCATGAATCATTCTTGCTAACATGTGAACTAAGGTAATTCTCCCTTTCATACCTTTCTCTATTGGGACATTCCTTGATAGCAACATATACAATCTCAACTACTTCCTTCCCTTTATCAATACTGCACTCAATGTGCTCTTCTTGAACAATATAATATGATTTCTTCCCTTTGTCTTTGTAAACATTATTCTTCTTGTACTTGTAATCTCTCTTTTCATTTATGTTACTCTTAATTCTATTAGGATATTTAGTAGCAAAATAACTAACTTCATTGCACTTGAAACAAACCAGGGCTAGTTTACCTTTGAATTTAGCTTTACCTCTTGATAACCTTCTTACCATAAATGCTTCAAGTTCATCCAAATAATTTTTGGATTCAAAATCACTTTCTTCCTTACTTCTCTTCTCTTTCTTTGAACTTCCAATGGTTAGTGAAGACTTAAAAGCATTTCCAATAGTAACCATATTGTTATCATAATTGATCACTTTAAATGTAGTCAACCGACCAACTTAACTATCAAGTGTCAACACATTATCAAGCATAGCTCTAACTTCTTGAATTGTAGAAACTTTGATAACATAAAAAGGAAAAATTGTTATAAGAACTTCACTTACAAGTTTATTATCACTAATAATTCCTCCAGTAGCTCTTATTGCACTTACAACTTCTTTGATTTGGTTCACATACTATGCAACATTTTCACCTTCTTACATTCTCATGTCATTATACTTGCCTCTAAGACTTTAAGCTTTAGCTCTGAACACATTTGGATCTCCACTATGTACAAGTGCCAATGTGTCCCACATGTGTCTAGCATTTTTGCAATTCTTGATATCATCAAACTCAACATCATTAAGGGTAGAAGTAATCTCAAACATCAATATATTGTAATTCCTCTTCTTAGTCATTTATTCCATAGTCATAGGAGGAACAAGTGTGCAGTGTATTCATATTCCAACTAGTGAATAATATTATCTCCAATTCTAGATAAATGTGGCCTCATTCTATCTTGTCATGATGAGAAATTCTTCTTATTCAACTTTGGTAATTCTCTCTTACACATCTTGCAATATTTGTCTCAATTTCCTTTAAACTTATTTCTCCAAGAATTATGCTTTGATACCAATTGTTAGACAACTAAGAGGGGGTAGGGAGTGTGAATCAGTTATTTCACTTATCCTACAGTACCTTCAAACACTTTAGTACAAAAAAAACTTCACAAACATCATAAGAATTTACTTAATGATCTCATTCAACTTCTTAATTAACTCACTCAATATGTTTACTTCCAAATTTTTCATTCACTATTCCTATTTTACTAATTACCAGTAATAAACTTTTATTGTTAACTAGTTGTCACCAATCATTTACCTATATTTTATTTAATTTTAGTACAAATTAAATAACATGTAAAAAAAATTGCAACATAAAAAAATCACACATTTGACACCAAGATTTTTAATGTGGTGTTGTGGTTCGACAACACACGCCCCATTTCAATCAAAAATGGGGACCCCCTACTTCTTTTCTAGGCTTTTTGGATCCCTAGTCTGGGGTCCGAGTCATTTTGAAGTCTTACTAGTGCCCTAGCTCTTGTCTAGATCTTTTCTAAGAAAACCAAAGGTTGAGATATAATAATTTTAACAAGAAACAAGTCATTTTTATATTTTTGGCACACTAGGCACACCTCCCTAGGTGTGCTAGTGCACTAAAACTTCAAGATTTGGCATTTTGTGCATCGATGATGGGCAGTTGTGCACCTATACAACTGCACAACACCAGAGGTAACGGGGGCTATATAAATGGGAGGATCCTTTTCCATCCTTGTCATAATCTTCTATTTTCATTTGTTCCTTGCACCAAATCTTAGCCGTAGCTCCACATCACCACAGGTTCTCCCTTCTACCTTTGTTCCTACTCCTTGCTCCACTCTCCCACCTGCACTTAAAAAACATGAACCCTAAAAGCGTGCACAATAGTGCACCTTGTAGAGTGCGCTACTCTGCACCCTTTAAACCTTAAAAATATAAAAAATACAAAAAAGTAAAAAAACAAAAACCTTAAAAGAACTTATCCTATGATTGGGTGTGCACTAGTGCACTAGCCTAGGTGTACTGATGCACACCTAATTTATTGTCAAAAACTTTAAAAACTAAGTCAAAAAACCTATTAGGTGTGAAGTAGCACACCTCATGAGGTGCATTACTATGTACCTAAAAGGTGAATGTGAAGAACCTAAGAAAATTGTGCATTAGGCGCACTTGTTACGTGCACCAATTCAACATTTTTAGGGTTTAAAATAGTATTTTTTTAGTATTTGAGTAATCAAATTTTTATTTTTTTCATCTAAATCTATTTTAGGTTTTGAATTAATCATGTTTCTATCAATTCTAAACTAATGGATGTCCTATTATGTATATATAATAGTATCGTGTTCATCCTCCCTTGGTGAGAAAATGGCACCAAAACCAATAGTGTTCAAGTTCCAAGGTGTTTCGACAAAATCACGCTTTCAAGATGACAACTCATAAATCTGAGATACTGATTTGGGACACACAAATTTGTGAGAATTTTTAAAGATATGCAAAAAACTGACTGAGAGGTCCCAGATGATCTCCGCACTAATCCAATTAAGGCTCGTCAAAGCAGCATCACACCTGGTGTCATTGCAGTCTTCAGAACTGATCATGACTCTTGTAGAACATTTTATTCCTAAGGAGAGGGTATTCAAGAGTTATATAGGAGAGATCATCCTCAATCTCTGACCCAAGAATATTGAGAAGGTGTTCCATCTCCCAAGGCTAGATGAATTCATTAGATTAACCTATGAGCAAGTAGAGAGATGGTACTGAGAATACATTGATGAAGCTTCTAAGATTATCTAGTCCTCATACCTTATAGAGAAGACTCCTCTCAGAAAGAAAACTAAAAAAGTGGATATGACAAGAGGGTACATGAAGGAATACATTGGGTACTCAATCATACTCTTGAGTAGAGTAATGGGTTTTTTGGTAGCTGAACACCTAAACATTTTCATGGTATATTTTATTGAATCAATAAAAAAAGTAGAGATGCCAGTAGATTGGGCTTCTACTCTCAGTAAGAATTTGGGTGAACAATTGGTGGTGGCAAAGAACAATAGGAAATTGTACATGACATCATACTTGGTGTACTTGTTAGCCATAAGGGCAACTGATTATCTAGGGCTCTACAAAAGGGGTAGTATGCAGGATGCCAATGCATGGCCATATATTGTATACCCTCAGTTGGTGAAGAAAGGGCTTTTTGAGAAAAGCAAAGAATACAGAATTGTGAATGATGCTTTCATCTTTTCCATAATTCATCTTATAGAAGGAGATTATGCAAAAATAATATCAGAGGAGGCAACTGCACAGATATCATTAGTTGGGGCCTACTATATATAGTTTCAAACATTTATGTGTTTGAGGGTAGTGGGTACAACTATTAACCCTAAGAAGCTCCCTAGGTATCCTAGTGATAGATTGATTCTCCTAGAGATTTCCTGACAACTCTTGTCTACCTATGATAGAGTTAGAAAGCAACATAAAATATGTTGGACTTGGCCTATGACTATAGGACTCTTTTAGGTAGATCAGAGGCAAGATAGCCCCTCTTTTGAATGTGAATGAGATCAATATACATTAGAAGAGTATAATTCTTTGTGGCCATATTTTGAAAATATTGGGAGAGTACAGTACTTTGTGGGCAAAACATTTCAACATGAAGAAGCCATTGAAGATCATTGGATGAATGTGACAAATGCCTACTATGTCTGTATAGGGGATTATTGTAGGATGACCTTGTATTTGGAAGAGAAGGCCTTGAAAATAAATATTTTGTTGAAGATATTGCAAGAAGATGAGGAGTTTCTTGATCCTTTGTTCAATAGGGGTAGGATTGGTTAATGACCTATTATGAATGTCAAGGTTGACAAGGAGGAGAACTCAGACATTAAACATAGGGAAAGCTACATCATCAAATTGATGCAGGATTGGATTAAGAAACCCTTCAAACTTGATCCAATTCTAGAGATTGTGATCTTTCATGCACAAGCCTGTCTAGCCAAAGGTAGAGGGAAAAAGATCACTGTCCCTACATTTACAGCTCAGTCACTAATAAGGCCAAAAATGGTGCACCAACTTGATGGGCTAGCTAGTTATTATAATGCTCAAAAGGGTAAGGAAAGGGAAAGAGGAAGAGGAATTATCCTCAACATGTCAAACCTAAAGAGGGAGAAATCTCGACACCTCCATAGCAAGGAGAGGAAAACATACAAGGGCCAAAGAATGTAGAGGTTGTACAAGCCCAAGTTGATCCCTAAGTGTCGCTAGTTGCACATGGCCAAACTGAAGCACAAATTGAGATACAAGAGGTTTCCCCACCTTGATAGGTAGAGAAAGCCTCCCCCCCCAGTGCCTAAAAGAAGGAAAATTAAGACTTCGATGAAGAGGAGACAAAAGGTGATCAAGAAAGTGATCCCTTTTCCATCAATCCCTGAACCCATCCCAGAAGAAGCTAAAAAAGAGGGTGATGAGGATGAAGAGGATGATCTACCCTTGATTCGAAGGACTTGGCTAGCTAAAGCCATAGAGGTGGAATGAAGGAAAATTTCTACAGTTACCCCACCATCTATCCCTAATGAACCCATGAAAACCAATACATCAGAAGACTAAATGTAGTAGTGGATAGATCAGCAATATGTGGAGGGCACTAATGTCTTTTAGATGTTAGATTTTGAATTTATGCCCATGGGTATGAAGTTGGTTAGGGAAAATATTAGAGAAATGCCCACAAATTAACCTCAATAGGAGGATTGGAATCAGATGCCCCTTGAATCACAAGGACCTAAGATAGATCTAGAATCCTAGCTGCAAGTCACATTATGTGTAGACAAGGGATTAGCTACCCCTCTTCCTCTAGGTACAGAAGCTGAACAAGTCCAAATGGATCATGAAGAAGAGCCACAAAAAGTATCCACTAATGAAGTGTTAGAAGAGGGATAGATAAGTTAACAACCTCAGCAAACTTCTCAGGACACAGAGGTGAGAACTGTGGATTCTTTAGATACAAAGACTCTTAGCATAGATATATTGCAAAGGGAGAAGACTCTAGAAAGGAGCAATAAGGGGAAAGGTATAGCTAAGTAGACTCCTTCATATTCTAAGGGAAAATATCTATTGTAGCATATTCCAAGGTGGCTCAGAAAAGAAGTGATAAGAAACAAGAAGCAATAATTCACTACTGAGGAGGATAGGATGGAATTAATAGTAGTGCTAAGGAAACTTGATTCACCTCCTAAGGATGTGTGACCATTAGCCTTCATTATGAGTGATTAGAATTAGGACCCTTTTGCTCATGTAGCTCTTCCTCCTCTACAATCAAATGTTGAAGAATTGACTCTTAGGGATTATTAGATCTAGGAAGTTATGCTTGGAAAGCCAACCTTGGAAACTACAAATTTGATGGTTACGAAAGGGATATTTGAGTAAAGATTTTGGCCCTTTGGATCCCACTAATCCTAAAGAAACATTAAATATGACAATTCAAAGAAGAGATAGGGGAGGAGTTTAGTTGGACCCATTTTTTAATGCCTGTCAGCAATGGCAGGAAAGTTTTGAGGAAAAAGGCATTTTGATTATCCAAAGGAATCTTAAATAATTGCATGTTATGTAGGAGAATGAAAATAATTTAATGGAAATTTTGAATCAAGATTTTGGTTTAATGGATGAAGTACATACCTGGGGAAAAGACTTGCAAGCATTACAGGCAATCAAAGGCCAAAGGTATCAGATGTTAATGCAGGTATATACAACTGAGGAGCTAAATAATATAGATGATTAGATTAAGAAGATAGCATATATTAATAAAGTAATGGAGCCAGTACATGCAGAAATTTGTAGGCTCAAGGACTAAGCGCAAGAACAAATTTTGGAAGCTAAGAAACATTATAGTGATGCATGTCTGGACATTTTTGAAGATGATGCAAAGGATAAACTAATACCAGTAGAGGTAGTAGTTTAGAGATTTCAAAAAAAAATTGGTGAAGTTTCTAATGATGAAGATATTTGACAAACATTTAGAACAGAAGAAGCTTTGTTAGAGTTTGATACAAAACTCAGGGATTTTGTAGAAACCCATATAGAAGTGGATAATTATAGGGAGAAAGTGAAGGATAAATATAATGCATTAGATTTACTAGATGTAGCTAAGGTCACAAAGATAATTGAGAAATTCAAGGGAAAATACCAATACATAGCTCTGGTATAAAAGGGAACAAAACCCAGAAGCCAGAATTTCATTTTTGACACTTGGTGAAATTTTGCATTTTTTGGCCTCCAAGTTGTGATGTTGTGCCAGGTGCATTGGTGCACTTTTTGCAACAATGTTTTGAAAGATTTTGAAGAAGTCAGAGGTGCACTGGTGTACCAAGTGCACTTCTTCTAAGGTGTGCTTCTTCAGAGGTGCACCGACAGTTAACTACCTGTTCCAAAATTAGAGCTTTCCATGCTTCAAAAATGCATTCTGGCTACAATTTAACTTCGACAGATTCCTAGTAAAGATGGAGCTTCTATTTTTGACACTTGGTGAATTTTTTCTTTTTTTGGCCTCCAAGGTGCGCTACTATGCTAGGTGCATTGGTGCACTTTTTGCAATAATGTTTTGGAAGATTTTGAAGAAGTCAGAGGTTCATTGGTGTGCTAGGTGTGCTTCTTCCAAGGTACACTTCTTCAAAGGTGCATTGATAGTTAACTTCTAGTTCCAAAATTAGAGCTTTCCATGCATCAAAAATGCATTCTGGCTATAGTTTAACTTTGACAAATGCCTATTAAAGATGGAGCTTCTATTTTGACACTTCCAGAAGCTTCGACATCAACTAAAGGCTCTCTTGTTCTTATTTTCTCATGATTTCTTTGTTTTAAGACATGTAAAAGCTCATGCATCCAATTAATGATATAAAATGGATGGATTCCTATTAAGCACCAATTAGAGAGTAAGTTTGTACATAATTAGTTTGTTTTATTAATTTAGAAGCATATGATTGCATAAAGAGATCTCTCACTCTCAACACAAATTGAGGGGATGATTTCTTATAAACATGGAATTGTAATATGTAATTAGGGTTGCTGTTATTTTTTAGTAATAATATACTTTTGGTGCTCACATTGTTGGGTGATGCGACGTGCTCCCCTGCTCACAGGTGGTTAATTATGTGGTGTTCCATGTTCACTAACAGTCATGGTTTTTGGTGCAATGGCAAATGGGCCCAACAATTGGTATCAGAGCCTGGTTTTGGCCTGGTCATGGGTTCAAATCTCCCTGGTGCCTTCCCGACCCGCGTAAGCACCTGGTATGCGCATCGAGGGGGAGATTGTTGGGTGATGTGATGCGCTCCCTTGGTCACAGGTGGTTAATTATGTGGTTATCCATGTTCACTAACAGTCATGGCTTTTGGTGCAATGGAAAATGGGCCCAACACACATTTGGAGTGTAGTGATTCTTGCCTAAGTGTGTTATGTTTTGTGAATTTATGTTCATGGAATGTGATTAAGATGAAATTTTATTGCGATTATTTCTGGTTGTGTAATCTTTTAATTTTGGTATTTGTTACAATTTTACAAATTCTACTGACATATCTAATTTGAGAAGAAATCACCCATTTTGTTCTTGCATAACTTTTTGTCTCACTTGAGTGCACTTTTCGTGGCCTTGCAATTTGATAAAAAGTGAAACATCTTACGATTGCTAAATTCCCATCGACAATTGCATCAATGGAATTAAGGAAGTGTTGCTCCTATTTTCATTGGTTACCCATTGATTTCTTCAAAATCTTAACTTGTAGACATGTTTGTTTTTCGTAGCTTAAATCTATTAGGATTTTACTTTTACATTATTTCTTTAAACTTCTTGTCACCCTATCTTTGTTATTTGCTTTATTAACCCTCTTGTTAAATTAGGAATTCATATAGTTGCATTGTTAGATTGCATTCATCATAAAACAAAAGAATACAAAAAAACATAGTTCTTTTTGTGTGTTTTTATTCTTTTGAACCAGCGAACAGATTTTACATCTTATTCAAAGTTATCAAAACTAGCAAAGGCCCTCTTGTAAACACTCACATTTATCTTCAACTAAGTAGATTCTAGTATGTCATAAGATTTCTCAAAACCTTGGATTTGATCCTCAAGATTGAATTTTAAAGAGAGGAGTTTGAAAGGATTCCTGTCATTAAACATCGTGCAAAATGATAGATCAACAGAAGTGGCGCTAGAAGGAGGGCCTCTCAAACTTTTGGAATAGAAGATTTCTATTTTCAAAAATTCAAAATTCTGCATTTTTTACAAGTTCAAAAAAAATTTTGAGTTTTTGAGATTTTGAGGTGTGTTGCTATGTTGGTGCACTAGGTGCACTACTGCACCTAGTGCGTTGGTGCACTAAATCATGAGGTCCACCTTATCTTGTGAGAAAGTGTACTTTTGTAGAGGTGCATTTTTTCTAGAGTTGATGCAAACTAGAGGATTTTGATCCAGAATCCCCATTTTAGCGAGTTTTAAGATCTTCTCCAAGTACACATGAGTTCCTTGAGCTTAGCCATTTTCACAAGCCCTGTAGTGACAAAGGAATACCTTGAATTCAACCACTTCCATTTAACATTTCATCATCTTGTTTAGCTCTACCTCAACAACAACCACCTAGTGGACTACTAAATATCCCAACAATTCAACCTCTACAACAACCACCCCTAGGTCCACCAAATCCTCCATGGCCTTTTTCACAAATGTTGTAGACTCACCAATCAACTTGATAGGTGTAATCAATGACCTTCCTAAGAATCCTGAGAAGTTTTTCCCAAGGTTCATTTATGGAGAGACACAAACTATTGAAGATCACATCAAATTTTTCAAAGAAATTTGCAATCGAAAGCAAATTGCTAATGAGAATGTGGTTCCTCATTTATTCCCCTACTCTTTAGGGGATGTTTCCTTTAATTGGTATGTTAATCTACCACTTAGATGTATTGGAGATTGGGCTACTTCCAAAAAATTGTTCTTGGAACAATTTAAGACTTTCATCAATCCAACTACAATACATCAACAATTCATATCAATCAAAAAGGATCCAACTGAAATAGTGTTGCACTTCAACCATCATTTTCATATGGCATATCACAATTTGGAAACACCATACACTATACTAGTTGAAGCTTCTATTCAAATTTATTTGAATGCTATGGACCATCTAATTGATATCTTTCTAAGAAGACTTCCTATAGAAAATATCGACACATTGGATAAAGTCTTCACAGAAGCAATTACCTTCACTAAGCAAGCCAATCCTAATGGGGGAGGATTGATGCTTCCAGCTCAAGCTATTAAAATAATGCCAACATACCCTTTCAGAGCATCTATGATGCCTAGTCAATTCATACCTATGAATTTAGTTCCATTACAATAGGCACTTGCTCTACAAAACCCTACTTTAACATATCCATGGTATGAACCTCCAAAAGCTACTTTCTTTGAGCAAAAGACAATAGTTTCCAATGAGGTAGATAACAATTTTGCCTCTGAGTTTGGTCAAATGAAAAATACTATGTCATAAATGAGCAATGATCTAACTCATCTAAGGTTTTCACAAGGAAAAAATAAAAACTTTGAAAGGAACATCATTGGTCCTTACAACAACAATTATGGTTAGAATTATAATAGGAAATTCAACATTGGGAACAACAATGTAAGAAATAATACTAGAGGAAATAACTTCAACCCTCCTAATTGTAACAATGGCTTCCAAAGATAGAATCAACAATGGAACACTTGTCCAAATAATGGAAGCATTCTTGTAGATAACAACAACAACAATGTTCAGTATATAGATATCAATTAGTATGACGATGGCTAAAACACATCTAACAATGATGGTCCATATTATAATGGGAATCAAGAGATGAATCAGAATTCACAAGAAAATGATAATGTCCCTCCTATACTATTTAATGCTATGCTAATAGAATCCTATGATTCTACACAGAATGTACAGGTAGATCAACCAGCCAACAAAGAATTCTCTTTTTTGTTTAGTCAAGAACCAGACCTTCAACCTAAAGAGATGTTTTCTTTTCACAATGACAATCAAAATGCATAAAATCTAAGAAGTAGAAAAGAACCTATGATGGTTGGTATTCCTCTAGCACTACAACCAACTCATCTTGACCCAAGCGTGAGTAATAATCTAGTATCAATTAGGCCACTATACAGAGGACAACAAAATCAGAACTAAGGGAATGTACCAACAATCTTGAAAAATCATGCTTGGTCTACTAAAAAGTATAGTGTGGTGGAAGATTTGAAATGAAAAAAAGCCAACTTGCCTATGTTTGACATGCTACAAAAATTTTTGTAGTGATGAGAAGTGCTAATGAAAATTTTGGATCATACAAAGATACCCCATAATGAAAATATCATACCCCAAAAGATCGTATCTCAACAAGTTAATGCTTCAAAGGCAATGCCAACTATGTTTAAAGAGGTTGAGGTGCCCCCTTTTCTACTTAGCATCAAGATATATGGGAAGAATCTTCACAATTGCTTGATTGATTTTGGAGCCTTGTGTAATGTTATGCCACTATCAATAGCACAAAGGTTGGGAGTCACTCCTCATCCTTCTAATTAGATAGTGATACAGCTAGATAAGACAAAGGTGAAAGTCATTAATGTGTTAAAAGTTGTTCAGATATAGTTGAAAATTGACCTACAAATTCAAGATGTCATCGATATACATCTAGATGATATTCTAGAAACATATGGATTACTTCTGAGTAGAGAATGGATGAAATGCCTAAGAGGGTGGTTTTCTATGGATTTCATGTAGTTATGGTTACCATGGAAAGGGTTGAACAATCAAATCAAGATAGATGTAGACCCAAAGTTAAAAATGATGATTACATAATACAATGCTCCAAATGAGGTGGCATTCTTACAATTAAATTTGGGCTCTTACAAAGTGATGGCATTTTCTACAACTTCAACCAAAAAATTAGATGATCAAGATGAAAAATCCAAGGTTCTAATCCCAAGGGACAAAATCTTGATACAATTCATAGATAACATGGTGGCTAATTTACAATGTTTAGGAGAAGAAGCTAACCCCAATATCCTACTTCTCCTAGGATTTTTTTGGTTATATAAAGTTAGCCATTCAAAGTTTGAATGCTCATTGTGTCAAGAAGTAGTTTCTAAGGTATTAACATAGATGATGGGAGTAAAGAGTTGTGACATTCCAAAAGACCAACCCATAGAAAATCAAAGTCCTACAAACATATCTGAATCTATTGAAAAGATTGGAGAGGAAATTGAAGATTTAAATCTATCATATAGTGATACCTCTTCAGATGGTGGAGGTTTGTTTTCTCCTCCCCTAGGAATGATCAAAGTTCAAAGAATAATACGGTATGTGAAAGGTCAAGGATGCACTTTAGTAGTCATCCATCCAAAATCCAAAGTGGATGAAATTAAAGAGTTGACAGGGGAAATTCAAGAAAAATAAGAAAAACATACACTTCCTCTATCAAGGAATAACAATGGAAAATCATCAAGTCCACCCCATGAAAAATTATAATGGGTCCCCAAGAAATAATCCTTCCAGGCCCAAGTCAAAGAGAAGCTAAGGAAAAACAAGCACAAGGTCAGAAAACCCAAGAAAGATCTAATTTGGACACTTTGCTTTGATGGTTCCAAATGCAAATTAGGAGCTAGTGTAGGTATTGAGTTCATCAACCCAAAAGGTAAGTCTTTCTATGCAACATATCAATTATAGTTTAGGTGTACTAATAATGTTGCAAAATATGAAGCATTGATCTGAGGACTTCTTTTCACACTTGAGAAAGGAATTACAACTCTAATAGTTGAGGAAGATTCTCAGTTGGTTATACAACAAGTGAAATCATTACAGTCTTGCAATGATAAGAGGTTACTTGCTTATAGAAAAAGAGTATGGGATCTAATGCATGATTTTGAAGCTTTGAACATAAATTCTATTCCAAGAAGGAAAAATATGGTAGTAGATGCTCTCACTATCTCAGCAAGTGCATTACAACCAGTTGAGAGAATGAAATTGAAAAGATTTTCAGTTGAATTGTTTGCTTCTCCATCTATTCTAGACAATATTACAAACTTCCAAGTCTTTCAGGATGATCAACATATTCTCGAATTTATCATGTACAATGACCATTTTAAAGGGCAAGAGATTGATGACATTCTGGATGACAAGCCTGAGGATGATGAACTTGAAGACAAAGATGGGATCCTAAATACGAAAACTATCACTATTCCTAAGGGAATCGTTGAATTAGAACACATTTTTGATAATGATGAATAAATGCTTAATAAAAGAATGACCCAAGGATAGGGGATCAAGGAATGTGACTCATACAACGTGGGAATCGATGAAGATCCTAGAATGGTAAGGATAGGGAAGGCATGTAATGCACAGGAAAGGGAAGATATGCTTAAGTTACTAATAGAGTATAAGGATGTTGTTGCTTGGAGCTATGAAGAGCTAAAGACATATGATCTTGAGATTATTACGCATGATGTTCCATTGAAACCAAGTGCCAAATCCTTCTGGAAAAGGCAAAGAACCATTAATTCTATCATATTTGAACCACTGATAATGAAAGAAGTTAAATAGTTGCTTGATGCCAAGATCATTTTCAACATTTTTCATTCTATTTGGGTGGCTAATTTGGTTCTTGTATGGAAAAGGACTGGAGAATTTCATCCTTGCATGGATTTTAATAACTTCAACCTTGCATCTCAAAAAGACAATTACCCTTTACCCTCACTAGATGAGGTTTTACAAATTGTAAATGGTTCAAAGAGTATGTCTTTCTTGGATGTATATTTAGGATATAATTAGGTAATGGTTGATGAAGAAGATAGGCTAAAGATGACCTTTACAACTAAATGAGGAACTTTTGCCTACAGAAGAATGCCTTTTGGGTTGATTAATGAAGGGGCTACATTTCAACAAGCCATGGATGAAGCTTTTAAGGGATTAACGAACAAGTGTATATTTATCTACAGGGATGACTTAACTATCTTTTCAAAGGATCAAAGCACTCACATTGCTGATCTAAGACAGGTATTCAATAGATGTCATAAATATGACATATCTATCAATCCTAAGAAATGTTGGTTTGGGGTTAATAAAGGAAAGCTCCAAGGTCATATTATCTCTGAAGTTGGAATCTCTATTGATCCTAATAGAATAGAGGCTATTCTAAAATTATCACCTCCTCATAGTCAAAAAGAACTCAAGTATTTTTTTGGGAAGATAAATTTTGTGGGGAAATTCATAAGTAGATTTCCAGAGATAGTTTGTCCCCTTAATGATTTACTCAAAAAGAGAGCTAAAACAAAATGGGTTTTGGAGATTAAGAAATCATTTGAGGATATATCAAAGTGGCCATTTCTATGACCCCAATACTAGTAAGTCCTAACTATGAGCTACCTTTCAAATATATTCTTTTGCTTTAGAATATTTGTGTGCCAGGATTATAACATGGAAGAAGGAAAAGGAAGATGAAAGACCTATTGCTTTTATGAGTTGCCCTTTGAAAAATGCTAAGTTGAATTATTCCAACCTTGATAAATATTCTTTGCTTTAATTAAGGTAGTAAATAAATTCTATCATTATATACTAAGAAGAAAGGTATATGTGATTGTACCTAATCTAGCAGTCAAGACATTATTGATGTAGAATGAACTTGGTGAAAGATGAGGGAAGTGGATGGCAATACTTCAATAATTTGACCTAGAGATCCAACCCATGAGGTTAGTTAGAGGCCAAGGATTATCAAATTTGATAGTGGATAATTAGATTGACGATGAAAAGAAGTTCAGATTTGATAGTGAAATAGATATGGAAGATCGGAAAAAGATGGTAGTATCTCAAGTTGATATTGATCGAGGTGTAATAATAGATGTCTGGTACTAGGATATTGTTTACTATCTTTTACAAAATTAGTATCCTAGTTGGATGAATAGATTATAGTGCAGGGGACTCAAAATGAAGTGCAAATCCTACATGTTGCATGATAGAAAGTTATACAAAAGAAACTATGAAGGGATCTACCTAAAGTGCTTGGGACATGAGGAAGTAAAAGAAGTTCTGGAATAATTTCATGATAAGTATGGTATAGGGCATGGTTTAGCAAAAGCAACTGCTCATATGATTTTAAGATTAGGTTATTTTTGGCCCACAATATTCAAAGATACTTTTGAGCATGTGTGCACTTGTTATATTTGTCAGACTAGTGCTAATAGAGAAAGACATACTGTGATGCCATTACAACCAGTATTTGAGATACATCCATTCACAAAGTGGAGGATGGATTATATTGGTCCAATCAATCCACCATTGTCAATTGGACACACTTTTATTCTTATAGCTACTAATTATTGTACGTGATGGACAGAAGCAGAGACATTCAAAAATTGCATAGCCAAGGTGGTTATAGACTTCTTGTAAGAACACGTTGTTACTAGATTTGGGATGTCATTCTCCCTGGTGTGTGATAATGGATCAGCTTTTGCATCAGTATTCTTAACTGAATGGGCATTGGAAAATCAAATTATTAACCCACAAGGAAATGTGGTAGTTGAATCTACAAACAACAAATTGATCACGGTAATAAGATGTTTGTTGAAGTAGAATCCTAAAGATTGGCATATGCAATTCAAATATGCTCTATGGACAGATCGAGTAAGGGTCAATAACACTTTGGGGAGATCTCCATATTTGCTTGTTTATAGACAAGAGCCAGTATTTCCACTTAATCTTAGGATTCTTGTTTTGAAATTCATGAGTGGGTATGCTAAAGATACTAATAAAGTACAAATTAGATTGATGAATCTTTTGTAGATGGTTGAAAAATGAACAACTACTTTGGAGCATATGGCTAAACATCAAGTTATCATCAAGAGGTGGTTTGACAAGAGAGCCAGGATAAAATCCTTCAAAAATTTTGACCTTGATCTACTTTGGGATAAGGTAAAAAAAAAGCCAGGCAGCCACACTAAGTTTCAATGCTTGTGGATTGGTCCCTATCAGATCACGAAAATTCACAGAGAAAATATGTTTAGGCTAAGTTCCTTATAGGGGGAATTGGTTCCATTTCCAGTTAATAGGAAATTTTTGAAACATTACTTTGAAGCCTAAAAGACCCAAAAAAAAAAGATTTCATTTTTGCAAGTGTGTTTCTTTTTAGTTGCATGTTTTCTTTTCAATTGTGTGTTTGCTTTCAGTCACATGTTTACTTTCAAAGTTGCGTTAGTCCAGGGGGTAGGTGAACTCAAGATTTTGTCTTGACATATCTTACTAACTACTCTTTTGGTTCCAATTTGAGGAAGAGGTATTTCTTTGTCAAAACATTTTGATGATTTTTTGTCTTATACCAACTGAGGATGGATGTTACTTGCAATAATAAGGGACTTTCAATCATGAATTCAAAATTGCAGATCAACAAGTTCTCAACACTTTGCAAATTTAAAGATCAACTATCTAAGGTGTTTTCAAACCAAGGTTGAAGACAACAAGGGATAATCCAAACCCCATTGGTTGAAACCAAAGGGCATTCTCAAAGGGATTGCTAAGATCATTGTTTAGTGTGAGAGTTAGGGTATAGAAAAAAATAAAAAAATAAAAATAATGGTGTTAAGAATGAAGAGGCCTACAAGGTCTGAGAAAGGTAATCTAATTATCTGGATATGCAGTCAAAAGAGGCTATCCAATACCAAAACATTTCTTCATGGAAGAGTCAAAATGGTGACATTATGAGGTAGCAAGCATTCAATAGATTGCCAAGGAATTCAAATGAGAAAATGACAAACCATCAAGAGACCCCAAAACAAATTCTCTCATCTGGTCAGACAAAGGATCAACAAACAACTTTCATGAAGATTCTTGACGAATGGATTGGATGGGGTGGAAGACTATTTCCAAGTTGTCAGAAATTTTCAATAGATTACATCCTAAGAAGTTGAAGGAAATGAATACATGGAGCACACACTAAACTTGGAGCTCAATATTTGAAGGTTTTGACTGTAAAGAGACTCAAAATATGCTTGGAATATTCGAGATGCAGTTGGTGTTTGACACATGTTGTAGGAATGTTTGCTGATGAAGAAATGTCTTTGTCATTTTTTTTTTTAATCAAGGCTATTTTTTGTTGTTACATAACACACACCCCATTTTGATTAGAAATGGAGAGCCCATACTTCTTTTTTGGGCTTTTAGGATTCCTAGTCCAGGGTTCGAGTCATTTTGAGGTCTTACCTAGTGCCCTAGTTCTTGTCCAAGTCCTAACTGAGAAACCTAGAGGTCAAGATATCAAAATTTTAACAAGGAACAAGTCATTTTAAAGTTTTGGGCACACCAAGTGCACCTCCCTAGGTGCGCTAGTACACCAAAACTTGAAGATTTTGCATTTTGTGCATTAGTGATGTGTACTTGTCTAGTTGCACACCTACACAACTGTGCAACACTGAAGGTGATAGGGGCTATATAAATTGGGGGCAGGGGGGGGGGGGGGGGGGCTTTTCCATGCCTACTTTTCATATCTTCTATTTTCATTTGTGCCTTGCTTCGCAACACCATAGGTGCGTCCTTTCACCTTTGTTCCTGCTCCTTGTTCTGCTCTCCCATCTACACTTAAACAAATATGAACCCTAAAATGGTGCACAATAGCTCACCTTATAGGGTGCACTACTCCACACCCTTTAAATTTTAAAAACATAAAAAATTCAAAAACAACATTAAAAACATAAAACTTAAAAGAACTTATCCTATGATTGGGTGCGCATCAACGCACCTACCTAGGTGCGCTAATGCACACCCAATTTATTATGAAAACTTTAAAAACTAAGTCAAAAAAAACTCATCAAGTGTGCTACTATGTACCTAAAAGGTAAATGCAAAGAACCTAATAAAATTATGCATCAAGCACACCTGTTAGGTGCACTTGGTGCACCAATTCAGCATTATAGGGTTTAAAATAGTATTTTTTCAATTTTTGAGCAATCAAAATTTTAATTTTTTCATTTGACTCAGTTTTAGGGTCTAAATTAATCATGTTTCCTTCAATTCTAAACTAATGGACGTCCTTTTATGCAAATATAACGGTGTCTTCTTCATCCTCCCTAGGCAATAAAATGGCACCAAAACTAGTAGTGTTCAAGTTCTGGGGCATTCCAAAAAAATCACACTTTCAAGATGACAACTCAAAAATCTAAGATACTAATTTGGGACACACAAATTTGGGAGAATTTTTAAATATATGCAACAAACTTACTAAGAGGTCCTAGATGATCTCTACAATAATTAGATCAAGGCTTGTTAATGCAGAATCACACCCAGTGTTGATGTAGTCCTCAGAATTGATCATGACACTTGTAGAACATTTTGTTCCTGAGGAGAGGGTAGTCAAGAGTATTACAGGAGAGATCATCCTCAATCTCTAACCCAAGAATATTAAGAAGGTGTTCCAACTCCCAAGGGTAGACCAATTCATTAGACTAACCTATGAGCAAGTAGAGAGATGGTACTAGGAATACATTGATGAAGCTTCTAAGATTATCTAGTCCTCATACCTTATATAGAAGACTCCTCTAGGAAAGAAAACTAGCAAAGTGAACATGACAAGAGGGTACATGAAGGAAGACATCGGGTACTCAATAATACTCTTGAGTAAAGTAATGGGTTTGTCAACAACCAGACACCTAAACATTTTCATGGTGCATTTTATTGAAACAATACAAACAGTAGAGATGCCACTAGATTGGGCTTCTACTCTCAATCAAAATTTGGGTGAATATTTTGTGGCAGCAAAGGACAATAGGAAATTCTACATGACATCATACTTGATGTACTTATTAGTTGTAAGGGAAACTAATTATCTAGGGCTCTACAAAAGGGGTAGTAGGATGCCAATGCATGACCATATATTGTATACCCTCAGTTGGTGAAGAAAAGGCTTTTAGAGCAAAGAAAAGAATATAGAATTATGAAAGATGTTTTCATCTTCACTATAATTCAGTTTATAGAAGGATATTATGAAAAAATAATATCAGAGGAGGTAGCTACACAGATGTCATTAGTTGGGACCTACTATATCTAGTTTTAAACATTTATGTATTTGATGATAGCAAGTACAACTATTAACCCTAAGAAGCTCCCTAGGTATCCTAGTGATAGATTGATTCTGCTGGAGATTTCTCAACAACTCTTGTCTACCTATGACAAAGTTAGAAAGCAAAAAAAAATATGTTGGACCTGGCCTATAACTATAGGACCCTTCAAGGTAGATCAAAGGCAAGATATCCCCTCTTTTGAATGTGAATTGGATTACTAACCATTAGAAGAGTATAATTCTTTGCGGCCATATTTTGACAATATCGGGAGAGTACAGTACTTGGCGGGTAAAACATTTCAACATGAAGAAGCCATTGAAGATCATTGGATGAATGTGAAAAATGACTATGATGTTCATATAAGGGATTATTGTAGGTTGACTTTGTATTTGGTAGAGAAGGCCTTGAAAATAAAGATTTTGTTGAAGATATTGCAACAAGACACAAAGGAGTTGCTTGATCCTTTGCTCAATAGAGACAAGATTGGTGAATGACCTATTATGAATGTTGAGGTTGACAAGGAAGAGAACTCAAAGATTAATCACAAGTCAAGGCACATCATCAAATTGATGCAGGATTGGATCAAGAAACCCTTCAAACTTGATCCAATTCTAGAGACAGTGATCTTTCATGCACAAGCCCATCCAGCCAAAGGTAGAGGGAAAAAGGTCATCGTCCCTACATTTAGAGCTCATTCACTAGTAAGGCCAAAAGTGATGCAACAACTCAATAGGCTAGTTGATTATTATAGAGCTCAAAAGGGTAAAGGCAATGGCAAGAGGAAGAGGAATTATCCTAAACAAGTTGAACCTGAAGAGGGAGAAATTTTGGTACCTCCACAGTAAGGAGAAGAAAACATATGAGGACCAAGGAATGTAGAGGTCGTATAAGCCAAACCTGATCCCTAAGTGCTACTAGTCGTACATGGAAAAATAGAAGTATAAATTAAGATACAAGAGGTTTCTTCACCTTGAAAGGTAGAGAAAGCCTCCCCCCCTGTGCCTAAAGAAGGAAAATTAAGACTCAAGTGAAGAGGAGACAAAAGGTGATCAAGAAAGTGATCCCTTTTTCCATCAATCCCTGAACCCATCCTAGAAAAGGCTAAAGAAGAGGGTGATGAGGATGAAGAGGATGGTCTACCTTTGATTCAAAGGACTTGGCTACCTAGAGCCATAGAGGAGGAATGAAGGAAAATTTTTGAAGTTATCCCTCCATCTATCCCTGATGAACCCATGTAGACCACTACATCAGAAGATGAAATTTAGTAGTCGATAGATGATCAATATGTAGAGGGCATTGATGTCTCTCAAATGGTAGATTTTGACTTTATGCCCATAGGTACCGAGTTGATTAAGGAAAATATTAGAGACACACCCACCAATAAACCTCAATAGGAGGATTGGACTTAGATGCCCCCCAAATCACACGGACCTAAGATAGTTCTGGAATCCTAGCTGCAAGTCACATTTTGTGTAGACAAGGGATCAGCTACCACTCTTTCTCCAAGTACAGAAGGTGAACAAGTCCAAATAGAGCATGAAGAAGAGACACAAGAAGTATCCACTAATGAAGTTTTAGAAGAGGGATAGATAATTGAACAACCTCAGTAAACTTCCCAAGACATAGAGGTGAGAACTATGGGTTCTATAGATATAGAGAGTCCTAGTATAGATCTATTGCAAAGGGAGAAGAATCTAAAAAGGAGTGATAAGGGGAAAGGTATAGCTAAGTAGACTTCTTCATCTTCTAAGGGAAAATACCTAGTGTAGCATATTCCAAGGTGGCTTAGAAAAGAAGTGATAAGAAACAAGAAGAAACAATTCACTACTAAGGAGGAGCATAGGATGGAATTGATAGAAGTGCTAAGAAAACTTGATTCACCTCCTAAGGATGTGCGACCATTAGCCTTCATTATGAGTGATCAAAATTAGGACCTTTTTTCTAATGTATCTCTTCCTCCTCCACAATAAAATGTTGAAGAATTGACTCCTAGGGATTATCAAATTTGGGAAATTAGGCTTGCAAAGCCAACCTTGGAAACTACAAAGCTGATGGTTATGATAGGGATGAAGGAATTTTTTAGGAGCCTAGAACAAGATGGGGTAGAATTGATAACACTTTGGCAATAGAATGAAATCCTAAAGGGATATTTGAGAAAAAAAATTGGCCCTTTGGATCCTGCTAACCCCAAAGAAACTCTAAATGTGGCAATTCAGAGAAGGAATACAGGAGCAGTTTAGTTGGACCCATTTTTGAATGCCTTTCAGCAATGGTAGGAAATTTTTGAGGAAAAAGAAATTTTGGTTATCCAAGGGAATCTTAAATTATTGCATGTTATGCAAGAGAATGAAAATAATTTAATGGCAATTTTGAATCAAGATTTTGGTTTAATGGATGAAGTACATACTTGGAGAAAAGAATTGCAGGCATTATGAGCAATCAAAGGCCAAAGGTATCAGATGTTAATGGATGTATATATAGATGAGGATCTAGATAAGATAGATGATTGGATTTAGAAGATACAAAATAGTAATAAATTAATGGAGTCATTACATGCAAAGATTTGCAAGCTTAAGGACTGAGCCCCAGAGCTAATTTTGGAAGCTGAGAAACATTATAGTGATGCATGTCTGGACATTTTTGAAGATGGTGCATGGGAAAAACTAATACCAAGAGAGGTACTAGTTTAGATATTTCAGAAAACTTTTGATGAAGTTTCTAATGATGAAGATATCTGGCAGGAATTTAGAACAGAGGAAGCTTTGTTAGAGCTCGAAAGAAAACTCTGGGATTTTGCAAAAATCCGTATAGAAGTGGATAATTATAGGTAGAAAGTGCAGGATAAATATAATGCCTTAGATTTATTGGATGTGGATACATTGAAATAATTGAGAAATTCAAGGGCAAATACCCAAACATAGCTCTAGTATAAAGGGGAACAAAACCCAGAAGCTAGAATTTCATTTTTGACACTTGGTGAAATTTTGCATTTTTTGGCCTCTAAGGTGCACTGCTATGCCAAGTGCACTAGTGCACTTTTTGCAACAATGTTTTGGAAGATTTTGAAGAATTCAGAGGTGCACTAGTGTACTAGGTGTGCTTCTTCAGAGGTGCACCAACAGTTAACTAGCAGTTCCAAAATTAGAGCTTTCCATGCATCAAAAATGAATTCTAACAAAAGTTTAACTTTGACAGATGCCTAGTAAAGATGGAGCTTCTATTTTTGACACTTATAGATACTCTAACATCAACTAAAGGCTCTCTTCTTCTTAATTTCTCATGATTTCTTTGTTTTAAGACATGTAAAGGCCCATGCATCCAATTAATGATATAGAATGGATGGAGTCGTATTAAGCACCCATTAGAGAGTTAGTTTGTATATAATTAGTTTGTTTTATTAATTTAGAAGAATATGATTGCATAAAGAGATCTCTCACTATCAACACAAATTGAGGAGAATATTTCTTATAAATACATGATTGTAATATGCAATCAAGGCCGTCATTATTTTTCAATAATAATATGCTTTTGGTGCTCACATTTGGAGTGTAGTAATTCTTGCCTAAGTGTGTTATATTTTGTGAATGTATGTTCATTCAATGTGATTGAGTCAAAGTTTTATTTTGATTAATTTTGGTTTTGTGATCTTTTAATTCTGGTGTTTGCTATGGTTTTACAAATTCTACTGACGTATCTCGTTCGAGAAGAGATCACCCATTTTGTTCTTGCATAAATTTTTGTCTTGCCTAAGCACACTTTCGGTGGCCTTGCCATTTGATGAAAAGTGAAATATCTTATAGTTGCTAAATTCCCATTGACAATTGCATCAGTGGAATTAAGGAAGCACTGCTCCTATTTTCATTGTTTACCCCCTAATTTCTTTGAAAGCTTAACTCGCAGATACATTGCTTTTTGTAGCTTATGTCTGTCAGGATTTTACTTTTGTGTTATTTATTCAAACTTCTCATCACCCTGTCTTCATTATTTTCTTTATTTACCCCCTTGTTAAATTAGGAATTCATATAGTTGCATTGTTAGATTACATTCATCGTAAAACATAAAAATACAAAAAACATAGCTCTTTTTGTGTGTATTTATTCTTTTGAAGTAGCAACCATATTTTATATCTTATCCAAAGTTATCAAAACCAGAAAAAGCTTCCTCATTCAAACACTCACATTTATCTTCAACTAAGCTAATTCCAGTAGGCCACAAGATTTCTCAGAACCTTGGAGTTGATCCCCAAGATTGAAATTTCAAGAGAGGAGTTCAAAAGGATTCCTGTCATTAAGCATCATGCAAAATGATAGCTCAACATGTGAAAACCATATAAACAGAATAACCACTTGGGAAGAACAACCCAAAATTTCACTCTTCTAAAGTGAGCTCTACTAGGCCAACCTTGTTAAAGGTTTAGATACACATTGTTAATGTAACCTAGTGAAAGTATTTACACCAAAAGATCATCTAGACCTTATCCCTCCTTGATCATGTCTAAAGAGTGGCCTTCTCTAAAGGACTTATAAATACCACTAATAGATGTTAGCATATAGGATTTTTCAAACTTATTAGGTCCACTCAGTTAAGATATTTTTCTTCTACAATGGGAAGAAAGTAATGGTAAAAATTGGTATGTTAGGTTTAGCACTACCTTGCTTATTCGGATCTCCTTTCTGCTTAGTCTCTTAATGATCGTTATGCTTTGATCTATTTATTAGTTGATTCACTCCTTTTCTCTTTCACCTTTTCCTTAACTCTTCTTGACTTGCATGGCTTTTGTATGATTAAAAAATATTTGACTTTTCTTCCTTCAGATATTACAATAGATCAAACTAGGACTTGATATCACGCAATTTATCAAAGGATAACTAATTTACAAGAGAGACTTGGATAGACTTAAAATTATTAAATAACATTCTTAGCAAATCACACCATAATCCATCAAGAAAGTGTGAAAGGGACAAGTCTAAGAGGATGTTCAAGTACCAAACTCTTCATCTTGAAAGAAAATAATATATTTATTTGGACCAACAACCTCTCTTTTCATAAAATTATTCTAATGGATAAATTTATCCAAAATCCATAGGCTACATTGAAGTATTAACATTTTTTCTAACGTTTAGGATGAAATGATAGAAAATGTGGTTCACTACCTTAAACATGCAAACTAGATATCTTTTAGACAACATATTTTTATTAGGGAAGAATCAATTAGGCTCAACATTAGTCTTTTAGGAGTGATGGACACTTTGATTAATTGGGCACTCTTTGTAATATGTGATTGAATATGACTATGATAAGAAATGGTGCATGAAGTAAGTACTAAGAAATTAACAAGATTTAACATAAATAGCTAGAAATTGAACACAAAAGAAAGAAAGAAACTACATATCTAAAAATGAGATATAGAAGTGAACACGTTACTAAAATATGAGCATGAAAATGTCAATCAAGTATGTTAGGTTTCCTAGGGCTAGAGATTCTTTTGCTAGCTAAAATTTTATATTCTAGACCATGATGCCCTATAGATCATACCTAAAGAATTCAACCAAAAAGTATTAGTTACATGTGGGAATTGGAATAGACCATGAGTAATGCAATGCAAGGTAGGAGGATCCCCAAAGGAGATGTCCTAGCACACCAAAATTAATCAAACAATGGAATGAAAAAAATAACACAGAGATTTAGATCCAAATATGCCAACTCTCATAATGGTATCATAAGATTTTCATCCAACATGCCCGACTGTAAGGCCTTCTGAGTTATAGATAAATATAACACAATTGCAATAGTAATTCTACAAGATCTCGCAAGATCCAAACCCTAGATAGCCCAAACCCACAATCTAGTAGAAACTCTAAGAAGAATCTAAACTTGTGCTCACAAGCCACCAAGAAACCTGCTTATTTTCCAAGTCCATACTTAGCTACTAGCTCTAATCAACTTCACTCCTCTCAACTACTTCATCTTTTCCATGTTGAATTGAATAATGATTCCAGACTCCACAAGACCCTTTACTTATACAAAATTAAGCCACAAGTTAGCCTATTAACCCTTACATTAAATAAGCACTCATATTAAATACAACCTCAAGCCACAAGTCAAATTATAAAAAACATTAAATATTGTTGGAATGAGTGTATGGGAAACAAGATACTGGGGGGGAATTAGGATCTTATAATTTTGACCTTAAAATAAATTTCAACAATTCACACCCAATTCATCTCATATAGAATAGATCTACTACTAAAACTGTAATGTTGAAACATAAATGAAATATATCACATCCATAAAGAGTTCAACACATAACACAATGATTTGGTAACCCATAAACACTTCAAGATGAAGGTAAAACTGGGGTGGGGATGAAACCCACAAATTTTAACCTGTTAAGGTTACAATGCTTGATCATAAGATATGATCTATCCTATAAGGGGTCTGCCCTATTAAAAGCTTAAGATACTATTAAGTCTCACCTTGTTAAAATATTTTACACTCAATGAAGTAAGGACTCCGTTAGGAGGTTTACATAGATCTATTAAGACCACTCTATTAAGAGATATACATTGTCTCAATTAACAATAACCGATTCAGTACTTGACACCCATTTTCTCTATAAGTTGATCTTGGGTTTCCTCTTTTCTATATCCCTTATCTAATCTCCTGATCTGATAACTCTATTTAGTCCTTTGCTACTCTGATTGCTCTTTGTCTAAGCACTTGAATGCTCTAACACTCATTCATGTATAAACTTTCATGTTGTGACTCGAATTTTATATATCTGTGAGCTTGACAATCACTATCTTGTCATTATGCTCAGTCTCTACTATATTTCTTGATGCATACATTTGCTCAATTACAGTGGTGACCTTGTAATATTTCCTAGTAAATGACTAAGTGTTTGGACACTAATAGACAACATAGGCTTAGAGATCAACAATCTCCCCCTTTGACATTTGTGGAAAATATACTTCAACATAAATAAAACAATCATTTTTATCAAAAATGAGTACTCCCCTTGAGACCATAGTGTAATCCTATAAAAATTGATATCTGATCTTTGATCTTCCCATTTGTTTGTTTCCTTATATCCCCTTTTTATTTTATATCCCCCTTGTTTTTTCATTGATGGAACTTGGGGCTACTAAGCCTAATAGATACTTATAAAAAGAAAATTGATGACTTGCCACAATATTTGCATAGCATTTATTCCATCTTTCCTATACTTGTTCCAAAATTTGAAACTAAATCTCTAGCTTGGTAGCTAGATCAATGAATCTTGCAATATGTGAAAACTATGTATCTTTCTTAAAAATGTCTTTGGCAATAGAGACTACCCGTTGAATAATCTCTATGTGTAGCAATCATTAAAGTTGGATCAACATCAACTTATGCCTGATCTCTGTATCTTTAGTCATGAACTCAGCTAACCTCTTTTGACTGAATGCCAATTCACTATAAGATGATGAGCTTGAACTTGCGTTCTTTCCGAATATAATAAAATCTCTCTAATGTTTGCATGTAATAGCTCTAATGAGCTTGTAGTATTTGTCATAAAGAAATCAATATCACACAATTTCAAATATAAAAAGTTATTGGTTTGAAAAATTGCTTCCAATTGTGTGACTATAGTAGAAAGCTCAACTTGCCTACGTAAAAGTTCATGTCAAACTTTCTCTAACACTTTATGTTCCATTCTTCTTCCAAAGCACTGTAATAACTTTTTGTTCGTGTTTATGTCTTTTGTCTAAATTTTATCTACTAAATAGACTAGCTAATCCAAAATTGTATGTTGATTGTTCAAATTTGTGATCCCAAATGCATGTATAAAAATATCTTTGATAGTATGTAGTACACACCTTCTCTTCTACTCTCTTCTTAGTTGTTCTTGTTTTGCCTTATGGCTCAACAAGGTTTGTAGCTCTTGCATCTGCTCTGGTGTAAGATTATTCAAATCATACATAGGTAATGTAATTACCTCATCAAGGCTCACTAACTCATCATCTTCCTCACCTGATTGAGATCATGAGGGTATATCGCTAGGTAGTGATAATTGCGAAAAACTCCCTTTTTCACTTGATCTCAACTTTTGCTACTTCACTTGTATAGAAATAGCCTTTTGCATAGGTGTCACATTTGTAGGTTTTGCAGCCTTTGCACTTAGTAGTTGAATAAGAGCTTCAGTAGCCTCTTGCTCTTTATGTATTACTTCATCCTCTACTAATTTAGTGTATGAGTCTTTATCAAAATTTGCCCCATTTTTCAAAATTGGCATACAAGCTAATGATGTATATACAATTAAAGCTTTACCAAGTTTCTCGACACTTATATCCTTTGTAACTAATGTTTCATTAACATCATCAGTCTTCTTATCTTCAAGCTTTGGATATTCAACTATCTATAACAAAATTGAGTTAGTACAAGGTTTTCTTTAATCTTTGATTAAGCCTTAAATTTCCTCTTCATTTAGTATATTTGGATTAGGTGGAGGGATGTCAGTGTCATATTCAATTGTGATAGTCTCTTTTTGTTTACATTGATTGACAAGTTGCTAAATCTCCTTGGCCATTTCTTGTTTGTATTCATCTTCAAATTCTATGGCATCTCGACTATCCCTCACTTACACAAATGGAGAAGCAATCCAAATGCTTCTTTCTATATTTGAATTTTGTCTTACTCAACTTCATGAGCTTTATTTTTCAAAAAATCACATGCCACGTCTCTCGATATAAACTTCTTTACAAAATCTTTGAGGACTATAGACACATGATTCTTCCCCAGATCTGGCATAGCTTGTGCCAATGATATCTCTCTTACTTGTTTCTCAGTGGAAAATGCCCATTTCCACTTTACATCTACTCATTTGTACAATCCCACCAGAAATCCAATTCCTAATTCCAAGGGTGTGAGCCTAATCTTGATCATCATATCAATCATGACATCTTCAAGCTTAACTTGATCACCATTACTCAAAGAATCATATTGAATGCCTTTAAATCCCTTAATGCTTTCAGATTCTATAAATTTTTCACATACCTAATCCACAATCATTAGAGGGAGCCTCTTCACTATTTGAAGTTTTTTGTGTTCATTAGACTCGGTCTTTTCATTATCTTCCTCCTTCTTTTGTGTTATGATCAGTTTTCTCCTCAACTTTTCTTGAACTTCAGCCAATTTTCTCTTCTTAGATGGACTTCCTATTAATTTCTTGATAAGGGATTATGTTGTTCTTTTCCTAGTGATGATCACCTTGCCCTTTTGCCTCTTAGGTGTCACCATTTCTTGAACATCTTTCTTTAGGTCAGCCTTTACTTAGGCTCAATCACAACAACCTTTTTCTGTTTGGAGGCCTTCAACTTCACAACAACAAGTTCTTTTCCTTTTTTTTCCTTGGTCTCTTTAGGTTGTCTAGATCCTTCTCCTTGTTTCTTATCTCCAGCTTTGAAAATCTTTTTCTTTTTTTGTTTCCCTACTTTAGATGTGCCGGATTTAGTAATCAACTCAACAATTACAGTCTCATATATGCCAAATTGCTCAGCACTAGCATCTATATCTTCTTCCAAAAGTGCAAAAACTATTATAGGTAACTCATCTAAATTTACTTCATAGGGAATTGACTTTAGCCATGCTACATACAAAATCTATATCTACAATGAAACATACTTCATCATAGTATTTGTCCACAACTAATTTTGGAATTCTCATCCTATTCCTCAATTTTACTTTGATTTCTTCATAGTAGTTGTCCATTATTACTTCAAAAATTTCTCCCAATTTGCTAATTAGGTCACTAATCTACTCTATATCAATTTTATTCTTATCCCAAGCAACTATTCCAATGATAGGAAAATATTTTTGTACATAGAAAAAATACAAACTAATAAGGATCCAAACTTTCAAGATGTTTTTTTTGCTTTCCTCACTAATTCTAGGCTCTCTGTAAGTTGGTGAAGTTGCAGCTTGGTAAGATCATATGAATGATGCTTCTTAACAATTTTGTAGCCCAAATCCACTACTATACGGGGTACACTATTCAACCTACTTGATTGATAAAAATTTTGTGCAATCACACAAAAAAAATTCAAGTAATGGGTCCTCAATTCCATCACTTAACATACCACAATCATTCCACTTTTCCTTGGTCAAATTTTCAATTTCATTCATTGATCTACTTCTGATGCTCTTTGGTCAATCCAAAGTAGGGTACCCAGTTACCCTGTGAATGATAGCCTTGTTGATATTGGTTGACCCACCTTCTAACCATATTTTCATATCATGAATTTTGTTGAGCACAACCTTTATCCATTCCACTTTAAAAACCTTTGGGAATCCTAGGGCATGAGTAAGCCCTTTCTCGACAATGATTCTGAACTCATCCTTCAGGATCCCATTCACACATAGCTTGTCATAAGCTACTCAAATCTCAAAACCTCATATTTCTCCTATCTTACATTGATAAAATGATCTTATATCTTGAAAAATCAAGACTCTAGGTAGAATTAATGATAAATCTCCAATATCATCAACAACATTTTCCATTATGACTAAAGTTTTGAAGTTTGGTGGAGGACATTGATTGTTCCTTATGATTTCTACACTACTTTCCTTCATCATTTCACTTCTAGATTCTATTTCAAACTAGGGTTTGAAATAAAAACTTTTGCAAATATCTTCACTAGATATTTAACTCAACATTGAGAGTAATATTTACTTTGTTTCACAAATTTGGTGATAAACCACTATGATTATTTTTCTCTAGTCACAAAAAATATTTCAATCACCTTGAAATCTTCTTGTAAGATATTTCATCACTTTAGTGTATGAAAATGAATGTTCAAATTTGATAAATACCTTCAAACTTTCATTTTAGGTGTACAATTAATGTCTTCATACTTGGTTGGTGTATGACAGCTAGCTCGATCTCCATTTTAGCTTGGTCAATGTTATTCATTCAGCCATAACCAATTCATTCGATTAGTAGGTTATCTTCCTTGATCACTCAGTCTATACTATAAAGCTCAGTCAATATAGATTATACCATTGATGCTCGGAACTTAATTATTTTCTTTTTCTGACAATTCTTAATGCATCTTTGCTTATGCATATATGAAATTTTAGCACTTCTACGCTAAGAACTGATGTAAAATATAACATTTAAATATATATAGTTCCTACATACTTTCTTCCTTTAGTGAGATGTGGTGTGATCATCTAATCCATAAAATTGAGGGATCATAGTTTCATGAGCTCTACTATTTCCAACTTTTACTATCTATATCCATATTTTCTTTCCTTCCATTTTGTCACTTCCATTACTTGGTGCTAGTTTTGGTGTTCTGGTTTTGTAGTTTCTACTAATGTGTTCCACTTTGAGATAACTAAAACATACTATCTCTCCTTTTAGCCATTTTTTGTAATCTACTCTGAAATATGTTTTGATGTGGTTCTTTGGAATGTATCCATATTCTCCACAATAGTGACAACTATACCATGTATTGTAATCCCAATTGTAGGAATTGCCTTTCCTTGATATATGTGTTTGTTTCTCAGGTAACAAGTTTGACTTTTTATTGAATCTTCATTCATGAGATCTATTTCCATACTTTTGAAAACTATAGTAATGACCTTGGAATTTAGATACTGTTCTAGTTGAGTCATTTTTCTTTGATTTGCATTCATGTGCTTGATGTCCTACTTTCTTAAAATTACCACTTGGTTAAGGTTTAGAAATTTGCTTACCATTTTTGCTTCTACAAATATTAGAAACTTGCTTACCATTTTTGCTTCTACAAATATTGGATGTGTGACCAATTTTCCCATAGTAATTGCATGTATGTTTGCTTTTGGATTTTTCATTACTTTATCCTCCACTTTTGGATGATTCTCCTTCTTTAGTAGATGAAGAATACTTCTTGTATCCAAGTCTAGACATGTCTTTTATTCTAGATGACTTCAACATTTCTTCAAAGTGTTTGATTTTGACATTTGGTTTGTTCATTCTCTCCATGAGTTCCTTTTCATGCCTTAACTCATTTTTCAATTGCTCATTTTGTAGCCTAATATTTGTGATCTCCAAATATTTTTTATTTACTTCCTGATTTGCAATTACTAATTGATTTATCATATTTAGTTGATTATTTGTAAACTTCTATACTTCAAATGATCTTTCTTCAAGTTTGCTAGCCATCTATCTTTTGTCTTCTTCAGCCATGAACTTATCTTCCATTGCTTTCTTTTCTTTTCTTTTTCGTCACAAAGTGTAATTGATTAAATTTATTTTTCTGTCTTAAGGTCTTTTGCTTCTTTTTCTAGGGCACTATTCTTCTCTAGCAATTATGTCAATACTTCATCATTGTTACCTATCTTTCCACTTTCCAAAAGTCCTTCTATGTCAACTTATTTTTATTGTTGCAATACAATATGGATTTTGATCATTTTATTAACAATGATTTTCCCATATTATACACTTCCATCTTGATGATCTAATCCTCTCAAGATTTCAGGCTTCTTGATAAGAGAACGAAGCTCTGATACCGATTTTTGGAATGAGTATATGGGAAACAAGATACTAAGAGGGGTGGGGGGTGAATTAGGATCTTAAACTTTTGAGCTTAAAATTAATTTTAACAATTTACGCCTAATTCATCTCATATAATAGTACCATTAAAACTATAATGTTGAAACATAAATGAAATACATCACATCCATATTGAACTTAACACATAACACAATGTTTTGGTAACCAAAAATACATCAAGATGAAGGTTAAACTGCGGTGGGGATGAAACCCACAAGTCTTCATTATTGCAACAATAAAGTTAACCTATTAGGGTTACAATATTTGATCATAAGATATGATCTACCCTATGAGTGGTCTACCCTGACAAAAGATTAAGAGACTATTAGGTCTCACCTTGTTAAAGGATTTTACACTCATAATTAAGTAAGGACTCTATTAGGAGTTTTACATAGATTTGTTAAGACCACTCTATTAATAGATTTACCTTGTTAATTAACAATAGTTGATTTAGTACCTAGCCCTCAGTTTTCTTTGCAAGATGATCTTGGGTCTCCTCTTTGCCATATACTGATCTGATCTCCTAATCTAATAACTCTATTTATTCCTTCATTACTCTAATTTCTCTCTATCTAATATGCTTTTGATGTTCTATGAAGGTTATAGATCTTGATTGATGACTTACACTTCATCATCTTTTGCCATTTCTATCCCATTTTATGATTGGTTGGATTGCATGCCTTGGGATCATTCCCTTTTGAAATGACATGTGATCATCTCCTTAACTAGCTCTATAAATATTAAATATCATAGAAAAGTCAATCAAAATGGTTTATATATGTGTTTGTGCCATTACAAACTTATATGTCAAAACTAAACTACTCGGTACTTGAATGCTCTGACACTCAATCATGTATAAACCTTCATGTTGTGACTCAACTTTTATATATCCATCTGCTCGACAATCATTATCTTGTCATTATGCTTGGTCTCTATTATATTGCTCGATACATACATCTACTTAGTCATTATTGAATACTTGATAATCACTATCCTACTCAATATAAACTTTTTATGCTTAGACTTTATGAGATAACTTGGCCATAGTGATGACCTTGTAACCTTGCCTAGTAAATGACTAAGTGTTTAGACACTAATAGACAACATAGGCTTAAAGATCAACAAATACATGAAATAGATAAATACTTAGGACAAGCCCCAAGTTTAGAAAGCATAACCAACTCAAAAGATCATATAAGAATATGTACACTTTGATATAGGTCCACATGTCATCCAATGATCCAAATCCAAGAGTGTGCATGCTAGTCGAAGCTCATAAACATAGTCTCCAAAGTCTACCAAAAAATGTGGAATACACAACCAATGGTCACCAAAATAACTCTAGATGATAACACCAAAATCTATGTGCACTTAGCACAAGCTTCTCCAATATGCCTCAAACAAATCCCCAACCATGTGAACCATAGCTCCATAAATCTAAGCTTGAAGCCTCTGCATACAAGATTTTTGACTTCCCCAAGATGCTCCTACATCAAACACCTGAGGTGTGAAGAAAATATGTTCTTATCAGCTAGAAGAACATTTTTTAGGGTTTAGCACATAAACCCCAAACTAGTTCTTCACATTCATGTCCTCCACCACACCAACTTGTGCACTCTTTCCTTTGTTCCACTTTTGCAAATCCTTTTTGACAACTTTCATCTTCACAACTACCCTTAGCATACAATAGATTTTCTTTGCATGTTGATCTCTAACCCTTTCAAAATTATTCAACTCAACTTGACTACCAAAACTCAGGTTCCTCCTCTTAATTTATGCATTCTACAAAGGAATCAGGGAATCCTTCGTACCACCTTCTCAACAGTAAACACATTCTTGACACAATCATGCACTCCCCTGCAATCACATTGCAGGGGGAAATATGTGACAACTATTCATATCCTCAAGTCTACTAAGCAATATGTGACAACTACTCATATCATCAATATCACATAACACTTGATCAACCTACTGTCCAATCTAAAAATCAACAAGACATTGCACCCTCACCTCCATTATTAATTAAACTTAATTTAATTTAATTTAATTTAATTAATTAATAATTATATAAAAATAACTATTTTCTCATTCATTTATTATTTATTAAATTTATAATTATAAATAAAATTATTGATAAAATTAATAATAAATAATAATTTAAATTTAATATTATTAATTTTTAATTTAAAAAAATTAAATGATAATAAAATAATATTTATGAAAAAACCCAGTGTATGTTTCAAAAGCGCATCGAATTTAATTAGCCATGTGGCTGCCACAAGACCTATGGAATTACTGTCGCAGCCACGATAGCCTTGTTGCCGTGACAACAAGCGTACCTACTGTTCATGGCAACAAGTCTATCATGCAACCTTTAATGGCTATTGACAACCCCTTTGTTGCTGTCGCGGGGGTAAATGGTGGGAGGTGGGGGTTTGGTGGCCCCACCTCCCCAGCAAAATTTATTTATTTATTTATTTAAAAAAATAACAATTAAAAATAGTCTCCCCTTCAATTAAATTTCCCCTTCTTTATATTTATATATATATCTAAACAAAATTCCTATCCATGCTCTAATAGGAGAAATACAATGAATCGATCAATTTTTCAATTTAAAAATTCCATTCCATTCAAAACCCTTCCCAGTTTAATTTTCAATTTTAAATCTACTAAAAGAGGGTTCTAATGATATTTTAATCTCCACGAATATAAAAGAAACCCACATGTATACCAATAACTCCAAAATACAATATCGAAAGATTTTTCATACATAAATTGGGATAAAAAATTTGCAGTTATGAAGAAGATAGAAACATTTAAATGATGTAATTAATTGGTTGAACAAAACAAAAGAAACTACCTAGTTCTGATGCTACAATTCGCAAACACCCAAAAGATTGTGAGAGAAATCTTTTCTCTCAAAACCTTCTCTCTGAAAATTCCTTCTCCAAAATTCCCAATCCCCCAAAAAATGAACCCTCAATTGCTGATAAGGAGTTCTCTCCTAAATTCAGGGCACTAATTGTGCAATCACGCAAGAGGAATCCTTGAGCACCACCCTTTAACTCATTATTAACCTTTCTTTTATGTTTTCATGCACCCTTATTGCAATATAAAATATCTTTGTTTAAATTTACTTGCCTTCTCTTTTTAATTTAATTTTATTATATTTCAAACTCATACATACTTTATGCAATTTTAAATATCTTTAACTTAATTTCTTTTCCACTCTTTAATTTATTTTTGAAGCATTAATTGATAAAATATTTATTAACTCGAGTAATAATAATATTTAACATTTATCTAAAAATGATCTCCTAAATATATTATTATTAAATTAAATAAGTATTATTACGCTCTAAAATTAAACTATAATTTTATCTTTAAATTTAACTCTTTTTATTTAATTAATTTTCCAATTAATTAAATATAATTAAATATTAAAAATACCATAATAATTTTCCATTAAATTAAATCATTTAATTTGACTTAATTAATAGAAACATCACTAAAGACCTATAAGACAAAATACGAAAACCCATCATAAAATACCACATACAAGATAAAACTAAAGGGTTATAATCATGAATTTATGTTTAAAGGTTAGGATTTGGACTCAAGAATTTATCTCCCCTCTCTTACCATTGAGATAATGCAATACAGTACGCTCTTCCTAGCAATTCAGGGAAGTCAATACCCAATACCTAAAATCTGCATAAAATCCATGCATGTACAACATGTATGCACTAAACTAAACAATCAATGACAAGAATTGGTGCATCGTGTAGATCTTGACTAGTAGGTGACTATGACTCCCTTCCTTAATCACATCAAAAACATCATACATAAAGTAAATATACATGCACACCATATGTGTGTGTGGGGTAAGTATCCATAAGAAAACACATATAATAATCCATCTAACTAATCATCATCAAGTAACTAAAATCATTATAATAATCATCATTATGCATACATGACATAAATAGTACCAAGTAGTCTCATCATAAAATCAACTGAATATGAAACAATATCTGATAATATAAAAGGTAATGCTACTAATCATCAAGCATAAACTAGCCTAAAAGAGTTTGGCAATGATAACAAAAATGTAGACTAGGGCAAGGCACTACATAACCACCAACAATGATCACCATTTTCATCTACAACTAGAAAGCACAATAAAGTAACTAATAAGAGAAACACATTTTCTCTGTGTCATGGGATAACAAGAAAATCATGCCTAATTTTTTGGCATGTTGTTAGATTATAATAGAAAAATAGTCACACCTTTGATCAAAGTGGCTAGAGGTTGTTTATATAAAACTAGAAGTCTTGTATTATAAAGAGATTGGATTTCATTATATTTAAGAATACTATTTGCATTGTTGAGAAGATAAAAGGGCATCTTAAGAAACAATTGTAAATTCATAGCAATTTTAATTCCCATCAAAAGGACTCCATCGAATTTTATCCATAGATGTATGTTGTGGCATTTGTATCTTGAAGTTTACTCTCCAACCTTGACATGTTTTTTGTTAATGACATACATGGGCAGTGCTTATGCATCCTTTCTCTTTTTGTTAATCAGAGTATCATACATTGATATTTTATGTGTTTGATGTAGTTTTCTTATGTTGGTGTGATTATTTTATGTTCAATTAGGTGCATTTATGATCATGGTTGTTTCTTTTTCTATATAATCCATGTAAATAGATGATGAATTGTAACATTTACAACCAACTCCTTGGGAATATTAATCTTGTGAGTTGAGGTCTCTTCTCTTGACCTTTATATGATCTATTTATGTCTAGAAGAGAGAATACATTCTTGGTGCTTCTTGTCTAACTTCTTCTTAGAGATAAAATTCTTGCATTGTAACTTAGGGTGACTAGAAATACACACTCCTTAGGAATTTTAGATCTTTATTTGAACCCTTGCAAGTGATTCCCAAGGTTGAGATCATAACATTATGTTCTATGCCATGTAGACTTTATATGTTTTTTTCTCTTGACCAACATTGAAGAGTCTTTGGTGCACAATGTCTTTTGGGTAACGATGTGATTTTTTATCTAGGAAGGGTTAAATCTCCATGAATACCATCTTACAAATTGCTAATTGTGTCTTGAAACATTTTTCTATGGAAAATTGACTTTACTTATCTTAGTTTTCTTGTGAAAGGTTTCCCTCTCCCATTTCCTTCAAAACCCAATATAAAGAGTTGGCTTCTAAAATCCAAGAGGTTGTCTCATAAGGTACAATTATTCCCAATCTTGAAAAACTTCTTGGTGCAGGGGCACCAAAAAAGTATTTAATTTTCTCTAATTATGGTCTTGAATTGGTTATTTGATAAAATTTGTATAAAATAACCATGAAGTGGTAAAATTGTGATAAAGTAAATTATTATTCCATTCTAATATGTTTGGAATTTTCTTGTAAAGATGTAAAGTCATTTGAGTCAAATATTGTAGAAGTTGTGAAAACACAAAATGAGAAGTTGGATGGTCATAAGAGGAAGTTGAGTAGTTATAATTTTCACATGAAGTTGTAAAGGCTATTAAAACCTTGTAATGGTCACTCATAGGCATGATGTAAAGTTGGAGAAGGATTGGAAAGAATTGGAAGCATTTTGATACCATATTTTCATAGTTTAAATCTATTGTTTTGTTGTCTTGAAAGTTTTCTCTCTTGTTTTTAGGTCTTGTACAACCATGTACAACTTGGAAACAAGTGTATTTCTATATGGTATTTTAGTACATTGAATAATATTTCATTTCTTTTGGTTTGAGATGATTTCATGCAATATTGAGGAAGTTATCAAGGTTTTGGTGAAAATCATTTGTAACTACCCAAAACTCTGATTTACAGTGACCATTTTTGGGAAAAAATCATAACTTTTTATTGCATTGTTGAATCTTAATATAAATTAGAGAAATGATATATAATTACCCATTATACAATATGAACAATGGGATTGTCCTAATTATGAATATGTGAAGAGTTATTGATGACTATTTATGATTGTATTTTCATGACCAGAATAGAATTTATTTCACATGTCTTAATGCCTCTATCATGTTGAAGAAATTGTATTGATCACTGTACTCTATGGTGTATTTGGGAGTTCTTGAAAATGTTTAATATGCTTCCTTGCATCAAAGTGGTATTAGATCTCAGAAGATTCTGAGCGTGTAGATGGAGGGAAATCTACACCAATCAATGGTTGGGATTGTTTTGATTCTTGTTACACAAGTTTGTGGTTGTAGATTGGTGCTAGTTTATTCAGCTACAGTAGGTGGACATGAAGGTCTACCAAAGGCCGTAGAAGAAGCTTATATGTGTTGCCAGTAGTCTTGGGGAGAGAGACATGAAGGGACTCCCAAGTAAGAGACATAAGTTGTGTAGCAACATGGACGAGTGGACTATGCAATAGCAAAAGCACCATTGAAGGAAATCAACATAAACTCCATTGATAGGAGTCATTTGAAAGAAATAGAGGAATCAATGAAGGCATCGATCGAGTGAAGACCAAAAGGCAAAGGATTGTTGTAGATGCTCACCAAAGCATTTCCATGGGACATAGAAATATTTCAAGTCTAGCAGTATGGTGCAAGGGCACCAACAAAGTATTTATTTTTCTCTTATTATGCTCTTGAATTGGTTATTTGATATAATATGTATAAAATAAGCTTGAAGTGGTAAAATTGTGATAAAGTAAATTATTATTCCATTCTAATATATTTGGAATTTTCTTGTAAAGTTGTAAATTCATTTGAATCAAATATTGTAGAAGTTGTGAAATGCAACTTTTCAAAAGTTGTGAAAACACAAAATGAGAAGTTCGATGGTCATAAGAGGAAGTCAAGTAGTTATAACTTCCACATGAAGTTGTAAAGACTATTAAAACATTTTAATGGTAATTCATAGGCATGATGTAAATTTGGAGAAGGATTGGAAAGAATTGGAAGCATTTTGATATCATATTTCATTGTTTAAGTCTATTGTTTTGTTGTCTTGAAAGTTTTCCTCTTGTTTTTAGGTCTTGTGTGGCTATGTACAATCTAGAAACAAGTGTATTTATATAACAATATTTATTAAATTGAATAAGCTTTCCATTAATTATTTGTTGAGATGATTTCATGCACTATTGAGGAAGTTATCAAAATTTTGGTGAAAAGCATTTGTAACTACCCAAAACTCTAATTCACAGTGACCAGTTTTGGGAAAAAATTCATAACTTTTTATTTCACTATTGGATCTTTCTATAAATTGAATTAATGATATATAATTACCCATTCTACATAATGTACAGTGGAATTGTTCTGATTATGAATATCTGAAGAGTTATTTATGACTATTTATTACTATATTTTCATGACCAGAATATAGTTTATTTCACATGTGTTAATGCCTCTATCATGTTGAAGAAATTGTATTGATCATTGAACTCTATGGTGAATTTGGGAGTTATTGAAAAGGTTTAATATGTTTTATTGAATCACTTCCCAACTGTAGCTTTTTTTAGGTGTGAGCATCGTAGCGATCAATAATATATTTTGGCACATTTGGTGGGATAAGAGATTAACAATATTGCCAAGGTCAATGCATACTTTGGTTTTCAAGGCTTGTATGAAGACTTCAAGTGAGCTTGGTGAGATACATAAAATACCTAATTAGTTATGGAAGAGTTGCCACACTTTCTCTAATTATTATTCTTCAACCTTTTCAAAAGTATAATCCTCCATGTTCTTGAGAGATACTATAAAATTTACAATACAATGAAGATAATTGAGCTAGAAAAATAGAGGAATGCTCTTTTATTTTCTCTACACACACACATTGCATGCTTTGAGGAGTTTTACTTGGATTGGATGATAATTTGTGAGTTCAAAGACACACATTCATACATCTTATAGCGACCATCTCAATAGGATGAGCTTGAGTTGAAGACTTTCTCTTCACTCTCCTTTCAAGATTTGATGCTAGACACTATTTCTTATTCAAAGGAGGGACTTCTATTTAGCAATAGAGTCCAATAATGAGAAACATTAGGCCTCAATGTTAGGACATGATCTTTTGGAATGGCCTTGAGACATTTTGCATGTTTATCAAGAATAATGTTTTGAAGAAACTAGAAGAGACTACACAATAATCTACATCGATGAGGCTAGTAGAAACTAATATTGGGAAGCAAAGGAGTATTATCCTTGCAACAACTCTCACCAAATACACTTAAGGATGTCTAATTAGGTAATTTTTAGAATTCACAGCTCACCAGTCTGTCTAGGTCACACTCACATTAGAACATGAGGATAATTTATTCCAAGCTCGTACATCATCCCACATGACATCAAAGAATTATCATAAATGTAGTTTTTCCTGATATGTTGCGTGAAAAATAGAATGCCTCAAAGTTGATTTCCTCAATCTTTTCAAAATGTTGTTGAAATATTACTTATATGTAAAAGGAGAAGTCACAATGGTAGTTATTTCTACATTCATGTAAATGGATCTTTCTGATTTTACTCTCATTTTTAATTAATGTAGGTAGGTAGGTTTTAATTTTGAAAAGAACAACAATGCATGTTCCATCTATCCAAAAAACCCATAGACAATCATTTTTCCTTTGTGGTTTCCCACAATCATCTTGTTTTTAAGGGGTTAAAAATATAGGTTGATATTATATGCTTATCATCATCACAATAAAGAACCATTAAACATGAAAAAATAAAATTTTGTGTTAGTTGTCTTGTACTTCATTAAAATAAAACATGCTAGTGCTTGAGGATAGTTTCATTACTCGCATGTGCATCTGAGGACTTGTATTTCCTAATTTACTACTAATTTTGCATGTGATAGAAGGTTCCTTGCTATCACTAGTACATTTGCCCTTGATTTTTGACCAAGATTTTTGACCATAGGTCATTTTGGCTTGTGATTTTCAAATTTTTTTATATGTCCCAAAAAGGTTGAAAGTTTGACCTTATATAAGTTTGTTATCAAAATTTTGACATCAATTAAGGTTATTGTTGAAATTCCTATGAATATACACTAATACGTTTGGGATTCTTGTCGAAACTTCTTTTGTGTTGGTCAAAAATTTGACCAATATTAGATGACAGTTTCAACCAAACTAGTGTCAAATGTTTGGGATTCTTGTCAAAACATATTTTGAATTGGTCAAAATTTTGACCAACATTTGACGCATATCTAGCAATTTATATGGCTTCATTTTCAACCAATATTATCTTTTGAAATTTTGACCAAACTTGTTAGTCATCTAAGTTTCAACCAAAATACTCTGATGAGAGGTTTAGTCAAAATTTTGACCAATCTCTATTGAAAATTTGACCAACTGACATCAAAAAATGGGGACAATTTTACTAATGTATAATATATTACTACTTTACACACATTAAAAAATTGCAAATCTTAAGATTTAAAACAACACATAGTAAAAGGAAAGAAAATGGTAAAAATTGAGTAGACATGAGCATAAAAGAGATGAGAAAATGCATTTCATTTCATTAGAAAATACTTATTTACAATTTAAAAAATGTATTATCTTTTGCATTTCATGATTTAGGATTTCGTCATAGAAAAACTACAAAATTTTAAAGAGATTTTTTCATTTTTTTTTCAGTATAGGTCACATGTGGCTAGAACTAGGGTTGTTCTTAGTAGAGTAAGCCCTGCTACCATTGATGTCTCATGACTCATTCCTTGAGTTAGAGACCTCAACCTATAACTCACTATTAATAGATTCCCACTATTTCTTGAAGAGGATCCTTACTTAAAACTCTTTTAGGCACTGCATATCAGGGTCCTCATTTAGATTCAAAAATCTACTCAGAAAATTGGCTTAATATTGTGCACAACATTAATGCACAATGAGATACCCAATGTGAAAATAAAAAATAAGAGACACCCATGAAGCCTCCATCTCATTCTCTAGGAAATCCCCCAATCTTATTTTTAGTGGCAACCTGATCCCATAACACATGACTCCTAGAATGTGCTCCAAATCCTTACAGTAATCCCTACTAAATATTCGAATGGCAAAAAATCACATATTATCACTAAGTTCCCCTAAGTCCAACAAATAATGAAAAAACCTAAGAGAACTATCAATATTAACCCTATATAAATCCTCTCTATTCAAAATATATCAACCCAACACCCATAATATTGTAGCAAGAACCAACTCATCATTGATGTATTTTAGAGTTTGAGCCTAATGTCAATAACGTGGCCTAAAAAATAACTTTGTGACTTGGAGTTGGTAAGCCTAAAAGGTATATCCATACTTTCCTAGTTGATATACTCACAACCCCCACCTAAGTCTTGCTAAAATGAGTACAACTGTGTGCCATCTTATGATAGTGAAGGCCTTTTCACATTCACAAGTATTTACTCAACTTGATGAAGGTTATCATTTCAAGTTACCCAAAGTCGTGTGGTCATTCTCCAAAGACACCAATGATCATTTTTTAGTTACAATCCATCACCCATTTCTTTAATCACCCACAAAATGTCCTCTTTTATCTACAATTGGCAAGCATGCTACTAGCAACCAATAAGAGAAACACATTTGCCCCATGTCATGTGCTAAGAAGAAAATCATGCTTGATTTCTTGTAATACTAATGGATTGTAACTAAAAAATGATCATTTCTTTGATCGAAGTGCCCAAAGGTTGTTGCTATAAAACTAGAAAATGATCATTTCTTTGATTGAAGTGCCCGAAGGTTGTTGCTATAAAACTAGATGACTCATATTATAATGAGTTTGATTTTCTTTACTGTTAAGAATAGTATTAACATAGTTTCGAGAAGACAAAAGGAATTCATAGGAAACAATTGTAAATTCATCTAGTGATTTTAATTCTTGTACAAGGGACTTCATGGCTTTTCAATCACAGGTGTATGTTGTAGTATTTTTGCCTTAGAGCTTAGTCTCTCATCTTGATATGTTTTCTCTAAATGAAATACAAGGATTCTCTCTGTGCTTCCTTTCTCTTTTTCTTAATCTTAGTTTCTTGTGCTGCTTTATTATGTGCTTGATCCGGTTAGTTATGTTGGTGTGATTACTTTATGTTCAATTAGATGCATTTGTGATGAATGTTTTCATAATGCATCAAAATACAGGATGAATTGTACCGTTTATCTTTCTCCTTAGGAAGATTTGTTTTGGAGCTTGAGCTCTTTAAAAAGATCAAAATTTAAAAATTCGAAGGCATTTGTCCCTCGGAAAGAACTCTTTGTAAGAGTTTTTCCCAAAAAAAATTTCCATACACGATCCTAAACCTTAACATTTCCAATGTTTTTCATCAGAGGCTTAACTTTTCACATCATTCTAGTTAAAACCTTAACTTTTAGCATTCCTTAACTTTCTTTAGTTGTGGTTTTAGATTGTCTTTAACTGTTTTAGTTTTGGAAGCACTATTTCAAAAGCTTATGACTGTCTGGTGGCAACTTTCAAGAAAACATTGTTAGCCAGTGTAAAACCAAATTCCACAACCTTTCCCACCATTCACCCTGTCGTGCCTGAATCAAAACCTCTGACCTGCGTATGGACACTCATCAAAACATAATAATGGGGAGTTTCATCAGATTTTATAGTTGGAAATGCTCTGCAGACACCATGTAAAATGTGGAATCATAGAGCATGCATCCAACTTTTCTGGTTGAGTTTTTCAAAGATATGTCGGCCCAAGTAATGAAATGTGATGATTATCAGATTTGTTCAAATCTTAAAACTAGATGAGAGGCGAATGTGAGGGTATCTTAAAAACATCTTTGTTAATAAAAATGGTTTAGAATCTTCCAAGAAAATGCTACTGCTGTCAAACGAACATGGAAGATGCAATGCATCTAATAAATGTGGTCTCAGACACACAAGATTGTTAATAAGAGACCACACAAAAGATTATTAATAACTCAACATAATGCAATCATCACATTTATTGAACATGGCGTACATTGACAATACACATGAACTGTTTGACTAAATGCCTCAACAAGCTACCATTTGAAAGAACGTAATGTCTACAGGACACACACAAAACCAGTTTGCTAAAAGGTTTTCGAAGCTTTTAGAGCTGATGCAAATGACAAACATGGTGTAAAATTCCATGGCCTTTTGAAACTATGTTCCAAAGTCGTACCAATGTAGACATTCTAAACAATATACTAAAAACAGAGTATTTCCAGATTCAATATGTCTATTCAATATTTTGGAAAACAAAGAAAAGGTTAATTATCTTCCACTGCGTTCGTACTTATCAAACAACTCGAACAGCTGTGTATAGTCTGCACAAAATTGGCTTATTGAATCTTCCAATAAATTACACAACAGAATTGTTTGACAGAATGCCTAAACATAGACGACATCTGATAAATGCAATTTTGCTAGGAATCCACGAATTAGATTTATTGTTGGACATTATAAACTCTCAAGCAAATGTATTTGGAAGAAGTTGAAACTACTCTCATAGACATGCAAACTATGGAATTATGGTTACGGCCATTACAGATAAGGATCTACTGGAACATGGGATGTTGGAAGTTTCTTGATGCAATTTTCTTCTGATGATCATTCTTTAGGATTCAGCCCTTTGGAGTACTTATGACCAGAGCTCAATTTCAAACCCATAAATAGCTGGATATCTTGGGCTTGTCTTGTTATTGTGGGCACTTGAATTTCTATGTTGTGTTGGAGATTATAGTTGGTGTAGGGATCACTGGATTGAAATTCATATGAACTTTTTGTTTTGATTGGTTCCATTAAATGTGGCGTGGTCATGGAATGTATTTTTAGTTGGATACAAATAAAAGGATGCAGCTATCCTTCTGATAAAATGCATCTTTGATCGAAGTTAAAAAAATATGGAAAACACAATATATTTTGCTGAAATTTTCAACATTTGTTCTTCATCTGTATGTAATTGACTTTTTGTACATTGTGTCTTCAGCATAGTCAGCATCCAAACTAAATAAACTCACTTTAATAAAGCCATACCAATTTTAAATAAATGAATTGGCAAGTTTGAAGCCAAATTTAGTAACATTTCTAAATATTCTCCTATCATATGCCAAACTAAGAGCTCTAGAAAAGGTTATAGACATCCTTCAAAGCATTTTGTCGAAGAATTTTTGACAAATATAATAGTTTGAAGTATCCCATATGCATTAATGTGGCTTATTCTTTGTTAAAATGCCTTGAAGATGCTTGAAGAATGGAAGGAAATGAAATATCTAGTGGATCGTGCAATCGGAATATGCTTCATTGAAGATTGAGATGTTAATGAACATGTAACCTATGGATCAAGTGAAAACATATTTGTTCATCTCAACAAGAACAACAACTTCTTGTTTATCAATTTCGAGTGACATGTGTCACTTATTGTAACCCATGAGTTTAGATTTTGATTAATAAACAGAAGATTATTGGTAATGTAATGAAGAGTATTGGTGATGTAATGAAGAGAACCCTTTTCAGAAGGAGAAAGTATAGAGGAATTTCCAAATATACTTTTCGATTTACCTATGTGCAAATGTGTTTTTGTTTTTGTATATTTTCAAAATGATAATGAAGAAGGCATTTGGTTGTATGTCTTGAATATATTCACGAGTTATTATTGTCATTTTTTTGTATGTCAAATTGCTAACCACTTTATGTAATGGTGAAATAAAAAAATTCTTCTAACCTATTCAATAAGGGACAAAAATGCATTCGTTTCTTGGTATCTTGGTGTGAGTGTGTTAGAATAACCTAGCTTTACATATGTCAAGGATTGTTATCCTATTTTTCAAAGTACATGACATAACCTTTTATTCCATAACACACATTCTTAATTCTAGCAAATAAACATGTATCAATCGTAGGATCAAGGTAGAATAAGTTACCTTTGGTTTGCATTCCTGTTCCAACAAGATTACCTTCACCATCAAATATTTTGAGCTTCCTTTCTTCAAATTCCAGCTTTTGTCTTGAGTTATTCAACTAAACAACACTCAACATATTATATTTTAAGTCCTTGAACCCAATATGCATAATCACATCTAATCTTATCATTCAACATTAATGATCTTTTACCTTTCACCGAGTATGGAACATTACTACCGAACTTAATAGTTCCACCATCATTAATTTCTTCAAAATTTTCAAACTTACTTCAATCACCAGTCATATGATGTGAACAACCACTTTCAATAATTCAAGAATCATTTTTTTTAACATCTGAAATAAGGGCATCCTTATTTTGTCATCATTTTAACTGTGCTTAAACCCCTTTGTAAACATCATATGTATGAATCTCATTTTAGTATTTGTATGTCTACTATTGGGGTTCCTATTACACATTTCCTTCAATTCTATTATGTCTTCTTTTGTAGTTTTAGGTGAAAAGTACACAAAAATATCAAATACCACCATCATATGAGGGAGTTGCCCCTCTCAAAATTAGAGGAAGATTATAATCTAATCATGATTGAGTTGAAATATTTCCAATTTTTGGCACAATTGTCACTACTCATAGAGCTAACATGGCTAGTTTTGAAAACAATATCACAGTGAAAAATTTGTTTACCAACAAGATCTCTTCACTAGATGCTTATAGGAACTATTTTGTATAGAAGCAAGAACATAGTCCTTGTGCTTCTTGTCTACTTTTCCATTTCTAAAAATACATTAGTATATTTTTCAGAGCAAAACCCTTTGCCTCCTCTTGTCTTTTTCTTCTATGATAGGTTTTTGCATGTAGGTATTCGAAGGCTTTGTGGATTTGTGTTGATCAAATCCTTCATGGTATCAGAGCCAAATCTACAGAAAAAAGAGAACGAGGGTTTGACAGAACAGATCTAGAATTTTTTGGGTATTTTTTGAGAAAACAGGGGGGTCACTAATTTTCAAAGTAGGTTGAGCCCAAATAGACATCACGGATGGATCCAGAAGGTGTCAAAACCCTTGTTTCCATATAAAGTTTGTCCGATTTGGACAACATTGATCTGAGAGGCAAAAAAAAATTGCCAAATAGGACGTATGGCCTCCTGCACGCAATTTGAGACAATTTTTCAAAAAATAAAATAAAATGGCCGTAGGCCATTTTTTGTCCAGATTGTGCTATTTTTTGGCGCCTGTGTCTTTGTTTCCAAACACCAGCATTTTTCCCACCCTCGACCGATGTCATTTAAAATTCACGGCAACGATTTTATTTGTCGGCATCGAAACTCGTCTCCACCCGAGCGTCATTGACGCCACCTCACCGAGCTCTGCCTCACCCAAACTCTGCCATGTAGAGCCACCTAAGCCCCGCTCCACCACCACTTCAGTGGTTTTTTTTTTTAATTAAAAGAATAATAATAATTCATTGCTTTTGGGGGGCCCTGTCGTTTTTCTGCGATAACTCTCACATACGGGGGTCTTTTTCAGTTCTAAAAAAAGCATCGGAAAGTTGATTCTAAGATAGAGATGATGGAGAAGGAATTTTTGGATTTTTTTTTTCTAGATTGATACATTTTTTGGCGTTTGAAGTCTGTTGATGACTTATATCTTCCAGGGGGCATAACTTCTTTATTATAGCTCCATTTTTTGATCCAAAAAAAGCGTCGAAAATATCTTTTCAAGCACTTTCTAGATTCTTAGTCTTTTCACTAGTATTTGGTACTAGGTATTTTTTATTTATATTTGAAGCTTTTTTGCTCTTATCTTATTTACGCAATATATTTGTAAGTTGGGGTTCAGTTTATTTCATTGTGAGGGGTACTTTTATAGTATTTTGTGTTATTATATTAGTATATCAGAAAACAAAAACAAAAAACCCATTCTAAAACAATGGCCGAGACCACTTCTTCTCTAGAACTTCTGACCCCTCACAATTATCACACCTAGAAGACCTCAATGACTCGGCTTCTCTGGTCAAAAGGGTTGTGGTCATGTTTAGATGCAATTTAGCCTATTTTTTAGAGGCCTTTTGAGATTATGTAGCATCGAAACAAAATGGATGAGGCAATCGGATTGATTGCATTACAGGTATCAAATAGTTTACAGTTTCATCTAGACGGGTCTAATACTCCTCTGGCTATGTGGACCAAGCTTCAGGGCTTGTTTGGTACTGTAAATGAGTTCAAGGCACTTCAGATAGAGACAGAGTTTACATCACTTGCACCAGATTCCTTTCCAACTATTGATGACTTCTTGATGAAGTTTACTCAACAGAGATCCTTATGCAGAGTTGTGGAAAGACGAAGACTAATATTGAGTGCATCTATTTGATTCTCTCAAAGCTTCAAGGGAATTTTCGAATATTTTCTTCCACATTATATTCCACCAAAGATGCTTTGGGGAATCGATTTGTTATGCCTTCTTTTGAGGTCTTTTGTGATCGCTTGACTAGAGAGCAGTCAAAACTCACATAGTTGGATACTATGACTAGTTCTAAGACAAAGGCATTGGTAGCTCAGACATCTACAAGAAATTCAAAGCCAAAACCAAAGCATAAGATAGATTCAGTAGGCAGTGAGAGTTCCTCCAAGCCTCCTCCCAAATCAGATGCTCGAAACCCTCTCAAAAGGGTAATACTTCTAAGTCTGGTGAGTCTTCCTCCAAGACTAAGAAGTATACAGGTGAACCTTGTAGTTTTTGCGGCAAGGAAGGACATCCAGTTTCCAGGTTTTGGAAATGTCTTGAGGCATTAGAGGAGGCTATGCAGCAGTCTAGTATTGCTTCTCTGAAGTCTCCACCTCCACCTATAGGGAAAGGACATGCTCTTTCTGCACATGCATTGTCTTCTCTAGCTCCTTGGATTCTTGATTCTGGAGCTTCCCATCACATGACACACTCACCTAATTTGGTTACCTCACTTGCTTAGAATGTTACTACATAGATTGCAGTTGGTGATTCTTCTCGGCTTTCAGTCACAGGTTCAAGAACTATCTCTTTAGAGGGTGGTTCACTACAGGATGTTCTCTTGGTTCTAGCCATTTCTACAAACCTCTTGTCTATCTTTTAGATTTGTCATTCAGGCTCTAGAAAGATAGTTGAGTTCTCACCACATGATGTGGTTATTTGAGACCTCCATGATCCTAATTTGGTTATTGCTATAGGGAGTTTTGATCTTCAGTCTCACTTATATCAGTTTGATGGTTTTGAGAGCTCTGATTCTAAAAGTGTTTCTCTCATTGCTCATGTAGACATGGTGAGAAAACTTTGGCATGAGTGTTTTGGCCATGTCAACTATAGATATTTACAGCAAATGAGTACATAGGAGCTAGTGGTTGGATTACCTCAGATCTATTGTACTGACGGTGTGTGTCAAGGTTGTGCACTTGGCAAACATCACAAAGATCCTTTTACAGCAGGTCAATCCACATGTGCTAAGGCACCATTGGAGTTGATACATAGTGATCTTATGTCATTTCCCACTCCATCTTTTTTAGGTGCCTGATATGTTTTCACCTTCATTGATGACTTTCCAGATGCACATGGGTGTACTTTTTGAAGTACAAGTCCCATGTCTTTGATTCATTTTGAATCTTTAAGACTTATGTAGAGAAGTAGTATGGTCTTTTAGTCAAGCGTATCCACACTGACAATGGGGGGGAATATGTGAATCATTCTTTCAGAGATTTTTGCACTAAGCATGACTTACATCATCAGTTCTCTATTCCCTATACACCTCAACAAAATGGGGTTGCTGAGAGAAAGAATAGGACATTACAGGAGTTCTTCATTTTGGGCTTAGGCTATCAATTGTGCCAACTATATTTAGAATCGAATGCCTCATAAGGCATTGTGACACATGACTCCTAAGGAGGCTTGGACTCATGTCAAGCCTGATGTTTCTACTTTTTTCATTTTTGGTAGTGAGGCTTGGGCATTTATTGCAGATGCTCAGCGAAAAGCCATGGAAAAGAAGAGTTGAACACTCATTTTTGTTGGCTACTGTGAGGATGTGAAGGCATACAAGTTGTTTGATCCTGATTCCAAAGATATCTTGTTTCGACGAGATGTTTAGTTTGATGAGCGTTATCCTTCTATGGATCTTCTATCTTTAGCTTCTTCTTCACTACCCAATTCTTCATATACTCCTCTCCAAGATTATGCTTCATCTGAGGAAGATCTTGAGATTGATCCTCCTTTGCCTCCTCCACCAGATGTTCCACGAGTGCCCAAGTGGGCTCATGATACTGTTGATGCAACTGGACCTCTGGCAGGTGATCCTACAAATGTTCATCGTACTCATTCTCAGACTGCAGGAAGTGGCCTTTTGAGTCATGTTATTTATACTAATACTCAAAAAATTTCACAAGTGAAAGGACACTCAGAGTGGGATAGGACTATGGATGAGGAGTACTCTTCTTTGATGAAGAGTCACACATGGGATTTGTGTCCTCTTCCGAAAGGAAGAAAGTTGGTTTGGAGTCATTGGGTGTACCATACCAAGTATGTTGCAGATGGTTCTATTGATAGGTACAAGGCATGTCTTGTTGCAAAGGGTTTCACATAGGTTAAGGGTATTGATTACTCTGAGACCTTTGCCTCTATTGCCAAGATGAACTCTATTCACCTTGTACTCTCTCTACCAGCTTCACAGGGATGGACAGTTTTTCAGATGGATGTGAAGAGTGCCTTTTTGCATGGAGACCTTCATGAGGAGATCTATATGGAGCAGCCTCATGGTTTTGTGCAGGACTCTTCATTTGTATGCCGGCTTTGGAGGTCTTTACATGGTCTCAAATAGGCCCCTAGGGCTTGGTATGACAAGATGGATTCCTTTTTGCTTTCTTCCCACTTCACATAGTGTCATTCTGATTCTACAGTTTACATTCACCATCATGGGGCTGAATTATTGATACTTGTGCTTTATGTTGATGACCTCATCATAATAGGAAACTCAGTATCCATGATGCGAGGTATTCAACAAGCATTGAGAGAGAAATTTGAGATGATAGATCTTGGCCTTCTGCACTATTTTTTGGGCCTATAGGTTGTTCATTCTTCAAACGGGATAGCCATACTCCAACAAAAGTATGTTCATGATATGCTTCAAAGATTTGGCATGCTTGATTACAAGCCTACCCCCACACCTTTTCATTTAGGTGTTGTTTTATCTACCACTTGCTCTACTCCTACAGTGGATTCCACTCTATATAGATAGCTTGTGGGTAGTTTTTTGTACTTGACACACACACGTCCTGATATTTCCTTTGCGGTTGGACTTGTCTCTTGATTCTCCCATGATCCTCACGAGAGTCATTGGCAAGCATCCAAACGTATCTTGAGGTAAATTAGAGGTACAACATGTTATGGCATTCACTACACATTAGGAGATCCTCACATTGTTGGTTTCACAGATTCAGATTGGGCTAGTGATATTGATGATCGCAAGTCTACTTCTGGTTTTGTATTTTTTCTTGGTTTTGGTCCTATCACATGGTCTTGCAGAAAGCAGTATGCTCATGCATTATCATCTACTAAGGTAGAATATAGGGCAACTATATTGGCTAGTCAGGAGGTTGTGTGGCTTCGACAGTTGATGATAGAGTTTGGATTTCCTCCTGATAGTCCCACCTTTCTATGGTGTGACAATCAAAGTGCCATACACATATCATGCAACCCAATTGAGCATCAGTGGACCAAGCACATTGAGCTTCACATGCACTTCATTTAGCATCTCATTCAGGATGGTACCTTGAGCTTGGAGTACATTCCTACTACTGAGTAGGTTGTAGAAATCTTCACTAAACCTTTTGCATCCTCGCGTTATCTTCAGCTACATTCTATGCTTGGGGTGAAGGAATTTGTCCTTGAGGGGTCTTAGTGATGAGTCCTTCCTTCCTTCTTTAATTGCTATCTCTTTTTGGAGTAGAGTTTTTCCCACTGGGTTTTCTCTATTTCTCCATTTTACAGAGATTTTGTTGTGATTGGGTACCTCATCAGGCCTTGTTGTCGGGACCCAAGTCTACTTTCAGCATTGCATTGTTTGTAGCTACATTGTTACTCATCTTAAGGGGGGATGTTAGAGTAAAGTGTTTATTTAATTTCATTTATTAAATTCACTTTATTCCCTTCTTAAGATTTCCCTTTATGCATCCTTTTTGCATCTCTATTTAATAATTAATTAGTAATTATTAAATAGCTTTTCCTTTTAGGTTACCCTTTTTTGGGTTTTGATCTCCTTTTATAAGGATTGATCTCCTTTGTATTTGATCATCTTTTTCCATTTTTGAAAATACATTAGCGTATTTTTCAAAGAAAAACCCTTTGCCTCCTCTTGCCTTTTTCTTCTGTGATAGGTTTTTGCATGCAGGTATTCGAAGGCTTTGTGGATTTGTGTTGATCAAATCCTTCAGTAACAACAATGATAACTTGTTAATAATAAATGATCTACCATGATAAAATTAACAAGAGACATCATAAATACATTAATGAAGCATTGTGATATATACTAATACAAAGACTCCTCAAACATCAATTACTAACATATCTGCCATGATATCTTGTTGTTTTGCAAACAAGTGTAGGGCTATTAATATCACAACCAATACAATTTGATAACTTTTGTGATCAGAATTTGGAAACATCAAGTTCCTTTTCCAATTATTTGGGAGAGGTCTCTAAACACTCCCTATGATCCATCCAATGAACCTTCAACAACAAGAGTGCAAGTCTTAATGATTCAATTCCTTAACTATGTCTATCTCTATTATAAGAAAATTAGATAAAGTCCATTCCAACAGTGATTTAAATAAAATTAAACTTAATGCCATGCAATCTTAGTGACTTCATTAGATTGGTTGCAGTATCCTTCAACTCCTTACAATAGAAAAACTTCAAGAACTTCTGATAATTAATCAAGATAATTCAAAAATGTGAAGAACAATAAAAACTCACAGGGAAGGTCCACCTAGGACCTCCTCGTACTCATTATGGTCACAACAATTTGATTCAAGACCATTTTCATTTTAAAACCTTTTCAAAATGCTAGCAAATACACAATAACTAAGATTCTTGGAGAGTAGTGAAACATTTATTCTTCAAACCCTTGTGTATGAGAGTTTCCTTGACAAATTTCAAAGAAATTATTCTCTCTTTCTCAAGAATCTATCTAATAATTGTTACCATTTTTCATCACCATTCACAAAATGGATAGGTTGACCAATCTTTTGACCATGCCTCAAAAGGAGTCTTCCCGTCTAAGGCATTATAAGGAGACTTGTTAAGTTTGTGAGTAGCACTACTAATGGCTTTTACTTCAAGTGTAGGATCAAAAGACTTGGCTTTAATCATGCAACTTTCCATGGACTTAAGAGTTCTAATCCTCATAGCTACAACATTTGTCTTGTGCGGTCTAAATTCTGGTGGATTTTGAAGATCAATTCCCTCAAGTTTGCAAAAGTCTCTAAGTCTTCTATCCACATATCTACTTTCATTGTCCATCCATAGAACTTTGATGGATTTCCTTGAGTTTTGTTCAACATGAATCTCAAAGGCTTGAAGCTTATCAACCAATTCATTCTTGTGATGAAGGAAGTAGACCAATATGAAACATGAAAATTCATCAACAAAAGTAAGGATGTAGTGGACTTGGCTGACTGAAGTCACTACAAAAGGAATTGCTAAAACCATGTGAACCAACTGAAGAACAACTGGAGCTCTTGAATACTTCCCTTTATCATACTTCTCCTTGAGATGCATATCCACTAAACATGATGAACACTCACCCTTAGAAAATTTGATGTTAGGTAGACCTTTGACCATGTATTTTGAGAAAAGCTGCTAAAGATTGCAGAAGGCAAGATGACCAAACCGCTCATGCCATAAGTTCGTGTGTGGATGTGAGTGAATCAACAAGGCTTGAGAAGGAGACTTAGGCACAAAGTGGGAGAAAGAACAAAGCCTCTTGTCATGATTGACTTTTCCCACTGCAACCAATGAATCATCTTTTAGACTACACACCATAACTGAATCTAGAAGGAACTCAACTTTGTGGCCATCTCCAAGGTGAGTGATTTGGTAAATTGAGAGGAGATTGGAGCAAAGGTTTTTAATGTAGAGAACATATTTAAATTTCCCATTTTCCATTTCCACATGTCCTTTCCCTTTAGCTTCTATTTTGGTATCATCTCCCCCGAAGATGTGTTGTACCTATGACTGCTTCAATGAAGAAAAGTCACCCTTTGAAGAACCCATATGATAGGAGGCACCTGAATTAAGTATCCATTCTGAAGAAGAACTTGTATTGGCCATATGTGCTTGCCCTTTTCCCTTTGAAGAGGTTGGAGATGAATCCTTGGAAGTACCTGGCACTTGAATTTTGTTCTTCTTGAGTAGGTTTTCCAACTCATTGGTTCTTTTAGTCTTGCAATGATGCTCATCATGATTTGACTTTTTGCAATATGCACAAAAAAGTTTGTCCTTCTTTTCATTACTTCCCTTCTTATTGGAAGAATAATTGCCTTGCTGTGAGGAGGATTTTTGTGTCTTAGATTGTGATTTTTTCTTCCACTGCTTTTTCTTATTGTTGCTAAAACTTCTTCCTCCTTGACTTGATTGGTGCTCATCACTAGCCACCAATGCTTTGGTCTTTGATGTCATGAGAAGCCCCAAATCTACCAAGTGAGATTGTTCAACAATCAACAGCTCTACAAATGCATCAAATGTAGGCTTTTGGAAAGCACTTCTCATGGTCAACCTATGAGTATTATAACTCAAAACAAATGAAGCATACTCTGAAGGTAGCCTCTTCAGGATGTGATGAATCAACTTGTCAGCCTTCATGGGATTTCCAAAATCTTTAAGTAGTGCCCTATACTCATTGGCTTTGTTGATGTAATCTTGAATTGTGTCAAAGTTCTTTGGATCCAAGACAAGTAGATCATCCTCAATCTGAAAACCCTTTTCCTCATCCACCTTACCATACAATGATTCAAGTTTTTCCCATGCAGTTTTGGATTCTATGAAACTGACAATGTGGAAGAAGAGATCTCTATGTACACAACTCCTGATAATTCCTAAAGCTCGAAGGTCTATAATTTTCCAATCAATGAGTTCTTTAGCATCAGTGGGTTTTGGAATTGTACCATCAACATAAAGATTTAGACCTTTTTCCATTAATCTACTCCATACAATATCTTTCCATGTAGAATAATTACGTGAAGTTAAAAGTGAACATTTAGGTGAACCCATGATGTAGAAAATGAAAAAGAGCACAAAAGAGAGACACAAGAACATAGTACACCCCCCCCCCCCCCCCCCACCCCTTTTCACTCAATCAAAAGACTCCCCCAAAAAAGATGTTTTTGGCACTTTATATGTAGTGTGTGTACAATAGGCCACTTGTCAAAATGTACAAAGTGGAATTTTGATTTTTCTTTTTACAATTGACTTTTGAGGCTCAAATCTAACACTAAGCACTATAGCTGAGATGTACAACAATTCTGAAAAGAAATGAAAGTAGCACAATGCAAAAAAAGCCCTAATTCTGAAAGTGAGATTTTTGTCCATATAACCCTATAATCTAACTATAGATATTTAAAGTAGATGAAAAATAATGCACTTTCAAAAAAAATGAAACCTGAAAAAGTGACCAAATGAGCCCATAGGGAGTGTTTCAAGTTGCAAAATGTAGGATTAAGTAGGTACGTCAGTCACCAAAAAATGCAATTTTTAAAAAATTCTTGCACTAAAACTAGAAAATAGTTGCACCACTGAAAATTTCAAGAAATTCTACCCAAAATCAAAAAAATTGCACTTGATTTGGAGTCTGGATGACTGAGTTAGGGCGTCGCAAAGTCAGGCTGCCAAATCAAAAAGCAATTTGGAGAGGGGTCTGGAAAGAAAACTATGTGCTTAAATTTGACAGTCAAATAGTCATCACAGTAGTTATAAAAGGCCTAGTTTTGACGATCAAATGGTCGTCAAATTTAACCTCATAAAATACTAATGTCAGCAAAAAGATAGTCCCCCTAGTGACATGGCAAATCTGTACACTAACTAGATAGTACGGTCATACAGAATTGGCTAACATGGCATTATGTGTTAGTTGCTGGACATGTGGCAGGAAAGAATCTAAGTTGGTATCCTTAGTTGGCAAGCTAACATGGTGGTAGTATCACATGGCAGACAACAGGACATGGTTGAGTGGGCAGTCTTTTGTCTTGACAAGTGTCGCACGGGGAGTGGGTTTGTGTGATAGATTGGTCTGTGCAAGTAATGTTGATGGGGATATTGATGTGTATCCTACATGGAAAGGTGATTGTAGGTTGACGTGTACACATGGACAGGGCTTGCATGAAAACAGAGGCACCACGTGGGCAACTTTGATTGGTTCTCAAAAATTCATTGGCAAGTAACTCTTTCACAGGCCAGAGTTTGTAGACGATAGCTAGAAACATCAAACAACATCACCAGAGTTACATGTGCTGACGTCGAGGCTAGTTTTTCTGTCACAGGTCAGAAGGTAGCTTTGCAGGAGCTGATTAATAAAATCCTGTGAGACCTCACAGATTAGTCCCACATGCAATAGTCTGAGAGCTACAAAGTGTTTTAAATACACATTGTAGCGATTATAAAATAAAAGCCACTCCACCTGGGTTATATTGTGGCCACCGGTGGATTGGACTTCACTGATATGTGATGGCCAGACATTTAACGCTGGTCAAAATTTGTTGAACCTGATGCCATGAAATGTAGAGTGCTATTGTTGGGTCTTGGCCGAATATGTGGAATATTCTCTTCTATACAAAAATATCCCACCAACCATACAGGGCTAGCATGTGATTGTCTAGTACGTGTAAAACAATTTCTCTGCAAGGTCGCTGGCCTAAAAGAAAATTCAAAAACCCTATCCGAAAAATGCAGAGAAATAAAAAATTACAGACCCAAAAAAACAATTAATTAGATCTGCAAAATGGCCATACTCAAGTTGCAAATCGAGCCTCCAAGTGTTGATTTGCAAAAAAAAATTTGCCTCATGATCGACTTTGGGCTAAGCTAGCCAAATTTATAGTTGATCTTTACTGAATTGATGTTTTGGATAATGGCGAGGTCAAATCTAGCTCTAGATGCTCCCAATAATAGCTATACTCCATATTCAGGTCAAGGTGATGAATCAACAAAATGGTCTCGAACGGCTATGTGAAGAAAAATTCTCCAAGCTCTGATGCCATATAAGAATTTGCCTTAGGAAAAAATTCACCCAAGAACAAAGAACTCAAACACAAGCACAACTGTAGACTAGAAAGGAGTATGATCAAAATAACAATGTATTTGATTCAATATCCATGAAATTACACCAAGAGTGCCTATATATAAAGGCCTTTGAGCTGCATCTAGAATGCCTAAGAATCAGCTACATGATAAGTCATACAACTAGCCACATGTCCACCAGATATGGGTTATCCTCCATTAAGCACAAAAGTAAGTGCGATGATGAGAGGATAAGCCTACAATGGTGTAGCACACAAATTTATGTTGTAGACAACAGGTGCTAAAAAGGGAGTGTGAATAACTATGTTGTCAACATGATAACTCAGTGAATGATGCAAACTCCAGTGTTGTAGACACCATGTGTTCAATTAGAGTTGCATACTTCTATGTTGTCAACATGACAACTCATAAAGGTGCACAAAATCCTAAGTGTCTCACAAAATAAATAATAAAATAATACATTAACCTACGTAAACTTAAGTAAGTGTAAATAGTAAAATACGTATTTACACCAACACTCTCTTTCTCAAGAATCTATCTAATAATTGTTACCATTTTTCATCACCATGCACAAAATGTATAGGTTGACCAGTCTTTTTCATCTAAGGCTAATATATTTGATTCATTAAATGTCATGCAAATAAGGGATGCACAAAACCATGCATATCTATTTTTATCCCTAAGTCTTCGATCAATGCCTTGTCTATATATTTTGTCTCTATATGTTAAGTCACAACCTTGCGAACACCTTAGACACGGCGTCACAGTTCTTTTTATACTAACCCTCAAAGTAGGTGTGACTAGGAAAAAGATGTTATTTCCACGGTCTTTACGACTTCGTAATAGTTAGGGTGAAATGAGTATTTTATGGCATGACCATGGGATTAGTGTTATGGTAGTTGTCATGGCTTCGCAAGGGTAAGGGATGTAGTCACATTTTATGTTACGAATGGGTGAAGGGGTTAGTCAAATGGTTAGAATTTAGTGTGTTTTCATGGTCACATAGGGTTACACATTGACCCAAGTTCATGATGTGATGCAACTATCCTCTTTGATCACTTGATCACAGGAGTTGAGGCTCAGCTAGATTTTAAGTCGTGACCTGGTGATTAGAGTTAAAGACCACAGCTAGTCACCTAGTCGCAACAAATTAAGTCTGAATCAAGGTCAAGATGTCAATGGTGCAATTCCTCCTTGTTCGTAGGGTTGTGAAGTTAAGTTCTTAACCCATGATTTAAGTTGTAGAGGTGTGAAGGTATGACACGTGTACTTGCGGGCCCATCTCAGTCATTTCAGCATTATCAATCCTTTGCCATAAAATTTTCTCAGGATCAATGGTACTGGCTATATCATTATGGAAAGATGAAAGTACTTTAATTTATGCAACATAGCGATCACTTTCCACATGGATATGTGGGGTCAAATTCAATTGATGGGCTGCAATACGACAAAGGCAATGTTAGGACAGATTAGCATACATATGCATTTCCATTGGCCAAAGATTCCAATGGCGTAGAGAAGATTCAATGATTTTTTTGCAATAGATCTCTAGCAAATCTATGGTTATCACTTTTTCACTAATAAAAGATGCATGATCAATGCTCATAGCAACAAAGCAAGGAGGTGACACGTGTCCTAGTGGGTCCAATAGTCAAGCTAGTAGAAGTAAGTGAATCAATGGCTGACACATGGCACATTTTCAAAAGGAAGCCAAGGTTCAATAAAGGGGTGTCTCCTGATCATAAGATCATATATCATTATATCATGGGTCAACCTGGTCAGTACGATGACATATTGAGATAAATACACAAAAGTTGGTGGGTCTAGCCTATCAAATGCTAACATGTGGGTGTGACTTGGTGGTCAAATATTTTTGACTCTAGGGTAGCGATATATTGATATGTTCATGGGTTGGAATCAATTAAAGGGGTGAGTTGGTGGTTGATGTGGCCCAATTTTAATGAATATTTGATTTGCAGTTGAGTATGAGGATGATGGAGATCAAATCCGACCGGTCCTATGGGAGGATCACCGAGAAAAATATGATTCATTGCAGAGGCAATTGTAACTATTAATGATTGTCCTAGCAGAGGCAGTTGTAGATTTGATCTTTGGATACAACAAAAGGAAAAATCAGTTAAGGTACTCTTGCGGTGTGTAGCACCTAGCATTGTCATGATTATTCTCCTAGCGTTACCTATAATGGAAGATGTAAAACTTAGATGTGAATGTAATTCTCTAAAAATATCTCTACCCTTCCATTAATTTTTGAACTTGTGCCCGTCCCATCTAAAGCTTGTTGCAATCCTAGTCAATTTATAATGCAAGGAGGGATAGGGGAAACTAGGGCCAACAGCACACCCAGTTCTCTGAACCACCTTGCAAGAGTTAACACAATAGAAGAAAACTAAAGAACAACAACCAAAGGAGGAAGAAGAGTGAAATACTTTCATTGATTCAACAAAATATCTTCATATATGCCCAGCTATAAGGCCTTCTAGGTTATGGCCAAATACAAATACATTCACATTCAAGGATCCAACAGCAAATTCACACTTTCTAGTTCTACTTTGCAATCCTCTTCAAAATTGCCTAAAACTACTTAGCTCTAAGCCTAAACACTCTATTTATACTATCCAAAATGGCTTACAGATTATTCTAGAACATGGAGAAGCCACAATTCAGCTCTTAGCAAATATTAAATGAAAATAAATCGAAATTAAATACACAAGTCAGCTTGCATCAGTAATTAACTATCTAAAAATTGATGTTCGAGAAAAATCACGATATCTCCTCACTTTGATTGAATTAGAACTCGATCTTTGAACTGTGGGTAGATATCTAGTCCTCTACAACCCCTTAAATTCACAAGTTCTTATTCATTAAGGAAAAGTGTGCATCCATTCTGAAACTTAGGCACAAGAAATGGTCACGCAAAACTGCTAGAAATTGATGTTCTCGGAGAATTTCCATATCTCCAAAACTATAAGGAGTTAGAAATTTCTCTCTAGAACATAGATAGTACTCTAGGCCCTCTTGAATTGTTGAAGTGTGTAGCTCTTCATTCATTTTTAAAAATTAGTTACATGATCTGCAATAGGCACCTAGAAACCAGAAAATGTAGTTTCAGCAGAACCTAGTTTCAGCAACAGAATAAAAACTGAAAACATGCAGGATAGAAGTGCAACCCAGTATGCTCCTACATCAAATCCTACTAATCAAAATTCTCCTTATACTTCTGATTACTTTTTTCTATCCTCAATTTCACTTTCTTATGAAAAGACTCCGTACAGTCAAAAAATTCTTCTCCTATAGCACTTCTCTTTTCTTCATGAGCAATATCTCTCAAATATGATACTTCTCTAGGCTTCATTCTAGTAATAATCTCAAAAGGTGTCTTCTCTGTACTCCTATTCACAAAATTATTGTATGCAAATTCAGCTTGTGCCAATACCATTTCCCAATTACTTGGCTTATTCCCAACTAAACATCTCAGCAAATTACCCAAGCTTCTATTTACAACCTCTGTCTATCCATCTATTTCTGGATGGAATGTAGACCTAAACTTCAATTCAGTACCCATCTTCTTGCACAAAGTCTTCCAAAAATAACCAACAAACTTATTTTCTCTGTAAAAAATAATACTTCTTGGTAATCCATGCAATCTAACAATCTCTTTGAAGAAAAGTTCAGCAACATGCTTAGCATCTGATGTCTTCTTACATGGTATGAGATGAGCCATCTTAGAAAATCTGTCCACCACAACAAATATGGAATCATACCACTTCACTTTCTTAGGCAATCCAAGAACACAATCCATGCTGATGTCACTCCAAGGTTTCTTAGGAATAGTAATAGGTGTATACAAACTAGTATTTTTACTCACTCCTTTTGCATCTTGACAAACTCCACAACTCTTTACAAATTTCTAAACATCCTTATACATTTGTGGCCAATAATACTTATCTTTCAACAAACTCAATGCCTTATCAATTCCAAAATTTCTAGCTAATCCACCACTATATTTTTCCTTAATCAGATTCAACCTCATAGAACTTCTAGGAATACACAACTGAATACCTTTGAACAACATACCTTCTTGAATGAAATATGCATCATACTTACTTATGTGATCTATCAAATTTGGTGCTCTGCACTCTCTCTATGCCTCAAAAAAATTAGGATTAGCATCATACAACTCTTTCATTTCATCAAAACCAAGAACTTCAACCTTCATTTTAGTTAATAGAGAACGTCTTCTACTCAATGCATCAGCAACTCTATTAGTAACTCCACTCTTATGCTTAATGGAAAATGTAAAATTTTACAAATACAACCCACTTCATATGTCTCTAATTCAATTTATGTTGACTTTCCAAGTATTGTAAAGCTTTATTACCAATATACAGTGCAAACTCCTTAGGAATCAAATAATGTCTCCACTTCTTCAATGCTTCAACAATAGCATAAAACTCTTGATCATACACATAATACTTCCTTTTAGCATCATTCAACTTCTCACTAAAGAAAGCAACAAGCTTACCTTTTTGACTTAATATAGCTCCTATTGCATTACCACTTGCATCACATTCAACTTGAAATACCTTATTGAAATTAAGTAAATCTAATACAGGTAATTCAGCAATCTTTTGTTTCAAAGTCTCAAAACTCTTATCAGCTCCATGTGTCCACTTGAATTCCTTTTTATGTCCTCTCGTTGTCTCAGTCAGAGCATTACAAACAACATGGAAATTCTTTATAGAATTTCTGTAAAAGCTAGCCAAACCATGAAATGATCTTACCTCACACACATTCTCAGGTGTAGGCCACTCCAAAATTGGTTTAACCTTCTCAAGAACCATCCTCAATCCATCAACTGAAATCACAAATCCCAAATACACAATCTCCTCTTGCATAAAAGAACACTTTTTCAAATCAATCAGTAACTTTTCTTCTTTCAACCTCTACAATACTTGTCTAATATTCTCAAGATGTTCTTCCTTAGTCTTGCTAAATATTAGAATATCATCCAAATAAACAATCACAAACTTACCCAAGAATCTTTTTAAAACTTCATTCATCAACCTCATGAAAGTACTAGATGCATTAGTCAAACCAAAAGGCATAACCAACCATTCATACAAACCATCTTTTGTCTTGAAAGCAGTCTTCTATTCATCACCTTCTCGGATTCTGATCTGATGCTAGCCACTCTTCAAATCAATCTTGGTAAAATACTTTGCTCCACTCAAACAATTGATTATGCCATCCATTCTTGGCATAGGAAACCTATATTTCATTGTAATTTTGTTAATAGCTCTACAATCAGTACACATTCTCCATTCTCTATTATTTTTAGGTGCTAATATAGTAGGTACAACACATGGACTCAAACTGTCTCTAATTAAACCCTTCTACAGTAACTCATGCTCTTGCCTGTTAAGTTCTTCATTCTCCATAGGTTTGAATCTATATGGTGCTTTGTTTGGAAAACTAGCTCTAGGAATCAGATCCATACCATGACTTATGCTTCTTACTAGAGGTAAACCATCAGGAATATCATTAGCAACAATATATTTATATTCATTCAACAATTCTATAATTTTTGATGTAATTGTGTCATTACCAACTTTTGTTTCTTGTTAATTTCTACCAACACTCAGTCCTCTAGGAACTATAGCAGAAAAAACTTGATTCTTCTTTACTTCCTTTTCAAATTGCTTTCCATTAATCATACAAACTTTTATTGTAGTACAACTAAGCTCATCTAGACTTTCAATCAAAGGCAGTGATTTTTGTTTCTTCCCATTTACCCAAAGAGTATATTGATTCAATCTTCCATCATGCACAACATATCTATCATATTGACAAGGTCTACCCAAAAAAATATGACAACAATCTATGGGCATAATATCACACAAAACTTCATCAAAGTAATGCCCAATCTTGAACTTCACAACGCATTGCTCACTTACCAATATCTTATGCCCATCTTTGATCCATGAAACATGATAGGGTTTGGAATGTTTCAGCCTCTACAACTACAAATTTGTAACCAGCTCTTCCAATGCCAAATTTTTAGAACTTCCACTATGAATGATTACCTTGCAGCACTTTCCATTCATCTTACATCTGATTTTGAAAAGACTTCTTCTAAGGACAGGTTCCTCATCACTTCCCTTATTACACAAGGTTCTTCTTACCATCAAATTTTCTCTAGCCTCAAGTCCACTTGGTGAACTCTCAATGTCTTCTTAGATCACAATATTTCTATTATTCTACCCACTTTCAAAATATCTATGCCCTTCTTTGCCACATCTAAAAAAATTACCACGGAAACCACCTCTAGGATATCAATTACCTCTTCCTCGATAAGATCTAGTACCTCCTCGGTATGAGCTATCACCTTTACACTTAGTCTTGTCTTTGTCATCTTTCTTCTATTTAGATTTTCCTTTATCCTACACAAAATTATCAGATCTGTCACCTTCACTATAGGATATGTCTCTGCCTCTCTGGAATCTACAACCTCTACCTCTTTGTCTTTGTTCACGCTTCTCTGCTAAGATCTCCTCATCTTTTAAGGCATATTGGTATTCTTCTTCCATAGTTTCCAACTTCACAAAACTTATTTCATCTTGAATTCCAGATCTCAATCCATTTATGTACCTTGCAATTTATTCAACATCATCATCCACATGTCCAAATTTGATGTCCAATCTGTAGAATTCTTTGGTATACTCTTTCACAGTCATGTCCTTTTGTTTCAAATTTTGCATCTTTCTCAACAAGCTAACTTGGTAATTAGTGGGAAGGAATTTGTTCTTTACCTTATTCACCATCTTTGGCCAAGTTTTGTTCTTCACCTTTCCTCTCCTTTGTCTATCAGTTTGCAAATGCTCCCACCATAGTGAAGCATGACCTTCCAAGCTAGTAACTGCAATCTTCACCTTTCTATTATTAGGAATGTTTTCATACTCAAAGAACTTCTCCATAACTGAGTTCCAATCTAACACAACATTGGTATCCAATTTTCCATCATAAGGAACAACTTCTATAGCAGGCTTTGAATTTTCTCTAGAAAACACTCACAACAATCTTTCCTCATCTAGATCTTCTTCAAGTTCTAGATTATGGTTTGGTGTTGCTACTTCATCATCACTTAGATCATCAAGATGTGCTCCACTCATATGGGTTATATCCACAACATCTAATCTAGCTTCAATTTGTCTCAACTGATCCAATATAGCATCATCGATATTTCTTCTACCACGAACAATCTTTACAAATTAGGTTCCTGTAAGATCATGACCCTCTGCAAGTTATAGGTCTAATCCACAAATATACCACCCTATAACCAAATCCAAATAAAATTTCTACACAATCCAATCTTCACAAGGATGAACCACCTAATGCAAGGAGGGACAGGGGGAACTAGGGCCAATGGCACACCCAACTCTCTGAACCACCCAGCAAGAGTTAACACAACGGAAGCAAACCAAAGAACAACAACCAAAGGAGGAAGAAGAGTGAAATAATTTTATTGATTCATCAAAATATCTTCATACATGCCTAGCTATAAGGCCTTCTGGGTTACGACCAAATACAAATACATTCACATTCAAAGATCCAACAACAAATTCACACTTTCCAGTTCTACTCTACAATCCTCTTCAATATTACCTAAAACTACTTAGCTCTAAGCCTAAAAACTCTATTTATACTAGACAAAATGGCTTATATATTATTCTATAAAATGGAGAAGCCACAAGTTGGCTCTCAACAAATATCAAATGAAAATAAATCAAAATTAAATACACAAGTTGACCTACATCAGCAATTAACTATCCTGAAATTGATGTCCAAGAAAAATCATGATATCTTCTCACTTTGATTGAGTTAGAACTTTCACTTTGAACTATGGGTAGATATCTAGGTCCTCTAAAACCCCTTAAGTGCACAAGGTCTGATTCATTAAGAAAAATTGTGCATCCATTATGAAAGTTAGGCATAGGAAATTGTCACGTAGAACTGCCATAATTGATGTTCTGGGAGAATTGCCATATCTCCAAAATATAAGGAGTTGGGACTTGAACTCTAGAACATAGATAGTACTCTAGGCACTCTCGAATCCATAAAGTGTGAAGCTCTTCATTAATTTTGGAAAATTAGTTACATGATTTGCAACAAGCACCCAGAAACCAGAAAATGCAATTGCAGCAAAACCCAGTTTCAGCAACAAAATAAAAATTGAAAACATGCAGGATAGAAGTGCAACCTAGGGTGCTCCTACATCAATTTAAGGATTCCCAATATGTAGAGAAAGGGCTAGAATTTTAAATTTATTTTCAAGATCACCTAGGAGTCCTACATGCTTTTCCCTCTTCAGACCACTTTATTTTATAGTCAATCTGGATGAATTTTGTTCAATGACCTTTGAGATCTAAATGAAGGAATAGTCTTAGAACACTTATTGTGTCTCTATATTGCTCCAGTAATTGATTTGATATAGGCTTTTGTGAATTAATCCTCAAATCCCTGAGTTGTCTGTAACACCCCGCTAAGGGATCCAAAAGAATTAACCTAAAGTTTTACTAAGTTTGCTAAACATTTTTTTTTTTTTTTTTAAAAGTAAGAAAGTATAACATACACATCAAACACACAGTAGTGGAAGCAATAACATGTAATCAACAAACATACATAATAGGTTACATTCTTTAAGGATCCCAAGACATTGAGTCACATATAAATTTAATTAATTCTAAGTCTACAACTACCACATCCACATGAAAGAATAATTAGAAAGTCCAATGTCCATTTAATATACATTTATTCTGAATGCCTCTTGGTAAATTAATTTAGAATGCTCATTCATCCACTGTACATGCCATAGGGTGTGAAAGGCTTAAAAGAATATACATATGTAAAAATAAAGATACATTATCCTCAAATCCATAATACAAAGTACAGTAAAATAAATGAAATCATTCACCATACATGATACATCCATACATCCATAATGATAAAACATCCATCATAAAATCTAATCATCCATCATAATAATCCATGAATAGAATGAAGGTAAATGCCAACCAAGAAAGCTCCAGCCACGATGACCACGGATGGATCTTAATGGTAAGAGTAAAAAGAACTACCATTCGATCGCGTGGAACCTAAATGACCCACTCCCACCACGCTGAGGAGATAGTCTCAAGCCCTAAACAAGATATCAAAACACAAGTACTCTCTAAGTCTAGGGAATCCTAAAAGTGTACTAACTCAAAGGTTCCAAAATAGATCGACATCTAGACCCAGAGGCACCACAAAGACACATAGGAAACCTACTATGCAAGCAGGAAAGTGTCATCGCAAAAGTCACATTGGAAGTTACTCGAGCAATCCCCTAAGAATCTTGGGACCCCTGTGATCTTGCGGCCACTAGTATCCTCTTGTACTGACGAGGCATATTACGGAATGTCAAGTCACAACCAAGCGTTCTCTCTACCCCATCCTAGTTTGTACTAGCACTCAAGGCATGGGAGAGAACATACAATTATCTTATTAGGTTCATTAAGTCAGTATTTAGGTGAGATGTTTTCACTTATTAAAACAACTTACAATGGGTTTCTCCAAGCAACCTCTTAGGGCCCCGACCCCCATTGCAAGCCACTTCTCGACACTACACATAGATAACCTACCCTAGGCTCATGAAATCACAAATCATAAATATCACCTCAGCCCTATACAAGTGACTGGAAAGCATCAAATGGTAATCATAATGATCACAACAGTTCTCTATCAGCAACTGAAGGCATCAATGATAAATCACAATATCCAATGGTTCACCAACGAGCAACTAGAAAGTATCCCAATAATAAATCACAATACTGATTGAAGACTCCAAAATGGTTAAGTCAAACATGTCACAACATGACATCATCAGGACCATAACAACACTTCAATCCCATCAAGGCGACTGGAAAGCAATAACAAACAGTCAATAATCCATACACATCATAGAGCATGTCATTGCATTACCATGGTTGAGTTTCAAAAAGATCGAGACCAAAACATCATAACATCACAATCACATAACCCTCGAGCCTCTAGTAAAAGTCCTATAATTGGTCAACAATCTAGTCAACCCAAAAATCTCAAACATAAATAGCATAAGGAAAACAAGATACACGCACATGTTTTCAGTTTAAGTTAAATGTGGGGTTTCAATTTCCATTGCAAAGTTCACTAACAAGTGGAGAAATATTTCCATTGTTTTTCTTATAATAAATTCAAGTATTAGCTTAAATAAAAATAAATGTTTACCCCATGATTTAAAAATCAATTTCTAAATTTACTAAGGTAAAAATTATATTTATTCCAAGTTTGCTAACATCATAGCTCTACTAAAGTCGATTTAATCCTCTTAAAAGTTTTCCTATTTACTAGTTAATACTCACATTTAATTAAATTTTATTTGGGTAAGCTAATGTTTATTTATCAATATTTAATTAATATTTATTTAATTTAATTTAAATAAAAAACTATATTAAATGTCATTTATTATTCAAAAGTAATAATAATTCTATTAATTAACATATTATTTAAAATATATTATAATTATATATAAAAACAACTTTTTAAAAAATATATATTAAAAAAACATTATTAAAAATAAATTGTGTGTTTTAATAAGCCTGTCGGCTTAATTTAAAAGGCTTGCAGCCATACTACGATGCAGGGACTGCTGTCGCAATCGTCCTATGTCAGCAGTCGCCTGCTGTGCGCAAAGACATGTAGAGACATGACAAGGGGGCAGGGGGTGGTTTGATCCGCCCCTCCCCATTATTATTATTATTATTATTTTTTGAAAACTTATATATATATATATATTTATTTATTTATTTATTTATTTATTTAAATTAAGAAACTTTATTATATATATATAATTTTTTTAAACAATATTCGTTTCAAATAAAGAAATTTATTTATTTTATGAAATTAAAAAGTATTTAAAATTTATTAAACAATTTTAATTTTTTTTTTTTTGAAATTGTTTCCATCTTTATTCAAGTTTAGAATTTCGTCTTTAAATTCAATCCCTTCCCAAATTCAAACCTATTTTCTTTAATCTACAAGATGGATTTTTTCTAAATAATTTTTTCAATCTAGATTTACAAATGAACTCGAATAGCCAAAGAATCGAAAACGAAGCATAACAAGATTCATGCAACGAGGTTTGAGAAAACAATCTTCTTATAGGCACAAAGTAGACAAAACATATTAAATTTCATAAATCATTTAGGGGTCAAAATACCAGACCCTACTTGAACCTGATGCTAATACGCAATCCCAAAAAATTGTAAGAGAAATCGCTCCTCTTCAATAACTTTCTTCTGAAAATCTTTCCTAGAATTCTCCTTCTGAAATTCGCTTCCAAAAGTTCTCCCCAAAATTTTGTCTTCCAAAATCCACAGTCCCTCAAAAATGAACCCCAAAGTTGTGATAAGGAGTTTTCTCCTCAAATCAGGGCACTAATTGTGCGTTCACCTGAGAGGACTCCTTGCTCACAAGACTCAAACTCCAAATTAACTTTTATTATCTTTGCTTTATCTTTTAATGCACGTTAAATGAATTATTAAATAATTTTGTTTAATTTTTTCACTTGACTTTTATTTTTAATCAATTTATTACTTTAATCTCATGTGGACTTTATAAAATTAAAATAACATTATTATTTTCACTAATTAATTTCTTTTATTTTCAACTCATGCATGCATCATGCAACCTAGAATCTTTTAATAATTTAATATCTTTCAACTTTTAATTTATTTTAGAAACTTAATTGATAAAATATTTAATTAACTTAAATAACAATAATATTTAGCGTTTATTTAAAAATGAACTCTAAATATATTATTATTAAATTAAATAAATATTATCATGTTCTAAATTTATAATTAAACTTTTATCTCCAAATTTAATTATTTTTATTTAATTAATTTCTCAATTAATTAAATATTAAAATATCATATTAATTTTCCATTAAATTAAATCATTAATTTAATCTTTCAATTAGACTTAATTAATAGAAAATATGCCAAGGACTCATAAAGATAACATACGAAAACTCATAATAGAAAAATACACACTAAATCAAACTAAAGGGTTATAATCACGAATTAATGTCATTCGACGCATTCAGAGGGTACTCAACTCAGATACTTGTCCTAATTATCAATTAGGACAAATGGCTAAAGGGTTTAAGATTTGGACTTAAGATTTATCTCCCCTCTCTTACCATTGAGATAATGCGATAGGGTACACTCATCCTGGGAATTCAGGGAAGTCGATACCCGATACTTGCAACCTGCATAAAATCCATGCATGTACAGATATAATATTCTAAGCTAAACAAGCAATGGCAGGAAGTGGTGCATCGTGTAGATCCCGACTAGCAGGTGACTACGACTCCCTTCCTTAACCACATCAGAAACACCATACATAAAGAAAACAAACACGCACACCATACACATGCAGTATGGGGTAAGTATCCATAAGAAAGCACATGTGATAATAAACCATCTAACTAAACATCATCAGTAACTAAAAACATTGAATAATCATCATGCACACATGAAATATAGAGTACCAAGTAATCTCATCATATAATCAACTAAATCTAAAACAATATCTAAAAATTTGAAAGTAATGCTACTAAACATCAAGTATAAAACTGGCCTAAAAGAGTTTGGCAATGATAACTGTAAAGTGACTTAGGGGCAGGTACTACAGTGTCTCAATTTCAGTTGCAAGAAAGGTTTGAGGTATTCATATAGGTTACATGTCAAGATACTCTACTTTCCTTCAAGTTTGTGACATTGTGAATATAAGCATTCCCTTTAACATCTTGTCTGAATTGTATCCTTCTTGTGAAATATTAATATGTGAATGACCCTTTGCAATATTGTGTTCTTGTTAGCTACCAAGAAATCTTTCATCAAGTTAGGCTAGCAATATCTTCATCCTACCATTTGGTGTATCACCCCATTTTACTTTTTCAATATCAGCCTTCAAGCAATCCTTCTAACCCTTTCCCTCTCTGGTCTAATTTATGTCTGAAGAAGTAAATTAGTGAAACGTCCTAAGGAACTAACCTATAACTTGGAGATTCACTCCTAACCCTAGTACTTCCCACTACCTAGGAGTGTTTCTATGCTACTTGAAGTGACTAAATACTAGAAATTGTAGTTTCAGTCTAAGCACAACTTTTAGAGATAAAAATTTTGGCACACTTAGTGGGACCAAGAGAAAGAGGTTTCTGCCTTTTCTTTACATTTTATTTCTATTGTTGTTGTGTACAACAGTAAATCTACTTATGCATAGGTAAAGAATATATACACATCTAACAACTCTAGCTATGGAAAGAGACAACTGCAAATGACTTATGAGAAAAGTGTAGACAAAAAGCATCCAAGAACTCTCTCCATTGTTGTCAACTTCCTCCTTTCCTCACCTAGGTCTTCTAGTCACCTTACACCTAGTCTAGATTGTCTACTTTGATCTCTACCTATACAACCTTGTAGCCTACCTAGGCTCTGATATCAATTTGATGCAGAGGCTTCTAGGAATCAACATACATCACCTAGAGAATAGCTCATAATCCATTTTTCTTTGTAACAAAACCTATCCAAAGGGCTCATCGGGAGGAAATGATTATATCTTCATTCACTACACACCATTGATGGAATTGGAAAAAATTCTTTGATGGGTTAATTTCAAAGTTATAACATAGAGCTTCTAGGCCTTGTCAACCAACAACCTCTATTGGAGCATTATCAAGATCCCAACAACTTATATACTTGGTCTTATCAGACATAAAATAGAGATTCAATTGGCCAATCCTCATAGATTCTTAACTACTCAAAATGCCTTAATCACAAGAAACCCCTTTCACTAGGTAGAACTATTAGCATTATGATAAAAAGATTGGTGGAAGGCATAAGGAGTTTCTTGTTTGGTTACCACTGATGAAAACTAAGTGAGAAAAGTTAAATATATATTATTTGTGAAGTTGGGATGAAGAAATGACCCAATTGGTTAGAAGGTTTTGTGATTGGTGATATAGGAAAATGACTATGTCCAAAAGATCGGTATACAACAAAGAAAACACTCCAGTGGAAATCGTGGTATAGATGTATTTTTTCAGTTTGATCACATATACAACATCAACATGTTTATATATTAGCATAATCACTACCACAACCTAATTGGATGATTAGTAAGAGAGTTTAGATTTTCACAGTTATCAAGACAAATAAGAACACTTGAGTTCTTGAAGACCAAATTAAGACTCTAGGTTGATGAGGAGTATAGTAATTTTGATTATGTTTGGTTGCATGATGATAAATATTGAAGGTTATGATATGATGAGTTGGTAATTTTAGGATTTTTGGAAGAAGTATAAGGCAATTTGAAGTGGTACATTGGAAGAGCCAAAATGTATTTGATCACCTTGGAAATATGACTAGAAGATCTTGTTGTAGACTGACACAGTCATCATATAACATATTATGACATTGAGATATGTGAATTACTTATGGTATTTATGTGACAAGATTAAGGTTTGAATTAATGACATGGATTAAGAGACAAAAGTTATGTTTGTAACATAAATGTTCTTAATGAGGCATGTGGTGAGAAAAAAAAAGATGATAGTGAAGTGATAAGGTTAGTATCTAGATATTGAGTAGAGAAGAGAAAATAATAATAGAAAAATTGTAGAGAGTGAATTGAATCTAATAGGAAAGAAATTTTATTGAGATTATGGGTGTCACACACATTGCAATATCATATTCTTTATATTGTATTATTTTATTTTATTATGTAATGTTGCACATAGGAGCACCTAGATGGATGTGAAACCTATAGAGATTCCCATGGAATATTCTTGATGAGTTGTATTGACACATTGTGATAATATTTGATGTAATTATTTAATATTGAGAAAAAAAAATTAAATTCCCAATATTGAATGTGGGTCAATGGGGGCTTTGTAGCACATGGTTGTAGCATTATTTTATGTGATACCACTTGATGATTTTGTGGGAGCTTGTTTATGTAAAAGAAACCACAAGGGTAGTTTTTGATATAAGACAAGCAAGAGACATGTTATCCAAGGTACTATTTGTGGAGGTTGGAAGCATGGTATGAGATGTATGAATTTATCCTTGTTCACATAGATTTCTTGGTTGTTGCTATAGATTTGAAGTCATCCATGGTTTTATTGCAATGGAGTTTTGTTGAAAAATATATGGTGAGGGATTCTTTTGGAGGCTAAGTTTTTCCCTTAGTGAGTGCTTCCTAGGGTATATCTTGTGTCACATTTTGTGGTTATGTTGTCTATTCTCTTTCATGTGGATTCTAAGTGTTTATTATTAGCCCCAACTGATATTGTAATTGCCGATTCTATAAATTTATGTAAAAGAGTCATATCAATTGTTATATTGTCATTGATGTCAAAGTCTTAATTGGCTAGACATAATGCTAACTTAGGAAAGTACCATATCATTTGATTGATGAAGATGATTTGAAGAAAGTGTGATGAAGATAGAGTTGATATGTAAGGTATTCAATGGGTACTTGAAGGATCTTGAAAATGATCATGTAATATTAGCTTGATTGTGCTACAATCATGTATTTTTGCATTATGTTGAAGTTCACAAGCTTAATAAAGGGAGATTGTATTTATCGAGTGACTACAATATTGTTCGAGTGATTTCAAAGAGGAATGAAATATGTAGTGTTGCCTGAGTAAGTTAGTGTTAATCAAGTTATATGTTAATTGAGTAAATATAGTGGTTACTAACTGACAACCAGATGAATAAGTTTGAGAAATTGGAATCTGAGGTTGACTTTTGATGGAATCTTGGAAAGTTTGAGAAGGTTAATTGTGAGATTCAATTTTTTTTGCAAGATCAATTATGGAGAAAAATCAAGAAAGATCTAACAAAATAAATTGAAGAAGGATAAGGATTGACACAACTTTCTATGAAAAGTTATATTTTCTATCTGTCTAAATTCATTGTATGAAGGAATTCAACTATAAACCTAAGATTAACATTTATGATTAAGAAGAAAAATATGGAAGGATCTACAGAGGCATTGAGAAATCTATTTGAGGAGAAAATGATAGTTTAGGCTATTGATTTTGTTGTGTTAATCTACTAAGCTACTAATTTCAAAATATTATGGAACTAATATCATATTTTTGGTTAGAAGATGATTATGTTGGAGTGTAAATAGTTGTTCTAAAATGTAAAGTTGTTGAAGAAGGCAAAAGAAGAAAGAGTTGAGTTGAGTGAGTAGAGTAGAAAGAGACGAAAAAGGAGTTTGTGAAAGACAAAATCAACCATGTGAGTAAAAGACAAAGAAGGAACAAGAATAGATAGTTGATCAAGAAAAGGTAGTTGTTATTCTTACACATCAATTTATGTTGAAGTTGATGAAAGATCAACCCCATAGTTCCCAAGAATCACCTATCATGGAAAAAGAGAAGCAAAAGCTATGGAGGATGGAATTCCCAGATCCATAGATGAGACATTCTTGATTAGAAAAAAACATATTGCTATTATCAAAAGTAAATTAATTATTACAAAGAGATCAATCCTTATAAAGGAGATCAAAACCCTAAAAGGTAAAACCTAGGTTGCATGATAATAATTAATAAAAGAATTAATTATTATATGCCCAAAGTTTAGCTTAAGTAAACTAGAGATGATATGTGACTTAATAATTAAATCAATATGATTTAGTTAATGAAAAAATATTTTATTACTCTAACCACCCCCCCACCCTTACTATAAACTAGTACTAAAAGTAAATTTGGATCATAACAACAAGGCCTGATGAGGTACCCAAGCACAACCAAATCTCTGAAAAGAGAAGTAGAGAAAACCACATGGAAAAAATCCTACTCCAAAAAGAGATGAAAATAATGTTGAAAGAACTAGTGAAGGACTAAAGTAGCCTCCAAACTAAGGAATGTTTCAAAAGATAGGAACAAAAGATGATCATGAAGAACATCATTGAAGCATGTAGAAGCTGGAAAGCTCTATCAAAAGTAACTGTTGATCTGAAAAAACTCCACTAAAATAGAACTTGGCCAAGTAGAGAAGACTATAATCTACATGAGTACTCTTAGAAGACACTATTGGATTCAAGAGGCCCACAAAGGAAAATAACTAAACTCAAAGATATGAATGGCATAAAACACCAAAGTTTGAAGAGTTGATCAATCAGACATGGAAGCTTGCATCCAAAGTAGGATCAAAAAGAAGAGTGTCTATATGGTAAATAATCCATCTCACTAAAATGCATAGGTACTCAACCACTGCATGTGCCTACTACATAAGAACAAATACTAAATATATAGCTCACTCCATCAAACCAAGGAAGCATAAGAAACAATAGAAGAACCTCCACTAATGTAGACAAGGGTGAGGTGATAGTCAACTGGAAAAGTGGACCAAAAGAATTGCATGTCAAGGAACCAAAAACAAGATGAACAAAAGAGTACATATGTGTACCGAGGTGATCAATCTCAGACATGTCATGAGGCTAATGTCATAGAAGGGAAACTCATTGGACATAGAAAGATGGAAAACATAGGAAAAACATCAACCCCCCATTGCACTTTTATCAGACTAATGCATGTGCAATAAGGCACAAGATATTATGAATCCCAAGAATAAAATAATTTGTATGAGTGTCCTCAGATGACATTACTCGAATTAGAAGGAAAAACAAGGCAAAACTACTAAAATGAAAATACAAATGTAATATGGTATTTTGTCTTAGTGTGTTTGCAAGAATGCATACAAATGATGTCTAAATAGACCATAAGAGACATAAGGTTGATACAATAGATATTATGACCCATCATAAATCATCTGAAGCAACAAAATTGATCCCTGAACTTGGAACAACCAAGATATTCACTAGAATGCAAAAAGAAAAAAGTTGAATAGAATGTGTCTAGAGTAGAATCTGAAAAATAGAATGTCTCAAGATATATTTCTCAGAGTGCAAAAATAGAACCTCTGACTTTGATTGCATAAATTGGAAACAAAACAACATCAAAAGTCCAAATAAATTATACCATTACAATAGACTCAAAATCAACTTAATTTATGATGATATCTCGTTTGCAAACATTGGAGTCTAGATGAGAAAGTTCCAACCAAAAAATCATAGGTAGGTCAAAAAAGCACTAAAAGGGCAAAAAAATCACTATCTCAGGATCCGTGGTAGAAGGCTCAAGAAGTGTGCCCACCAATACCAGAAATTACCTCAGGACTCATGCCAAACTACATTAATTTCCATATCAAAAAGCCTTGATTTGTGTACAAAAAATCTCAATTTTTGAGTAAAAAATCACACAATCATCACCTCGAGAAATGTGCCCAATAAGGGAGCAATAATTGTTTGCCTCAAATTCCAACTATGTCCAAAGTGGATAAATTTTACTTGAAAATAGGGGTTGTTGGGCACTCTAAACTCAACAGTGAGGTTTGTTTGGGCTCAAAGTGCACCAAAAAAGGTGACCCCCAAATCCAATACAAAATTTTTTGAAATAATATTGTGTATTCATTGAAATAATTATAATTTGTATATGTATTTAAATGATTTGCAATTTACAAATTGTAAGTAATTCAAATGTTTGAATAATTTTACATATAGCATCATGCCAAGTAAGAAAACAAAAGCTCAAATAATAGAAGAGAGGGGGAGAGATTTGGAAATTAAAAGAGATAAAATGTAACTACTACGTGAAAAAAGAAAATTACAATGCAATAATGAAGAATTATCTTTCAAAGAGGAACAAAAACCCTTGATTTCTTTGGGTTCAGAGAGATACCATGTCCTCTGCATCTTAATAACACCTTTTCTAAATCTCTAATATGATCTTTCCTCTTCTTGGAAAAGACTATCAAATCATCAAGATATATGACAATAATTCTATTCTTTCAAACCTTTAAAAGTCAAATTCATTCCACGTTGAAAAGTTGCACCTGCATTGATTAGACTAAAGGGCATTCTATTGTAGGAAAAAGTACCCCATGGTGTGGTGAATGTAATTTTGAACTGATCTACTTCATTTACCTGAATTTGATTGTATCCTAAAAATCCATCCAACATGGACATCATCTCTGATCCTGCAACAGTCTGTAAAAGATGATCCATATTAGGGAGAGAAAAAGTATCCTTCAATGAGGCTTGATTTAAGTTTTTGAAATCTACACAAATCTTATTTCTCCATTATTTTTCCTCACTGGTACAATATTAGCCATCCAAGTGGAATGATGAATAGGATATATAATCTTGGTCTGCAACATTTTGTTAATCTCCTTGAAGATTTCTCCTTCAACTATAGGATTATAGTTCCTTTGTTTCTATCTAAATGTTGTTGCTTCTGATTTAAGAGTGATTTCATGTTTGAACTTCCCACCCATGAAATTATTTAGGTCTTCATAACTCCAAGAAAATACATCTTGAAATTCAATAAGTAATTTCTTGATCTCTACCCTCTCTTCTGAGGTGCAACACTTTCCTATGTTCATCATCTTTGGACTAACTTCTATCCCAATATTGATTCTGTCATATTCACCATAGTTTTTTCCTTTCTTATCTCTTTCTTTTTTTATGTATGCATTTTTTCTATCAAAAAGTTTTTCTAAAGAGATTATATGAGGTGGAATCTTATGACATTTCAATTGAATCATATCAAGCTCTATTCTCTTCTTGTCACCTATTACTCAATCATCATCATTTGCATTAGTGCTTCCTTCAAAATACAAGCATTCAAAAGGATCTTCTCCTTCAATGAATTTTAATAAGTTTTTATCATCTTTAAACACCTACCATGAATCTTCATTATCAGGGACATTAGGCTTGAATAATACTTCTTCTTTATAAGTTTGTTCTTTAAAATCAAGGTGTGGTAAGAGCAATGATGTAGAGACTGCCAAAGAGTTAGTTCTAGAATTAAATTATCTAAGTACTAATGTAATTGAGAAAGCATCAAAACCCTCAATTTCATCCCACACCTTATTATGGTAGCTTCACAATCTTAAATTCTTCACTACATATTGATTTCTGACTTGTCTTACTACCAACTCTACATTTCCTTATGCTTTAAGCATCTTGACTTCCTTTTTCTTTTCTACCATTGTACCAAGAAGGAGAGCTTCATATTCTATAGTATTATTAGTGTTTTTGAAATCCAACTTATAAGAAAAATAAGGCATTTCTCCATCAGGTGATATCAACACCATGCCTGCACCTAAACCAACATTTGCACAACTGCCATCAAATTCCAGGGTCCACAATTGATCACTTTTATTTGGTTCTAATTCTTCTAAGATCTTAGGGGTACTAGAGAACAACATATAATTGCCAAACTAAATTTCATGATACAAGATTTGAGATCTACAATCGTCTGATTTCAAAATAGTGAATTTTGCTTTCTCTTCTAGTTCTAGCTTCACCTTTTTGTCTCCAACTTGTATAGTGGCATTAGACCAATCTAATTTTATTTCTTTCCCCATGTCTTTACAAAAAATCCTACTCAAAAACATTCCATAGCTTGCAGGGATGTCTACTACTAGAATGGTAAGTTTCAATCTCTTATAGGGGTAAGCAGCAAGGGCAACTTTAGCATCTTTAATCTATCCTAGCAATGGCACTTGTTTGGCATCCATTGAGTAGCATCTACAAAAAGTTTTAGTTAATGGGAGTCCTAAAGCTTTTGCAACAGAAGAAGGCATCACATTATTAGAGGCTCCTGAATCTATGATGCAATTACTCAATTTATTTCCATTGATGAACAAAGAAATATAAAAAATGATCTAGCTTTTGATTTGGGTAGGTAGCTAAAATAGTGGATTCTTCTTCTTGAAACAATCTAGGAATTGCAAAATCTTCATTATCAAAAGAAGCTCCACTAGTGCTAACCTTATTATGATGTTTGACATTGCCATTAATATTAGCATGATCTGTCTCTTTACTATTGCAATGCTCAACTAATCTTTTCAATTGATTGGGATTAGATTTCAGATTTTCTAGTGGAGATATCTAAATTCTTGTTTCTTCATGATATTGTACTATGTCAAAGGAATCAGCAGACTGACCTTTATACTCTTTTGTGAAGATTAAGTTACTATGCCACTATGTTTATCAACTTTATTTGATGGTGAATTATTCTTGACAGGAATTGAGTTGTTGTTCTACTTTTTTATTTTCTAACCTCAGGTCATTATTGTTAACCAAGGTCCTTCTAGAGTAGCAAAACAATCTTCTCCTACTTCTAAATCTGATTCATACTAATAGAAATAATTTTCAGAGTCACCACAAGGAGCATGATCATCCTCACTTTTAGGATATTCAATTGTTTGTTCTTTTTTATCCACAATCTGTCTATATCTGATCATATCAACACATGTATCTCCATCATGATTTTCTCCTAGGTGAAAAGCACACATATTTTTCCTTTTTGGAGTAGGTTCAATTGCTAGTCTCTATTTAATAGGTGGTATTTGCAATGATTTACCTCCATTTGGATTTTTAAAACCTTCTTGATGAGGTTTATGAAAAGAATGAGCAAGCCTATTAATTTGTTTCTTCAATGAAATGAGTTCATTAGACAATTTTTGAAGCATGGCTTCTGTAGTATTGGAAGTACTAGCTGTATTGCTCATAGTTCTAGATTGAAGCTCTCTTTTCCACTTACTAGAGCTATCATATCATCCTCCATCTCCATAACTAGTGTTTGAGTAGCTTGTAAGTTGGCTACATTTTCTCTTCTAATCTGGTATCCTAGATCAGGTGGCATGGAGCTAAAGTAGAAAGTTTTCTTATTATCATCAGTAGGTGCACTTGCATTAGGAATTCTTTTGAGAATTTTATTGAATTTTGCATTAAAACCTATCATAGAAACTAAGGTTTCTTTCTTTATTTGTGCCAATTATAATAACAAGGTTTGTGCATCCTCTGTGCCATTGTATATTTCCTCAAACCTTTGTTTCATGATGTTCCAATTTGTGATGCATTCTACAAGTAGGTCTTGAAACCAATCAGCAACATTATCCACCAATTTATCTACAAACATTTTGACTTCCACATCCTCATGTTGAGGATTTACTACACCATAAGCCTTATGGAAAGCACTCAAGTGTTATTCTGCAGAAGTAGAGCCATCTCCATTGAATTTGGGACCAATAGCATTTCCCCATGGTTGTGCCATAACTTTTGGTATAGTGATTTGATTTGTTTGAAAAGTAATAGAAACAAGAAGAGTACTACCAATTAATAACAAAGCATCAAAAATAGAAGGAATAGAATTTCTGACAACAGGAGGAGCAAAGGATTGACTTCTCTATGTTCTATTTGGAGGATCAATTGTAGACGATAGAGTATCTTGAAGTTGTTAGGTTACAGATTCCCTTGCATGTGTTCTTCCTCTTCTGCAAAGGTCTTCTAGGATAGGAAAGTTAGCCTTCTTGAACTCTTCATATATTGGGTCAATCTTTCCTTTCTCCTTGGCACTCTTGGTATATTTGGGATCTAGAGTGTATCAAGTATTCAAATAAATGGTGTTTTTCAAATTTATCTTACTAGTCTTCAACTTTGAATTTGTATCTACTTCTTCAGTAGGTTGAGGTTGTAAACTGGTATCAAGTCCTTATGGCAAACACCTAAATACCAAAAGTCTTTTCTTGCAACTCAAATATATATATATTTTGAGTGTAACTAATTATGAAGGGAAATTCTTAAGAACTTTCATTTGAATTCTCCCAAGTAGAGTTTCCAAAAAATGTTGGTTAACAGTTTGTTCTCCTATTATATTTGATAATCTTGACTCTTTGATAACCAATGTTTGGAGAAACAAAAGGATGTTTACCAACAAATGGGTTAGTGTATGTATCCTATCACTACCATATGAATTAATTAGGTACAACTCCCTATGATTCTTGCAATAATATGCAATGAATGTGTCTTTTTGTGATCAAAAATTCTTGATATTATAAGCTCTTAACTTGAGAGCAATAAAGGATAACCAAGTTGTTTGTAGGCACAAATAGCTCAGGCAAGATGTATATGAATAACCTATCACACTCAATGGAATTATTGTAATAGATTATCTTGATACTTTTTGACTTCTAATTCTATTATAAATGCAAATTACTCATCTAAATGTAGAAGAGGAATGGAAAAAAAAATGCACATGAGAGCGAATGGAATTATTTTTTACTACCAGACATGAATGAAATAGAATTCAGCAAGCTACCAATAGATTCGTACACATCTATCCTTCAATTCCTAATGAACTATCTAACATAATATGAAATGAAATGAACAAGAGAGGAAGTAAAATCATATATGAAAGAAGTAAGTAGAATCACCTTAACTAAAAATATCAAAATGAAATTGAATCCATCTGGTTATCATAGGATCACATATAATTGTCCTTCAACTCTTAATACAAAACTAATCTATGCATGGGCAACAAAACATGACAAGCAAATAGGGTAAATGGAATTACAAACCAATTCACCATCAATTTTTTCGACCCTTGTATTATCAAATGAGGTTACATTTATAGTTAGTTGTTATCCTCCTCTAATTCTGATAAAGAAACAATCATATAATAGAAAAGAATAAAATATAAAATTATCATGATATGAGCACTTGGTATCTCTTTTACTGATGATCCATAATATTTCTGAAAACACCCCATGACCTTTCAACTTCTTGCAATTTCACAAATCCTACAGAAACCTTTTAATCTTTCATATTATATTATTTTGCACCAAACTGCATATTTCATATTCCAATGGTTACTACCAATTTAAATTTCCATCGTTGATCCTACATGATCTGAAAATCATGATGAAACCTTTATTGCCTTTGTTATGACTACATAGCAAAGACTTTTGATGAACAAGAGCCCACAGATCCACGTATCAACAAGTCACTTGTTTGCATTGTTTAAAGTTTGAGCATCTTCAAAAAGCGGGCAAGCACCCATCATTGATCTTCCAAGATTATACAATCATGTAAGGATGACCCACTTTCATCATGTCAGAGAACCTGATCAATTGTAGCATGCCAATTTTCCATCCATTCAGACAATCTTCTTTTGCAAATCATAAACTAAATTTGGCCCCTTAGCTATGTGTCAACAAGTCACTTGCCCATACTATCTAAACTTTGAGCATTTTTGAAAAGTGGAAAAGTGACATTCATAGATCGTCTAAGATATGACAGTGAAGGAATCCAACTTTCATTTAATATTTAAATGGGACCCGATTTGATAGGTAAGCATTTGGACTTTTCAACTGGCTAATAGCACGCTTTCTTTCATTCAATTGACTTTTCAACTTTGGTATTCACCACCTTCAACTTGGTTCTTTCACCATTTCAGTATTTTTAACATTCATTCTGTATTGGATCTAACTGATTTCACCTCTTACTTGTTTTCATGATCTATATATCAATCTTTAGTCTTAGTCTTCAATGTTCCCCACTACTGTTTGCTCAAAATATGTCTGTGATTACTTCATTCTACCTGCATCAATGCCTTTAATGGAAGATTTGATCATAGAATTAGGGTTTCCCAGAGAGTCATAGAAATATTTTCATGAGGGACTGCCTCTCAACATAAATCTTTGTCTTTCACATGATTGGGAACAAGGAAAATATTAATCTTTAGAACCTTTTTAGACCTTCTTCTCATCAGGAAAAGCATGAACAAAGCCTCCCAAAACCCTAATCACCTAGCTTTGAACTAATTCATTTATCATATGATTCCCACATTAGGTTAACTCCAAGGAAAGATGAGAAGAAAGGTCATCCTATAGGCAATCTAGACTCAGACTCAAGATTTGACACTTGACTTCATTCAAAACCTTAAGGAAAAAGATATGAACTGAAACTTGGGTAACAATGTGTAATTTTTTTATGGTAATAAGGCAATCCTTGTTTGTAAGGTCAAGGAACTAGAGGTCACCTATAAACCCAAGTTGCCTTAGTCTTAAGGATTTTTTCTTTTTTGTTTTTTTTATTAATAAGTTGACTCAAGAAGTGTTTTGAGAGTCATTACACCTTATATAGGTCCTATGTGTTACCATAAACCACTTGGTTAAGTTCTAGGAAGATTTAGTGCAAAAATTGTGTTTTGTAATAAAAGTTGTTGATAACTTTTTGGAAATTTTAGCAATTTTTTGGAAAACATTGAAATTAACCTTGTAACCAATCAAAGCAACTGGTAATCAGTTGGAATGGATGTCAAATGATGAAAATACCCTTTATGAAGTTAGAGGAGGCATAAGGTGTACATTCAACAAATTTTTAATGAAGTGTTATAAAGTGTTGAAATGTCATGTTGAGATGTTGGACCTATTTAGGGTGTCTAGAAAGCATGAGAAATCATAAAATGAAAATATGTGCAAAAAAATGTTAAATTGTCAAAAAGTTATTGTCACTAATTTTTTGCAAAAAAATGACAAGTTTTGGAAGGTGAACAATCATCCATCTTTGTCAACCTCTTAGAGGAGGTGAAAGGTCATGTGTTTGTATAAGAACAATACATTATCATGTAGAAGACAAAGAAGAAGAGAGGTAGAGTAGAAAAGTGCATATTATGATGTCTAAGTTTGTATAATACAAGTCTATTTTATTTTTGTGAAAATTAACATATACTGGTATTTGACTTACAGTCTTAGCATCTTCTCCTTTGTCTCAAGGTGTTGGTGATTATTAAGTTCTTTTTATAGGGCAAGGAATCACTATTGATGTTAAACTTGTATATAGGATCATTGAGTTATTGTCAAATATCGTTACTCCTTATTTTAGAACAGCAAACCCGTACTTTGTTACAATGAAACACTACTTTAGGTGCATGCTATCCATGAAGTTAGGGGAAGATGTTAAGGATCTTCTTGGTTGTTTTAATAGCCATCTCATGGGTTTGAAACATAATCACTTCCCTTTCTGAAGAGTTGTCCAAAAATCAACAAATTACATGTTGTTGCAAAGAAATTACAGTGAATTAAAAAATAAGAATGTGGCATAGGTTGGTGTATGATCTACATGCATGTTGGAAGATTGTTTTCATTCATAGAATGCTAAAGAATCTCTTGGAAGGATGGAATAGATGATAGACTGAAGTTTGTGAGATAGTTATCTTATTCAACAAGGAAACCCTCATTATAATGAGGGTTTAAAGGTTTGTGTATCTCCTCAATAGTTAGGACTTTGAAAGTCATAATTTTGTAAGATCTTTGTAAGGTAAAACTATAAACAATTTCATTTGTTATTGTTATTTGAAAGTTTAATGAGTTGGGAGTTAGAAGGTATGTTTTAGGCCTATTTGTCTAGACTCGGGCTTGCAAGGTATATGCTTTATTTAACAGTTGGGAGTCTATATTTTTGGAATTTAATCAAGCTTGGTATTGGGTATCTTAATTCCTCATTGGTTTTGGTAGTTGTTTGGAGAGATTTTGATTTTCTACCTTAAAACCCCAAAGGTAGGGCTACAAGAAAGAGCCTTTTTAGGTTTGTTTGTGAGAATTGATGTTTTGAAGCCCACTAAGGTGTATAGCACCTTATGAATGTTGAAACCACTTAAATGGCAATGAGTTAAGCCTTTTGGAAGCTTATTGGGCTATGGTGTTGTGAAAGATCCTGGAGGGTGTAAGGTAGTGGAGGTGTTGGGTATTGTAAGAGGTAGTTGGTTGAGTTTGTGAAGGGTTAGGTAGAGACATTTGGAATAGGTGAGGGCGACATAAGGAATAGGCCAACCACCTGGTCTCTAGCCTTGGAAGAGTCCTGAGGGACTAATGGTAATATGTTTGGTAGGCTTGACAGAAGCCTAGTGATGAGAGTTTGGTAATAAGAATCTATTATCACCACGTCCTTCTTGCATCAGTATCCAAATACCTATTTTGTTTGTCAGTTTCAGTGGAGAAAAAAAAAGTTGTTGTTCAAAAACCACAAAAAGGGATACAAGGGCAATTAGGCCTATTGAGAGCAATTTTGCAAAATACATGTTAGGAGAGTAAACCAGTTGTGGAAACCTCATCATTAGATGTTCCTTGAAGTTTCTAACATGTTAGTTTGAAGCAAGAAGCTGACTAGGATCCATTTCTCAAATTTGCTCATTTTTCCCTTATTGCTTCCTAAGTCTTGAATAGGGAAAGTGATCTAGTAGTTTTGTGAGATTGGGTAGAATTTTTTCAATGTTGTAACCAAGTTGGAAAGAATCTTTGAAGATACTTAGGAAGGTGGGAAAGATAGTTTTCCTTAAAAGTGTTCTTGTTGGGAATCCACTAACTTTTCATGTGAGCACTCTGCATCATTTTGGATGCAAATTACACTAAAATGAAATACATGAAATGTACTTAAAATGTAAGCAAGAAAAATAAGACATATATTATGATAAACAATAATGTCATAAGTCTAATAATGTCATGCATCAAATATATGTCATACATCAAATATAAAATTTCATGTATACATCAAATGTATGTCAAATATGTCCACTAACATAAAATCCAAGATATATATGTCCACTAATGCTTATACATATGTGTTTATCCCTATATCATCTCCTTCCCACGAGAGGAAGGAAACAAATCCCTATATGTCTTTGGTCATTGTGTGGAGGGAGATGATGGGGATGATGAGGTCTTCCTCACATGCTTTCCTGTCCTCTTGTTTAGGCTCCTCTCTAACTGGAGCTGATACAAACAAAGTAGATATGAATCAATAATTATTATACATTGAAATTAAATATATGTACCCACAAAATTAATTATTTTCTTACCGCCATCAAATAGTCACTTTGTACATCCACCTCAAAGGCTCACGGACAATTGGGAGTAACAAGGCCCTACAACAATTTAATCAATATAATTACTCGATCATACTTATAAATACCATTTGAAATTTTAATACTAACTATTACAAATAACAACTAAAACTATGTAAACTCTTTCATACCTCAGTTAATGGCTCTAAACTAGTCATCACAGCATCAACTCCACGATTGATGGACTGGCGAAGATGAGGAGGAGTCTCAAATGTTAACAAATGCAAATCATATAATACAATTTACATGTAAAATGAAACATGAAACAAATGTACCTCTACAAAGCTCATATCCTACCTAGGCTCAAATTCCCTTATGAATGTTGATGGTCCAGTAGAGAACTAATGCACATGGATAAAAAAATTGTCAATCCTTCATATGATTACTTAATAAATATATGTATTAATTTAAACGATTAAATCGATACATACCTCTTGACTTGTTGACGAGACATAAAATGGGAATATGTACTAGGGCCATCAACACTCTTACCCTGAATTTTGAACAATGTCAAGACATGATAATTAATTAGTCATTTGTTTTACATATGAAATGTGATCAAATTAGTTTACTATAATTTTAATTTTAATTTGTGTCAATGCCAAATGTGTCACTCATGAACTCATCAGTGACTAGCCCATCATCCATAGTGTCTCCAACATGATTGTCAAACGTGCATAAGGATCCACATGATGTGCACATATGACCGTGATGCAAAGAAGGCTCTTCCTCAACTAATGGAATGACACATGAATGAGGGTCTATGTCAAAGCATTAATAGTCCCTAGAGTACTAGTCTCTACATGTTCCTTCACAATTGAAGGAATAATCACATGCTCACCCTGTGGCTTGACAACAGGCACCCTAACTACATTAGGGTCACGACTTGCCCCCGACCTCTCAAATGATGACCCCCCACCTCTACCCTGAGAATCTAACATATCAAAATAATTGAGAATCTCCCCAAAGACAAATTCACAATACAATTCCTTTAAGAAATACATTAGAACCTCGTGATTATTGCAAGGAGGGGCATCAAAGACCATCCACCATCTATCCCAAAAGTTATTTCTAATATGATCATGTATGCACCAATGGATGGAAAACTTTTTAGTTGTATGTTTAACAATGTCTTGTTCTCCAGGCTTTTTAAACAATGCACATATGTATTTCCTTTTTTCTTACATCTTTGTAGGATAATTTTTTGCATCATATATTATTTGTTCTTCTCTCTTAACATGCCAAATATCCAACTAACCACTAACAAAAGCTACATGGCTCATAATGGATTCAAGAGAGGATGCCAATTGTGCTCTCATAGGATTAGTATTCCAACAAGTTCTCAACCTACCAATGATTGCTTCTAATTCGTTTTTCCCTCTTTTCATTTCATTCATTATATTTTCTTGGGCGCCAGGAGGAGGTCTTTGAATCAGTGGAGATTGCAAAAGTTCATTTTGATCTTGTGGAGGGTTTTCATTTTGATTTTGTTGACTAGGTTGGGGATGTGGTGGTTGATTATTCACATTTCCTAATAGGAAACCAATTGCGTTTTAAATAAATAAACAAATGTGAAGCAAAACTAAAAATGCAAAACAATGCAAAAACAAGAGTAGAAAACATACTACGTGATCCCGATCTTAATCTCCGATGACTAGGAGGCATTTTGAAGAGGAGAGTGAGCAAATTCTTCAACTTCTACAAATTGTGTGTGTGTTGTTGAGGGGAAAGAAGGAAACAATAAAAAGAAATAAGATCAAATGGCATGGGTCACAAGTTTTTAGCCCATATTTAGGTTTTAAAAGTGTGAATGTGCTATAGCGTGTACGCGCTTGGGCTTGGGCTCCACAAGCCTAAGACTTGTGGAGCCCAAGCCCAAGCATGTGTGCGTTATAGCGCATTCATGGTTTTAGAATTTTAAAAATTTGAGTTGTGTGTCATCTTTTTGGCACCACAACTGGGTGCTTTTGCCCTTATACAACTATATTTAAAAATAAATAAATGATTCAATACTAACCTTATCAAAAATTTAAAAATTTAAAAATACATTTCATGTTGCATCATGATTGCCACTAGCTTATATATACCTATATAAATTATACTAAGAGTAATCATTCTTTAGGCACCTATTTTCATAAATTCCAACTACAATTAAAATAACCTTGGGATTAAATGAAAATAGGTGCCTCAAGAATGATTTGATCAAAAATTTATAATATAAAGATAACATTTGACCAAACTTCACAATCAACAAAGAAATAGATTGACTAAACTAAGATCTTTTATGATAACCTAACCTTGACCTAGTTACTAATACAATGTCATCTTGCCATTTCTCATCAATGTTGCATACACATGTCACCATCCACCTGCATATTGATCTCCTTTAATTAAGAATAAAGAAACTTACAATAATATATTAATAAATATGTTATATAATAAAAATTTGAAATTAGTAATAAAACATTAAACAAATAAATAAGAATTAAATCACATTATTATATACTAGATTAGAATTAACATTCTCATACAATCTCATCATAGTACATCTAAATACCATTATTACAATAAAGATTATATTAAATTTTTAAATTCACTTGAGCTTATCTATTATTCCCTTATAGATAGACACTAGCATGGTCAATTCAAATGACAATATTGACACAACCAAGCCCACAAGGTTAGAGCATTACCATAGAATCAAATAACACAAATCCCATCCAATATCTAGGGTCTTATGTCAACATGATTGATTAATACATCCATCTGACTTTTACATTTCAATGTATGCCAAACTAAAATTAGACTTAAGAGTTCAAAGACTTCGAAATTTTGATTGCAAAATTATTTTGGCTCAATGTACGGGCAAATAATTATCTCATCGCCCAAGTTGCACATCCTTCTCTCGTTTGTCCCATTTGCCTTTGACTTGGTTTTCATTCCCTTTGTAAGTCAATTAAACCTATCCTACATAATTTTTTTCAAGTCTTCTACTAATATTTAGTGTTAAATATATTCATTGAGGATCTACTTTATTGTTTGCGGATGGCATTGTCAATGCATTTATGAGGTCAAAAGTTTGTAATTTTCATCTCTTTGTTGGATAATTACGCTTGTGGTTTACTTTCTTCATTTCAATCATGGCATTTGTATTTACATGATTGTATTGGTCGATGGTTAAATCTTCAATTTAAATGTGTTAGGTAAATTTAAATTTTTTTAATTGTTGATGATAGACTTTATGTTTGACCTAAATATTTAAATTTGGGATTTCTTACCAATTTTTTGTTGATTTAAACTATTATTTATTATTATATTTATGTGACAATTCTATTTATAATTCCTTCATTTAGAAATTTGAAATATGGATGTGTTCAATTTTTTAACTTAAACTTATTGATTTAGATATTGATTATTAGGAAAAGTCATCTTTATGTAGTTTTATCAACCAAATCAAATTAATATCAAAAATCAAAGTCAAGTGTCAATTGAGATCTTCAAATTAAGAATAAGATATAATTTGCATCATTATTTCTTCCAAAGCTTTCATTTGAAAAGTTACCAATAAAATAAATTTGTATTAATAAGTAGGAGATAATTTCCATAGCTAGTCAAATTGTGATATTGCTATTAGGATTTAACTATGTGATTTTGAGTCAAACTCATTGGCCCATGTTTCATGAGTAGTGATTCAACATGAATCCAACTCTCATGAGAATAAATGGAACACTTAGCACTCATTGGATCACTCATTGGATCCAAGCGATGCTCATAGGGGTGAAGCACCAGGGCTTCCTGGGAGGTCACCCATCCCAGTACTACTCCAACTTGAGTGCACTTAACTATAGAGTTTCCTCCATGGTTAAACCCAAAGCTTGCAAACCCATTTGCAAAACCTTCACCAAGTGTTGTGCCTTATTAACCATTTATTAGAAAACCCCTTAAGCTCATCAATTGATAAGTAGGAGATAATTTCCACAAGTCAAATTGTGATATTGCTATAAGGATTTAACTATGTGATTTTGAGTCAAACTCATCGACCCATATTTCATGATTAGTGATTCAACATGGATCCATCTCTCATGAGAATTAATAACACTTAGCACTCATTAGATCTAGGTGATGCTCACAGGGGTGAAGCACCGAGACTTCCCGAGAGGTCACCCATCCCAGTACTACTCCAACCTGAGCGTGCTTAACTACGAAGTTTCCTCCATGGTTAAACCCAAAGCTTGCAACCCCATTTGCAAAACCTTCACCAAGTGTTGTGCCTTGTGAACCATTTATTAAAAAGCCCCTTAAGCTCATCAATTGATAAGTACACTTTACATCCATATGCATATATTAGAAATGAATATTATAGTAAATGCATATTTTACATCCATTTGGTACACTTTGAATCCTTTGTAAGCAGCATATGCGAGAAAAGTTCTCACTCCTTCCATCCTTGCAACTAAGGAAAAATTTGCACCATATTCAACCCCTTCCTCTTATGCATACCCCTTACAAAGTAGTCTTGCCTTATTCCTTGTGACTTCACATTTCTCATTCAACTTATTTCTAAAAATCCACTTATTTCAATCACATTCTTATCCTTTGGTCTACGAACCAATGATCATGTTTTGTTCTTCTCTATTTTCTCAATGTCTTCATTCAATGCCTTGGTCCAATCGTCATTCTCCAAAGAATCTTTGACAGATTTAGGCTCAAACTCACATAATAAGCATTTATCATTCTTCAATATTCTTCTTGTTATGACTCCTAAATCTTTATCTCCAATGATTTGATCCGATGCATGATGTCCTCTCACATAATTTACTAATATAAGTTCAGGTCTTGGTTCTTCTTCTTGTTGTTCATTGGATTCAGCATGTTTAACTCTTCATTTGTTTCTAGTTTCAACTCAACTTCTACTATATGATGGTTGATAGTGATTATCTATGAATCGCCTCATGTGGCCTGATGCTCGATAGTCTATTGATGCTCAGTGGAACTTTGTTCTAAAACCTCGACAGTGCATGGTGGCTAATACTTAGCAACCACCTTTTCTAGTTCAAGTAAGGTTCTAGGTTCACCTTCATATATGTAGACAAACTTTCTATAATATTCAAGTTCTTTCTTGCATTCTTCTTTATTTTTCTCTACAAATTCATCAACTCTAACATTTGCACTTTCCACAATCTTGTTAGTGTTAGAATTTAAACACTTATAATCTTTTCTCTTAGTGGAATAACCTAGAAATATACCTTCATCACATTTTTCATCAAGTTTACCTATTCTTGCATCTTTCAATATGTAACACTTTCTCCCAAAAATTTAAAATAATTCACATTTGGTGTATATCCATAGCAAAGATCAAAAGGTATTTTGTTTGTTCATTTCTTCACTTGCACTTAATTTAGAGTATAGACTATAGTGCTCATGGCCTCTCTCCAGTACTTCTGTGAAACATTCTTCTCCATCATAAAAGTCCTTGCACAATCCATAATCGATATGTTTCTTCTCTCAGTTGTATCATTTTTTGGTGGATTCCTTAGTGCACTCATTTTCCTCTTGATTCCTTTGTCATTGCAAAATATGTTGAGCTCATCTTAAATGAATTCACCACCTCTATATGATCTTAAGAATTTCAGATTCTTTCCTATTTCTTTATCAACTCTACCTAAGTACCACTTAAACATTTTAAATGCATTATATTTTTCTTTAAGAAACATTATAGTCATGATTATATAAAATCCATCAACAAACAAAATGAAATATGTATCACCCTAATAGCTTTGCACTCCAATAGGACCACATAAGTTAGTATGCACCAACACCAAAATATCATCAGAAGAATAGGTCTTGCATGAAACTACACTTTGCCATTTTACCCATTTGACATGGTTTGCACATCACTTTACTAGGTTTGCTTGGTCTTGGTAAGCCTCTAACTCTTTTCAACTTGCTAATTCTTACCAAATTATCAAAGTTCACATGACACAACCTCTAATACCATAACCAAACATCTTCACATTGTGGAAATAGATAAGTATCTTCCATATAGATCTAGATAGAATAAGTTACCTCTTGTTTTCTTTCTACTTTCAACTAGTTCACTAGTAGCATCACAGGTCTTTGCCTTCTTGTTCTGGAAATCAACTCTATATCTTGAACTTATCAACTATTCCACACTCAAAAAGTTATATTTCAAACCATCAACCCAATATTCATTTTCACGTTTGATCTTATTATTTGGTTTAATTGATCATTTACCTTTCACATAACATGGCATATAATTACCAAACTTAACACTACTTCCATTATAAAAATATAGCTTCTCAAACTTAGTTGTATCACCAATCATATGATGTGAGAAACCATTATCAATCATCCATCTATCATTCTTACTTACATGTGAAATTAATGTAGTTTTCTCATCTTCATCATAATCATCTTTTATTGCAACATAAACAACTTCTTCATCATGATCATCAAAATTACTATTAGAACCATCTTCTTCAGCAATATAACAAGATTTCTTACCTTTTCCCTTGTAGTCTCTTTATCTTTTTTTTCCTCGTCTCTCTATCATCTCTCCTCCCTTTTTATTTGAAGTCTTTCCTTTCCTCTTCCGTATCTTTGTTAGGACATCTAGTAGAAATATGATCAACTTTATTACATGTAAAATCTATTAAAGGAATTTTACCTTTGTATTTATCTTTTCCTCTGGGAATTCTTCTAGCCAACAATGCTTTAAGCTCATTAAGTTCATCATCAAATTCATTGTCACTTTCTACATACTTTCTCTTTTTTCATTTTCTTAGATCCATCAAGGGTTAGTTGAGCTTTGAATGCAGATTCAATATTAGTAGGAAAATAATTATCAAAATTTGATAATTCAAACACAGTAAGTCTACCAATCAAACTATCCAAGGTCGGAGCATTAGGTCAGGTGTATATCTCAGTTCTTGAATTGTAGATACTCTAATTGCATAGATAGGAAGTAAAGTTCTCAATACCTCACTTATCATAGATTCATCAGATATTTCTGCTCCAACTCCTCTGAGAACATTCACCACTTATTTGATTTGGCCACAATATTAAATTTTGCCTTCTTTCATTCTCATGTCATCAAACTGTCCTCTCAAGCTTTATGTCTTAGCTCTCAACACATTTTTTTCTCTTTTCCAATTTGTCCCACATTTTCTTAGTAGTAGTGTAATCATTCACATCATCAAATTCTTCATAAGTTGGGGTTGTTGCAAACTCAATCATCATTTGATTGTGCTTCTTCTTTTATTTCATTTTCTCAATTGTCATAGGTCTAGGCACCTTAATGTATTCATTATCCAAATAGTAAGATGTGGAATCCCAATACTAGATAAGAGTTCTCTCATGAATATTTGCCATGTTGGGAAGTTCTCCTTATTTGGCTTAGGTATCTCTCTCTCTTGTACATCTTGATCTTTGGCTCAAGTTCCTTCAAAATTTCCTTAAAAGCACCAAAGCTCTGATACCAATTGTTATAATGATTTAGAATAACTAGGGGGGGGGGAGGTGGAGAATAAGTTATCCTCGGGCCCATATGTACCAATTCAAATTTTACTAAATTCAAAGAACATAATCAATCTCAGATACCCATTCAATCTATATAGCATATCCTCAGCAAAATAATTTTTCATATAATTTCATAACTCTTTATTTCTATATGTGTCGACTGCTAGTAAATAAACTACTATAAAATATAGCATGTATAACAATAACATCCACATATGAAAATTGTAAGAATTTTCCTAAGGCAATAATTCAATGCCAAGATCAAGAAGCTCAGTAGATAGCACAAGAGAGAGAAACGAGAATGGATATCAGATGATTGGATGAATACACCATAGAAGAGCCTTGTATATATAGGCAATTGATATGTCTAGGAGTCAGCAAAGAGATAAGCATACCAACTAAGCACATGTCCACCAAGAGTATATTATCCTCCATTGTGCATGAATGTATGTGCAACAATGAGAGGATAAGAATATAAAGGTGTATCTCATAAAGAAATGTGGTAGAAAAGATGTGCTCAGTTGGAGTGCAAACAACTGTGTTGTCTACATGACAACTCATATGAATATGCAAACTCTTAGGTGTCTACATGACAACTAATATGCTAAAGCATTAACCTAAGTAAACTTAAGTAAAGTGTAAATAGTAAATACTTATTTACACCAACAACCCCCCTTAAGTGCAACTTAGGGGAATGCACATAAGCTCACAAAAGCTAGATGAAAATTCATGATGGGTCCCAGCTACTAGGCCATATTGGGTACCCATGTACAAATTACAAGTGCAAAAAATATGCAATGTGATCTCTCATAAAGGAGAAAGAAGAAAAACCGCATGGGAAAAACCCCCTCCAAAAAGAGAGATAAGTACAATAAAAGAAAATGAGAGAGAAGAAGGACCTCATGAAGGAAAAGATCACTCCCATAAGAAAGAAAAGAGAAATCAAATGACTCCCTTTACTAAAATATTGCGCACCCCCAAGAGATCTTGCAAATGGATATACTTTACCTCAGTGAAGGATTTGGTGAAGATTTCTACAACCTGCTCTATTGTAGGACAATACCTCAGCTCAATGACCTGCTCATGTATCAGCTCTCTGATATAGTGCATATGAACCTCAATGTGTTTGGTCTATTGATGTTGAACTAGATATTTCGAGATCTCAATAGCACTCTGATTATCACAATGAATGACTGTAGACTGGGGAAAGTTGAACCCAAACTCCTTGAGGATATGTTGTAGCCATATAACCTCTATAGCTACAATAACAACCCCTCAATACTCACCCTCAGTTGAAGAAAGAGCAATAGTATTTTGCTTCTTACTCTACGAACAAATGGGGCCAGAACCAAGATGAAACATGTAACCTAAAGTAGACTTGTGGGAATCAAGATCTCCTGCATAGTCTAAGTCTGCGTATCCAACCAATTGAAGTCCAGTGCCTACTGCATAGTGTATCTCATGTGTATGTGTACCCTGTATGTAGTTCAAGATGCATTTGGTGGCCTTCCAATGAAGTTCATGTGGCTCTTGCATGAAGCAAAAAACCATGCCAACTGTAAAAGCTATGTTAGGGCATGTATGTGTCAAGTAAATGAGACTCCTAGCCAACTGTCTATACAATGTAGCATCAACAAGTAGAGTGGAACACTTTTCCTCTAACTCAACACCTGAAAGAAAGGGAGTAGGTGCAAGCTTACAATCACTCATGCAAAAGAAAGAAAGTAAATCAAGAGCATACTTGGGTTGAAAAATTGTGATCCCAGCTAAAGACTATGTGATCTCAATATCAATGAAATAATGAAGTAAAACCAAGTCTGACATAGCAAATATGTCTTGCACAGAAGTCTTGACACTGGCAATATGATTCATCCCTCCAAAGAATGTAGACATTCAAATCTGAATGACACCTAGTGAATCCTGCTAAGAGTAGGAAGGAATCCATCTTGGCATACCAAGCCCTAGGAGCCTCCTTAAGGCCATAGATAGACTTCCTCAACCTACAAACCATAGTAGAATCTTGTATGAATCCCTGAAGTTACTCCATATAGATCTCTTCATGAAGATCCCCATTGAGGAAAGCACTTTTCACATCCATTTAATGCACAACCCAACCATGAGCTGCAGTAATAACTAGTGTCAAACAAATGGAGTTCATCTTAGCTACCAGTGCAAAGGTCTCAATATAGTCAATACCAAGAACCTATGAGAAACCTTTGGCAACAAGTCTAGCCTTATACTTATCCACACTTCCATCTACTACAAACTTGGTCTGATAGATCCACTTATATCGAACCAACTTTCTTCCCTTAGGAAGAGGAACTAAATCCCAAGTGTTTTTTTTCATTAAAGAGTTATATTCTTCCTCCATGGCCTTGTCCCATTCAGGAGCCCCTGATGCTTCCTTAAATAATTTTGGATCAAAAGCAATGGCAATATATGCATGTGGAAATGATTTGTGTTGTGCCATTGTCCTCTTAGTAGCTGAAGGATTCCCCACCAATGAACCTACTAAATCAAGTGTTTGTTGTGCCCAATGAGGTCTAGTGGAAGAAGAAGAAGGAATATCCTCAACTGTATGTGGACCTTGTGAAGTTGGTGTCCTACAAATCAAAGTTGAAGGAATATTATCTTCCAAGTTGCTATCATCACTATCATCACTTTCCATGAAGGAGGAAGGAGGAGTTGAAGCAGCCAAACTTGGACAAGTCTCTTCAAAGTGAACATTCCTCTCAAAGAAAATTTCATGTGTCTCTAAATCCATGAGTTTGTATGCCTTAAGATGGTTGGCATATCCAATAAATATACAAGGTTTACTTTAAGGTTCCAATGCCTTCCATTTTTGTCGAGGTATCCTTGCCCATGATGGACAACCAAAACGTCAAAGTGTTTTACACTTGGTTTTCTTCCACACCAAGCCTCAAAAGGTGTAATTCCATCCAAGGCCTTATGGGGACTTCTATTTTTTATGTAATTTTCACAACACATAGCTTCTGCCCAAAAAAATTTCTCTATAGACTTATGTTGTAGCATACAAGTGGTCATTTCCTTAAGGGTTATATTCTTCCTTTCAGCAATACCATTTTGTTGTGGAGTGTATGCAACTAAATGTTGAAGATCAATCCCTTCATGAGTAAAAAAGTCTATAAGCCTTGAGTTCACATATACCCTTCCATTATCTGTTTAAAGAATCTTGATGGCTTTCCCTAATTGCTTCTTAACTTGAGATTTGAAGGTGATAAACTTATCAAACACTTCACTCTTATGAGCAAGAAAGAAGACCCAAGTGTAGCATGAAAAGTCATCAATGAAGGTGAGAACATAGCAAGCCTTTCCAAATAATGGCACTAGAAATGGGCCAGCTACATCTCTATGAACTAATTCAAGAACAACAGTAGCTCTCCAAGACTTCCCCTTGTCAAACTTCTCTTCAAGGTGCTTGCCTGCTTCACAACCTATACATACACCCTCTAAATACATGACTTGAGGTAGACCTATGACCGTATCCTTGTTGCTAAGTTGTTGAAGGGAGCGGTAATTGAGATGTCCAAACCTCTCATTCCATAGTTTACTTTGTGAATTTTATTGGGTCAACAAGGCAAGGGAAGTGGACTTAGGCATAAAACGAGAAAAAGAATAAAGTCATGTATCATGATTAGCCTTTCCAATTTCCACCATAGAATCATCCTTTAGATTTTTCACCACAACTGAATTAGGAAGGAACTCCACTTTTTTGCCACATCCATAGTGAGTGATTTGGTAGATCAAAAGGAGGTTGGTGCTAAGGTTGGGAATATGAAGGACATCCTTGAAAACTCCATTTTTTAACTCAACATTCCCTTTTCCTTCAACTTCCACTTGTGTGTCATTTCCCACATAGATGTAAGGTACATGTGATGGTTTCAAAGATGGGAAATGTTCCCTTGAAGCACCCATATGATGTGTAGCTTATAAATCAAGAACCCATGCCTTAGAATTGTTTGTACTTGTTACCAAAGCTTGTCCCTTACCTTTTGAAGTGGATGAAGATCCCTTATCCTTATAGGCATTTGGCACATCAATTTTGCGTTTCCTCATTATGTTTAGCAACTCATCAATTTGCTTATCCTTACACTCATGTTCATCATGACCATTCTTCTTACAATAGGCACAATTTTTCTTCTCCCTTTTGTTGAAGTTGTTCTCCTTCTTATTATTGTTGGGAAAAAACTTGCCTTGTTGTGAGGAAGATTTTTGTGTGGAGGAAGATTGATGTGAGGAGGTAGATTTATGTGTAGAGGAAGATTATTGTGTGTTATCTTGTGGCTTGGCCTTCCACTGCTTTTACCTCTTGTTGGAATTTTTACCACCTTAATTCCCTTTATTAGCTACCAAGGCTTTGGACTTGGAAGACTAAAGAATTCCCATACTAATTTTTCATGTTCTAAGACCAACATTCTTGAAAATGACTTGAATGAAAGCTTGGTGAAGGCACTTCCCATTGTTAACTTGTGAGTATTATAACTTGAAACAAAAGCCACATATTCAGGAGGAAGATGAGTCATCACATGTTTGATCAACTTTCCATCCTTGATGGGTTCACCAAAATCCTTAAGTTGTGCCCTATACATGTCTACTTGGGTAAGATAATCTTTGATGGTGTCAAAATTCCTAGGATCCAATTTGAGAAGATTGTCCTCAATGGTGTAGGTCATATCTTCATCTACTATCCCATACAATGCTTCAAGTTTATCCTAAACTTCTATTAGATTGGTAATGTTCCTAATGTGATATTTGATAGGATCTAAGATATCCTTTAGCAAGGTTCCTAAGACCATTTCTTGTTTTGATGCCCAGTCTTCATTACGAGACTCATCAGCATCATCATTAGGTTTCTTTGTGGCACCAGTTACATAATCTAGTAAACCTTTTTCAACTAATAGTTCCTTTATCTTTTCTTTCCAAGTAGCATAATTATGTGATGTTAACTTAGAAAAAGAAGCCATAATGCAAAAGAAAGAGCACAATATCAAGGAGACAAAAGAACACAAGACGCACACCCCGTTTTCACTCAATCAAATAACCCCAACACCAGAAATGATGCTTGTGGCACTTTATATGTAGTGCATTTACAATTGACCACTTGTCAAAATGGATAAAAGTGGACTTTTGATTTTAATGGTTACAACAGAAAAGATGAAGCTATAGCAAACTCAAAAAAATAAGACACTAGATCTCTAAAGGACCTAAATAACTACAAGTGCTAAAATAGGTAAAAAATAACCAAATGTTGAAAGTACAATATCTACTTATAGTTGCTCCATTTTGATGCCAAATCTAGAAAGTAGACAAAAAAAAATGCACTTTCAAAAAAAACGACACCTAAATATGTGTCCATATGAGCTTGAACGGAGCCTCTAAAGTTGTAAAAATAAGGATTGACAATTTTCAAAAAAATTTAGGAATAGAGATCACAAAAAAATTGCACCAATGTGTAGATCATTAAATTCTAACCTAAAACAAAAAAAAATTGCTCGAAAAAAGGAGTCCGTTTGAGGGAGATATCGTTGTTTGAAAATCACCTCTGTAATTATTTTTCTTGAATCGCTATCGTCGCACCTCCAAAAATCAAATGACTCTAGATTTCACCTCAAATGTCTGATTTTGATGAGATAAAAGTCAATTTGGGGGTTTTTTGACCTTTTGAATGTGATACCAACATCTGATTTGCACCGGTAAGCTCTAATCTTGACCTGCAAAAAAAAAAACTCTCCAATGGATATGCAATGAAACTCCTATGGCTTTGATACCATGTAAGAATTTTCCTAAGGCAATTATTTAATGCCAAGATCAAGAAGCTCAATAGATAGCACAAGAGAAACAAATGAGAATGGATATCAGATGATTGGATGAATATACCATAGAAGAGCCTTGTATATAAAGGCAATTGATATAACTAGGAGTTAGCAAAGAGATAAGCATACCAACTAAGCACACCACCAAGAGTGGATTATCCTCCATTGTGCATGAATGTATGTGCAACAATGAGAGGATAAGAATGTAAAGGTGTATCTCATAAAGAGATGTAGTAGACAACATGTGCTCAATTGGAGTGCAAACAACTGTATTGTCTACATGACAACTCATATGAATATGAAAACTCCTAGGTGTCTACATGACAACTGATATGCTGAAGCATTAACCTACGTAAACTTAAGTAAAGTTTGAATGGTAAATACTTATTCACACCAAAAAAAATAACAGTTTGATACCAAGATTTAATGTTGAAACCCAATTTGGGAAAAACCACCAAGTAACATGCTACCAATTTTTCACTCTTTTGATGTGAGCTTGGTTAAGACCCAATCCTATTAAAGGTTATACAACACACTATTAAATTTGACCATGTTAAATAATTTAATCACCATGTTAATAGTGGCTTTATTTGAGGACTTTGGATGATTCCATTAGAATGTCACTCTCATTAAACGATTTACAAAATGACTATTACGTCAACCTTGATTAAAGGATTTTGACTAATACAATGGTTAGAGTGTAATAGAAGGTTTGATCTGTAAAGTACAACTCACTTTGAAAATTTAGATGTCCATTCACTCATCTGTTGGTTCATTGGTTGGCCTCCATTCACAACTCCATTATTGATTTGCTTGGTATCACCTCAATTAATCACTCTTCACCACACTCTTCACACTTCACCTCTGTTGTTCTCCTCTTCACATCTTCTTCTTAAGATTTCCAATCAACAATGAACCAACCTTAGAAAACATCTCTTATGCCTCCTTAAATAGGTAATTTTGATCCTTTTTCTACTTAAACATCACCGTTGATCTTAGGGTTAGGTTAGATTCATCGAATCCTTCCATATTTTTGTTCTCCTTCTTCTTTTAGAAATGTATGATCAAATCCTTGCCTTTGATCACTTAACAAACTCTGCTTGTGCATTAAATATGCTAGCTTATCAATCCTTATCTTCTATGTGCTTGGACTAATTCAAAATTCCAACTATGTTGGCCTCAAAATAAAATCTTTCTCAAGTTGTAACTTATGTTGTCACTCAGAAATCACTATGTTCTTCTGTTTAGTCATTACTATGTAGATTGGCATACACTATACTATCTCAATTGGCATCAACAAGCTTACTCAAGCATTACTATACTCGATTGCTATGAACACTTCTTCATACATTTTCTCAGCAATAACGAACACTTGACTTAAACTATTTTATTTGTCTTCTACCTAAGTTCCTCATTCTTTTGCTTTAGCTCCTTCATTGACTGTCCAACTGATACTCAGTCAAGTGTATCCTTATGAATTGTTTCAACTCTAAGATTCATCCAATTGTCTTAGTTACTTCATGTATTGATTGAATGACACGTTATCTTGTCAAGGACTAACTTATAACGTGCCCATTTTATTTCCATGATACTTAACTTCTCATCACTTCAACAACATGACCACTATCTCACCTTGCTATCTCTTCTTTTCAAATATTCTTCATCAACCAAATGATATGGAACTCGACATTGTTAGTAAATGTCTCTCTAATAGGTTTGGCACTCTTTCTTACCAATAGGTTTGACATTAATGAAAACATAAAAATTGCTCCAATTGTAGTTTCCAACACTTACTTCATGGGACCTTTCCCACTTGTAGTGTTTCCATAAATGACAACATCCATGCATCTATATTATCCTACTTTCCAAGAATCTCCCTCTTTCGCATTGATGGAAACACTTAATGAAAAAATGGGTAAGAATCAAAATTTTGAAAACTCCAACAATTGATCATACAAATTTTTTATCTATCCATTGTATATACCTTTTTTTTATTTATATAAATAATTGATTAACTCCCCTTTTTATACATATTTTTTATCATATATTTTCACTAATTGTAAGTTGTACTTTTACATCAATGGAAAAGGTGAGTAAATTATTTACAAAAAATATTGTAGTGCTCCTTGTCTTACTAAACATACCTCATGATATCTACAAAGTTTCTTCTCTGAGTTTCAAACTATGTATCCCAAGTCTTCTTCATTTTTTTTACAACTTGGATAACCACACATATAGCATAAATTTTTATCTTTTCTCTATTGAGATCAAGTGGACTAAATATCTCGTGAGTCTTCTTTGAAGACTCCAAAAATTTAAGTTCTTTCTGCATTGTGTCTAATTTAGGGGTCAATAAACTTCACAACAAATCAAACCTCCCAAATATTTTTTCTCTTTCTCTATGAAGTACATTGATAGCATCATGTGTCTTGTTGACTTCCTTCTCCATGTCTATGACACTAAATTCATTCTTCTCAAATTTAGCAACTAATATTTTTGGCTTCTCAAATTTTGTAGTTAATTTTTTATAGCTTCTCAAATTTCAATAAAAACTATGATTCTATATATATTCTCTCTATCTCTATTTCACTTATAGCGGCCCCCCCCCCACCCCTCTTTCCCTCCCTCCCTCTCCCTCTCTCTCCCTCTCTAGGTACATCATCATTTTATCCTCCTCTAGATCTCATACATCTCTACCTCACTCCACCCATCTCTATCAATCCCCCCATTTCCCTTTCTATCTCTTATCCTTTCCCCTTCCTTATCCAAGTCCACCACTCCCTCTTTATAATTGCATTCTTCTTATATATCTCGTTACACACAATTCTCAGTCACATATCTCTCTCTAAACTACCTATCAATAATTACAGATAAATACACAAAAAGAGGTGTGATAGAAAATAGAGTGATATGAAGACACATAAATGTGAGAGAGTGAGAGGGGGAGAGAGAGGGAGGGTAAAATATAAGTGATCAAGGAGGAAAATCACAATTGACAGAGTGACAAATGCTCATAGTTGGAGAGATTAGATAAAGAGAATTAGGAAGGATGGGAGCAATGAGAGGAGATGTAGGAGTTTGATATAAGTAGAGAGGAAAGGAGAGAGAATGTGTGAGAGATAGAGAGGGTGGAAAGGTGAAATAGAGAAGGATGAAGGGGGGAAATACATGTAGAGAGAGAGAGAGAGAGAGAGAGAGAGAGAGAGAGAGAGAGAGAGAGAGAGAGAGAGAGAGAGAGGACAATGAAAGTTAAATAGAGATAAAGAGAGAATGATGATATAATGTTATTGATTATTGAAATTAAATTATCTATAAGAGAATATAATTTCTAGAGCTTGGAGAGAGAGGAGATAGGAGAGAGTGAGATAAACAAAGGTGGAGAGGGAAAAGGAGAGTGATATGAAAATATATATTCTTTAAAATCATGGTGGAGAAAACAGGATTGAGTTACAAAGAGCAAGAGAATGATGATAAGGGCCTAATGATGACTAATAATTAACCAAGTCTAAAGAATTATAAGACCTCCTAAAATTAGGATATACATTATGAATCCTGGAGATTCGAAACCATTCTCAAAGATGTAGACAATATATACATAAAATGCACCTGAATTCTAGAGATTGTTGGAGACAAAGAGCTTGAGATAAATAGAGTAAGAGAATAGTGATAGGACAGAGTTTGAAAGATTATAAGATCTCCAAAAATCTAGAATCCACATTATAGCTTTTAGATATCTAAAACCAATGCACTCTCTAATATCTTGATAATATATACAAAAAATATAACTAAAGCATTAGAAAGAAAGAAAGAAAAAGAGAAAATATAACTTATTATATTTAATTTTTATATTTTACATATGTATCTTGGTGAGAAAACATTATGTGTTTTAGCTAGCTTTACTTCATAGAAATGCATATGTGTCTTGTTTAACATAACATATACATGTTTTAAGCTTATTTAGAGATGTATATACAATTTTCATTCTCATATAAGCATGTACACATATTTAGTTAAAAATAACATGTACATTTTTACGTAGGAGCATAGATGACAAGCCTTTGTCTTGGGAGCTTCATTTTCCTCCTTTAGATTTTTTTTCATTCCAATCTAGTTTCTCAACTTTATCATCATTAGGCTTACACATTATCAAGTCGATATTTGTAAAATTATCACCATAATTCCAAATGTATCCTGAGGTTTCTAGCCATATAAAAATTTTACTTATTTGAAAAATATTAACATGTTATTCTTTAATTTCTTTTAACAATGTCTCCAAACATCTCAAAGACGCATAACATTTTTTAAATGTTTTAATAAATTATATATTATTGTCCTATGAATCATTCTTTATAATTTGAAAAATCAATGTTTAATTTATTTCGTGCAAGTTATTTGAAGCATCAAAAAAGATTCACAAGTAGGGGATGACACCAAGTTTTCAAAAATGATCTTAAAGTTTAGCATAATTGGGAATGAACCTAGCATAACTACCTAAGTAAATCCAAAATGATTGTGAAATTGTATACCCATATAATTCACTACTCTACACATATGTAGATACATACAAAGCCTCAAATTTCTATTTTTTACTTTGAAGTCATAAAGCAATACATTTGTTTCTCAATTATTTTTATTAATAACATCAAATAAAGTAAATGGTTTATCAGTTGGTATAAATGATTAGTAACCAAGAATTAAAAACATAAATATAACAATTTACCAAACTTCACAATCAAAGAAGAAATGAATTGGCTAACCTAAGATCTTTTGTGATCACCTAACTTTACGTAAAATCTTATCATTTCTCATCAATATTGCATATACATAACATCATCTACCTATATGTTAATCTCCCTTTAATTAAGAATAAAGAAACATATAATGACATCTCAATAAATAGATGCATTAATAAACATGTCATTTAATCAAAGTTTAAAACTATTATTATAACATTTAACAAACAAGTGTCACGTAGTGATGTGTACTTGCCCTTATAGTTATAGTTAATAGCATGCATATGTAGTATAAGTAGTTAGAAAAAAGTATTAAATTTATAAAACTCAAAATAATATGTGACCCAAATCTAAGAAAAAAGAATCTAAGATAAAGTAGAATAGAGTTAAGACTAGGCAATCGAAAATAAAAATTTAATAAAGAAGAAATAAAGTAGAATTCAATTAAGAAAGTATTTAATTATTTATATGATTTTTGAATAAAAAAATACAAAATCATTAATTAGTTTTGATTTTTTTTTTAATCAATTTTTTTTATATGTGTAAAATAGATTAATAAAGTTGAAAGTAAATTTGTAGTTTCAGTTTTTAAAATATACTATATAGTTCAATGTTAGATATATGAAAGTTCATTTTAAACGAAACATTCATAAAAAAAATAAGAATGGTGATGTATTTAAAAAATTAATTAAATTAAATTATTTGTAATTATGATTTTGTTAACATGTAATGTTATGAAAACTACATATGTATGTGAGATTATTATTTTTATATAGATATACTATATAGTTTTATGATTTTTTTTAAATTATGTAATATATTTAATAATAATATTAGTTTCTATGTATATATGCTATAAACATAATATAGTTTTCCAATCCATTTCCTAAAATTGTGTCAAAGAAATTAAATTATGGACCTAGCTCCAAAAAAAGGATCTTATATAACATAAAATGAAATCAACCAATCAGATTGGTGAAAAATAATTTTTAGAATATTCAAATTCATAAATAAATTTAGAAAACTTCATAAATATTACAATTACAATTAAATTAAAAGTAAAAACTTTTCAATTTTAAAGCAAGTGTATACAATAGTACGTTGTCTATGACAAGTACAATAAATAGAAATTATATCACATTATTGTATACTAAATTCAGAATTAACATTCTCACACAAGTTCATCATAATACATCTAAATATCATTATTACAATAAAGACTATATTAGTAATTAAATTCAGTTGAGCCTATCTATTATTCCCTTGTAGATATACACTAGCATAGTCAATTCAAATGACATTATTGACACCAACCAACCCCACAAAATTAGAGCATTCTTCGGGCAGAGAAACCAATGATTCAAAAGAAGCTTTTTTGAATGGGTTAGATTACCCACCCTTCCCATCGTTAGAATAGAATCAAATAACTCAAAGATCTATCTAATAATACACGGGCATATGTCAACATGATTGATTAATACATCCAAATAACTTTTAATTTAAATGTATGCCAAAATAAAATTGGACAAAAACAATCTTTGACATAGAGCTCAAAGACTTCTAGATTTTGATTGCCAAATTATTTTGGCTAATGTACGGGCAAATAACAATCTTTTTTCCCTTTTGATTTTGACTTGGTTTTCACTCTCTTTGTAAGTCAATTAAACGCATCCTACATTACATTTTCAAGTCTTCTAGTAATATTTAGTGTTATAATTATATTTATTTATTTATTGAGGGTTTATCATATTCTTTGTGGATGACATTGTTATCATTGCATTTATGAAGTCTATAAGTTTGTAAGTTTTAAGTTATTGTTGGATTGATTTATTTATGATATTTGTGATTGTATTGGTCAATGGTTCAATTTCTTAATCTAAATGAATTGGATGGATTTAAATTCTTAAAGGTTGATGATGGGTTTTATGTTTGACTTAAATACTTAAATATTGATACTTTTTATAGTTGAAAATTTCAATATGATTTTGTGTATTCAAATTATTAAGTCTATCTTGACATATCTATTTATAATCTCCTTATCTGAATAAGGTGTTGAATCTACAATTCAAGCTCATAGATTTCAATATTGTTTTTTGAAAAGGGCCCTCCTTATGTAGTTTTATCAATCAAATCAAATAAATACCAAAATCAAAGTCAAATGTCACTTAAAACCTTCAAATTAGAAATAATATATAATTTGCATCATTTTTTCAATGCTCGTATTTGAAAATTTACCAATGTAATATTTTGTAATAACTAAAAATGTCATATAGACATACCATGCGGTATGTTGGTAAAGGTAGAATATATGTACAACAAAGTCATCTTAGCTTACAACAAAGCCAAATATTATGTTATATGTTGGTAATATAAAAATATATATACAAAATTGTCATAGAAGTATAGGTCAAAGTCATAATTTAATCAATCTGCTTTATGAGAAATAGTTGATGACCCTTTAATTACCAGATGGGTGAAGGGGAAAGTAAATATGGTTGTGTTTGTACTTGTTGAATTGACCTCGTCTCAATGTCACAATTAAGTCATTATTGATTGTCAAATGGGTAGAGAGGCAAGTGGTGATGGTTTATTACAAACTTGCTAAATTGACCCCCTTTGAATGCACAAGTTAAGAAGCCATTGTTGATTGTGAAGTGAATGGAGAGAGGAACGATGATGGTTGCTTTCAAACCTACTGAATTGACCTCCTCTCAATGGAAATCAGCGAGTTGGCATCATTGATTGTCAAATGGTTGGAGAGCCACATAATGGTGATTTCTTTCAAACCTAATAAATTGACCTTGTTTGATTGTGAAAGTTAAGAAGACATCATTGATAATCAAATGGATGAAGAGGAAAGTGGTGATGGTTGTTTTCAAAATTGTTGAATTAACCTCTTCTAAATTTATGAAAATAAGTTTTCATTGTTGATTACCAAATGGGTGGAGATGCCAGTGATGACTGTTGCTTTTGAACTTGCAAATTTGACCTCAACACTAAACAAGTCATCATTAAGTATCTAATGAAGGGAGAGGCAAGTGATGGTGGTTGTCTTCGAACATGTTGAATAGACCTCCAGTCAATGTGAAAGTCAAGGAGATGTGATTGTTGATCGTTGAATGGGTGGAGACGCAAATGATGATGGTTGCTTTCGAGTCTATTGACTTGATCTCTTCTCAATATGAAGCTAGGAATTTATCATCACCTGACTATATAACACATTTCTTTAAGCTTAAAAAGAATAAAATACAGAAAATGAGATTTCAACATAAAAGAATTCTTAAATCGACCTTAAATTATGTAAATCCACTAAGATGGTCAATTCAACTATTAGCCCAAATTCAAAAGATGCATGAAGTAAAGCAGAGGATGTCCATAAAGTCTTATTTGGATAGTGTTTGGCCAACACAAAACGATATATGAACTCCTTTCTCAACGCCCCGGTTGACATTAGGCCACCATTTTAAAAGGTTAATCCTTGGTGCACATCACTATCCTAAATGAGAAACGTTTCAATTTTTCTAAAATTGGTGAATCTCTTTCAATTTTATAAGGACGTTCAACAGTCTTTTGTGAATGATGCCACAAATGGAGAAACATTCCTATCCACCTCCTTCTTGGAAAGTCGTCTCATTCAAGTTCTTTCTAGAACCATTTTATATTCTTCAATTTGTTGGATATGGGTTTTTATTCCACAATCGTTCTTAAGCGGGACAATCAGCATTGATTCCCTCTTGTTTGGAACAAATCAAAATCAAGCATTTTATATCTCCGGAAGTGCACAAAATTGATAAAGTTGGTTTGACCTGGTAAACTTCCCATATTGGTCAGCGTGTCGTTAATGGCGTCCACGTGGGCAGGTCCATATCCACAATGGCAACAATTTGCGCTTTCTCATTAAAACACGTGACTATAGCGTGTTAAATGGTTATTGGAGCCGACATTTTAATGGGCCTGTAATTACGTGGGCGCTGTAAAGTTGCATGTTGCATGCTAAGGATTCTAGCGTTTCACACGCCCGAAACGAACGGAAGCGGGTTGTCGAACGCAACCGACCTGGTTGATTACGAAACCTTGGCGGATTAAGTCGGTCGTAATTTGGTCTATTTGGACACGCTGGAAATCAAAGATCGCTCCACACCATTGTCGGTCGTGAGATACAAGATCAGATTTTGAGTAAGATAATCGGGGGGGACTCTTCGCAATCTGGGCGGCGGTCTTTGTAGGCGTGTAGGTGCGTTTGTCAATAAAAGAGCCATCTTGGGCTAATGATTTGAAGGAGAAGGCTTGGATTGGATTGAATTGAATTGTTTGCAGACTTTTTTATTTGTTTGTTTTCCATGTGTATCAAAGTGGCGAGCGGAGGAGAAGGAGGACGCGATCGAGAAAAGGGGCATGAAGAGGAAGAGGCAGGAAATCTAGCGGGTTATCGTAGAAGACTTTCAAGTGAGCGTGAAATGTCCGTCATGGTGTCGGCGCTGAGTGACGTGGTGGCTGGAACAACTGGTGTTAAGAGAGAGAGGGAAGAAGATTTTGATGAGATTCAGAATTCTCAGATTAGTGTTCGTCAGAGGGGTAGTGAATATGACAATCCCCCTGTTTATGATCTTCCGCCTTCAACAATGGCTTCTTCATGGCCGCCTCTGCAATTTTCACATCCCAGGATGCAACTGCAACATCATTATGATTTCCCCATGGCTGCAACTTCTTCTGCCGCCGCCATGATGCCGCCTCCTCCAACATTTTTAGGTCGGTGGATTTCTCTCTCTCTCTGTTCTGTAATGGAAAATCTTTCTGGTTTTGATCTTGAATTGGTTGGGCAATTTAGAAAACTGGTTTTGGTGTGTTGAGCGTGCATGGGTGTTGTTAAAAATCATGTTTTTTTTCTTGGTTGATCTTTATGGGTCAATGAATGGTTAGAGACGGGACATGGTAAATTGGAGAAAAAAAAATATCAACGTAGTTTGTAACGGTTTTTCTTGTGGGGGTTGAAGAGACTATGGAACCTTAACCGACTTCAAAAGATTGTGTTTTGGAATGAATTGGATGTATTTTTAATAAGATATGAACAGTTCATTCCAAAGCTGATCTTTTGAATGTTTTATAGGTATCTATTATGGAAAAAATCCAGTCTCTTGAATGTTGCAGACATATCTATTATCGGAAAAGAATTAAAATGGCTTAAATTACACAGTTCATTCTAAAATTTATCTTTTGAATATTATATAGGTATTTATTATGGAGAAAATTAATCTTTTGCATGGTATAGATTTATCTATTGTCGGGAAAAAAAATGACTTAAATTACAGACAGTTGATTCTAAGATTTTTCTTCTGAAAAATGTTAAATAGTATGAACGTTGCATTGAAAAAATTCTGCAATCGATTCTAAAACCAAAACACCTCTTGAATGTAACATGAAATATAAATCGATGATTCTAAAACCAATTTTTGTATAAACCCTTGAGTCTAAAGCTAATCTCTTAATAAACGCTTGATTGTAAAACTGAAGCAATCATTTTATAAACCAGTGATTCTAAAACTATTTTTTTTTAATGTTCATGGAAATATAAGGACTGATTCTAAAACAAAAACTAATCTTTTAAATGATATATGGAGATATAATATCTACGGTGATTCTAGTTTCCATGAATATTACATCGATTGCGGAAAAAAAAATCAGCAGTTGATGTTAAAAACTTCAAAACTAAAAAATTCTGCAGTTGCTTCCAAAACTAAATCTAATCAGATTCTAAAACAAAAACAGTTGATTAAAAACGAATCTTCTGAAAGTTACAACGTGAATTGCTGATTGTGGAAAACTTCAACAATTGATTTGATTGTAAAACTCATCTCTTGAATGCCACGCCGCCATAATCCCCACTAGAAATAATCAAATTAGCCGGATTTTTTCTACGTTACATTTTTTATTTGCATTGCTAATTCTCAATCACGCCACAGCCATGAACAATCTAACATCCGTATGAACAATTTGACAGTCATTTGCATGTCAGAGCATAATATCTGATTCTATTTAAAAATATCAAATTTGAAGGACCACAATGTACCGTATACTGAAAATATCATCTAAGCTCAAAACTTTTTTTTGTAAAATTGTGTATTTCAGGGGAAGCTTCTGGAAGCCAGCAAGAGTGCACAGGAAGCGAGTCATCATCCCAAACAGAACGAGAGCCAGAAAGGCGGCGCCGTTATAGAGGCGTGAGGCAGAGGCCATGGGGAAAATGGGCGGCGGAGATAAGAGACCCACACAAGGCGGCGCGCGTGTGGCTCGGAACCTTCGACACAGCCGAGGAAGCCGCCAGAGCATACGACGAGGCCGCGCTACGCTTCAGGGGCACACGTGCCAAACTCAACTTTCCAGAAGACGCTCAGCTCAATCCAGCCATTGTAGCCGCCACACCCGCCGCCACTTCCTCCCGAGCGGCGGCGGCGGCAGCTGCGGCGCCGAATGTTTCAGCAGCCGCCGCAACGCAGCACGAAACCGCACGTGCTTCTCAAATGCCGGCGGAGTTTTACGAGTACGCTCAGCTGCTACAAAATCCAGGCCTTCCTCCAACTTCATCCATGTCACTCCTCCAACAATACATGTCCCTGCAGCGTCAACAGCAACAGCAGGAGCACGTGTGGCAGCCGCCACTCCAGCAACGATTCCACACGCGCGCTCAAACTACACAACAAGTGGCGGCTACGTATTACGTACCTTCACAGCCGCCACAGCGGCCTTATTCGAGCCCTGCATTTTCTCAGCCGCAAACAGAACCATCTGGTTCTTCATCTTCTTCGCCATGGCAGCCCCAAGATTATCCGCCGCCGACATCTGATTGATGGAGATTCTAAGTCATCTAAATTTTGTTTTAGATATTTGTACGGGACTTTACATAGACAAAACTAAAGAGTGGTTATTGTTTCATCTGTAGCTACCATGGACTTTATTTTTTCCATTTGTTTCTTGACAGATTTTTTGAAAATTTAATACGGATATTTCTATGAATTTTATTTACTGAGAGATCTATACCATGCATTTTGTCTGGCTTAAATGTGGAATCGAAATTTGTTGACATGTTTGAACTGAAACCACCTTGAATTTTCTAGTTTCGCCTTTAACATGGGCCAATTATAATATCTTTTCTGGACCACCTTTTTTTTAAAATCAAGGTGTTAGTAACGTTAAGCTGGCTAAATCATGATATGTGTGTGTAGGATAATTTAGTGATGATTTATTTAAAATGCGTCGGGATCTTAACTGTTTAATGTATATATAAATTGGCGTATCCAAGGGATACCTTTTTTATTATTTATCGAATCCAGGACCTCTTTGATAAGAGGTTCACATTGTTTTAAAGGATACATTTTTTTAATCGAAACCAAGACCTCTTCGATAAAAGGCTCACAATTTACCCTGGTGTTGTAGGCTCTTGTTTAAAGGGATAATTTTTTTATTTCTAAATATTGATAGTTATATAATTGTCAAAATTGAAGATTTATAAAAAGTTTTAATTATATAGATGTCTAAATGAAAATGAATATAAAATTGATATATTTTAGATTATAAACTTTGGGGTGTTAAAGAGAGACATTTTTTATTTCTAAATATTGATTGGGTTTTAATTGTCTATATATATATAGATGTCATTTTAATGATTTGAAATGAAAATAAATATAAAATTGATATATTTAATTGAATTAAAAATCTTTGTTTCCAACATGTATGTATATATTTTATTAAGGACATTTTGATTGCATAACATTACAATGTATATGATGTTTTTATATTTTATTAAATTAAGACAAAGCATTTTATTTGGATAAAATGAGAATGCATATAGAATAAAATATTTTTTAAATTATTATATATATGTGTATGTATATGTATATATATGTATGTATGTGTGCGTCTATATATATGTATGTATAATTTTCAGATTTTTTTTTTAAATCTAAAATATGTTGTACAATCATTTATTTTTATTTTAATAGATTACGGGTCTTTCATCTTTTGCGGAAAAAAAATATTATAATTCATATTTAAAATAATTTGTTAAAATTGAAGTCTTTGTAAATAATTTTATAATAATTTTGTAAATAAGATTGTAATAGGCAATTGAAGCATTATTAAGTCATCGAAGTAAAAAATAGAAGTTTGATGAATGAATAAAAAATATATGCTTTATCTTGGCAATAAGTAAAGGTACAGGATGGTTTACCAACAAAGTTCTTCAAAAAAAATTATCCTTTCATTTGGTATGACTTCTACGATGTTAAATTTAGAATTTGTAGAAAATATTTCTCTTTATTCCTTCATCAATCAACTAAGTAATTTTATATGTAAAGTAATAAATGAAATCTTTAAATTGAAGGTTGGAGGTCAAATATTCTTCTCCAAACCTTTTTTAAAACTATTAGCTAAATTTATGGTTCTTTGAATAAAATCTATAACCTAGAAGAGATTGTCTAACTAAACAAATTGACTCTTGGTGGAAGATTTCTTTCTTGATACTATTGTTCTTATAGGAAAGATGGTAAAAAAGGCTTAACAAACTACATAAGTTACCCTCCTTGTTCATATTTATTTTGGAAGATTTTGTTGGCAAAATGTTCAACACTCCCTTTGGGATTCATGACAATGGCTTAACTACCTACTATGTACTATATGTAGAGTGGTTGTGTTAGGAACTGACAGATCATTTTTTGGTGCAATGACAACCCCACTTTAACAAGTGGTATCACAGCTTGGTCATTTGTTTGGATCGTCAAACCCTTGGGTAATGTTGAGGGGGAGATTGTTGGCAAAATGTTTACCACTCTCCTCAAAATTTGTGATAAGGGATTAACTACCTCATGTGCACTATAAGTTCAATTGTTGTATTGGGCACTGATAGATCAATCTTTTAGTACTCTAATAGATTCTTGATTTATCTTTTAAACTACAAGAATCGGGTTTAACACCCCCTATAATTTGTAGTATGCCATGCGAACTTTTTGAGATAGTGGGTTACACTTTATCGGAGGAAGAAATTCCTCCAAAATCGTGAAAGATGATTTTTTTGCCCAAAAACTTTTGATAGAAAGTACTCATATAGTTTCTATCGAAACTAATTTGTTAGCTAGTTTCGATCGAAACTAGGTAAACGAAAAAAAGGGTCCTAAATAGTTTCGATCAAAACTATTTAGGACAAAAAAATCAGCTTGAATAGTTTCGATAGAAACTATTTAGTTTCTATCGAAGCTAAATATTAATAGTTTCTATTGAAACTATCTAAAAAATTTCAATAGAAAGTTAGTTTCTATCAAAACTAGAAAACTAGATGTCTTTTACAAATTCTATAATAGTTTTAGTTGTTTTCATGGCTTCCAGGCTCAATTACCAGGTCCAGATGGAGCACTGAAATCATGTCATTTTTCATGATAGAAGTACTCTGAATGAGCTTTCTAATGCCTATGAATTTGCTACATTTTGAATTTTTTAGGTATACATTTTTGCACATGAATTGAACAGATATTCGTTATAAAAAATATCTCTATATTGAAAGCTCATGGAAAAATAGTAACTAAGAGAAAAAAAAATTGAAAAATAACTACGGTCTTCGTATTCAAGTCCTCTATCAATCAAAAAAAGAAATTTTGAAATTAGGTAAATATATAATAAGTTACATGTGTCAAAAGCCATGTATATCCAGATTCATGTTAGGTCAACTTTAAACGCTAATAAAAAAATGAAATACTAAGGATAAAAACATCAGATCACCTCTATGGTTTTGGTATGGATGTTAACAAACTAAATTTGAAAGAATCACATTGATATCTATTGTAGAAAAAAAGTTATGTGTGTCAAAAACAATGTCACTTTTTAAAAATCAGGTTTTTGATAACATACTAGTTTTCATGGGAGAAAAAATAATTCAATCAAATCAAGTCAATTTTTTTTTTTTTAATATATTTAGATTCTACACAAAAAATCCTAAAAGACTCTAGTTTACTTCATCTTCAAATTCCTAATCATTAAATGGCAATTTGCATCCGAAAGTGAAAGTTTTCTTGAAAATTCATAGTTCAGTGTCAATTTAGGCAAAAAAGTGTAACCCACTATTGTGGAATATATAATATATTTGACTAGTGGCATTAGTGCAACACATCCTCTAGTACTAAATGAGCTAGAGGAAGACTAAACATTGTGACCTTGCACTTTACCATAGGAAGATCTCACCTCATCCAGATAGACTCCCAACACTATGAGGTTTGTGATTAGGTAAGATTGCCTTTACATATTAAATATTAGTGCAATAGGATTTGGACCTAAAATCACTGCACACATCTAAAAGAATACAAAATTAGTGATTAATTGAGATCTCTTTTATCAAATTCCCTTAAAATGTCCTATAAGACAAGGTTATGTCATTTCATCTTGTATCTGTTGGATATAGATTCTCTCTAATATATCTTATTCATACACACTACTACAAACTAATTGGGGAAATCTCTATACCTTATAACCTATAACCTAAGATATTGTCTAATTGAACAATTGACTCATGGTGGAAGGTTCACTCTTGATAATTTCATTCTTATATAGACGATGGTAAAAGGGGCTCAAGAAACTATAGATACTCCCCTTGTTCAAATTTATTTAAGATGCTAAAAAGGGCATTTACTACCCTCTTCTCATGTGGTTCTAGACAATTGCTACAACCATGACTAATGGAGGTGAGAATGCATGAATTATCGTTACATCTCATGTGGTATCATGACCAGAGATTTGGAAGACATCCAATATTTTGATATTTCACCCATAATCTCATGATGTAGCATCATAGTCAGAGTTTGACAACCATGTTTATCAAAAGGAATGTAGAGGAAAACACACTAGTTACAATTGAAAATCTTTATGCGCACCTTATTGACCTCATCGATGCATAACTTGTTGAAGAACTCATACAATTTGGATAATCAATTAGGAGAAATAGACCTTACTAGAACAAGCATCAATTGGAGCTATCAAATATGATTGATTAATTAGGTACATCCTCACTATTCTTCACATTGATTGTAGCACACACAAAGTGGTTTGATTTACAATGCTTGTGCAAATGTGATAGACCTATTGATATGCAATAAGGAAAGAAATGACTTGAGAACATAATTAAAAAACCCTCACATCATAGCATGATATCTTCACCAAGGCCTCATAATCTTTTATGAAGAAGTGATTGAAAAAATCCTCAGTGCAAAGGACTATTGGTATAGATATGAATGGCAACATAGAGGGATTGTGCATGTAACCAAATTTATTTGACTTCACAATGCACTAGATGTGGAAAATCTTGATTGGAAAAATAGTGCACAAGTTAGGATCACACAATTATTCTTTAACAAGTATGCAAGCATGTGGAACCATCACAATTTAGAGCAAAGAAGAATCTCAATTCTCTACTCTCCACTAGATGACATGTGCTTGCTAAACACAAATGGGATATATGAATGGATCCTAAAGATGACTATGAGAGCATTTTTAACCATAGCCAATGATACACCAAATCTAGGGAGGGAACATGCTTGCAAAAGAAGGGGAAGAAAATAGAGTGCCAATACAAAGCTCCATGAAAAGAATAGAGTGTTTCTACATTTTCTTGTGATGGAGATGGAGTTGAAAAATATGAACCTATAAGAATGATGATAGGCTCAAACATACAAAATCCAAACATATTGTCGATATGGAAAGCCAATACAGATTTCCAATCGGCTACCTTATGAGCCCTTATTCTCAAATATATTTCTAAATACACATTAAAAACAAAAAAAAAGGTCTAAGACTTACACAAATATGTTAACAAGAATGGCAACTACCCATGAATCAGGAAGGCTAGCCCTCACAACGTATCAAAAATTCATGACAAAAACAGTTATATGGCATGATATATGGGCACAAGAAACATGTCACATGCTTCAAAAGATGTCACTAGTTTGTGTAATCATCCTTTCAAGTAGTGAATGTTGGACGTGAAGTGTTATGATGAATCAAAGAAACCTAATGAAAGCCAACTGCAATCTACTTGCATACAAACATATATTCAAAGGCCCCATAAAACAGAGGGAACATCCCTACGAGAATCTAAAAGATATTCCACGTATGGTAAAAATTGAAATCAATACAAGTGGAAAAAGAGAAATAATACAACCATCACCATTGTTTTCCCAAAGATCTTTTCCATTCTGAATTTGGACTCTAATCAATTCAAAAAATTATGTTGGAGTGAGCTACTATTATACAATAACTTTCACAACATAGAGAATGATATAGTCCTAACAAAGGATTTGATAATTGCAAATTGGAGGAATATTAGTGTTTAGACAATTATCAAGTATGGCACGTCAATTACATCGCTCAGAAGGAACCAACCTTAGATGAGGAAAAGGGTGATAGTGAGAGTAAAGAGGGGGGAATAGAAGAGATCAATTCAAATGGAATTTGTTTTCAAAAATGGGACCTTCAAATTATAGCATAATAAATGAACTTGATATGCTTGGTAAGTGTGATTTTGATCAAAACAATGCATGGGATCATAATGCAATACCTAAACACTTGCATGAGATTGCACCACACTTCATAAATTCAAAGAAAGCACTAAGACAAGGTGAACACATTTTTCTGACTTGGAAACTCCAAGGTATGAAATATTAGCAAAGAAAGAATTTGCACTTAAAATAATTTAGACCATAATGAATATCCCTTTATGCAACCGCTATAGATTATCATCCAAAGAACAACAGGCATGAAAAATTATTTCCTAATAGCTTACATAAGGAATGTATTAAACAATCAATTTTTGTGAAGAACAAACAAAATGCTCATATTGGCACCTATGGGTGTGCCTCTGCATTCAACATACATGCATTGACAATACACTTGGTCCTTTAAATTCTTATGAAAGAAATGCAAGCATTAAAAGGGAATGCATGGGAAAATTTTCAAGAAGAATCAAAGGATTTCAGATACATCTTAATTGATGAACTAAGATTCACAGGCTTAAAGCTACTATTACAAGTAGACAAAATGCAAGTATTTCCTCGTTGTTAGCACATTTACTTTGGAGGAGCCTCCATAATCCTCATTGGTGACCTTGCACAATTACCACCTATGATGGACAAGCCTATCTACGCAACACAACTACTAAAACATTATGGAAATAATTCACAATAGTGGTCACCCTAAAGACAATGTTTTGAAAAGAAGGCAAAAGTGCAAGACAGACAAGATTCCATCATATATTGCAGAACATATGGGAATCAAAGCAAAGAGAAGATGATTTTTAACTCTGGATAATGTGTATAGATTAAAAAATAACATCAGTGGGAAAAGAAGAATTTGACAACTTAATGTACATGTTTGCTGCAAATGATGGAGTAAAGCTACACAATAAAAAGATGTTAAAACTATTGAATTGCCTAGTAGAATTAAGCATTGCAACTAGTGCAAGGAGCACTATAGATAATGAAATTTAGTGAAGAACAACTTTAGAAGCATATCTTACTTTGCAAAGGATATCATATAATGCTAACAACAAACATGTGGACAGAATACTTAGGCTTCACGAATGTAGCTCTTGACGAAATAAATCAGATTCTTTATGACCCTAGTTATAAACCACACAACATCCCAACATGTGTTTTAGCAAAAATTAAAAATTATAGCAGCGCCCCCCCCCCCATGGGATGAAAATGACCCCACACTTATGTTGATAGTTCGCATGTTGATGGGCAATAAGTGACAAATGCCAATCACAATAGCGTGGGCTATAACAATACACATATCCAAAGGATTGACACTAGAAAAGGAAATAGTCAGCATTGGTAAGGTTGAGAAGTAGGGTCTAATGTTTAGAACATGTCCAAAGAAGTTACTAAGCAGCCTCCACATTCAATTGATGTTTTCCTTTGAGAATTACAAAAAGATGCATAATAAGTATACAGTGCTAAGGAAAAAAGAAGAAGATCACCTGCAGCAACTAACAGTGTTCAAAACAAGTGGAAGTTGGAATACCAAGGAGACATTCCTTTCATGTATCTCTTAATATGTATTTAACATTATGGAGAAATAACTACACATCTATTGTCAATACCTACTATAGTGTTTCGTGAATGTACAAGATATATATATATATATATAGATATAGATATAGATATAGATATACATACACATACACATACATATACATACATACATATATATATATATATATATATATATATATATTATACATATATATGTATATGTGTATATACATATATATATATATACACATGTATATGTATATATATACATATATATATACATATACATGTGTGTATATATATATGTATATACACATATACATATACATATATATATGTATATGTATATGTGTGTGTATATGTATATATATATATATATATATATATATATATATATATGTATGTATGTATGTATATATGTATATGTATGTATGTATATATGTATATGTATGTATGTATATATATGTATATGTATGTATACATACATACATACATACATACATACATACATATATATATATATATATATATAGAACCTCATTTAGATGCAAATGTTGATAATTTTATTTGTAAGTTGTTATTGTTGTTTCTTAAAAGGTAGGAAGCATATATATTTTTTAAATATAGACTTTATTCTCTTTGACGGCTTCTATTATACCACCTTCAATTCAACCATTCCATGAACAAAGAAAAAATACTCTTAAATAACTCAGAACCAATATCATTTTATATTTTAAACAACACAAAACTAAATTTATAATATACTATTGTCCAATCCACCTATTATCCTCGTCAAAAAAACTATCTCCAATCCATTCAAATACTAAACACACATGACATTCTTTTTATCTGTTATGTAAAACTATATAATATTTTATGTATATTTAAGAAGAAAAATATCTTTGTTTTTATATGCATACATTCTACATATGATGAAATATTACATATTCAGACAAAATGTTGATAATTGTTTATTTATAAGTTGTTATTGTTGTTTCTTAAAAGGTAGAAAACATATATATTTAAATATAGACCTTATCCTCTGTGACTGCTTCTATTATACCACCTTCAATTCAACCATTCCATGAACAAAGAAAAAATACTCTTAAATAACTCAGAACCAATATCATTTCTTTTTAAACAACACAAAACTAAATTATAATATACCGTCGTCCAATCCACCTATCATCCTCGTCAACAAAACTATCTCCAATCCAGTCAAATATGGAACACACGACATTCTTTTTATCTGTTATGTAAAACTATATAATATTTTATGTATATTCAAGAAGATAAATATCATATTTAGTTACTTTACAGTCACAGAAAACGAAATCACATGTATCATCATTATCAGCAAAATTGTCTATAATCTACTCAAAAGATTATTCTACTTCTTATAGAAACTAGAAAGAAATCAGATTTTGTCTCTTTACAACTCACAAAACCAATTAAAATACACCGTCATGCTCATCTCCGGAACAATCTTGAATCCACTCGAATATTAAACAGATATAATGAAATCTATCTTACCAAGAAAAATGTCATGAATTCTATCCTACCAAGAAAAATATGAAATGTATCCGCTTCTACATTATTAAACAAAAAAACTATATATATAGGTTAAACTTCACTGTGGAAAGGTAGCGTGCAAAAGGGGGAACGTACGTACATTAAAAAAACATTCCATCTGATTCATCCAACTAAGGTTACCTAAAATGCACGTTACATCACATCTGGTACCAAATTAATTATAGAGTAGAAGTTAGGTCTGTAGAGGCCTTAGATTTTGACAATTATTGGTCAAATTCAAAGCTTTTAATAATTGCAAACTTAACTTCATAAAATATATATGATGAGATATTACATATTCAGAAAAAATAGACCCACTTTTCATTTTTCGCCCATGTAAACCTTCCTCGGAATATTTTGATGAATGACAGAAAAGTTTGGTTTTGACTGGCAATCAATAAATTGAGGTGGGTCACCGGCAAGCACTTTAGAAAGATAAAGATACACGTCAAAAAGTTCTTTTTGATTCTACATTCTTCCATGCCTTCACACTTTGTTTTTGTATGGGAATATGACAAGGAAAAGGTTTTATCTGAAAGATTTGAGTTAGTTATTCCTGGATTTATTGTATTCAATTGAGTTTTCAATCCATCACTTCTCTGCTTTGTTTATATCACATCACCTCACATCTTCACATGGATCATACAATAACATGTACGATCCATGTGAAGATGTGAGGTCATGATATAACATGGTGCTCCAAGAATTATTTTTTTATTGGCTTTATAAGTTTTATGTTTGAATAATTCCACATGATTTTAAATTTTATTTTAAAATGATCATAATTTAATTTGTTGGTGCACTTATGAGAATTTATATAATGAAAGGTTCATAAGACAATAGTGAATGAAAGTTTTACAAATGGGCTAGTAAGTTAAGTGGACTTAAATATGGGGAAACTTTATGGTTCAGCCTATTTGAGTTGAAGTAGCACTCAAAGCATGGTAACATCCTCGGAATGCACAATGCTCTTTAGTTCTACAAACTTGAGTACTAGAAAGGGTGATTACCAACTTGGAATGCACACTACTCCTTACTTTTGCACACTTGAGTACTAGAAAGGTTGTTGACATCCTCGAAAAACACAATGCTCCTTAGTTTTGTGCATTTGAGTACTAGAAAGGGTGGTGATCTCCTCAAAATGCATAATGCTCCTTAATTTTGCACATTTGAGTACCTTGAAAACGCCTAATGCATCACCTCTTGTAAGCATCATTCTCGTAGGAAATGGGTTGTGAATCATTACTAGTTCAACAAAATTGAGTCAAAACTATGTCATTGAATGTTGATAAAAATATCATAGTTATGAATAGAATTTTTATTTCTATTTTATTATATAAATTTATAAGAATGTTTTTGCTGAAAATAATTTATTTTTTTATAAATAAGTTCTATTTATGAAAGTCAAGTATAAAAAATAAGTTTATATTGCTTATCATTTTAAAGTGAATTTTACAAGGACCCAACATTTAAGTTACATATAGGCAAGAGCCTACAACGCATCAGTAAATTGTGAGCCTCTCATCGGGGAGGTCTTGAGTTCAAATCTACTTGTCATTAACACATAATAATAATTAATCTTAATAATAATAAATAACCTAGACTTCGGCCATTTACCTATCAAAAATGTATATATATTTAACTTACATATCTAATTATGTCTAAAAAAGACTTAATACTTTATAGTACATTTTAATAATTAAGATCAATAAAGTAACAAATAAGGTAAACTCACCTATCTAATTATATGAAAAATGACAAGATGAATAAAAACATGTTTCAATTGTTGAGTTATAAAAAGTAACAAATCTTGGGATGTGACATTAAAATAATAACATGTATTGATATATAACTATTGGTCTCACTTTTAGAAATATGTGACTATCACTTTTAGGAAAATATTTAATTGTAGGTTTCAACTTTATCAAGTGCCTTATATAACATCCTAAGGACACACACAAAAAAAAAAAAAAAACATGGTGACATAACATCATATTTATGTTGAAACAAGTGTCACGTAGTGGCTTGTATTTTCTGTAAGTCATAATTGTTTAATTAAGTAGAATAAAATGTTTATCGTTAGAAATAATTTTTTTAATAATTAAAAAGATTTTTTTTTATATAATTTATTTTTTTATAAGTAAGTTCTATTAATGACAGTCAAGTATAAAAAAATAAATTTATATTGCTCATTGTTTTTAAGTGATTTTTACAAGGACCCAACATTTAACTAACATATATATTTATGTATTAAAAAAAGAATTAATACTTTATAGCACATTTTTATAATTAAGATCTATAGAGTAACAAACAAGGTAAACTCACCTATCTAATTATATGAAAACTAACAAGATGATTTAAAACATGTTTCAATTATTGAGTTATAAAAAGTAACAAATCTTGGGATGTGACATTAAGATAATAACATGAATTGATATATAACTATTGGTCTCACTTTTACAAATATGTGACTATCACTATTTGTTTCACTTTTAGGAAAATGTTTAATTGTAGGTTTCAACTTTATCAAGTGCCTTATATAACATACTAAGGACACAAAAAAAAAAAAAAAAAACATGGTGACATAACATCATATTTATCAATAACAATAAAAAGCATGTTGAAACAAGTGCCATGTAGTGGTTTGTATTTTCCATAAGTCATAATTGTTACTATGTGGCTTGTATTTTTCGTAAGTCATAATCACTTAATTAAGTAGAATAAAAATTTTATCATTAGAAATAGTTTTATCGTACTCTTTTTAAAAACTATTTCATATTTAAATATTGTAAACTAATACATTTATACCATAGTTGTATGTTAATGTATGTCAGTGTATCATTAAACAAATTAGTGTATTAATATTTTTTTATTTTAATTAAATCAATAAAGTATTAAATATATTTTTACCTTCGTATGTTTATATATATGTGCATCCAAAAATATAGCCTTAGAATAGGGATAGTGCTTCCTATAAATGCTCTCCTATAAGACCCAAATATTTGAGCCAATCAATTGGAAGTAAAATAATTTTATTTATATCACATATATACCTTATAAACATTTAAAAAATCACAATTCAAAATTAAAATACTTAAATTTAATTGGTTGAAAGGAAAAAGATTAATCACTCATTAAATAGAAGTTACCGCAATAATATATTTCCTATGACAAATACAATCACTAGTACATTTTGACTCATTTTTCAACCAAAATTGATTGAATTTTTTACCAATAGTTTCATCGCTATTTTTATCATCAAAATGTCAACCAAGTCTACTAAGCGTCGAAATATCAACACACATGTTGGTCAAAAATGTCCTACTTGTCATTGAGAACATTGATGATGGGTTTGTTGAAAATTTGACCAAGTGTGGTCAAAATTTTGACCACTTTTGATCCTTCGTTGACCAGGATGCCAAACCCACAATGACATCCTGGTCGATGGGTTGGTGAAAAGTTTGACCAAACTTGGTCGAAATTGAGATGAATGCATACTTGCATTGGTCAAATTTTCAACCAACCTGCTTTTTTTTTTTTTTTTTAATGAAAATTGGATGCTGTTAATGATGGTATGTCTCTGTCTAATTGAAACAGGGATGCTCTTTCACCATTGTTTAATCTGAAACACCTAGAGCACCTTGATCTCAGCTTCAATAACTTCTCCAGAGTTCCTATCCCTACTAGATCTCCCAAGCTCAAGATTTCACGCTACTTGGACTTAGCATAGGCTGGGTTTAGGGGAGATGTTCCCGCAGACATGGGGAACATCTCTGGGTAAAAGAAAAAACTTGTGTCACCCTTTGGTAAAGGAAAAGGCTAACAAAAGCATAACTATTCACCTTTAATGACATAAAATTGGTATTATTATTTTGAATTTAGAAATGAAGTAAACTAATAAAATATGTAGAAATGGATGAATTTTGGGATTATAATTTTTAATAATTATTTGGAATAGATATATTTTCCTAATTTCTATAGATAAATTTTTAGGTGCTAAAAAATGTTGAAAATTAGGGGTCTAATTCCCACCACAAAACTATAGGCAAATAAACTTATTTCCCTTTCATCTCAAACTATGTTATAGATAATATATATATCTAGAACAATAAAAAATAAAAAGCTTTAGACCTATATTTCCTCTTTTATAAGGATTGAAATTTTAACTCACCTGAAATTGATAGTTTTCATCTCCCACCACATTTTTCAAAACAAATCTATTCTAGCCAAGAGAAAAATTGTGCATTCTAAAAGAGGACTCTCTCCTCTAGAATGTCATATAATTTTTAGATTTTTTTGATATGATTTAATATTTTTTTCTTTCTCAAAACCGACATCTTTTATAGTGTTAAAATATGTGGTTGTGAAATTTTTTAATTTCAATATACTATATCTAATTAAAACACTATAAACTCTACATGAGATTATTCTTGACTTTGAGCTCTATAAATTGGTGTTTATATGTTATTAAAAAAATCATATAAAATAGTAAGAGTTATTGAAATGCCACTTTTCTGAAATAATTTTATTTCTTTAGTAATTGGATACAAACTCATATAAAAGATACATTTAATAGACATTTCCAATTGGAAAAGTGTGAGACCATATATAACTTAGCTATAATGAATTTATCTAGATCATATGTTTTAGAAAAAATGAATTTTAGATAGAAATATTCAAATTCAATCATTCTTGATAAGTTAGCCTAAAAGATGACACAGCTTTGTACTTTTACCCCTCTATTTTGCATCACTTGCACCTCTCTGGACTTGGGTTAAGATTGGTGGACATGTAGAAGTGGAGGGGAAACATGAGAGATTTAAGGGAGCTTATCCTGATAGAAGTGGATATGTCAATAGTGGAAAGAAATGAGTTGGATATGTCATCCAACTTGTTTCTTTTCACTATTGATGGATGACATATCCAACTCATTTCTTTCCACTTTTGACATATCCACTTCTATCAGGATAAGCTCCCTTGAATCTCACATGTTTACCCTCCACATCCACATGTCCACCAATCTCAACCCAAACCTAGAGAGGTGCAAGTACTGCAAAGTAGAGATGTTCTCTATGTCTACGGGAACATCTCCACTAAACCTAGCCTTTACTAAGTCCAAGTAGCGCAAACTCTTGAGCCTCGGAAATCTAGTAGGAATGGGAACTCCAAAGAATTCATTGAAGCTGAGATTGAGGTGCTCCAAGTGTTCCAGATTGAACAATGGTGAAAGAACATCCTCGTCTCGATTAGACAGAGAGATACCATTATCAAGAGCATCCTCCAAACCGTGGAGATCAAGGCGAATAACATGTTGTGTGTGAGGATGGCATTGGATTCCATTCCACTCACAATAGTTGAAGCCATGTCATGGGGTAAGTGCACCAAGATGGTGTAAAAAAAAGTGGACACCCCAAAAAAATAACAAAAATTTCAATAACCCAATTGAGTTATATGAAATTTCAAAAACTAGCTAGGCTTGGTTACCAAGGCTACCAAAAATACATAAAAACCAAACCCGATCGAGTTTTTAGGATGAAAAATCTATTCAAAACCCGATCAGCTTTTGAAGAAATTAAAATTGGCTCCACTCTGGAAGCCATAACTTTCACATCCGGACTTTGATTGACTCCGTTTGAAATGCGTTCGAAAGATATTGAAGAGGTTGAAAAGATTATACAAATAAAATAATAGTAGGAAATTAATAATTTCTTTTCCATCCATTTCAATCAATCATGGTCTAAAATAAGTAGTCATTATTTTCCAAACATGGGGAAAATAGGTGGGTAAGAGTATTATGATAGTTTTTATCTTTATATCATCCCTCTCACTCCCTCTATCCCTTTCTCATACACAAAATAACTCACTCATTCTCTCTCTCTCTCTCTCTCTCTCTCTCTCTCTCTCTCTCTCTCTCTCTCTCTCTCTCTCTCTCTCTCTCTCTCTCTCTCTCTCTCTCACACACACACACACACACACACACACACACATACACATATTCCCTTATCTCTCTTACTCTCTAGCTTACCCCCCCCCCCCTCTCTCTCTCTCTCTCCATATTTCTCACTCTTCACCCTATCCTCTCTCTCTCTAGCCCCTAATCCCTAACTTCCTCCGCTCTCTCTATATCTCTCAATATTATCTCTCCCCTATCTCTCAATCCTAACCATTATCTCCATATTTCTCACTCTCTCCATCCTATCATGCTCTCTCTATCTCTCTCTATCTCTCTTTCACTCTTTCTTATACCATCCCCTCTCTTTCTTCATATCCCCTACTCTCCCTCTCCCTCTCCCTCTCTCTCTCTCTAACCCCTAATCCCTAACTGCCCTCTCTCTCTCTCTCTCCCTGACCTCTAATCCTTGAACTAGGAACTTCACATAGAGAGAGAGTAGGGGATAGGAAGAGGGAGAGGCGATAGGATGAGAGAGAGAGAGAGAGAGAGAGAGAGAGAAGGATACAAAGAGGGAGAGAAAGATAGTTAGAGAGATGAATTGATGGAGAGAGAGATTAGGGGATATGAAGGAGAGAGAGAGAGAGGATAGGATGAGAGAGAGAAAGAGAGAGAGATTAATCAGTGGAGAGAGAGGGATATAGGAGAGAGAGAGAGAGAGAGAGAGAGGATAAAAGAGAGTGAGAGAGAGATGAAATGATGTATAGAGAGGGGCATTGGAGAGAGAGATTAGGGGATATGATGGAGAGAGAGAGAGAGAGAGAGAGGGAGGAGGGATAAGATATATATATATAGAGAGAGGGGGGGGATAAGATGGAGAGAGTGATTAGGAGATAGGAGAGAGAAAGAGAGAAATATGGAGAGATTGAGATAGGATGGAGAGATACATGGGGGTGATAATATTGTGTGTGTGTGTGTGTGTGTGAGTGATTGAGTGAGAGAGAGAGAGAGAGAGAGAGAGATTTTAGGGGTTAGTGAGACAGAGGGGGCTTAGGGATTACTCGATAAGAGACAATTTTTAAGGGTAACAATTTAGCCATAGAGAGAGAGAGAGAGAGAGTTTAGGGGTTAGTGAGATAGAGGGGGTGTAGGGATTACTCAGTAAGAGACAATGCTTAAGGGTAAAAATTTAGCCACACACACACACACAAAGAGAGAGAGAGAGAGAGAGAGAGAGAGAGAGAGAGAGAGAGAGAGAATTAACACTATGTTAGGATTCATGTTTACCTATTGATTATGCATTTTGAAAATAATGGCTACCTGTTTTAGATTATGCTTAATTAAAATTGATGGAAAATATAATTTTGATGACATGGGATTGATTTATCTACATCATGTTGTAGATATCTTCAATATCTTTCCAATGCATTTTGAATAGAGTCAATCGGACTCCGTATGTGAAAGTTATGGCCTTTAGAGTAAAGCCTACTTTTAGTTCTTGAAAACCCAATCGGGTTTTCAATAATCCGATTGGGTTTTGAATGCACTTTTTCACTTCATAACCTGATCAGGTTATGGTTTTTTGATAGCATAGGGAAACGACCCAAAGGCTTGGGAGATTGTTTTCCCTCCATTTTTTTTTCCTTTAGACATTTTTTCATCTTCTAAGATGAATTCTCATCTTTTCCTTCATCAAGTTTTCTAATGGTGAAGTGGGTATCTCGAAAACTACTACCACAATATCACACATCTTCTTAGCTTTCTAACCATATAAATTTTTCTATTTTTGGACAATATTAACAATGCAAACTTTAATTACTTTTACCAATTCCTTGAAATTCCTCATAGACATATGTCTACCATTTTTTTAATAACTTTTTATATACTTAACCAAAACCAATATAAATTATATATTATTGTTCTAAACTTGATTCTATATACTTTTTTAACAAAAAAAATCATTTTTGATTATTTTGATGCAAGTTATGTTCAGCACACAAGTAGGTACCAAAATTTTAGGATGTAGTAAGTCCAATAATTCATCATAATAAAAAATATTCATCATACAATTACAAAAAAATACATAACTTATATATATGACTCTTAACTATCATCCTACTAAAGGGATATGCAAGATACTAAATATAACTTGGTCTTTTGTGTTGCACATGAAAATAGCTATGTTATGTTTTCTAAAAAAATCAGGGACTATTTTTTGTGTGTGTAGTGTTTCACCCACCTAATCTTATCCATTTTGTAAAAACTCTAGTAATTTAGAAAGCAGATTTAGAGTACTAGAATTTATATGTTTTATACATCTTGTCATTTCTAGTGGATGACCCTCAAATGTCTCATCTAAGTGTAGGTTTACCTAATTTGAAAAAAAAGGTGTCCACTTATACCCCCCTTTATGTACACCATCTTGGTGCACTCACCCCATGATTTCAATATTTGATGAGAAGCATCATGAATAGATGCCTTGGAATGCAAAAGGGAATCTCTTTCATGGCCTCCACAACACCAACAATCATTAATGTGCAAGAGCATAACAAAGGCCATAGTTGTCCAAAACATTTTTATCAGATGCCACAAGAAGCTTGTACTTACTTTTCTATGGCAACTTTGACTGTGTGTAGTAAGTAGTTGACTATAGTAGAGAATGCCTTGAATCCCTCTCCTATTCTTTGTATGAAAGCAAGTGCAAAGGAAACTATAGAAACCAGAGAATTCAAAACAAATTCAACGTATTCAAAAATGAACTTTCTATGAATACCAAATGTTCATAAATATGTAGAATTAAGATTGGACATTGAACGAGTAGAATATGTCAAAGGTAAACTAGAAAAAACATGATTGAATCCACACACAAAATAGAGGGTACCTACCATGCTTGATATCATATTCATAAAATGATCTACCCACCACAAAGGTCCGCTAATAAGAATATTCATGTGCTTCTACAATATTGCCTACATATACAAGTCCAAATGTGATTGTACCTTGATCATTTCCCTCTCATACCCTTGCAAATCAAGCCACTTCAACCAAGGAATATAATCCCCAATATTAATACACCCTTGCTACACAAAAGACTCCTCAATCACCTTGGAAATAATCTCCTCTGACTTCTACAATTATTGCAACTCCTGCCACAATAAGAGGCCATGTCATTGTTAGCTTCATCTCAAACCTCTAATTTTCTTTGTGAATGCTATTGATGAAGGGAAATGAGATCATCCCAGAAATCCATCTGAGATCAGTATGCACATCCTGTATACAAAATTTTCTTGTACAACTTCTAATCAGCAAATACAAGTGCATACTACTATGCCATAAAAGCATAAACAGACATAGTTGATTTCCCACAATTAAAACCTTAAAGGAAAGTGATTGCAATTTACCGATCTAAACAAAATTCAGCAGCATTACGACATACAGATTATTACTCTATAATCATAGAACTAGAAGAATGAGACATAATAGAGAACACAGATATGAGTGGGGAAAACCTTTCCAGGTAAAAAACCCCACCCTCCAAACCTTCAAGTTAATGTATTATTCAGCAACACGTTACAATACATTTTCAGCCTTCACATGAAGATTTACATCTTGCTCCATTCTAGAAAAAATCCGGCAGCATAACCCTGTGCAAATATCTTCTCATCTCTCACTCTCACACTACTATTGTACTATTGCATTACAACATGCAATACCCTTTTTATGAACATCTTAAGACCCAAAAAAATGCCCACAAAAGAGTTGGGCGTTTTTCATGGCTCAACCACCAAGAAACATGCACAATGCCACATGTACATCCCATACCAAGAAAAGGGCGTCCATCCCTTGAATAGGCAATGACAGCTTGTCATAGAATCTGCCAAAAATAGCAGTCACAAGAGAAGTGTAAGGGAATCCGTCATACCAACCTATTTTTGGCATATTCTCTTACACACACCAACCACTCTTTCTTGGGTGCCCAAATAGGCCTCATGTCATAAGATGCTCTTACACCTGTCATAGCATATTCCTTAAATAACTCTTACGCATCATAGGAATCTGTCATAACCATTTCAACCATGATCTCCTTCACACACTTCAAGATGCTGACACATGTAAGTGATCAACATGCCAACTAGACATGTACACTCACATTACATATTATTTGCAAAAATACATTTTACAAAACAAATAATAATAAGAATAGGAATTATACAAGGTTGAGACACCTTATTCCTAACAATTGAAAGTATATTGGGTTACAACACTTATATAATCACACAAATAAAAATTGTGCCTTGGGCATTTTCAGACATCTAAGCATCTTTAGTCTTGGAAGATAATTGAATAAATGTCAAATTTTGAATTTAATTTATCTATCATCCTGTATATCTTCGAAAATCAAGATTCTCACATCGTACAACTTAGTTTACACAATATACTATAACATAATATTAATGCTTATAACAAGTGAAATTTTGCATACCAAGTCATAGTTAGAGATAATAATGAAACAATTCTTCTTGCAATGACCTAGTCCACAATCAAGTCTCTATAATTATCTTTACAAAAGTATCATATAGAGTGAAAAAAAAGTCCAGCTCTCATCTTCCATTGGTTTTATGGAATATGAAAAAAAATTCTAATAACCAAGTAAATGTAGCTATCTGAAATTAAGATACTATGAATGATTGCTAACTTAAGGTGGGTCTTCATGAACAATGCTACAACCATACATCAAAAATAAGTTATGCAGAAAAAAAATATTTTTCAAACGAAATTTTTTACAAAGAACAAAAAAAAAGACAACCCATTGCACCACATACCTTTTCTCAATAACTTCCAATCGCTCCTCCCTTTGGCTCCCATCTATTAGCTCCCCAACTTGTAAAGTATTGCACATAAGCTTAACTTTTGACCAAAAGATGTTGATTTCAATCATAAGCTTAGACATATGTAGTCTAAAAGACAAAAGAAATAAAAAATCCTAATTAATGAAAATAGTTAACGAGCACTAGAAGTAGAGGTTTTTTCTCTCCCATCATTCAACTTTGTGTAGCCTGCTGACATAATGACCTTATTCATTAGTTCTTGAATTGCAAATGTGTATCCTGAATGTTCATGATATATAAATTAAGGATACACAACCTATATATTTGTGACACCTAAATAGGAGGGACAAATCCTAATTTAAACCCAAAAATAGGTGGAAAGAATTACTACAAACACCAAGCTTGTCATTCATCATGGCCTAACTCTTAGTTCTTTTCTCATTTCACCCAATCCCCATTTTGCTTACTCTATATGTAAAAAGTATTTTGTCAAGCCATAAGGTACAATTTACAACCCTACTGCTTTGTGAGAAAGACAACAAATAATTTCACTTGAATTAAGAAACATAAATGGCTTCCAAAAATACCTCTAATTCTAATTTTTCATTTATTGCATTCTATAATTTACATTTTAGTTCTTCCTAAGACTTTCGTAACACCTTCTTTTACTAAAAAATTAGTATATGCTTTTGTTGTCATGATTTTTCTGAATATTCTGAAACCTTTCACTCATTTCACCAACCTCAAGTTGTAATCTTTCTCTATCTGACTCTGCTTCTTGCATTCTCTCCTCAGCTTGAATGCTAGCAACTTGAAATATTATAAATTTTGAATAAGATTAACAAGCGATGGCAATCATCATTTATGAAAAAAGAACCTACAGTCCTTAATGTGAATTATTCCAATCAAATATAAAATGAAAAAGTTACTTTGAAATTATAAAATGTTGCTTCAAATTGCAAGTGCAAATATTTCAACAACCTCATTCATTGCATCTCCAAACTTGGTCTTGCCTACCTTAAACTTCCTAGTTCCTATAGTATCTTTTGTATGTCTAGTAAAGTACCTAAAGAAATAGAACATGGTCAATATATGAAATGCATGAAAATGAAAAAGACAAATAATTTATAATAGAATAGTTTAAGGTACTTTTACTTACCTTATAAAAAGGACAATTAATACAAAAACTCCAATTGTGAGTCCAACCTTTCCAATAAATGTGGCAACACCATTTAGGTGAACTTGTTGTAACAGTAACCATTTTTGTGTGTTCAAAATTTGAGCATAAAACTAACATAAGTGAATAGACATAATGGATAATTTGATAAGTCGGGAAGTGTCTAGGACAAAACTTGTAGTGGAGTCTTTTCCCTATTATCCTTTGATATACTCACCATTAAAACACCCCACTTAGTATTTAATCCTACTCTAGTAACCTATGATAAGTTATTAAAATATGTCAATTGATTTTTCCATAGCCATCTACCACGTTACATCCAAAAATCAAAAATGGATTTGTTTTATCTTTGTGAACCTGCAACCAAAATAGAGAGTTAAGCCAATGATAATATCCCAGCAATTGGCATCAAAAACTTATAAGATATCTATCACCTCAAAAACATGTCATTGACACAACATAAGAGAGATTTGCATAAAAAAATTATTTCCCTAGTCATGTTGGATTCATCAATTGACAAGGAATTCCCTTCAATTAGAATGTGATCTGCAGGGACCTGAAAAAAAAAATTTAAAATGTTTAAGAAAGCAATAATTCATTTCTAAAATAGACTAATAAAAGAATGTATAGGATAACAATGCTAGGAAATTTACATATATACCTACTCACCAATATTTAAAGGTAGAACATCACCAACAAGAAAATAAAAAATGGAAACTTTAAATCTTCTCCCCCCTCATATAACTTGAACATGTAATGTAAAGTACTATCAAATCAAAGAAACTGATAGTAGAACAAAAAGAGAGAGAAAAACTTGTCTATTGGTGAAATACAAGATTGAGGAAAATAGCAACAAGATATATCTGTGTAGTTGAATGTTCCTTTTTTCTTCATTTAGATTTTGGAGCTCTTGAGACTGTTGGTAGTCACTAATTGATGCAAACAAAAAAGACAAGGCACATAATAATTTGTAAAATATAACACAATGCTAAAAAAAAAAGAAATTTTCATGTGAATACTAGTTCTTGAAAATGGTTTTCCATATAACATAAAGTAATTGGAGATAATGTTAGAAAAGAAAACTTTGTTAAAGAAGAAATATAGCTTTAGGTAACAAAAAAAATTCCACACCCTTTATAAAATTTAAGACCTCAATTTTGACTTCTAAATCAATTCATAAGATCTTTGATTTTTTGAGAAAGATTTTCTACATATGAAAAGTAGCAAGCACATAGATGAACAAAAGCATTCCAAATATTTCTAGCAAAAGAAAAAGCTAAAATATGTAGAACGAAATCTTACCTGTGACTAAAAATTACAAGAATAACAAAAAAAGTTATACTTCCACCATCATACCACCCTTCCTTGATGCCCTACATGTTGCAAAGTGAAAATGTGTTGCTAACTTCAATGTTTCGAAAGAGAAGGATATTTAGCGATATTATTAGGAGAAATACAAAAGGTGAAAAATATTATATGGCTTACTTCAGTTAAAGCCTACATCTACCTTGGTTGATTGTTGTCATGAGGGTAAAAAACATCATCGTCACTCATCCTTAAGTGTGAGGATGTTATTTTTTAGAATTTCAATGCCCATGCAGTATTGTAAGCATCTTCAAAGATAGAGATGGCATTACTTTCTCTTCTTCACAATGGTGGTGGTAGGGAATCCCTTAATGAGCCATCAATTCATGAAGCCATCAAAGTCAAAGGACATTTTTGGGAAATTTTCTATGTTACATTGGCCCAAAAGATACAAGTGTTGGCATTCATTCTAATTAAGTCTTATAAGAAATATGCATTCATTTGCATATGTTTATTAATATAAGAACTTCCAATTATAAGTAGATACTAAGATAATTGCTAGTAATAACACCAAAACAAATCTAGAATTACACGTGATAATTTTTTGTACAAATTCAAGGCTCAAAACATTAAGACAATTTTGATGTACACCTAATATATAATGCACACCTTACTATGAGCACCTCTAGTTAGTTCCAAGGTACTAGAGAGATGATTGAAAAATGGCCATGAAATTCTGGTATCAATTTGTAGAGCCTTTTGGTTTAATTTCCATGTCTGCAATATTTAATCAATTAAAAGAAGCAGTGGTAAAGTGATCTTCAGAAGATAAAAAAGATGAAATGAACATATTAATATAATACCATGCTCATAGTGAATAAGAAAATATCACAATGTAGGCCACACGATGATAGCATATAGTTGTGCATTTTGGAAAAGTTAATCTTAAAAACCTTTGGAAGAATCAGAATATAAGGCAAAATCATAGCTTCTACTTCTTTCAACCAATTTGGATATTGGACTAAGAAACTCGATGATGCTAGTTCAAGGCATAAATCTACAACACCATAAGCTTGTTTTTTTGATGCTTTGGAGCCTTCAAAGACAAATAATATCAATAATGTGACTATTTAAAAAAAAATAGGTAAGGTACAAACATTCAATATATCAACTTTTTTTCAATAATTTATTAGCATTCCATGTGTCTTAATGAGTATAATATCCTTGAGCCAAAGATAAAAATAGTTAGATGGGGCAGTAGGAGCTTAGAGAGTCATGTTGATGGGCTTAAAAAGATACACCGTGCAGACTTTGCTACTGGAACAAAACCTAGTGAATACAATAGAACATTGTGTAGACTTTGTTGAGGGATAAAAACCTAATGAATACAATAGAACAGTAGTTGAAGGAAGCACAAGTATCGAGATCAAGATTATATTGCTTGGTAACTAAGCTAAAGATGATCAAGAATAAATTTGTACTTTGGAACAAGAATCACTTTGGTAAGAGTTTTGAAGCAAAAGAAAGGATAGAGTAGGAAATTGAGGAGCCTAAAAGAGTAGTGATTGATAAAGGAATGGACATGGAACTCTATCTCAAAGAAAAGAAACTATTAGCTAGTTAGGAAGATATCCTTGGTATGTTAGTTTGAGCTTCACTCGGTTTCGAGAATACTTTAATATTCTCTACTTAACAAGGCTAACCACGTGAAGGTGGAAGCTCATCTAGCCTCAACCCCCTCCCCCTAACATCAATCTAAATTCCCCATTATCATCTAATTACATACTTCATTCATTCATTCATCCATTTATGAAATATAACATTCAATCAATACAATCACATAAAATTCATTAATACACAATACTAATCAAAACTTCATTAACACATAACAATATTCATTAACATGACATGAAATCAATATTAATACACAGCATTCATAGATAATTACTTAAATGAATGTTCTTTCATTATCTAACAAAGTTTATCAAACAAGGTTTATCAAAGAGCATTTTTAAAAATTCATTTTTTTTTCTTAGCTCTCTTAAGGTAAAGGCTGATAGGAGCATCAATATCTTTCTCATTCTCCTCCTCTTGTGGCACATGTAATGTCAAATTATGATGCCTCCACCCGTTTTGAGGAGCAAGAGGCTATTGCACTAAAGGGGGCTCTGTTGCAATAACAAGTAAATGGGTTAAATTGGCATACTCTTTTTCTTTTTTTAACTGTTACAAGTATTTAATTAACTAGTAGAACATAGCATGTTTTTTTCTTACCTAAAAATGCCACATTATGTACATAACATTTTGATCTGCCACCACCTCAACATGTTGAACACTTGGAACATGCTCCACTCCTTCACCATGATGTTCAACATGCTCTAAAATATTCAAAAAAATGTACACGTCAAATTGCAATTGAAGATGTTAAATTGTATTCATAATTGTGTAATTAATTTCGAATAGAAAAGTAATATCTCCACCACTATGAATCACATCATGAATTTCAACATGAATAGATTTTGTGATAGGATATGAAAGCTTTAGTGAAATGTTATGTGCATTGTTATGCAGTCAATTTGTGTTGGAAACTAACACCAAAAATGAAATTTCTCAACTATTTAGTTTGATTTACTTTTTGTTTGACCAATTTACCTGTGTCTCATTTGGTGCACCATATTCTTGAGTATGGCTTTCAGATTCTTGGCATAAGCGCGTAGCCATGACTTTATAGCCTTCCTTCATAGTAATTTTTTATCTTCATCTATGGGCTCTACATTGAATTATGTGCCCTATATATTTTCTTAATATTGTTAGTTTTGCATGTATGATTTGATTAAATAAAATTGTTTGCAACATCATATTAAAAAAATTATATGAAATTTTATTGTTGCTACTTAAAAGTTGAGACTAAGGATTCATATAACCACCAAAACCAAGTTTGTGTTGGCCAACCTTTTGTAGTCTTTGATGTGTCTTGCAGTCTATGAAAAGTTTGAAACATGTTAGATTATATATTTAAAAATATCACTAATTAGTGCATGATTACATTCTACATAATACTATCATGGCATACCTTCTTTTTCCCTTTTCTGGTTCATTTCCTTTATCACGTAGCCTTATCTCTTTTGCATCCTCTATTATTTCATTCCACTCAATCACTAGAATCATAGGAGGATGGACGTACTTTGTGTTATCCTTTAGATCCCTTCTATATTGGTCCCTCACAATTTTTATATGTTTGGATGCTCTTTTGAGAAGTAGGGTAGTGTCAAAAAAAAAATTTACCAAAAAGGTCCTAAAAAGATGAAATGAGATGATTTTTTATTTTAGGGCCCTATTCATTCCACCTTTTTTTAAAATAAAACTATTAGATCAATAACTTTGATATACTACAATAAATGGAAGAAAAGAAAATTATTGTAGTAATTATATGAAATTGCATACCTTTTACATATGGTGGATCCAAATAGCTTCAATGTCACATCAAAAAGATGATCAAAGAATACATCATTTCCTATAAAAATATCATGGGATTATTAGTCCAAAATGAGTTATATATAAGTAAACTACAATTACACTATAAATAATAACAATTATAAAGCACCTAGAAGCTTTCATAATTTTAACGGAAAGATAGTTTTCTTGTTCAGCAAAAATGTCCACGCAAATGAACTAGTACTAGTCACATAGACTACTCTAGGAAATGGTTCAACTTCAGTAGTAATTTTCTCTGTTGTTCTATCAACTGAAGGTCTATCTATTACTACACAACATAGGTCCATGGGTATAAAATCCACCTAGTGGAACCCAATATTTTGTAAATATATGTTTCACCTTCTTGATTGCTTTCATTAATTATTTCTTATATGTTCTAAAAGGTTTTATGAATAAAATAAAGAATCACTTATTGCATCTATTTGTGTTTTGACAGAAACTGGTTATTTATTGCTCAAAATAGAGGAACTTATTGCTTCTAGGGTTCTCTCATCATGTGGCATTATCCATTGATCAATAAAGGTTGTGATTCCATTTGAATTCATGGAGATATCATTATTTTTAAGGTTATTTCTATACCTACAATGATAAGAAATTAGATTTCAGGATACATTGCAGGATTGAGTTTCAATGGTTTGAACTCTAGCATGGTGTCACTATAGGCAATAGCAATTAGGTTCATTGCTGAGCAGAGAAGGTTCAAAGAAGACATAGCGATGAGTGATAGAGTTATCACTATACTTTATAGCGATGTGTTTGAATGATGAGCGGAGAAGGTGCCATTTTGATATGCCAATGAGCGATAAGTCTTTGGATTTCATTGTATATTATAGCGATTAAAATCTATCACTAAGTGGTGAGAGTGCAAAATCTTTTGGCGATCAGCGATAAAGGTTTGGATATCGCTAAATCCTACAATGATTATTGCTAATTGAAGCAATAGAGGAGCAGTCTAGGCGATCAAGGATGAGATGATGTTATTGGTATAGCTTGTGATGATCATTGCTAATTGAGAAAATAAGCTTTTAGACATAGTGAATAGTGATAAAACAAGGTTATCATTATATTTTATAGTGATCATCATTGATTGAGGTATTGAAAAAAGGCTTTGGTGATTAGCAATAAGGTTTTTGTGATCATTGGAGGATATGGCGATCAAAGACTATATTATTAAGAAGTTATTGATGTATGTTATGTCGATAAAGTATGATCGTTGATCATGCTTGGTGTAATGGAGATATAATGATCAGTGATGAGCTATGGAATATCGACCTATATTACAGTGATTCTTTTTGCCATAATCAAATTCAAAGATTTATAATCACCATACCTAACAGAGAAAAATTATATCGAGGATTGCAATTGAGGGGTTTGCATTGTAGCAATGAGTGATGGTGTTATCATTAGTATTATAGTGATGGGCACAAAGTTAAAATAGTTTGCTACTTGAGGAATTTAATTATGGTGATCAAGATACTCATATGTTCATATCACTAATGACTATAATGATGAATGTTTGAATATATTTTATCAGGTGTAGAAATGAGTGCATGAGATGACCTCTAACAACCAATTCATTTGCTACAACAAAAAAAAAGGGCTTTATGTTTCAATTCGTGTCAAAAGTAAATGCATGAATGTAGCTTCTTTTTTTAATAAAAGGGTAATCATTATAGTGTTATGGTCACAAATTCTCATAAGTGAGCTAGTAAAGTTAACATTTGTGTTCAATCTTTGCAGAAGATTTCTATTCAAAAAAGTATTAGGAATAGTCATGGAGAACTCTAGTTCTATTCAAAAAAAGGAAATCAAAGAAGGTTAAGAAGGTGAAGGCTGAAAAAAAGTAGAAAGTTGATGAGGTGCCGCCATGAAAATTAAATGAGGATCTCATTGAACAAATGGAATTTGTAGGCCCCAAATCTAGAAGAGGCAAATTTTCTTCCCCAAACAAGGTGGAAGACAAGTACAATGAGGTTGGAGATGTATGGACTCATACTAGAGGCTATGAGTTTTTCCTATATCATTATGTGAGAAGAAATTATAAGGCACCCATATGTCATCCTTGGGAGATGAATTTGGGAAAATTAACAGTGGCTAATGTATTCTTGAATGTGAGTTGCTCAAGGTCATTATGAGAAAATATAATGTTGAGGATAGATGTATGTATGACAAAGATAGGGAAAAAATCATAAAAGTATCTATTGAATCCTTGAATGAAGCATTTAGAGTCACTGATGGCCCGACAAAGAAATTGTCTTTCACAAAATTGAAAAATGAATATGAACAGTCAGATATATCATACATGCAATGGAAGTTGATGTTGCATAAGATAAAAAATGAGCCTTTGACATTAGCAGATGGGCCTCCTTTCAATGTCAAATTGTTTAAGACATACTTAGACATGACTTATCAATCATGCAAGCAAGTAGGGGGAGTGGAAGCACCTAATTTGATGGAGTTTGGCCCAATAGTGTTAGCATCAAATGTGCAGATGTTGGAACCAAGACCCTATGATTATATAGAGTATGTTGTTGAAAATATTTATACTTGTTTTGTTAATTTTAATGATGCAGAATGCCCTACCTTTAAGCACTATTCATTATTTATGCACATAGTGTTCTATTTTGGACAAATGAAAGGATTATGGGGTCAGAGTTTAAAGTTGAATTTAGGAGAGTCCAATGGGAATATGAAACTAGTTCAAATGTGGACATCAATATGGGATTATAGATTAAATACTTAATTTTATCTAAAATTTGAATATCACTATGTGCAACCTTTGTATACACTATTTGGACACCACTCTTTCCCTTCAATCAGCCCTAACATCAAAAGACTCTTAAGACCCAAGGACAATGGGCTAGGTGAGAAGATTAAGTATAATTGGGGAGACTTGTATGTTTATGACTATTTCACTTTTGTAAGAGTGTTTGGATTTGAAGGGAGATCATACAGATTTCCTGCATCAATACCTGATTGGATTGCTTATTTGGAGATTGTTAGGCAGATGTTAGAGTCTAGCAAGCAGTATTTTGGAGGTAAGCAAAGAAAGAAATCTTTCCTTCCTATGGCCTTATCATTTGGAGATTTTACTATTTTTTTAACCAAGTCATATGATAAGATATAAGAAAAACTACAAAATGAGTATCATATGTATATCATGGATTCTTGGAGTCAATATGATCTAGAAGGATACATTCATGTATGTAGAAAATCACAAAAGTTGGGTGATTACATTCACCATGGAAATGAGTATGAAGAAAGTTTGAAAAACATGGAATTGATTGAAGTATGACAAAAGATTGAGGAACAAGAAAGGGAAATGGAAGAACGGAGGTAGAAAGCCAAGAAGCAATTCAAAGAAGAAATTCAAAGAGTTCTAGATTCCCCTATTCAAGTTTCCAGAACTATAGAAAGGCCAGTACTTCAACCTGTGGAACATGATGTGCAAATACTAAAGGGGGTAGATGCCTAGAAGGATGAGAGACTTTTAGATTCTAGCAAATTTGTGAATGATGATGCTTTCATCAAATCCAAATAATTTATAGCTGTACTGTATAAACACATAGGTAAACTATTGAAGTAGAGTATCCCTAATATCTCTCTTGAGAATGAGCAGGAGTTAATGCCAAATCTAAAAGAAGACATTAAGAGAGAAGTTGAACACATGACTCTAACAAAAGGGAGACAATTGTTGAATGAGGCATGGATAATGGTTCTACCTAGTTGGGACTTAAGTGCATCATATATTTTTGACGTTTGATCAAGTTAGGCAAGCAAGATATGAAGTTGGATGTGCAAGGAGTTAAAGATGCTATTATTGGATCCCAATTTGTTGAGGATGAAAAATATATGTTGCTTTGGGCTTTATATCTACCGCATAAGAGGCCACAAGTCATCGATGTTGATCAGGCATTTGGTTATTTAATGACATTAAAAGTTGGTGTCACAGACCTAAACAAACTTGTAGGCATGCAAGTAGATCTTGCAATATTCAATCAAGTGTTAAGAAGGTTACTTTTGAAAGAGATAATTGGAAAGCTATGTATGAATATTTATTGAAAATAGGATAGCCTCGGATGCAACCAAGGATACAATCATTTGATGATGCCCTAATGTCTAGATTGAAAAGGTTGCAAGAGGAAAATGCTAAATTGAAAGATATCTCAATGATCAGAAGGGAGGTCACTAATACCATGATTATAAATAATTTCCAGAAATTGCTAGTTAAATTAGGTCAAGTTTGGGATGCTTATAATGTGTATAAACCTCAGGCACATAGACAATGAGATATATAAGAAATTGGTTAAAGAAAGAGATATTATCAAAGAGGACTAAGATATAAAGGAGGCTAAGAAACTAATCAGAGATCATATTGTGTATTCTCAAGAATTCAAGGTTTCTTTCAGAATAATGGAGGAATTAGTGATAAAGCATGGAGTTGTATCTTGGTACAAAGAAAATAGTGACATCATTAGCCGAGATAGATGGATGGATACATGCCATGTGATGTAGAGGGAAGCCCTAGAAGCAGCACAAAATGATGATCTGAAAATGACAAAGGCTAGCATGCAGATAGAGTGTATGTTTGAGATTGAAGTCAAAGCCCAGGAGATTATCAACGATGCAGATTTGGAAAAGGATGAATAGTATGCTCAGGCTATGAAATGATTTGATTGAATCATCATCATCAAAATTAGCAACATAAAGCCTTCTATTTTATAAATATGCTTAAAAGTGCATTCAGTCTAACAACAAATGACCAACCTAGTTTATGTGGAATGCCAAAGTAAAACACTTGCTCTCATTGGCTTGGAAGAACATAGGGTTCATCTCCAACTAGCTCAAATGACCTTGTATTAATCATTGTAAATCCACTATCATGTTCAATAGAAGTCCTATCAAAATCATTTCGATTCAGCTATAACTTGTACCATTTGATGACAAATAGAACTAATTTGAATGAATTAAAGTTGCACTCAATTATATCATCCAAAATGCCATAGTATAAATTTTTAGATTGTTGAGGATGTATATCATTTCTAGACAAAATATTGGTGACCTCAAAGACTGTACTTATCCTAAAATCACAAGTTTTCTTCATTTCGTCTAACTTTTTTATGCAAGATATATGACCATAGTAGTACATAGTTTTGTGGTGTTTGATTTAAAATTATTCAAACATGTCAAGATTATTTGCATTGATCTATGAGTTGATATTAAACTTCTAGGTCATGATTAGTAATCTTCTACATACCTTTCTATCTCTTAAACCATATGCTAGATCAAGTACCATTGGCATAATATTAGAATCTTCATTATGATGAGCTTCTTTAACCAATGATGCAACATTTTCCCATGTTAATAAGTGACCATTTTCTTGAGACTATTGAATCCATACCCTCGTCCAATCAAGATTGTTTGCAATATACAAATGTAGTGCATCCCACTCACGATCAACTATAAAGAAAATAACTAGACCAGTTTGAAAAAACTTATATTGATGATGGATAAGAATTTATTAACTACAATAACATCTTATAATTACTTCTCACTCTCCTCAATCTACCTTTCCTCATTAGGTACTCCCTTTGAATTTGTTAATAAAGTTGGAATCCCAAATGTAATCTATATGGATATTTGTTCCAAACTTTAGAAGATATTCACTAATGTACACCATGGTCTAGTATACCATATATCCTTCTACATTAGAACCCTTAGGATGTGGTCTTTGTTGAACCAATCTCTTCATAAATTTCAAGTACCTCTCAACCATCCACATTGACCTAGTTTGTACAGGTCCACATAATTCAATCTCCTCAAGTTGATGTATCAGGTAGTGTTCTTGAGCATTGAAAAAAGTTGAAGGTAGACTTTTTTGCATTTCACACATAAGCTATGGAATTTTTCTCTTCCAATATTTTATATTTTTTTTATCAATTTCTTTATATGATAACCACCTAAAAAAGATTCAACATGAAAGAACATATAAATAGATTTTAGATAAAACTATACAATAAATTACATAAAAAGTAAAGAAAGTCACAAATATAATATATGTGCAACAAATCTAAGAAATAACACTTTAACCTGATGTATGTTCTAAGATCATATATAACTTTTTCAATACTATTGTTAAATTGGTGTGGGAGGGATAGATGTAGGATGCACTGTAATCATTAAAAAGTGACCATTTCAATATATTATGAAGTAATACAATAGGTAGTACATGCAATTTTATAAATATATTGTAAATAGAGAACATGACTTACTATGATCAAGGTATGCCAATCATGTGTTTTCAACCCTAGCCTAAAATCACCTTTCTTTGATACAAGACTTCTTATATTTGCAGCAAGTCCTATGGGAAATTTTGACTTATTATGACTTATTTTAATGCATTACTTTGTTGCTCTGTTAATAACCAAGGAAGGGCACTCGTATTTATGCGGTCTCTATTGCTATTTGATTCAATGAAATCTTTAAATGCGTGATTGGATTCATGAATGTCATTATAAATTTTGGCAATTTTTTCTCTATCATGCCTTTCATCCAATATTTTCCATAATGTCTTTGTTACATTCTTTCCAATACACATAGCATCAAACAAATGCACAATTGGGAGATCCTTGTAGTATGGTAACCTACTAAATTGAGTAGGCTAACTTTTTATTCCTCTAGGAAGTTGGTCATTGATGCCTTGATAACCTACATGAGAATCAATTACATCAATACTAAATAAAAGGAAATATCAAAATATAAATTTCAAACTTCAAATCACAAATTAACTACAACATTTGGGGTCAAATTGCAATGACATTTTGCGATGACGGTCTAGTTTGTGGTGATTTTCATGTTTTTTTTACAAGTTTTCCAGACATCATCACAATACTATTGTCAGAGTCATAATTGTGACATACATGTAACTATAAACAAAAAAAAAAAGGAAAACATGACATAAATCATTCCCTATTTGTTTTGATTGTGGAGAGTTGCACGCAAAAGAAGGTAGAGAGCTCCAAATAAAAGTTAGAGAGTTGCATGCAAAAGAATTTGGAGGGCTCTGAATGTTTTCATTCCCTTGTGCTTGGTGAATTTTTTTCTTATGATATCCATTCATTTCATTTTTGTATCTTTTCTCTATGTTTCATTTTCATGCACTTGCTCTGCAAATTGGTTGTCATGCCCTTGTCATCTCTGCGATTTTGATGTCATACCCTTACTCTATAATTTTGGTGACATGCCCTTGCTCTGTGATTTTGGTGTCATGCCCTTTCTCTATGGTTTTGTTTCCATGTTGTTCCCTTTCTCTATGATTTTATTGTCATGTTGTGCCCTTGCTTTGTGATGTCATTGCCATGCCCTAGCTCTGTGATTTTCTTCAAGGGTTATGTAAATGTTGGTTTCTTTTCCTTCGAAACATGTATCTCTTTATATCTCCTTCTGAACATGTATATTTAGAGATCTTTTTTAAGGTGATTATTACATATTAGCACAACAGAAGAATTGATCCAGCTGCATACATATTCCAAAATCCAAATAATAAAACAATAAACCTCACTCAACCCCTGCTAAGCGACTTACCTCAAGATCCTCCACAAAAATAATGCAGACCAGGAAAAATGGGCAAAGTTCACAAGAATTTTTACAAAAAATATCATAACAGATATCTTTAGAAAGAAACTAGCCATAACTAGTTCAATAGATCTAGTTGTTGATTCATTGGGTTGATTACAAATTCATGTAGAGCTTTCATCATATTAGGTACAATAAAATGAGCAATCAGCTATTCCCAGCTAGCAAGATCAAATACAGTTTTCCAAGGTGATAAAATTGCATATGAAAGGAATTTAAGAATAAATTCAGTGAAGAGTTGAGTGTAAGGAGTTGCAAGTTTTGCTTCTGTATAAATGCCATAACCACGAGGCTCATTCCCTTGCAAAAGCCTCAAGACCTCTAAACCATGCAAAGGATGTCGAAGTGGCTCCCAACCTTGAAACACTCTTATAGGAATTTGATATTTGGAATATAAATTCTCAAAGACACTTGCAAGGGATTCCAATGTCATAGTACCTACAACAATACTTTCCTAGATTCTATCCAGTGGCTCCCATAATATCCTCTATGTTGTCTACTTGTTATTTTTGTCATGCAGTCTCTTTCTAAAGTCATTCCTTCTCCTTCTCTTTCTAAAGCCGCTCCTTCACCTTCACTCTTATCCCTTAAATTTTGATTATCAAACTTTTGAACATCTACCTCTACCTTATCTAAAATCAACTTCACATTGTTTTCTAACTCTAGCATAGGTGTTTGATCATCAATAGCTTTCATTTCAACATTCAAGTTTTCAAGATTGGTCAACACCCTCACTTGAGGACCTCTCATACTTTCGATACTATTTTGACACCATGTTTTTGCTTCTAAGCTAATAGTTGTTCAGTTACATTTTCTTGTAAAACATTAGTTTTGTTGAACAATTGTAAACTCTTAGAAAGTGCATTATTATTTTCATGTATGTATGTATATATAATAATGAATAATAATAATGCTTTCATGTGTGTCAAAGTAATAACTAACATTGCCATTGGATCATATAATAATGAAGTAATCAATTTAGTTAGTCAACAACTACACCAATTTAACTGTTCTTTCCAATGTCATAATATCTTCAAATGTATTTTCTTGTAGAACATTAATTTTGTTGAACAATTGTAAACTCTTAGAAAGTGCATTATTTTTTTCATGTATGTATGTATATATGTATGTGTGTATGTATATATGTATGTATGTATATGTGTGTGTGTGTGTGTGTGTGTGTGTGTGTGTGTGTGTGTGTATAGAGAGATCTTGTGGATTGTGTAGAGTTGCATGCGAAAGAGGGTGGAAAGCTCTGAATGAGGGTGGAGAACTCTGAACATTAGTGGAGATCAATGGAGATCTAGGATTTTGTTGCACTTCCCTTGTGATCTTTGTGCCCTTTCTCTATGATTTTCTTCAAGGGGTGAAGAGGTACCTATGTAAATTTTCTTTTCTTTTCCTTCTAAACATGTATCTCTTGTTCATATATAATAGCTTTGGTTAGATTCAAGGATAATTGATTATGATGATTGTATGCATATGTGCGTGTATGTATGTAAATCAATTCACTATGTGAACTACTTTACATGCATACACACACATTTGCATAGTGCTTGTGCTAAATTAAATTAATCATTCATGTCTTCAATTCACACAAGCAATTATCCTTGCATTCAATCAAATTTATTCATACCAAATTAAGTATGCATAAATTTTACTTATAGATTATATTATCTCTTGGTGATTGAGTAAAGATCATAAATTTTTACTTATAGATTATATTATCTCTTGGTGATTGAGTAAAGATCTTGTGCATAATATTGTCCAGGTAATGATCAAGTGCGTTCACATTAAGTCATAATAGGATCGAGCAAATGATCTATTTATGTTACTTCATACTTTTTTAATTAAACATTTTGTTTAACATGCTCATCAATACTAGAATTATACAACTATAGCTAGTACTCTTGTTTATTTTATTTAATCACATACATTTAAGACTATTATTTTTCTTAAGATTAGACTATATATTTGTTATCACTAAAACACAAATATAGATCTCTAATAATTATCTTTTTTTACTTTCAAGATCTTCATATTTAACATGAAGAGTTTCCACTACTGGATAGTGGAATAGCCACAATGAGGAGCCACATAGCTCATGGCTTTTTCCACCAGATTATATTTTTATTCTATTTTTGTCCTTCAAAAATATTATACGTGAATGTTCTTCTGATTTTCCATATATTTAATAATTTTTCGCTTGTCCTGACATCAATCGTAATGATAGACATGTCAATTTTGATCATCCCACTTTCAAAGTTGATTCCTTATCAAATTAATGGAACTACTTGCAACTAACACCCTAATTTTTTTCAACTTGCTCAATTAGCCATTCACACAACCATCTTCCTCCTACCCCACCATCTAATCTTATGTAAGTCTCTCTCCTCTAAAGACCCAATACATGGAGCCATTATCATCATGAGTGGACTCACTCTCCTCAAACGAATTCAATCAAAACTATTCATACCAAACTTAGTATGCAGAAATTTGTACATACAAATTATATTATCTCGTGCTGATTGAATAAAGATCAAATATAGTTTTCCAAGGTGATAAAATTGCATATGAAGATGTATATATGTATGTATGTATATATGTATGTGTACATGTATGTATGTATATATGTATGTATTTTTATATGTATCTCTGCATCTTGGCATGCCCTTGTGATCAACTACACGGGGAAATATAAGGGATACATGTTTAGAAGGAAAAGAAAATAACATTTACATAGGTACCTCTTCTCCCCTTGAATAAAATCATAGAGCAAGCACTACTACATTTTGGCCCGAACACGACAAATTACACTGCCATCACAATGTCACCCTAAACGTTGTAGTGAGTTGCAAAGGGCACAAAGATCACAAGGGAATGACATGGCAATGAAATCATAGAGAAAGTGAAAGGAGATCACAAGGGAACAATAATGAAATGCAGAGATCACAAGGGAACAACAACAAAATCCTAGATCTCCACTGATCTCCACCAAGGGAACGGCGAAAAAATGTAGAGACCATAAGGGCATGACAACCAAATGTTGCAAACACAAGGACACAACAATGAAATATCCACCAATGTTCACAACTCTCCACCTTCTTTTGCACGTAGCTCTCCACAGTCAAAACAAATGGGGAATGATTTATGTTGTGTTTTCTTTTCTTTCTTTTTTATATGTAAAATCAACTTTACATTGTCTTATAACTCTTTCATAAGTGTCTGATGCTCGATAGCTTTTATTTCAACATTTCAACATTCAAGTTTTCAAGTTTCCTCTTCATTATATAGTCCTTTCCACCCTAAAAACCACTTTGTTACTTCATTAAAATCAGGACGTAAACAAAGCCAATGATAAAATAAAGCCCATATTCCAAAATCCAAATAATAAAACAATAAAACTCACTCAACCTATACTAAGTGACTTAGTTCAAGATCCTTCACAAAAATAATGTCGACCAGGAAAAATGGACAGAGTTTGCAAGAAATTTTAGAAAAACATATCATAGCAGATATTTTTAGAAAGAAACAAGCCATAACCTAGTTAAATTGGTCTAGTTGTTGATTAGTTGGGTTGATTACAAATTCATGTAGAACTATCATCAAATTGGGTACAATAAAATGAACAATCAGCTTTTCCAAGCTACCAAGATCAAATACAGTTTTCCAAGGTGATAAAATTGCATATACAAATGTACATATGTATGTATGTATGTGTATATATATGTATGTATGTATGTATGTATGTATATATATATATACATATACATATATATATACATATATATATATATACATATATATATATACACATATATATATACACATATATATACATACATATATACATATACATATATATACATATATATATACATATACATATATATACATATACATATATATATACATATATATATATATATACACATATACATACATATATATATATATACATATACATACATATATATATACATATATATATATATGTGTGTGTGTGTGTGTGTGTGTGTGTGTGTGTCTGTGTGTGTGTGTGTGTGTGGAGAGAGAGAGAGAGAGAGAGAGAGAGAGAGAGAGAAGAGATTATGGAGATTAGTAGAGATCTAGGATTTATATATGTATATATCTGTGTGTGTGTGTGTGTGTGTGTGTGGAGAGAGAGAGAGAGAGAGAGAGAGAGAGAGAGATCTTTTAGATTATGGAGATTAGTAGAGATCTAGGATTTTGTTGATGTGCCCTTGTGATTGCTTCATTTCATTGTCGTGCCCTTGTGATCTATGTATATGTATGTATGTATGTATGTATATAAATAGAGAGATATTGGCACAACAAAAAACCAATAAAACTCACTCAACAGGTAGCATGGCCATGGGTATTGTCACCATTGGTTTGAGTAAAGTCCCTTAGCTCCTAGGAATTTGTAGCATAGGTTCAAGGTAGTAACTCCTTACACTCAACTCTTCACTAAAGTTATTTTCACTGCCACAATGACATTATGCTCTAAACCATGCAAATTACCTCTAAACCACAATGACATTACCCCTAAACATGACATTACCTAGTGTACCTAGCTATTGAAAATAGAAGGCTAAACTCTGCATTTCAGGATTAACCTAACTGGTCTATTTAGACCCATTGATTATTGTCACAAGATTTTAAACATGACTATATAAGGAGTAGGTTAGGATGTATATAGGTTAACCTTACATTAAATGTAAACTACAACACAAAGATTGCACCAAAGTATTGTAGTATTATAATTATAGAAAACCACCTAATTCACCCAAGTGGGTTTATGATGGTGAAGAGCTGTATTAGGTGAGTAAATCTCACTAGTGGTTATAGGAATACAAATACATCAAAACAATTAGAAACCAAAAGTACATATTTGTTAGAGTGAGTAGTTTAAGGGTCTTGATCCCATGGCTATGGGTATCTAGGTAGCCCGGTAGGCAGAGTATGCCTCTAGTGTGTAGATGCCTTGGAAATAGTTAGGTATTTGAGCTTGCACCTTCTATAATACTTCATTCAACATGTAATTAATCTCGATAATAGACCAAATTCTTAGATTAACCTCTTTGAAAAATATATATATGAAAGAGATTAATAGGATATTCTTCGATGTTTGAGGGGATTATTTCTAATTTCTTTATTATACATATATGATTATTCATAAATCTTGTGTGATTTTGATTTTAACTTTTTGTAATTAATAATATTTGTTTTTATTCAATACTCTTTGCATTCCTCTTGTTCACTGATGTTTGCATATCCTCATTCATTAGCTAAGTAGATATAGTTTTACTAACAGGAATTCATTATTTGGTGACTACATTCTCTTTGTATCAAATTGGCTTTAAAAATCATGTTCACTATATATAAAACCAATGGTTGTGTGTCACAATCCCTGAGAGCCTTTTCCCTATTTTCTCTTATGAATAAATTATGATATGTCTTCAATACTCTGTGCTCTTCTTTTTATTATTTTCAACTCTCCTAATATCTTCCCTACAGATGTCTCATTTGAGTTGAGATTTAACCTTCACTTGTTGATTCATACAAACTCTTTGACTAGAGACTTTGTGTGCGGTCAGTTGGAATTGAATATGCCTTTTATTTGATATTTGAATTTGATTATAATACTTTTTTTTAAAAAAATTAAATTTAATCTTAGAAATAGATGTTATTATTTATTTAACTTTATCAAATACAATTAGAATTAAATCAAATTATATTTACTTGTTCCTTATAGTAACTCTATTATGAAAATTGATCTTGGAAATGGGGACATTACAGCCCGCCCTTCCCAAAATTGCTTGTCCTCAACCAATTCAATACTATCTCCTTATGAATTGATCAACAATCCTACAACAACCATTTTAATTTGGGATTAGATAGTTGAAAAATATAAATTTAAATATCACAAGATTATATTTTAAATTACTAAGATAAATTTTAAAAGAGGAACTTATCTTTATAGACTTTTTGATCCTTGCTTTGTCTTTCTTTGACCCATGACAAGTCTTGATTAGTAATCCTCATAAGTATTGGTAGAGACTTTATCTCAAATCACCTTCGGTCTTTTGACAATTTCTAGCTCCAACATATTTTTTGAGAGGGTAACATGGTTGCTAACTTCCTAGAAAATATAGAAATTGATTCAAATGATGAGACAGATTTGATGAGTGGAGATCACATTCCATAGAGTTTGCTAGATATTCTATCAGAAGATATGCAGGTGTTCGTCAGTAAAGGTATTGGTTAAAATCTAAAAGAATCCCCTTGTATATGGTCAATGGTTTTCTCGTGAATTTTTGGTGTTGTTGATGTTTTCCTTAGATTTGAATAATCTTTCTCTCAAATCTTCTACAATATTTTGTCTGTACTGCTCAGACTGACAGGAGATTATCACAGTTTTTTTCTACACTGAGTATACTTCCTCCTTATGTTGTATCAAGAATGTATTCGACGTGCTCCTTTTCTATTTATTGACATTCTTGGGAATTCAGTGTAGGTGCGAACAAATTTCAATGGTGGAGGAGGCGCTAGAATCTCAACTGGCCAAGATCTTCAACTATGCCAATCAACAGGAGAAGGATATGATCATTATGTTGTTGGGAGTAGATTATTGGTCTGATGGTCATGTTCATGATGACATGGTGGTCTTTGACTTATTCCAGCCTATAATACAAATTTTGGGCCATCCTATTTCTGCATATGGTGTGGCTCGAACGATGATTGCTAAAAATATCTATTTGGAGGTGATGAATGCTCTGGATTTGATAGATACAAACTTGGCTAGAATGGGTCTTTTGAGTGTTTTCTTTCTTGAAGTTGAAGGAAAGAAGAAAAAGATGAGGAAATCTTGGTCATTTTTCAAATCTGGGGTTACAAAAGAGTATGATTTGAGTAAGTTTAAAACATGTTTTCAAGAAAATGATGATCTTTTCCTAGCTAAAGTCTCTACCAGGTTGATTTCACAACAATGGGATTGGATACCTAGTTCCTTGATTCGGCACATTTGGTCTGCTGGGATGATATGTAATGGAGTGTTAGCTCCTTGATAATATGTGTTTTCTTTCTTAAGTAACTAATTATTTTCTTTCTTATGATCTATTACTGTACAAGTGATTAATGTGGAAAGAAATGATGGCAGTTGGGTTTCAAAACTATAGCTTCAAACTAGATCCTACAAGTTCACATACATTCTTAAGTGGACATTTGTGAGCATTGGGTGTGTGAAGGCTCCATGCAAAAACATATAGAAGCAAAAAATTTCATGATGAGCACTTTCGATGACATGTTTTCCAAGAGCATACATAAGTTCCTCAAGGTAACTTGGCATTATTAAATTTTCATGTTTGCCAATACCACTGCTCTTCCTCCATATCCTACACAAATAAAAAAATGTTGCCTCCAACATTACAACCATATGATAAATGGGAATAGCACATGCCCGAGTCATATCCTCGTTAAATTGGTCTAGTTATTGATTAGCTAGGTTTATTACAAATCCTTGGAGAACTATTGTCAGATTAGGTACAATAAAAAGAACAATCAGTTGTTCCCAACTAGCAGGATCAAATATAAATTTCCAAGGTGATAAAATTTCATATGCAGATCTATGTATGTATGTATATGTATGTATGTATATATGTATATATGTATATACATATATATAAATACGTATATATGTGTATATATACATATATACATACACACATATTTATCTGTCTATGTATGTATGTATGTATATATATATATATACATATATATATACATACATATATATATATACATATATATATATATATATGTGTGTGTGTGTGTGTGTGTATATATATATATATATATATCTTGTGGATTATGGATTGTGGATTATAAACAAAAAAGAAAGAAAACACAACATTAATCATTCCCCATTTGTATGTATATAAATAGAGAGATCTTGGCACAACATAAAAATAATAAAACTCACTCAACAGGTAGCATGGCCACAAATGCAATGGCAACACCTATTGGTAAGTGGAATCATCCGATCTCTCCCAAAAGACAAAAATAATAGGAAAACCAATTATAGGGGTAAGAGTGTTGCAGTGTCCTGATAATGTTCATAACCAAAGTTGAATTTTTTTTCAAACCACATAGTCATCGCAACTCTAATGGCTAGCCCTTGGTTCCATAGCATTGCTACCACATATTCATCACTATTCGACAGATAGGTATGACAATTAGTTGTCAGATCCATAGCATTTCCATTGCTTAGACATTGCACATGAGATGGGGCCTCCAATAATGTATTGCCCCTTATGGATTCAATTTACGACAACTTGGGGCATCATAGTTTCGATGGGAGACCTTTCTGTTGCAACTTTCGATAGCAAAATTCTAACGCCTATCCAACGAGAGTCAATTCCTATCATAGTGGCTTGGGCGATGGGTGGCCATCGCCATTATGACGTCCTGTCGTCACAATTTGGACCCAAATGTAGTAGTGACTAGACATTACCTCGACGATTTAGTCAATCATATTCTAACTTCCATAAATGAGGTGTCATTCTTCATGGTCTTGATGTTGTCTCTGCTTTCCCATTAAAAATATGTTTTTTAGTAATTTGATACTTGTGATTATTGTGGAAAAAATTCCTAAATTCATCAAACACCTACTTTTCTAAACTTCTTGAATGACAAGATTTCATCTTTGGACCACAAACTGGACATGCAAATTTTCCATTTGTCCGAAGACCTAAAAGATCATGTATAATTAGATCATGTACAATTATCATGGGCAAATTAAGTATACAACAATAATGTGTAAGCACTATAATAGACCAAAAATGTGTGACCTTAACAATATAATATATTGCAAAAATAAGTTAGCCCAAGGGCATCATGTATTGTCCATACAAGCATTGCATGGAATTGAAATTGTCTTTATCCTATTGGTTTAGAGATTTCATACATAGTGACCCCATTCCATAACTTAAAATACTCATAAATAAGGGGCTCAATATACACATTCATATCTTTAACTCGGTACATACCTAGTAATTGAATGAACAAAAATATTACATAATTATTATGACCATTTTCATGCACTTTTTATAAATTAATTTAGATAATTATTAAATGAAAAAAAATACCTAGTACAATCATTGACAATATTATGTGCTCCCTTTTTATGGACATCCAAGAAGGAATGTTATTGTTAATAACAAAAATAGACAACACTAAATAAACAGATCTCATATCTCCAAATGGATTGACATCGTCCATTGCCAATGAAAGCTTGAGCTTACGAGTTTCTTCTTTAAAGTGTGGCCATTTTTTTTTCTATCTCTCTAAATATAGAACCATCCATAGACATTTTCATAATGTCATCTTGACTTCTATTGTTTGCATGGTAATCCATAAATTCTGTCAAGATAGTGTACTTGAATAATTGTTCAAGATGTGGAATAATGGGAATGTACTGAAGAACCATGTGAGCCACCTTTTTTGTTATTTGATCTAATTGATATCTACTAATATGACAATCAGGGCATTCTATTGCAAATTCATGTTGTTTATGATATAAAATGTGATCATTGGTGCATGCATGTATTGTTTGATACTTCTTTCCAATTTGATTCATAATGGTAGATAATTCTCAGTGCAAAGAGGCAAAATGTTTGATGATGGTAATAAAAACTCACCTATCAACCAACAACAAAAAATATGAATTGTTAATATAATGAATAGTAATGGCATGCTAACATTGAAGATGACAAAAATGGCATACCTTAGCATACGTGACATTGTTACATTGGATAAACCATTCATAACCTTCAAGTTCACCAGCAACACTATAGTAGAGAGAAAATTTATTTGGGAGCCTTGGTATAGGGGCTCATGTGCCTTCTCAAGTATAGGTATATCAAAACCATCTTCATCATCTGTATCAGATGCACTAGTACCATTATCGTGAGCATCTTCATCAGCTGTGCCAATACCATCTTTTTCAATCATGTCCTCTGGCACATTATCATCTTCTTCCATGGTAATTTTATCCTCAGCTTGGATATTCACACCTACATGTTCACCCAGTTGGAAATCCACATTCACCAATCAACAAAAATCATGGTCTACTTCAATATGGCCATGTTGCCTACAATGACTCTAGCCTATTGTGATTATAATTCTTCAATTCTTTAAGCCCTTATACTTTTTCCAAGGATAATTAAGTTTATCAACTTTTTTTTGGAACTAAGACCACAATCTAGCAATTGTCTCATTATTTTGTTTTGGGTTCATATTGTCAGGCATGGTCTTTTTTTCACAAGAAAATATATTTGCAAAATTATTGGACATGTTGTACTTAATGTTTATATTTGCATATGGTTTTGAAATAAAAATTTGGTGTAATTAATGTGTATATCTGCAAAAATATTGGACATGTTTTACTTAATGTTTATATTTGCACATATGGTTTTGAAAGAAAATTTTGGTATAATTAATGTGTATATCTACAAAAGTATTGGACATTTGTACTTAATGTTTATATCTGCACATGTGGTTTTGAAAGAAAAATTTGGACACTTCGCTCAAATTCACCCATATTATAATCAATGAAAAGTTGTCCACTTACATAAAATTTCATTATTTGTGGTTAAAGATTTATTGTTAAGGAAATTGGAAAGGAAGAAAGGATAAAAGTTAAAAGAAGCCAAAGATTTCATTACAAGTATCACCTCCCAAAATCCAATCATAGAAACAAAAACAAAACAAACAAACAAAAAGAATTTGTAAAAATGCAAGATGGAGAAGCAGAATAGTTGGACAAGATTCCAATAAACTCAAAATTGTTAAATCTTCGAAAAAATAGAATTCTTATATGTTTGATGTAAAAAAGCCAAAGTGGGGCAGTGGTGCTGGGGCCCAAGGTCCTAAACAAGATGCTCAAACGTCAAAATTTTAGATAGAATAGGTGATTAATAAGTGTCCAAGTTGACACATGGCAATAATTCGATATCAACCATCATAGAATGTATTTTAGGAAAATTTCTTGCATCTTGTAATAAGGCCTATGGGCAAGTTGTAGGTCAGTCAACGTTAGTCAATGCTATGAGTTGACAAAAAATCTTCAATATCATGTTTTTTAGAGTTCCTGCATAATTTATCAAGTTTTAGTAGGCATTTAAAGTCATATATTTAGAAACATTGAAAAATTGCTAAAATTGTCAAAAAGTTATGCAACTTTTCTAACAAAATATTATTCTTGAAAAGTCATTTTGTTTTTTAGGGCATCAACAAGGCACAACTTGGACTCTTTTAGTATAAGACACAGATCATTTTCTTATCTTCTTAAAACTATGGTTCCAATTAAAATGAATTTTTCCTATTTTCTCAGAAGATCAATCATATCGTTAAACATATTTTTAATCTATGCTTTAAATTATATCTAATATTCATCATCAGAATGAGAAAATAATGAGTATAGAATTGTGGATAAAAACCTCACTATTTAGTAATCATTATTTTCTCATTTTAATAATAATTTACTAGACATTAGTTTAAACATATGGATTATAAATAGATATATAGTTCAATCCATAAAACTTGCATTTTTTCTAAAAAATTATTTGAATGAAATTTCACTTTTTCCATCTTTAAGAAAGAAACACCTAATATAGATAAGACAATTAAAAACCAAATTTTAACAACTCCATCTTATGAACCTATACTAAAAGGTTTAAAATTACCCAAAGAAGGGTAGGAGAATGTTGAGTGTCTATGATGATTTTCAACTCTCACATTCAGTAAATTGAGTTGTAGTCCAGTCATTTTAAGACTTCTTTTCTAGTATTTTTAGTTTCTTGTTCCTATTTGTTTTCACCAGTTCTTAGCAGACTAACCTATTTTCACTTTTGAAGAGTTTAATATGTTTGAAATATATAGGATCTTAGTTGTGGGATAGTCTAAGGGGTAAATTAGTAATCATAAGATGGACCAAATTAATGAATGGAGCTAGGCTAGTTTTCCTTAACGATCTCATAAACCTCAAAACCATTGACCATATATCTAGATAATAAACTTCCTTCACAAGTGTCCTATGGGGTTCATAGTCTATTCAACCCACCTCAATAGAGGAACACTCACACAATTCACAAAACCATTGACCATATATTTCGATAACAAACATCCTTCACAAGTGCCCTATGGCACTCACAATCTACTTGACCCACCTCAACAAAGAAACACTCACATAGTTCACAGCACCAGTGCAATTTCATTTTGAATCAGAAAACTTAATAATCATTAATTTTTATCAAAAACATTGATATTAAAAATTTTCACAAAACCTGATAGAATATTTGTGAGAATAAATTAATCACTGGCCAACCAGTCAACGTATACCAACACATTCTTGTGGTCATCCATGTTAGCATTTTTGCCACAAACATTTCTATAATCAGAATGAAGAAAGGATTTCGCAAGAGAAGATCATGATAGTGGAAACTACTAGAAACAAAATTTGGAAATTCAACAAACAAAAGAAAGTGAAAGAAATACCTCCACCTGCACTCTCGATGATGAATTCCATTTCTTTAGTAGCTGTCTTTTCTTTTATCCTCACTACAAGATAGATAAATGATAAACTCCCAAGCCTGGCCTATCGTTCAAGATCCCTTCAAAAACTCACCTCCAATTGCTCCCTGCAATGCGTGACAAAATAAAAAATAAACACCTTTTCGCCAAATCTCAAGTTGGGGCTTTGTGTGGGCAACAAGAAAATCAAATCACCATGAAATAGCTCTCGAGCAAATCAAATAGCCATCAAATACCTCTTGCATGCATGCAAAGCACTGCCAAAAACAAACCCCATGAAATAAGAAATAATGAATCGTGATTTTCTTTTTGTTGATTATGAACCCGAGTTGATCAAAATTTTGACCAACTTGGGAAACCCTAAATTGGTCAAAATCTTGACCAACTCGGGCATAAAAACCAAAAAAAAAGGTATTGAACAACTCTCTACCTGAGTTACTAGTGAATAACATCAAAAAAATTATAGAGACAAATAATACTCTAAATAAAAAATGAGAAGCTTATGAGATAAGTTACTCTACTTGTGAAACTAGAATGATATTGAATTATTCTTAATGTGCGCATTAGTGATCAAATCTTATGAAACATGAATTTGATAGAATAGAACCGTTTATTTATTGATTTTCTAAAGCTTGCGCTCCCCAAAAAACTATTGTGAAAAAATCTTCCATCAAAATAATATGTAAATAATTTAAAATTTGATCGGCAAAATAATTTCTTCTATTCTAACAAAAATATATTTAATTATTAAGTTTGGCCAATCAATTCATGAATACAAACATATTTTTTAATTAATAAATAGATAATGTTATACACAAACATTCTTTAAGTACATCTATATTAAAACATTCAGTCCACTTGAGTTGAACTAGCATCGGAAAGCATAGTGACCTCCTAGGAATGCACAGTGCTCCTCAGTTTTGCATATTTAAATACTAGAAAGGGTGGTGACCTCCTGTAAATGTACAATGCACCTTAGTTTTGCACACTTCAGTACTAGAAAGGGTGGTGACCTCCTTGGAATGCACAATGCTTTTTATTTTTGCACACTTGAGTACTAGAAAGGGCGCTCACCTCGAAAATGCCCAATGCCTTGCCTCTTGTAAGCTTCTCATAAGAGATGGGTTGTGAATCATTACTAGGTCAATAAAATTGAGTCAAAACTATGTCATTGAATGTTAATAAAAATATTATAGTTATGAATATAGTTTTCATTTCTATTTTATTATATAAATTTATAAGATTTTTTTTTTAATAATTTGTTTTTTTATAAATAAGTTCTATTTGTGGAAGTCGAGTATAGAAAATAATTTTATATTTTTCATTTTTTTTAATTCATTTTTACAAGGACCCAACTTTTAACTTACATTTCTAATTATGTTTTAAAAGGCTTAACACTTTATAGCACATTTTTAAGCCAATGGTCTTATTGTAGGAGCTTTGCTCTTAGATTTTATTTTTATGTCAAAAAATTTGTAGGACTTTCTGGTTCAATGATTTTCCAATGAAATACATAAATCCTTTCATTTTTCGTATGTTAAAAAATAAGCATTAATTAGAAACTTCCTAAAATTTAAAATTTCTATGTTTGTCACTATTTCTATAAATTATTTAGATGGTTAATGTTAAAAGAAGAGCATTGGTGAGTAAAAATTGAAAATTTGTTTCAACTATTGATTCTAATATAATTTCTTGGGTTGAGCAATGTCATTTGCATACAATTTATCAATTAAATGGAGTCATTACAACACAAAAAAGGTTCATTGTAGCTAAGAAGTAGGGTATGTTTTCTTAAACTGCAAGTTTTGGGGAGGTGGAATTTAATATTTTTTGGACAAAGCATCGGGAGCTTATTCCATAGTTATATTTTGGATAATATCATCTTCCCTCAAATTGTAGACCAAAGTAAGTTTCTTCAAACCCAAAAGTACATTTGTTATAAATCTAACAAAATGAATTTATTGTAAATCCAACAAATGAAGAAACCCATTTTAAGTTTCTTCATTCTTGATTTTTTAATATGGCATCAAATAGTGAAGGAAGTGTTCCACCGATTGAGTGATAAAGATGCAGCATCCTTTATGAACAATAATTTTGTTTTGTTAATGGTGAGTAATGGATTGATAAAACTCCCACTTGATTAACAAGAGCAACCGACCTTATTCCAAAAAATGGTTAATGAAAAAAATATATTGGTTTCAATATTTCAAAAGTATTCATGGTACTTGCACTCGCATGTATTTTTTATGTGTTTAATGAAGTTCAATAAGTTTCTAAAAATAACAGAATTTGTTGAAAGTATTTTATTATAATAATGTTTAGACGTAATTCAATAATTTTTTAAATTTTATTTTAAATGAAATCAAAATTTTATAGTTTGATTATATTATAATATTTATAAATCATTTAATTCAATTGCAAAAAGAAAAAAAGAAAGCACAACTTTAAATCTATTTAAATTAGTCAATCAACAAACAGATTTAATTTGAAGTCATCAAATTTGTTAATAAGGAAAATTGATACATTTATTTTCTTTTTTAATTTTCTCAAAGTATGTTAAAATTAGTATGAACTTACTATTATGAAAAATACATGTAATAAAAAATAAATCTAATATTAAATTATTCTTTTAAATAGACAATATTGATTTGGTAATTAAAGTTGTATTTTCTAATTTTTTCATAATGCATTTAAATCTTAATTTTACGAATTTCTAAAAAATAAAATTTATTCTTCTCCAATAATGAAACTTTCCTTTTAGCATTCTCAGTTTAATGTCAAGTTTCTTATTTTTGTTTCATATCTTTTATATAAAAACTATCCACTCACAATCTAATTCTTTTACAACAATTATTTTTAAGTAATTACTTATATAGAACATTTGTGTTTTTGTTGTACATATCTATATTTCTACAACAAAAATTAAATTTAATATTTTATTAAAAGAACCTTCCCCTAAATTAAGGGACTATTGAAATAATGAGAATGCATTCATAGTTTGTATAGCTACCATATGCTACATTACCTTTTATTTGCATATTGTATTATAGAGACTAATTTAGGTTGACATTTTTTGAAGGAGTATCTTTGCTTTTAATCTTTCTTATCTTTATCTACTTTTACTAATATGTCAACTCAACACCTTATCTACCTCTTCATCTCCATAACATAGCAAAAAGTCTCTTCTTTTATTTGTATTCAATTAGACAAATCACTCCTATCCGCTAATTGTTGCACGTACATAAACATGCAATTATTGTTAGTAATAATTAAGATTTATAAAGTAACAAATTAGGTAAACTCACATATCTAATTATATGAAAAATGACAAGATGATTTACAACATGTTTCAATCATTGAGTTATAAAAAGTAACAAATCTTGGGATGTGACATTAAGATACTAAAATGAATTGATATATAACTATTGGTCTCACATTTAGAAATATGTGACTATCACTATTTGTTTCACTTGTAGGAAAATGTTTAATTGTAGATTTCAACTTTATCAAGTGTCTTATATAACATCTTAAGGACACAAAAAATATATATGATGATGTAACATCACATTTATCAATAACAATAAAAAGTATGTTGAACTAACATCAAAAAAAATATTTAGACAAATAATTGTCTAAATGAGAAGCTTATGAGACTCTATTTGTGAAACTAGAATGATATTGAATTATTCTTAATCAACACATTAGAGATTAAGTCCTATGAAAAATGAATTTGATAAAATAGACCCCTCTATTTATTGATTTTCTAAAGCTTACATTCCCCAATAAAATGTTGTGAAAAAATCTTCCATCAAAATAATATATGAAAATTTTAAAATTTGATCCACAAAATAAGTTCTTCTATTCTAATAAATATATATATCTAGTTATTAAATTTGACCAATCAATTCATGAATACAAAAATATTCTTAAAATAATAAATAAATTATGTTAAACAAAAACATTATTTAAGTACATCTATATTAAAACAAACTAAACAACTATATCTATTCTAAACAACCTTTTTATTAGATTGTTTTAATTGCTATTTTGCACCTACAAACATAATAAATTATAAGAATTCAAAAGGAACGGTTTAGATAATTTTAAAATGATTATCAAATTCCACTTTTTGTAACTTATAAAAGTATACTTTGTACGATTTGGACCCACTTTTGATATTTTATTTAATAAAATGATGTTTTCACTTTATTCTCGCAAATATCATACCATTTCAATGGATAAGAAAAGGTCAAATATAATATCACCATATATGGTAGGTAACTTCTATCTTAAGAAATTAAAATTGATCATCATCCTCGTCCAACTTGAATAGATTTTTAACTCAAAGTGTAATGCATGGCAATAAATTGTAATTTTGAATTGAATTGTATAAATGTTGTGAATAAACTCACTAGTTCCAAATCTCTTATTGAAAATAGAGGAAAGTCAAATCTTGGCCTCATTCTACTTATGCTCTCTAATTCAACCTTGATCTCTTAAGTCACGGAGAAGATCAACTAATTATTGGAAAAGAGAACTAATAATTACAACAAAAAAATGACTAAAATTCAAAAAGCTTTTTAGGAGACATTTTTAAGTGGGTGGGGGGAAGAGATCTCAGCAAGAAATCCCTCATCAAAAAACTTTTTATGCCTTTGGCCACTCATGCATGTATACCAATTGGAAAGAGTGCTTGAAAGAGTATTTATTCATCATATTCTTTGGTTCAAACTATGATCTAGCTATCCTCTCTATTTGAAGGATCGTCTCCTAGCTAGATGTACATTCAAATTTAGTTGAATACAATTTCAATTTGATTATTTTCATGCTCTCATAAAGGAAGGCTATACAAATGCTCATGTTAGAATGAAACAAAAAAGATTTAAGTTACGAATAAACTATAAGGAAGAAAAGGTGTGTGAAAATGCTTCATACGATAGTCTTGAAAGGACATGATTATACAAATATTAACTTAACTATTACAAGGATCTAAAGAAACACATAAGCTCATTAATCAAAATAAAAATAATCACATAACATATTGATTTTTGTGGGAAAACTCTTACAAGAGAAAAAAAAAAAAAAAACCACACTAAAACATGCATAATGTATTATCAAATAAACAAAATATGGCAACACACTTGCAACGCAAGTTCTTACAAGAGTGTCACCTCAACTTAATCTTTTAGGAACTTCAATAACATCCTTCTAGTACCCAATCTTGCCAACAAAACTCAATGTTCGAACTCCTCCCCAAGCCCTCATTGCATAGGCTTCTCACAACCTAAAAGCCACTTGTGGTTTACAAAACCATGTGTTAAACCTCCTTGATACATGTTTCCCGTCCTTGACATGTGCTACCCAAGATAGGTGAAATCCAAGTTAAAAATAGTCTCTCACATCCAAAGTGTTGTCCCATAATTTTGACCCTCTATGTTATCATGAAATGTGTCATACAATCTCTAAAAATGACCCTCCTATGTTATACTACATAAGCAAAGCATATTTTGATCACTAATTTTTCATTTTTCAATGTAGTGATATATAGAAAACTCCCAAGTACATTTTGGAACTATTAGGAAGGTTAGAGCACATTTTTTCTCAATATTCTCTCACTTATTGAATACCTTGCAAGATTCAAGTGATTCGTACTATTATGGACCCAATTACTACAGGCGAGGGGCCCATAGACTTTGAACACCATCTAAACTTCTCTGTGCTTACAAGCTTAGTTAATGAATCAACAAGATTCACTAGTTTTTCTACCTTCCACAAATTTACCTTGACATCTCAACCATATGATAATATCGTACCATCAATGTGCTTGATCCTGGCATAAAATGCCAACTTCTTCGCTAGGCAAATTTCACATTGACTATCATTATAACTTTTCATTGTGCCTTGTTTGAACACTATATCTAAACACAATCTTGAGTCAAATGGATTCCTTGTAGGCATAAATAATTGACATGTATACTATGACTTTTTAGTGGACAAAACCACCACATCCTATCTCTTACTCATCCAACTAAAACCACCACCAAATAATGTAAACAAATATGCACAAGTGGATCTTCTTCTATCAATATCACTAGCCCAATTTGAATCCACATAGTCTCGAATATCCAAGAAATGCACATTTCTTGATCCATAAAACATATATAGTACTCTAAGGGCCTATTTGGCAATGGGAATACAAGTGGAATAGGCATATGTATATTCTTAAAATTTTGAATTCTTTGTTTAGATGCACCAAATCAGAATTGGAATAGGAATAAAATTGGAATACATGTTCCAATTTTGGCCCAAAAATGAGCATTTGCTATTCCACCTAAATAGGTGGAATTGGAATATGTATTTCTATTCCAATTTTTTTTATTTTAGAAAACATAATTTTTTTAGTCCATGAATTCTACATCAAATTATGGGTGAACCAAACAAGAATAGGAATACAAAACCCCATTTTCTATTTGAGAATAAGTATTCCTATTCCCATTTTTATATTCCCACAACCAAACATACCCTAAGGTATCCTACAAGTATCTGAAAACTCTTTTTACTATATCCTAATGTACTCTTACTAGATTAGATGTGTAAAGAGAAAGAATTGTCATTGTTTGGAAAATGTCTGGTCTTGTACAAACCATAGAGTACATCAAACTTCCAACAACACTTTGCTATGGTATTCAAATCACCTTCCTACATATCCAATAGGGATGTAGGACATTGTGAACTACTACACATTGAATCTTCTCAACATAGGCCAACATGCTTATTTTGGCCTAGCTAAAGTGTTATGTTTTGTTCATCTCATATAATCTCCATCCCTAGAAGGTGTCTTCTTGTACCAAGATCTTTAATTTCAAACTTTTCTAAACCTTGATTTTTAAACTGTGCAATCAATCATTTTAAGGGTCCAATAAATATGTCATCAACACATAAGAAAAAAACTAGGAAATGATCATCGTCATATTTGAAATATATATAGTGATCATATTATGACTACACAAACCCAAAACTCAATATATATGCATCAAACTTTTTAAACCGCATCATAAGACTCTTTTATAAACCATACAAGGTTTTATTCAACTTGCTGATGAAATGACTTAATTTTTCACCGCATAATGCTCTATTGTGTCATGTGAATTTCTTCCTCAAAATATCCATGAAGGAAAGTTGTTTTTACATCCATTTTCTCAATATCAAGATTATAAGTTGCTATGACAAGAAGAAAAAAATGATTGGATATCATTTTGGCTAGAGAGGAGAAAAAAATCACCATAATCAACTCCCTCAACCTGGGATTAACCTTTTGTAACCACTCATGCTTTGCACTTCTTAATGCTTCTATTTGAACCTATCTTCTTTTTGAACTCCCATTTACATCCAATGAAATTTTTCCTTTAAAAAATAAGATAGAGTACCATGTATCATTCCTTTTAAAAGTTCTCGTATCTTCATCCATTGTGTTTTCCATAACTCTGAATCATTCATTGCAAGATCTTGTTCTAAACATCTCAATTCACCAATATTAGCATTCAAATAAAATATGCATCTCCAATCATTTATAGAATTTCATACCTTTTAGGTGGTTTCCTTTGACTAGTATGCATTTAAACAAGCTCGAGAACAAGCTCCTCTTCTTCCTTTGATGATTCAAAACTCATAGAGCTCTCCTCAACTTCTTATCTTTCTAAGTGCCTCAATTCAACTTTCTCAAGTGTAGCAGGTAGTTTAATAATGTCTTTGTTTTCTTCTATGTGTTTTGAATACATTGTAACAAAAGAAGGCTTAGTTTATATAAACTAAAATTCTTGAATAAAATACCTTTTTTCCAATAGTCTCAGTTTATATAAAAATAAAAATTCTTGAATAAAATACCTTTTTTCCAATAGTCTCAAAACTTATATCCTTTCACACCATAATTGTATTAAATAAATATGCATTTAACTACTTTGTTATCCAATTTGTCATCTTCTTTGTTTGGCACATGAGCATTTTCCTTACAACCAAAACCTCTCAGATGTATAAGTGAAGGCTTGTGGTCTGACCACACTTCCATTGGTAAAGTAGGGGATTTATTTATCAGGTAAAAGGCAATGGCTATAGCTTCAGGCCTTAAAAAAAATTATATTCTAGCACCACTTAGCATACTCCTAGCCTTCTTCAACATTCTCTTAATCATTCTTTATGAAACTTCATTCTATAGTGTAGAATACATCTATCTCTTAATACTAAAATCCTTTAAAAATGTGTCTAAATCATTGCAGCAATATTCACTGCCATTGCTTTTCCTTAAATATTGTATCTTCTTTCCAGTCTACAACTCAGGAATTTCTTTAAATTCTTTGAAAGGGCATAAAACTTCATCTCTATACTCTTAAGAAAACAAAACCATGTTCTTCATCAATGAAAGAAACATAATAAAATGATTTACCGGTAGAATCTAAACATTTACTAGACCAAATACATTTGAATGAATTAAACCCAGAACACATGAAGACTTATGAGAACACTAGTAAAATTGAAAGCAATTCTTTTTTCCATAAATCTAATTCTCACAAAAATCAAATTCAAGATTGCAATCATTAAAACCATCAACAAGGTTCTTAATTTTCAAATTTTGTAACCACTTCTCACCTATGTGGTAGATATAAGTTAAATAGTCTCACTTCTATTATAAACTATTGAAATACATTGAAAAAGTGGTGCATATAAGTTACACTATAGATGGTGTCAACTCTTTGGTGCCATAACATTATCATTTCCATAGGAAACTTTGATTCACTAGATAGAGCACTCTTGGCCACACAAAATCCATGACCTACTATAAAAGAGAAACCCTCTCATTTTCAACCGAAGTAGTCTTTATCACAATCTTATCATAAGTGTTATTACACTCAATTGTGCATGGACCAAGTTGGTACAATGCATACAATTTTCTTCCTCTTACTACCACCATAGCACCTCTCATCATTTTCAAGCCAGAGAATCGTGCATGTTGTAATTTTCTAGAGGCGTTATTTAATTGTGTACATGATTCTCTTAGATGATAAGAGAGGAAGAATAATTTCTTCCTTTATACTTATCAATAGACACCTTCACCAAGGATCACGACTATTCCTTCACCAAGGATCACCGCTATTCCTTCAATTTAATAATTATATTATTATATAATATTATAATAATAAAATATATACAATTATTATTTTTTCACAATAATAATATAATTCTATTATCATATTTTGTGTTTTAACTCCTTGTATTTTTTGTGTCATTTCACCCTCTTCCCTTATTTTTGTTCCTTTTTGAGTTAGATTTCCTTTTACCCTCCTCTTGTTTAGTATTTTTTGGTTTTTTGGTTTTTAGGTTGCTTCCTTCCCTTCTCGTCAGTAGTTTTCTTTGATCTTCCTCTTTTCCTTATGTCAACCCATTCTTTTTTGCTTTCTAGTTTGTGATTCATTTTTCTTGTTATTAGATATGTGGATTTCACAAAAATATTATTATAGTATGTATTTGATATTCACATTATGTATGGTTAAGGTATAATATCAAATATGAGTTCTTGGTGTTCAAATGTTTTAAGTGACGAATATTAAATCCGATCCCTTTTTAGTCATTATTAATTATACATGAATTGGTCTGTTATGGGAATGATTGAACTCTAACAATTAGTAGGGCTTTATAAATTAAAATTGTAGTATGTGCTTATCAATGAAAAGATAGGAGCAATGTATCGGTATTTTACCACGAGAGGAATAGATTAGATTAGCAATGATAAATAACTACATTGATAGAGAGGATAAATGAAAGTAATTCAGGGTTTTTTTTAATACTGAACATATTAGCTTGGAATTTTTGGTAAGGAAGGTTCAGATTATAATACTCTTAGTGAGACCTTTATCAACTATGTTGTTTATAAATGATTGATTATGAGTTTCATACTATTATATCATCTATACAAATTAGGAGCTTGTGATTTTTTGGAAATATAATATCTTGTAATCTCAGAACTAACAAGAAGATCTATTAGTTATTCAAATCATGAGTTTTTTTGTGGACATTTTGTGTAGAGACCTCATGGTTATTAGATTATTTTGAGATAAATAGTTAGAAATATCCTATTTGAGAACTTGTGAATAGTACATTATGTTCAAGATTGTGAAGGATGCTTATCTAACTTATAAATGAAACTTCTATCAACTAATGATTTCTAAAAGGTATTCCTAGAGTTATTTGGTTTTTCCTCTTCTATTGTGGTTGTAGGATAGTGGAAATTAAAACCTATCTAGTCAGGGCCCTATCACAACCTCATTAGAAGATTATCCAAGCATACTATTTTCTCTTACTCTAAAATAATATTTGTAAATTTTACATCAATCAAGTTCTAATATTTTTTATTCTATCAGCATCCTCAATATTGAGGGATCTTTCTAAATGGGTGTGGCCCTTAATTTGATACTTTTTAAAATATTTGATATTATAACATCTTGTGTGGGGATTAAACATAACTATAATCTAATCTAATGTATAAAGAAGATATGCCTTCTTCAAAATCCCCAACTAAGGGATCAGGGTACATTTATTTCCTAACTGTTATGTACAATGTAATGTCCTAGGCTATACCACGAGTTTTCTTCCTGGTTAATTTTCTCAATGTGTGCACATTGAACCAAGATAAAATGTAATTTTTTGAAAAATTAATAAAAATCAAGGCTAAAGGCTATTACTGAGCAAAAAAAAATTATATTATAATACTTATTAAGACCATAATTATTTTATCACAACCATTTATGTTATCTATGTCATCCTAAAGGAATATGGTCATAGTTATAATAACATCAACACTCCCTCTTAGTTAGAAGAATCATTCTTATCATTTACAAGTTACATCGCCTTATTGTGATGATTGGCCACAATGGCTACATCCATATGTGGAAAGATATTACCTTTCGTGATATTAATCATTGTTACTTATTCTTAGATATTACTTCATGTGGTATCCATCATGAACCTTATCAAAGGGTAGATCCACCATATAGCTACTCCCAAAGGGTAGAACAAGGGCTTTCACCTCAAACTTCTTCCTCACAGAGAAGAATGCATTATGAAGGATGACACCTCTACTTTCTCTGTCTTTGAGAAAAATGTTACGAAGATTTGATACCTAAATTCCTCCTTCTTAAAGAAAAGTGCTACAAGGGATGGTACCTCAAATTTCTTTCTTGGAGAAAATGCTATAATGGATTGCAACTAAAATGTATCCCTCATAGAGAAGAATCCATTAACAAGGAATTGCACCTTGCAATTTTCTCTCACAAAGCGAAAAAAAAATGTATTAAGTAGATCTTCATGATGATGTAGATTCCTCTAAAATAAATATCAACCTTCTAACCTCCTCACCCAAGGTTGTTTTTGACAAAATATCATACTCCCTCTAAACCTGATAACAACCTTTTGAACTCATCATCTAAAGTTTTCCTTTGATGGATTGTCAAACTCCCTTACAATATGAATTTCCTCTCTTCGAAGAAACTTCGTTAGTTTTCTTGAAAGTCCCACAAGGATCACTAATAGTGACTTGGCCAACACGCCACCCAAGGACCATCCATTATTTTGAAATGTTTCCAAAAGTTAACACTTTCACAATAGATATAAAGGATCCATTTGAGTGAGTGGCTTCTCACCAACAATAATATGACCATATACTTCACCTAACATAAATAATATGTGAATCTTCTAGTTGTCTTCGCAACCTTGCAATCGTCTGACTTTAATACCTTTGTATGCCATTATTGAGTCATAATATGGAAATCCTAGGCTTGGAAGAAGAATGTTTGCACCTTCTACGACTTTCATTGAGATATCAATACTTTCTATACATCCAACAATCAGATAGATATTATGTGCACAAACTTATTAGGCAAGCCTTGTGAAAGATAATCTACAACTACTCTTCGGCTTTCTAGCAGGCCAGCAGCCAGAGCATTTGCCATTGGAGCCTATCTATGCCTCAACTATACCAACATACGTTTTAAAACATTCAAAATGTGAAGGATCTCAATGTCCCTGAAGAATCTTTCTCTTTCCTTTTGAATTCATATGTTACATCACAAGTAACAGAAATACAGTCGATTTATGCCCAAAAACACATTCTGACATCTTCAAAACCTCTAGTGATTAACATATCTTTGTTTTTTTTTCTCTCTCCCTCTATTAACCACCACTTGTTCAAATATCCACAAGACTCTCAGGTATCAGCTATTTTCATGTAAGCACACATTCAACACCATTTGAACCTAGAAGGATTACTCACGCTATCTGATTTTCTTAAATTAACCATGACCTGATAACTATAATCATTGCAGTTACAAACTGATGAAGCTGCTCTTAGGAATCATGGTCTGACATTCAAACACTCCCAATGTTTGCCTCTGCCAATAATATTAGTTCTAGATGGTGTTAGTTTATCTCGTTTATGAAATATGCTTGTCAAAAACATCAGACAGAATATCACCAAACCTCCACTATTCAGCAAATATACTTCTTCCAAATGAATTACCCATGTTAAACTGCCAACATCGAAGCAAAAAAATTACAAGCCAATAAGAAGACATAGAATAATTTATTTGGCTCGCAACATTTAACTTCATTGTCAACCAAACAAGAGTATAATCATACGCATATATGGTTTGCAAATTAATTAAAACTACAAGTATTGCATTTCAGAGATTAAGCCTTTAGAAGTGTCTCTTAATCTTTAGACTAAGTCTTACAAGTTTGTAGTTCACAAATTCTAACAGACTAGTAGGGAGCCTGGTCTTATACCATGTTATATTCTTTACAAGTGTTATTTTCTTGGATGATAAAAGAGGAAGAATTATTTCTTCCTTCATACTTATTGGTGGTGCCCCTTCATCAAGAGTCATTACTCTTTTCTTAATATGTTAGTTATATTATTAAATGATATAATTATTATATATCAATTATATTATAACAAAAAATAATATTATTATATTATATTAATTATATTATCACAACTATTTGTGTTATCCATGTCAGCTTGAAGAATCCAATTGTGGCTACAATAACATCAACACATGATACCTACATCTATTAGCTTTCTAACCGATAACAATTTCTTGCTTGTCTTGGGATATGCAAGACACCATCAAACTGTCTAATTCTATCATTAGAAATTTCACATGAACACTTCCTTGGCCAACAATATCAAGAAAAGAGATCACCCAAATACACCTTACCACCTTCAAACTTTTTATACTTAACCAGGTTTTAGTATGAGTTCTGTAGAAAGATGTATCTGATGTATTAGTCTCACCTACATGGAGTAGCCAATATTGCAATAAAAACATTTTCATCTTCCTTCTTGGACTCAGAATTAGAATCCTTTTAGAAGTGTCCAAGATTGCTATGATGTCAACAAATTGTCTTGAACTTACCAAGGGATTTTGATATTCCCTTATTCTTGGACTTAGAATGGACATACTTTTTTTTGTTATTTCATCTTTCTCTTGATCTTCCTCAAACACAGAACCTCTTTAGCATTTAGAAAGACCTTTTCATCTCCTCCAAAAGTAGAGAACCACAACTTCATCTTCAAGACAGCTAAAGTGTTCCCTGTGGTTATCGCAAGGTTGTCTCATGAGTCTAGAAACAAGCATAAAAAAATTTGGCACCTTTCTTATTCATAAATTGGCACCCCTACTAAGGTCAAGTAAATCACCAACTTATTAAATATTTCTATATGCTCAAAAATTTGTCCACCTTCTATTCTCTAGGAATACAATTTCGTCCTCAAAAAAATCTTCTTAAAAAGTGATTTTGCTCGATTTATCTCATTTAGCTTCTTCAAAAGCTTCTCTAAAGTGGATTCTTCATGGATACTTATCAGAATTGAGTTTGAAAGACACAAACTTATGAGGCCTTTAGCTTTTCTTTTCATCATACCATGTTGCTAAAGTTGGATCCATGAGATTTTGGACATTTTCATCCATTGCATCTTGTAGATCTTGATTAGTTATTAGATCTTTCATTGTCAACTTTCACATTTCAAAATTCATGTCACTAAACTTCTCTACTTCAATCTTCCCCAATATTTTTTCCATCTCTACTATCCCACAACACATAAGATGAAAATATCCTTTACCCAACAATGAAACCAAAACTAGCCAGGCTCTTATACCATTTGTAAGGAAGAAAAGGTGTGTGGAAATGCTTCCTATGCTAATCCTGAGAGGATGATTATGCAAATTCAACTTAGCTATTTCATGGATTTCAAGAAATGCATAAGAGAATAAAAATAATAATAATAAGCATGTAATGCAGCAATTTTCGTGGAGGAAACCCCTTGCAAGATAAAAACACCACACTCTAAAACCTACATAACGTATTGTTAGAACATCAAAATATTACAACACATTTGCAATGAAAGTTCTTACAAGAGTGTCACCTTAACTCAATCTTGGAGGAAATTTAGCAACATCCTTCTATCACCCAATCTTGCAAACAAAATTAAACACTCAAACTCCCCAAGCATTCATCGTATTTGCTTCTCACAACCTGCAAACTACCTATAACCATGTGCAAAACCTCTTTGACACATATTACCTATCATTGGCATGTGTTGCCCAAGATAGGTAAAATCTAGGTCAAAATAGTCCCTCACATCCAAAGTCTTATATCATAATTTTGACCCCTTGAGTTATCATGAAATTTGTCATATAATCTCTAAAAATGGCCCTTCTATACGATACTATCAACAAGGCATCTTTCAACAACTAATTCTCCCTTTTTCAAGGTACCAAGCCATAGAATACTCTCAACTATATTTTGGAACTATTTGCAAGGTTGAGATACATCTTTGTTCAACATAAACTAATTGTCTTGAAGATATCATTGAGAAAACAATTTCAAGTAAACACACATCTTGGAGAAGAGCTTGACCTTGTCAAAGAGAAAGGTCTCACAAAAAGGTATGTTTTGAGAGGACAACCTCAAAGGAAAAGATTTGATGAAAAATGTGAAAAATCATTGGTTTTGGATGAAACCCAATCCAATCCAAAGAAGTATGGTTGAAAGAAGGTGATTTTTACTTCAAATACTTACATTATGCTACGAAGGTCAGAAGAACAGAAAAAAAAAAAAAATCAAATTAGATCCACCGAGTGAGAGGGTGGTTTTATCTTAATACAGTTGGAAGATGTCCAAGATGGAGTTAATGCACATTCTAGTAATCTTTTGGAACATCTAAAGGCTTCAAACATTCAAAACCAAGCCTTCTTTCTTGATTATGTCCCTAGCTTGGCTTCTAAAGAAGATCATTAATTTTTAATGTACCCCATATCACAAAGGAAATGGAACGTGTGGTATTCTAGATCTACCTAGACAAGTACCCCAAGCTTGATGGTTCACAACTTGTATCAATAGTATTCAGCCTAGCCTAGATGTATTGAGTGATTGAAGATTCTAGGAAGTGCCAAAGTATTATGAAAGGCATAACACAACCAATACTGCTTTTATTCAAAAGAAATGGTCATTAGAATCTTTCTTTAATTTTTGGTTAATCATTCGTATAGAGGAACAAATAAAATTCAGTAGTAGCTGAAATTTTCAGATGGAATCATCATATTTCACTAGACAATCAATGAATTTGACTAAAAAATTACACATCTAAATTATGATAGTAAGATTACAAGATATGTTTACTTTATTATTTTCACCAATCAAAAGAACATAGTATAAAAATTAAGCATACAAAGAATGTTTAGATTATCATTGAGAATTTTATTGTATATAAGTGATGCAGGAGTATCCAGTGGTGTAAGGGCAATCCTGTATCACCCAAAAATATGCTTAGAGATAGTTTCTATTTAATGTGTTTTTATTTCTGGATACCCTTTTGAGTCAAATAAAGGTTCCAACTCTCACAGTTCCACTATTAGTTTTTTGGGTTAGAGTTTTTAAGCACCTTAGAATATGTGTAAATGTAGAAAATGGGTTATTTTGTAATAGAGCCAAAATTATGATGAGTTAGAGGGTTTAATTTGGAGGGATGATTATACTTCTAATTTAAAGAACTCCAAAAAAAAGAATCAGGTCAAAAGACTTTATGGTTAGAAAGTTATTGAAGTTTTAAGTTTCTTGGAGACCTCTTAAGAGCACTTCAAAGTTAGATTTGGGGCACTAAATGGCCTTGTATAGGACCAAAAAATGGGGAATGAGCTAAGATGTCCATAGGGCTATAAATCACTTTGAGAGCTTTTCAAAAATTTAAATGGTTCATCTTTTGGAGTCCTAGTTCAAAAGTTATGCCTCTCGAAAGTTGGACTACCATTTCTAGATTCTTCTAATTTTACACCGACTTCTAACATGACTTCAGGAACTTTTTATTTTGGCGGTGGATGCCAATTGGTGTATTCTAGAATGTATTCCTAACCCTAAATGAATTGGGGCCTATTTAAGAAAATTTATGGCATTGTAAAGGTTGTTCTTAGTGGAGTTAGAGAGAAGGTATTGTGCAGAGGATTTCTTTCTCCAGAATCATACTATTGTAAGCCCATAGGGCATTTTTCATTGATAATAATATTTCCCTTTTCCTGTGTGTTCATTCTGGTCTTTGGTTGTGTCTCCATCATCCATCAAGTGGTATCAGACCAAGGTTTTCCTGAGTGCATAGACAGAGCGTCGACTATGAGGCAGTTTGCACAAGACTGTGTAGTTGTGGGTTTGAGACAACAAGATGCCTCCAAGAAGGGAATGTGGTGAAAGGGCTGGAGTTGTTACTCCTAAGGTTAGAGCCCTCCAAAGACAAGTTCAAGCATTGTAGGAGGAGATCCGCATAGGACTGAATGTTGCCACAGGTAGCGAAAGTGAGGAAGAAAATGAAGAAGAAGAAAATATTGGATAGGAAGGTGAAGGTGAAGAGGAAGTCCCAAATCAGGTAGAGGAGAGGCTTTTTAGGGTCATTTCTAAGCTTGGAAAAAGACCTAAAATTGATGTGGGTATGTTTTTAGGAACTCTAAACCCAGCTAAGTTGATCGATTGGATCAATGAACTAGAAGAGTATTTTGAGTATGAGGATATCAGGGACCCAGAGAGGGTTAAGTTTATGAAGGCCAAAATGAAAGGCCATGCCAAAATCTGGTGGCAAGAGATTCATCTGGAAAGGAATAGAAGAGGAAAGGAGAAAATCACAAGGTGGGATCTTATGGTGGACAAACTAAAGAAGCAGTTCATTCTCATTGATTACGAGCTTGATTTGTTCAAGAAAATGCAAGGGTTAAAGCAAGAAAGAAAATATGTCCAGGAATATATAGAGGAATTTTATCAACTTCTTATTAGGGAAAGGCATGCAGAAGCTAATAAGGAGAAGGTTTCCCGTTATCTTAGTGGGTTACAACCTAGCATTCAGGAAGAGTTAGGTCTAGTTAGAATGACTAGTATTGAAGAGGCATACCAGTTTGCCCTAGAAGTTGAAGAGAAGCTAAAAAAATATTTGATGGAAGGAAAAGAGGGCACAGTCAAGGAGGAAGGGGTGGTGGTAGGTCATTTGGAGGCTGAAATGAGACCTATAAGAAAAATGAAGATGTTGGTACTAGCAAGAACCAGAGGAATGAGGGTTTCAACTGCTCCCATGATCAAAACTTTGGAGATCAGAGAGGAAGAGGCAGAGGATGTGGACAAGGTTCAAGAAGAGGAGACTTCTATGGTACCTATTTCCATTGCAATCAAGAAAGTCATCTTGCATTTGAATGCCCTCAATGACAAGGAAGGGCAGATAGGAGAGCTGATGGTCAAGCATGGGTTGCTCATGTGGATGAGGATGCATAGTCATCACATTCTAAGGATGCATAAAGAGGAGAGGTTCTTGTAAATGAAAGGATCTTACTAAGTGGTTAGACTGAACCTGGACAAAGAAGTTACCATATGCAAGTGCGAGGATAAGTGTTGTGATGTGATTGTTGATGGCGGCAGCACTGACAACTTGGTATCTAAGGAGATGGTCTCTAAGCTAAAGCTCAAGAGGGAGAAACACCCCCAACCCTATAGGATTTCTTTGGTGAAGGATGATCATAAGGTCCTGGTCAGTGAATAGTGTTTGGTGAAGTTCAAGATTGGGAGTTACCATGATGAAGTTCTCTATGACATTATTCCAATGGATGTCTGCCATTTATTGTTGGGAAGACCATGGCAATTTGATAGACATGTTGTACATGATAGTCATGCAAATACATACTCTCTGACAAAGGATGGAGTTCACCACAAACCGAAGCCCTTGATAAAGGAAGGTGAAAAGGTATGGAGTAGTGCTATGATATGTCTTGTTGATGGAAGAAAATTTTTGGATGGTATGAAACATCAACATGTGTTATGCTTTGATTCCTAGAAGAGATAAGGAAGGTAGTAGTGAAATTCCACCTGAACTTTCAAGCCTATTAAGTGAGTATGGAGATTTCATCTCTAATAATGTTCTAGAAGGGTTTCACCAATAAGGTAGATCATTCATTAGATATATTTAATACTTGGAGCTAGTTTTCCTAACAAGGCTGCTCATAGGACGACTCCTACTGAAACTAAAGAGCTAAACAAACAAGTTTAGGAGCTATTGAGGAAGGGTTTGATTTGAGAGAGCCTGAGTCCATGTGCAGTACCTTTAGTACTAGCACCAAAGAAGGATGGAGAATGGATAATGTACACAGGCTCTCGAGCTATAAATGTAATAACCATCAAGTATTAGTTTCCTTTGCCAAGTATGGACTGCTTGAGTGGAGCTTAGTACTTCACAAAGATAGATCTCAAGAGTGGCTATCACCAGATATGGATACGAGAGGGAGATGAGTGGAAGATTGCATTCAAGACCAAGGAATGTCTATATGAGTGGTTAGTCATGCCCTTTGGATTGACCACTATGCCAAGCACCTTCATGCGGCTTATGAATGAGGTACTAAAGAAATTCTTGGAAAAAAAATTTATTTGTCTATTTGGATGATATTTTAATTTTCAGTAAGACTTTGGTTGAACATTTCTTGCACATTTGTAGTGTCCTTGAAAGGTTGAGGGAAGAGAAAATGTTGATTAATTTGAAGAAATGTAGCTTTGTAAAAAAAAGAGTTAGTCTACCTGGGGTTTTTTGTATCATCTGAAGGTCTCAAAATAGATCCAAAGAAGGTAAAGGCCATCTTGGAATGGCCTACTCCAAGGTCTACTACTAAGGTGAGATCATTTCATGGTCTGGTTAGTTTTTACATGAAGTTCATTAAGAATTTCAGTGGCATGTGTGTACCCCTAACTGAAACAATAAGGGGGGATAAGAGAGAATTCAAGTGGACTACAGTAGCTGCAAGGAGTTTTGAACTATTGAAGAAGAAGGTGACAGAACAACCTATGTTGGCACTTCCTAATTTCATTAAAGTGTTCCAGGTAGATTGTGATGCTAGTGGCAATGCTATTGGGGCTCTATTGAGCCAAGAAGGTAAGCCTATTGCATATTTTAGTGAAAAATTGAATGATGCAAAGAAGAAGTATTATGTTTATGATCAGGAGTTCTATGCAATTGTTCAGGCCTTAAAGAAATGGAGGCATTATTTATTGCCAAAAGAATTTGTCTTGTATACTTATCACCAAGCATTGCAGTACCTAAATAGCCAAGATAAATTGAACCAGAGACATATGAAGTGGGTAGAGTTCATGCAGAGCTATACATTTTTATTGAAACATAGAAGTGGAAGGTCTAATAGGGTTGCAGATGAATTGAGTAGGAGACAGTTGTTGCTTATAGTAATGCAGGTTGAAGTGGTTGGGTTTGATGAACTCAAGAATCTGTACCCAGATGATCCTAATTTTGTTGAAGTGTGGAAGGCTTGTAAAGAACCTGTTACTATAGATAGAACCAGGTGGCTAGATTATTTGATCCAGGATGGTATGTTTTTCAAGGGCAGTCAATTATGCATTCCAAGGAGTTCCATGAGGGAAAACTTGATCAAAGATAAACACAGTGGGGGAATGGCAAGACATTTTGGTTGAGACAAGACCATTGCCATTCTTAGAGAACATTATTTTTTACCTCAAATGTCACAAGATGTGAAGAAATTTGTGCAAAGTTGTCAAGTATGTCAAGTAGCCAAAGGATTTAGTCACAATACTGGACTTTATCAGCCATTGATTGTTCCATCAAAGCCTTGGGAGGACATAAGTATGGATTTTTTTCTTGGATTGCCAAGGACACAAAAGGGTAATGACTCAATATTTTTGGTGGTTGTTAGGTTCTCCAAGATGGCACATTTCATCCCATGCCACAAGACTCATGATGTTGTACATATTGCAAATTTGTTTTTTAGAGAGGTGGTGAGACTACATGGTCTCCCAAAGAGTATTGTTTCTAACAGAGATACTAAATTTGTGGGGTATTTCTGGAGGACTTTATTGAAGAAGTTGAGGACAGAATTGACATTCAGTTCTACACATCATCCACAATTTGACAGATAGACCAAAGTGGTAAATAGAAGTTTGGGAAATTTGTTAAGGTGTTTAGTGGGAGATAAGGCCAAGGGATGGGATTTGATTCTGCCACAAGTAGAATTTTCTTACAATAATTCTATAAATAGGAGCATTGGTAGGTCACTATTCCAAATTGTGTATAGAATTGGTCTAAGGATTGTACCAGAATTGAGGAAGATGGAGCAAGGGGAGTGGACAAGTGTCGAGGCAGAAGAATTTTTTGAACATATCAAGAGCCTACATGAGGAGGTCCATGCACACATCACCAAGATGAATCAATAGTATAAAGTCAAGGCAGATCAAAGGAGGAGACATAAGGAGTTCCAAGTAGGGGATCTAGTTATGGTGCACTTACAAAAGGAACAGTTTCCAGTGGGTACTTACAACAAGCTGAAGATGAAGAAATTTGGCCCCTATAAAATTTTGAAGAAGCATGACTCAGGAAATGCATATGAGGTGGAGTTTCCAGATGGGATTCACATTTCTCCTATCTTCAACATTGAAAATTTAACAGAATATCATGATGATGGTGCAGATGAGGGGTTGATGCTGGAGCCATGTCCAATTCCTACTTCTAAGAAGGAGGAGATAGAAGAGATTATGGATAGTCATGTGGGTAGGAGCACCAGAAATAAGCAGTATGAAGAGTACCTGGTGAAGTGGAAAGGATGACCAATAGAGGACTCAACTTGGATATCAGTAGCAAAGGTTGCCCATTTGGGTTTTCCTCTACCATAAAGTGACAGGGTCACTATTCAATCTTCCTTGGGTGTCTGATGCAGGAGCATCCAATGGTGTAAGGGCAATCCTATGTCATCCAAAAATATGCTTAGATATTGTTTCTATTTAATATTTTTTTATTCCTGGATACCCGTTTGAGTCAAATAAAGGTTCCAACTCTCATAGTTCCACTATTAGTTTTCTGGGTTAGAGTTTTTAAGTATCTTCGGATACATGTAAATGCAAAAAATGGGTTATTTTGTAATAGAGCCAAAATTATGATGATTTAGAGGGTATAATTTGGAGGGATGATTATGTTGGAATGTCTTAATGGAAAGAATGCTTCTGAGGGGGGGGGGGTGAATCAGAAGTATTAGCTTTTGACCTATTTTTAAACCCTTAATAACATATTATTGAAATGAACATGCATGCATATCATCACTAAGCAATCATGAAAAACATATATGCATCACCACATAACACCTGAGATTTTGGTAACCCAGAAACCCTCCAAGAATAAGAAGGTAAAACTAGGGTGGGGATGATACCCACAAAATCACTGTAGCAATAATGTTTGACCACTTTTGATGGTCTGCCCTGTTAAAGGCTTTACACTGTGTCAATAGTGACCCGATTAAAGGATTTACAAACACTTTACATGAAGTGTTACCCTGTTAAAGGATTTAATAACCTATTTAAAGGATCTACAAAATAGTTGTTAAGCTAACCTATCACCATAGGATTTCCTTTCTAATACAATTGCTAGAGAGTATTAGGTATAATAAACCTGATAGCTTACAATCCTTTGATTGTTGAATACATGCACTTGATCTACTTTCTCTGATTTTGATCCTCTGAGATCTGATACTCGTTTGTATCCCTTGCTTTGTTCTGATCAACTGAATATTTCACTACTGCTCTCTTCCTCTAAGTCTTTATACTCTCTACTTTGAATTCCAGTATAATTTCCCCATACACTCCTTCATCCACTCTTATTCAATGAGATTTTGTCTTCCTTATAAAGACATTTGAAGACTTAGGGTTAGATATGGAACTACGATCCATATTGAATCTCTGTTTCCCACTCATTCATTGCACTTTTCTTATTGGTTGCATGTAGATTGCATAGGAAATACAAAAGATTCGATCTTATCACTTAAATCCTTCGAGATTTTTCATATGACAGCCATGAAAATGATTTACATCTAAATTAGTGAAGTTACAAACTCATATGTGCATTCTGTTTTACTCGACACTTACTGGTTCCTGATGCTCGGCACATATAATAAACTGGCTTACTCAGCTCCTATTGCATTTTTGTTCTTCTCGACATCGTCTGTGACTCAGCACTCAAATATCACTTGGCACCTGTATCATGCTCGGTACCTAAAGTCACTTGGCACTTTTTCTTCACTCGGCACTTGATCTTCACTCGACACCTGAAGGGTGCTCAGCACTTGAAGATCACTCGACACGTGTTGGATTTCCTGACTCGGCACATGTTGTGGCTCGGCATACATAGTGTGCTCAGCTCCAATATAGAAAGTGGTTAAGTGTGTTGACACTCAAATGTCAAAACCATTCTGAGATTAAAAGATTATACTTGTAATTTAAAGTGCTCCATAAAAAAGAATCAGGTCAAAAGATTTACGGTTAGAAAGTTATTGCAATTTTAAGTTTCCTGGAGACCTCCTAAGAGCACTTCAAAGTCAAATTTGGGGCACTAAATGGCCTTGTACAGGGCCAAAAAATGGGGGACAAGTGAAGCTATCCATAGGGCTATAAAGCACTTTGAGAGCTTTCTAAAAATGTAAACGGTTCGTCAATCAGAGTCCCGGTTCAAAAGTTATGCCTCCCGAAAGTTGGACTACCATTTTTGGATTCTTCTAATTTTACATCGACTTCTAATGTGACTTTTGGAACCTTTTGTTTTGGCAGTGGATGCCAACTAGCGTATTCTAGAATGTATTCCAAACCTAAAAAAATTGGGGTCTATTTAGGAACATTTATGGCATTGTAAAGGCAGTTCTTAGTGGAGTTAGAGAGAAGGTACTGTGGGGAGGATTTCTTTCTCTAGAATCATACTATTGTAAGCCCATAGGGCATTTTTCATTGATAATAATATTTCCCTTTTCCTATGTGTTCATTATGGTCTTTGATTGTGTCTCTGTCATCCATTAATAAGGAATAAATGGAGTGTTATACATAGCCTCATATATCCCTCATATTACTTTTGTATTGGTTAATAGGAGATATTTGATTCCCTTAAACCTACTAGAGGAATGTGACAAGGTTTTCTATTCTCTCCATCCCTCTTTAAAATTATTGTTGATGATCTTGGGAGGGCAATAAATGCCAATCTAACATGTGCAACATGACTGTAATACTTCTCACTCAAGGTATTCAAATTGTTGCATATCAAAATTTTACTAATATCACAACAATATGATGAATCTTGATTAGAAGTAAAAACTATGGTATAACCTTGACAAATAAATTTGTAGTATACAATAATCTAGAACAAATCAAGTAACATGGAGGGAATAATGAAGACCAACAATGAAATGATCAATGTGGAGGGAATAATGAAACATTTCATAGGGAAAGGTGCATTAAGGCAAAATACGTCTCATTGACATGCGGTGAACCCACTCCTATGGAAAAGTAGGATGGTAGTGATGGCATCCAAAGGCTAAGAGATTAAAAAAATGGAGGATCGTAACAAGCTTTTAGAATAATGCCCCAAAAGTTCCTACTATCCTATCTCATCGATTTATTAGAAACTCAATCCCGATGTAAGATTTCCTTGAGTGATAGAAACATTTTCACAATTGGATAGCCTTAGAATAATAATTTGTGCAGGATTCTAATCCTAATAATGGCTTGTAGATTTCTCCTTCATAAATTTGAGTGCAAATGCAATGATGAAGATATGCCTTTGTAGTTGAAGAGACTTTGTTCATAGGTTTGGATGAGTTGAACAACTTAAAGGATGTAATTTTCTCAACCTGGCTTGAAAAGGCACACCTACAATGGTCATCAATTAGAGGACCTTTTGAACAATGGCTTGAGAAGGGCACACCAAACTAGGAATATTTTTTGTAAAAGCACCAGAACCAATAAATACCACTACAATAGAAACCCCCACACCAAAAATAACACTAGTACCAAATCCTAGGAGGCTCAAAAATCCCAAAGCTACCCACACCAACAGCAATAATACCAAAATGGCACAATTAATTAGGGAGCTAAAAGGACTCAAATACATAAAGAGCTAAACTTATGACTAACACTAACAAACTTTCACCCAACTAAGACCAACCTACATTCTCATGCACAGCTGATGTTTTGGGTTTTATTAGTTAGAACCCTATAAATGGAACAAAAATTTAAAATGGAAGATATAAACTCAAATTTATTCAATAGTAGGTGTCGTTTTAACACTAAGCTTCCTCTCAACGGGACTTCCTATATATAGGAGGCATTATATGAGTCTTACACATGACTCATTTTGTCATGAATAACGATTGAAGGCAATAGTTGCAGAGAATAAACATGGAGGCTACTTTCTATTTGTCAACTATGAAGAAGTAAACACCTGGTTTTAGAGGTGAAATTACACCACGTAGACTAGCTAAGGTGTTTAAGATTTAATAGTTTGTGCGCATCATTTGCAAACTATTTGGTAAATTCATCAATGAAGAATTTTGTTCTCAAACAAACATGAACATGTCTTCCTTGTTTTGTGATTGGGTATTTTTGCTAACCTAAAGTAAGGAAGAAGCACTGTGGATGGTGGAAATGTGTGTGGAGCCACAATGGCGATTGAGAGTGATGAATGGTTGGGCATGGCAAAGATTGGCACAGGTTTTTGTACAAAAGAAGGGCATTGGAGGTGGGTCAAGGGTGTGGTTAAAGGATTTCAGCCTTTTATGGTTTTTAGTACCTCAATCTCCATAGTGCAGAGGGTTAGCAAAGCACAAATGACCTAGATTGTAATGCCTACCCCTACTTGACTTTTCTGATTGTAGTGTAACATTCTTTTAGGCCAATTTTTTTATTGTGTTTTATGTTTAGCAGTGTTGGATTACCGAAATTAATTAGTTGTATTTCATCATCAGTTGATGTGTGTGTGTGTGTGTGTGTGTGTTGAGTTACTTTAGTGCTAGTTATTTCAGTTATTTTATGATTGTTCAATGACGATATATATGTTCATGTATTAACTTTTAATTATTTAATGATGTTAGATGAATAATTTTTATGTAGTTTCTAGGTATGTGTAGGATCATGGTCAACCAAACTATGGCCTTAAGTGGTAGTGAAAAATCAACAAATCAAGGTTATGTCAACTCAACACATAATTTTAAAGTGGTTCTGGACTTTATATCAAAAATTTGTAAGAAAATAATCTATAGGAAATTGAATGTAGTTTCTAAACTACTAGGGCCTTATCTAGAGAAAAAAATATTTGATTGGTCAAAAGTTTGGATTTTAATGCAGTACTACAAAAATTTCATGGGGAAAATAAAAAGTAAGTGTATGTCTGACCACCTTAATCAAAATCAAATGATAATATTTTTTAATATAGTTATAGATATAAAAAGTAGACTCATGCCCAGATGTGACACATATTTTCTACCAAAACTTTTTCAAAAAAAAAAACTCTCGTGTCTGACCACCTTAACTAATAGAAAACTTTACCAAATTAATTTTATTTTATTTATTATACTAGGCGAAGCATAGAATGTGACGCAACTTTTGGATTTAAAAAATGCTATACCGTTTGAAAGTTATAGCTATTTTTCAATCAGTATGTCAATCAACACTTTACAATCATCTTTATTAAAAATTAACTAATAAAAACTTATCAAACTCAGAATTTGACAGCAATTATATAGATGGAATCTTGAGAGTGTTATAAAAAAACCCTTTTTGTTTCATTAAAGTTCGGTGAAAATAACATTGTCAAATGGCTACCCGAAGTCTGAGTGTCATTGAAACCCTTCTCGAACACATTTTTTGGGTTGACCAAATAGGCTTGGTAAATACCGAGCCTAATCGGATACCCAAAATCAAATCGAGTATCCGATATGAAATTAGATACTCAAATATGAAATTGGGTATCCGATCAAGTACGTGATTTTTCAATTGAAATTTTGGACGAAAATTTGAGAGGAAAGATTTTCCAATTGCAATTTTGGAGGGAAATTTGAGAGGAAATAAATTTTTCAATTGCAATTTTGGAGAGAAATTTGAGAGGGAAACTTTAGAGAGTTTTAGAGGGAAATTTATTTGGGGGAAGTGTGGACATTGATATTATTATTACATATGATTATGATTATTATTATTAACTATTATTATTATATATAGTAATATGTATGAATATTATTATTAAATATAATATAGTTATAAATATTATTATTATAACTAAATATAATACAGTAATATATATGAATAATATTATTATTATTAAATATATAAAGTAATATTATATGACTATCATTATATATAATAATATACATGGTTATTATTATTATTAAATCTATAATCTAGTAACATATATGATTTTTATTATTATATTAAAATATACAGTATTATATTATTATTAAATATAATATTGTCATAAAATGCATCGAATTTCAACGCATTTCATGACAACATTTGTCCTTAGGGCCCCTAGTGACCCCTTTCGATGCATTCCCAATGGGTCACTAGAGGTCCTACGGCCCCTAGGGACATACGTTTTCATGAAATACATTGAGAGGGGTCATAGGTAACCTATCACCCCTCTCAACAAATCATAACCAACCAAATGTGTCTATGTCATGAAATGCGTCGAGAAGGGTCATAGGTAAACCTATAACCTCGATCGATGCATTAGAACCAACTAATTGGGTCCCTAGGGGTCGTAGGGCCCTTAGGGACATACATTGTCATGAAATGTGTCGATCGAGTTCATAGGTTAACCTATGACCCCTCTTGACACATTGGAACCAACCAAATGTGTCCCTAGGGGCCCTAGGACCCCTCAGGACATAAGTTGTCATGAAATGCATTAAGATGGGTCATAGGTTAACCTATACACCTCTCGATGCATTAGAACCAACCACATGCATTCGGGACATACGTTGTCATATAATGTGTCGACTGGGGTCATAGGTTAACCTATCACCCCTCTCGACGCATTATAACCAACCAAATGTGTCCCTAGGGGTCATAGGGCCCTTAGGGACATTTATTTTCATGAAATGTGTTGCTCGGGGTCATAGGTTAACCTATGATGCCTCTCCATGCATTGGAACTAACCAAATGCGTCCCTAGGGGCCCTAAGACCCCTAGGGACATAGGTTGTCATAAAATGCATTGAGAGGGGTCATAATTTAACCTATGATGCTTCTCAATGTATTAGAAGCAACCACATGCATCCCTAGGGGCCCTAAGACCCATAGGGACATAAGTTGTCATGAAATACGTTGAGAGGGGTCATAGGTTAACCTATGATGCCTCTCGATGCATTAGAACCAATCACATGCATACATTATCATGGAATACATTGAAAGGGGTCATAGGTTAACTTATGACCCTTCTCGACGCATTATAACCACCCAAATGCCTCCCTAGGGGTCTTAGGGCCCCTAGGGACATACATTATCATAAAATGCGTCGATTGGGGTCATAGGTTAACCTATGACCCCTCTTGATGCATTGAAACCAACCAAATGCATCCCTAAGGGACCTAGGACCCCTAGGGACATAGGTTGTCATGAAATGCATCAAGAGGGGTCATAGGTTAACCTATGACACCTTTCGATGCATTAGAACCAACCATATGCCTCCCTAGGGTCCTAGGGTCCCTAGGGACATACATTGTCATGAAATGCATCGAGAGGGATCGTAGGTTAACCTATGACCCTTTTCGACACATTATAACCAACCAAATGCGTCCCTAGGGGCCTAGGGCCCCCAGGGACATACATTGTTATGAAATACGTCGAGAACTTCAATGCATTATAACCAACCAAATGTGTCCCAAGGGGTCCTAGGGCCCCTAGGGACATATATTGTCATGAAATGCATTGAGAAGGGTCATAGGTTAACCTATGATCCTAATCGACACATTAGAACCAACCAAATGTGTCCCTAGGGGTACTAGGGCCCTTAGAGACATACATTGTCATGAAATGCGTCGATCGAAGTATTAGGTTAACCTATGACTCCTCTTGATGCATTAGAACTAACCAAATGTGTCCCTAGGGGCCCTAGGACCCCTAAGGACATAGGTTGTCATAAAATACATCGAGAGGGGTCATAAGTTAACCTATAACACCTCTCAACGCATTAGAACCGACCACATGCGTCCCTAGGGGTCCTAGGGCCCCTAGGGACATACGTTGTCATGAAATGCGTCAATCGGGGTCATAGGTTAACCTATAACCCCTCTTGATACATTGGAACCAACCAAATGTGTCTCTAAGGGCCCTAGGACCCCTAGGGACATAGGTTGTCACAAAATACTTCAAGAGGGGTCATAGGTTAACCTATGACGCCTCTCGATGCATTAGAACCACACATGCATCCCTAGGGGTCCTAGGGCCCCTAGGGACATAGGTTGTCATGAATTGTGTTGAGAGGGGTCATATGTTAACCTATGACCCCTCTTGACACATTAGAACCAACCATATGCGTCCCTAGGGGTCCTAGGGCCCCTGGGGACATATGTTGTCATGAAATATGTCGAGAGGGATCATAGGTTAACCTATGACCCCTCTCGACGCATTAGAAACAACCAAATGTATCTCTAGGGGTCCTAGGACCCCTAGGGACATAAGTTGCCATGAAATGTGTCAAGAGGGGTCATAGGTTAACCTATGACCCTTCTCGACACATTATAACCAACCACATGGATCCCTATGGGTCCTAGGGACCCTAGGGACATACATTGTTAGGAAATTCGTCAATTGGGGTCATAGGTTAACCTATGACCCCTCTTGACACATTGGAACCAACCAAATGCATCCCTAAGGGCCCTAAGATCCCTAGGGACATAGGTTGTCATGAAATGCATTGAAAGGGGTCATAGGTTAACCTATGATGCCTCTCGACACATTAGAACCAACCACATGCGTCCTTAAGGGTCCTAGGGCCCCTAGGGACATACATTATCATGAAATGCGTTAAGAGGGGTCATAGGTTAACCTATGACCCCTCTCGACACATTATAACCAACCAAATTGCATCCCTAGGGGTCCTAACGACATACATTGTGATGAAATGCATCGATCGGGGTCATAGGTTAACCTATGACCCCTCTTGATGCATTAGAACCAACCAAATGCCTCCCTAGGGGCCCTAGGACCCTTAGGGCATAGGTTGTCATGAAATGCGTTGAGAGGGGTGATAGGTTAACCAATGACACCTCTCGACGCATTAGAACCAACCACATGCATCCCTAGGGGTCCTAGGGCCCCTAAGGACATAGGTTGTCATGAATTGTGTTGAGAAGGGTCATAGGTTAACTTATGACCCCTCTCGATGCATTAGAACCAACCACATGCATTCCTAGGGGCCCTAGGGCCCCTAAGGACATACATTGTCATGAAATGCGTCGAGAGGGGTCATAGGTTAACCTATGATCCCTCTCAATGCATTATAACCAACCAAATGCATTCCTAGGGGTCCTAGGGCCCCTAGGGACATACATTGTCATGAAATGCATTGATAGGGGTCATAGGTCCTCTCAATGCATTAGAACCAACCACATGTGTCCCTAGGGGTCCTAAGGCCCCTAGGGACATAGGTGTCAAGAATTGCATCAACCTATGACCCATTTCAACGTATTAGAACCAACCACATGCATCCCTAGGGGTCCTAGGGCCCCTAAGGACATAGGTTGTCATGGATTACATCATCATTAATTACATCAAACCTATGACCCCTCTCGACGCATTAGAACCAACCACATGCATCCCTAGGGGTCGTAGGGCCCCTAGGGACATACATTGTCATGAAATGCGTCAAGAGAGTCGTAGGTTAACCTATGATTGTCTCTTAATGCATTAGAACCAACCACATGCATCCCTAGGGGCCCTAGGACCCATAGGGACATAAGTTATCATGAAATGCGTCGAGAGGCATCATAGGTTAACCTACGACACCTCTCGATGCATTAGAACCAACCACATGTGTCCCATAGGGATATACATTGTCATGAAATATGTCGATCGAGGTCATAGGTTAACCTATGACCCCTCTTGACACATTAGAACCAACAAAATGTGTCCCTAGGGGCCCTAGGACCCCTAGGGACATAGGTTGTCATGAAATTTGTCGAGAGGGGTCATAGGTTAACCTATGATCCCTCTTGACAATTATAACCAACCACATGTGTCCCTAAGGGTCCTAGGGCCCCTAGGGACACACATTTTCATGAAATGCGTCGATCGGGATCATAGGTTAACCTATGACCCCTCTTGACACATTGGAACCAACCAAATGCATCCCTAAGGGCCCTAGGACCCGTAGGGAATTAGGTTGTCATTAAATTCATCGAGAGGGGTCATAGGTTAACCTATGACACCTCTCGATGCATTAGAACCAACCACATGCATCCCTAGGGATCCTAGGGCCTCTAGGGACATATGTTGTCATGAAATGCATCAAGAGGGGTCATAGGTTAACCTATGACCTCTCTCGATGCATTATAACCAACCAAATGCATCCCTGGGGGTCCTAGGGGACATACATTGTCATGAAATGCATCGATCGGGGTCATAGGTTAACCTATGACCCCTCTTGATGCATTGGAACCAACCAAATGCATCCCTAGGGGCCCTAGGACCCCTTGGGACATAGTTGTCATGAAATATGTCGAGAGAGGTCATAGGTTAACCTATGACACCTCTCGACGTATTAGAACCAACCAAATGTGTTCCTATGGGTCGTAGGGCCCCTAGGGACATAGGTTTTCATGAATTGCATCGAGAGGGGTCATAAGTTAACCTATGACCCCTCTCAATGCATTAGAACCAACGACATGCGTCCCTAGGGGCCCTAGGGCCCCTAGGGACATATGTTTCCATGAAATGCATCAAGAGGGGTCATAGGTTAACCTATGAGCCCTCTCGATGCATTATAACCAACCAATGCGTCCATAGGGGTCCTAGGGCCCCTAGGGACATACATTGTCATGAAATGCATTGATAGAAGTCATAGGTTAACCTATGACCCCTCTCGACGCATTAGAACCAACCACATGCATCCCTAGGGGTCCTAGGGCCCCTAGGGACATAAGTTGTCAAGAATTGCATCAAGAGGGGTTATAGGTTAACCTATGACCTCTCTCAATGCATTTGAAACAACCACATGCATCCCTAGAGGTCCTAGGGCCCCTAAGGACATAGGTTGTCATGAATTGCATCGAGAGGGGTCATAGGTTAACCTATGACCTCTCTCGACACATTAGAAGCAACCACATGCGTCCCTAGGGGTCCTAGGGCCCCTAAGGACATATGTTGTCATGAAATGCATTGAGAGGGGTCATAGATTAACCTATGACACCTCTTGACACATTAGAACCAACCACATGTGTCCCTAGGGGCCCTAGGACCCATAGGGACATAGGTTGTTATGAAATGCATCGAGAGGGGTCATAGGTTAACCTATGACGCCTCTCAACGCATTAGAAACAACCACATCTGTCCCTAGGATCCTAAGACCCCTAGGGACATACATTGTCATGAAATGCGTCGATCGAGGTCATAGGTTAACCTATGACCCCTCTCAATGCATTTTAGAACCAACCAAATGGATCATAGGTCATAATAATAATAATAATAACAATAACAATAATATTATATGTTGTTATAATAATAATAACAATAATAATAATAATAATAATAACATATATTAATAACATATATAATATATTACATTATTATATTTAATAATAATATAGTAAAAATAATAATAATATAATATAATAATCATATATATATTTATAGATTATAATAATAATAACATAATATATTATTATATATTAATAACATAGGTCATAATAATAATAATAATAATAACACATATTACGTTATTATATTTAATAATAGTAGTAAAAATAATAATAATTTCATATATATATTAAATATTTATAGATTATATTAATAATAACATTTATTATTATATTTAATAATAATATAATATAATAATACATTATAATCTAATACATAACTCATAACTCATTATACATAATATATAATTTAATAATAATATAATATAATATACTCATAACTCATTATACATTACTCATTATACATTATAATCTTAATCTTAATTCTTATTTCCCTCCAAAATTTTGGCCTCAATATTGGATATCCGATTTGAAATCGGATATCTGATTTATTATCGGGTATTCAATCTCAGATGGAATACCCGTTTTTACTGGCATGATTTTTCCAAAATATTCTCTGTGACTGCAGACCTGACAACATCGCTTTTTGTGGGCCATTTTCACGGGTTTTGGGAAAAGTCATGTTTTGGGGCCCAAATGATCAAAAAAAGTTTGATAATATATGATTAGGTGTCTGATATTGTCATCTGAATGGGGAGTAGCAGTCGTCGAAAGGCTAAAAGAAAAAGGAAGGTATCCAATGAAGACATTACAGCATATAGGGAAAGGGACAAAGTAAATCACCAAAGGAAAAGGAAAGGTATGTTAAATGCGAGTCAAATTGACAATGAATTAGTTGAAGGTGAAATCATAGAGTCAGATAATGAATATGTGTAGTTGGGGAATGAAAATGTACCAATTGAAAACAATAATGTTGGGATTTTAAATTTAGAGAATGAAAATTTGGAGGATGAAATGCTACCAAGTCATAATGTAAATTACATGATTGACCATGCCGAGCATGACAATGCACAGGAACCTTACATATCTCCTAATTATAATCGACATGAAGGTTGTAGAACACCAAAATGGATAATTGAAATTGATGAAACGATTATTACCAATTTGGAAAGGAAAAAATCAGAAAGAACTATTCAATTATGGGCTTCAAGACTATATAAGATGTTTTTCGGCAACAAGACAGTGGTGGAGCAATGTCAGCTTTTTATGCACTTATTAAAGATGCAAAAGATGAGACCTGTGCTTTCCAAATTGAAGATTCATTTCAATAAAAAATTGAAAAGAAATGTCATTATTGTGAAGAATCTTTTCAATGCTCTCAATATCATTGAGAAAAATAGCAAGGAGAAGGATAAGAGAGTTGTCCGAAGGGTTATTACAACCTCTTTGATAAGTCATCATTTGAGAAAGGGTAGATATATGAGACAATCTTGTATTGACTTGAACCTAAATTGTACTACTTTGAGAAGAGCACTTAGTAGACGAGAGAGAATTGATGATCCTCTTCAAAATGAAACATGGGCTTTTGGTGGAAGACTTCCACATTTTGATAAGAAGCTATTTGATGATGTGAAAGAAGAAATTATACAATTTAGGCACTCTAGCTCACAAGTATCACCCAATGCTAAAGATGTGTTAAAGTTGAGAATTGGCATTAGAGATCACACGCCACATCCTAAAAACTATTTGGAGGTAAGTCAAACAATGTTGTTCAAACAATTTAGAGAGAGTCATCCAAGTATTCATATATCACAAAGGGCTTTTGAATCTTTGAAGCCATTTTATTGTGTGCCACTTAAAATTCAAAATACATGTTGTTGCAAATATCATGTCAAGTTTTCTATGCACCATGAACTATTATGCTCCATCCGTTCTACTTTACATAGTAAAGAATGTTGGAGAATTGTGGTGCTAGTTGGCTTCCAAAATCATCAAGAGACTTGTTAGATAAATTTTTAAGTCATAGAGTTGATGGTTGTTTCTTTTATAGAAATGCTTTTTTAAATGAGAAGTGTTCAAAATGTGGTGGCTTATCCAAGTTTGACACATGTTTCCATAAGGAGTGCGAACAAGAACTTGGAAAGACAATAATAATAATAAAGGTATATGAAACAATGAAATACACATTGAAGAGTGGGGGTGAGGGCTCTAGATGTGAATTGGTTGCAAAAGAAATCAATGTGGCTAGTTTTATTTCAGATTTCAACGCAAATCTTTTCTACAAGAATGCAAGACATAGTCACATGTCTCAGTAGTTGGATCAACAATTTAGAATGTGTAAAGAGACTTTTTCCATTGGCACTATTATATCAGTTGTTGACTTTGCTGAGAACTACACATTGCAACCTCAAAATGAGACACAATCTCAGTATTACAACTCCATTCAGATTGCTATTTTTGTCCACATAACATATAGACATGCCCCTAATAGTGCGGAAGATAATCAAAAGATTATTAAAGAGTATCATTTTTATATCAGTAATGATAGATCTCACTCTCATGAGTTTGTGCAACATTGTTTCGAGAATTATTTTGATAATTTCTTATAGAAGCATGCAATTTCTATGGATAGACATATCATTTGGACATATAACTATATAGGTCAATTCAAGAATGCTCACATGTTTTATTGGTTGTGTAGGATGCACGTAGAGAGGGGGGTGCCTCATATTTGGAGTTTTTTTTAGTCTGGCCATGGGAAAGGGGAACATGATGGAGTAGGGGCATGTGTGAAGACAGCTCTAATTAAGGAGCAATTGAAGATTTTAGTAGCAGAGCTTCTTGATGCTCGTAGCATTGTTGATTGGTGTAGTTTAGCATTATCACAGGGGGGGACTCTTAATTTAGTGGTACATAGGTTCTTTTGGTTGGTTGAGGAAGGGTCCATAGGTGATAGATCAAATTGTGCTACAGTGAGAGACACATCAAAACTACATTCATTTTGGAGCTCTAATTCTAGTACATGGACCATTTGGACACAACAACTAGCTTACTTTTTTCTTAGTTATTTTTAGTGTGATTGGGATCACTATGAGTCAAGTGAGTGGGTGGACACATGGGCTCCACATTATCTTACTCCATTGTCTATCATACCCTCTATCAGAAATGATGACATGGAAAGTTCACTTGAGCATAACCATCTATCAGATCTTCTTCAGCCAGGACATGTCTTTGCATTGGTTGCACCATAGGGGAATGATGAGAAATCTAATTATTGGTTAGCACATTGTGTAAGAGGTAAACATAAGTTTGCACAACCGATCACAGATGATGATGGATTCACATATCCTACTGGTTCAGTGGTTGTCACTAGAACATGGCTGCAAACATACATGCCTAGAAGGAATGGAATTCCTGAATTCGAAGACTATCAAAAGCATAAAATAATTCTCATATATTCACATCTTATTATAGCAACAAATGTAAAGTTGTTGAAGCATCAAGGAAGACCAAAAGTAAAAGAACTTTTTACCATTACTAATGTTGATCAGGAAGCCCTGTTGGAGACCCTAAAATAGAGAGAGGAACCTACTAGAACACTTGAGTAGGTATATTTACTTCTTATGTTATTTTCTTCATATTGACTCAATGAACTGATGATTATCTTGTTTAATACAATAAGTTACTAATATTTTTTATGATATTGGAATGTAGGTACATCATAAAGAGTGGGGAGGTGTTGGGGAGAATTCCTAAGATTTATGATGCATTATGATGTAAAATGTGAAGGTGTTTTATATAGTTTTTGTAATAATGAAAAGACTAGTTAGATTAATTACATATCCTAATTTGTATTTTGGTAGGTTCTTTGTAAGGATAAGAGGATGATATAAAAATGAAATAAATAGTAGATGTAAATCCTTAGAGAAAGATATTGAACAAGTTCTTGCAAATCATATTTGCATGTGATACAAGGCTATAAGGACAATTTTAAGAGCATTTATAGTTATATGAGTATTGAGGCAAGGAGACAATGAAAGATAATTGCTTGTGGATATCTTATTACAAGTTTGGCTTTTTTCTTATTTGACATAGAGCTGACATTATGATTATTAAAAATATTTTTATCAAACTAATCAAATAAGAAAAATCTAAAAAATACGGATGAACAATTAGAATTAATATAGAGAACTATTGAGGGAGAAAATTTGAGCAGAGAATATGTATACTTGATTCCTTAAAAAACAATTTGGATAAGGTATCAATAAGTTTGAATACTCATTCGCAATGAGGCATTGAAACAAGAAGTGATAGAGGTATGCTCTGATACCACTAATGAAGTACTGCTCTGATACCACTAACGAAGGGCCACACCACCCTTACCAACTCATGACAAAGAATGCAACAAGATCTCTCAAGATCCAATCCAAACCCAAGTTAGTCCAGATCCACACTCTGGTAGAAACCTCTGAGATCTCAACTTGTGCTCACAAGCCACCAAGCAACCTCCTTGTTTCTAAATCATAGCCACTAGCTCTTCTCACAAACCTAATCCAAGATCCAAGTGTAAATTGCCTCACATTCGGTGCTCTGTCTACACACTCACAAGTCCATCACAATCCTGTTGTAAACTACCTCACATTTGGCGCTCTGTTCACAGACTCAGGAAAACTCACTCTTCACTTTCTCCTCTTTCTCTTTCAAACCTTGAAACTTTCCAAGCTTTCCTACCACAACTTTCTCCTTTCCAAGCTTTCCTTCCAAAGCTTTCACCTTTCCAAGCTTCTACTTCTCGAGCTTCTCCTTCTTGAGCTTTCCTTCCAAAGCTTCCACTTCTCAAGCTTCTCCTTGAGCTTCTCCAAGCTTCCCCTTGAGCTTGATTTAGAAATGCTCATATGCCTTGCTTAAATAGGCACTTACCACCCCATGCATGACTTATCCACAACCTTCTAGAATTCCTCCACAACCTTCTACAACTTCCACAACCTTCTACATCTTCCACAACCTTCTACAACTTCCAAAACTTTCTACAATATTCATAACTTTCTAGAATTCTTCCCACACACCTCGATAAATGGAATGACAACCATTTATTTTTTATTTTTTCCTATTATGCCACCTATGCACCTCGAAAATAGAAATTCCCTTTTCTTTTATTTTCTCCTTTTTATTTTTTATTATTTCTCCTCTAATTTTTGTCACTTTTCTCTCTCCTCCAGAATGTTTTTTTTTTTCCAATTTTTTTTTAAATTTTTTTTTCAATTTTTATTTTTCAAATTTTCCCATGCAAGATGCTCCTGCATCAGACTCCCACGGTAGATAGAAAAGTGTGTCCCACACTTTGACACCAAAAAAGAAAGATCTACCACCATCTTCATCTTCACCAAAGGTTTCCACCTCAACGGGGACAAGAAAACCAGCATGCAAATCTTCTACATCTACATTACTCTATCAAACACCAGAATCTCAACCATCCAATTAGCATGCTCACTCCCAGGAACAAACTGAACATAATTCTTCATTACTGAACTTCCATTCACATCAACAACTAGTGAATCTATACTAGCAATAACAAGCTCCACATCAGCAGCCACATGTAGATTTCCATCAATATATGCCAAACCAGCAATATCATTGCTCACAAAAAGATGCTCTATAATACATAACTCACCTCCAACAACAACCGGATCATCCATGACCAAGTGCTCACCAACATCAACTAGACCATCCACGACCAAATGCTTTGTAGTCTCCATGTCAGACTCAACCAACTGATCATGAAAACCAACCTCTGTCCCAACATCAACAACGTTAGGAATGTCCTCATCAACAACCTCTATTTGCTCTATAGGTTTTGCATCAGGCTCTACAAACTGATCAGCAAAACCAACCTCTTCCACCTTGACCTTCTTAGCTTGATTAGCCAATCTAGCATCCAACCGAGAAATCATCTTAGAAAAATTCCTCTCCACTATATCATGAATTTTTGCAATCATCTTAGGGTCCAATCTTCTTGGATCCATCTCCCAAGATCTTCATAAACCCTCTGCAACAAATCCTTCCCACGCTCCTTGTGACAACCAAATTGTTTGCAAGTCAGATCACAACCGGCCACCTCGCACGAATAATTAGGAACCACATCACAAGTCTAGGACAACGGATCCGCAATCCACAAGCTCTCTATGATTATGCCTCAACAAGTTCAATCTTCCATCTCTGCATCCATTGATCAATTTGCATGTCCTCCCAAGGTCCTAGTGCAAACTACCTCAGCTTCGGTGATCTGTTTACACGCTCAGGAACTCCCACTCTAATAAACTTCACCCAACCAAGGTCCTGGTACAAACTGCCTCACTCTTCGATGATCTACTTATACACTCAGGAACTCTTGCTCTGATAAATTTCACCCAACCAAGGTCCTGGTACAAGTTGCCTCACACTTCGGTGATCTACTTGTACACTCAGGAACTCCTGCTTTGATAAACTTCACCCAACCAAGGTCCTGGTACAAGTTGCCTCACACTTTGACGATCTACTTGTACACTTAAGAACTCCTACTCTGATACCACTTGATAGAGGTACGCTCTGATACCACTAATGAAGTACTACTCTGATACCACTAACGAAGGGCCACACCACCCTTACCAACTCATGACAAAGAATGCAACAAGATCTCTCAAGATCCAATCCAAACCCAAGCTAGTCCAGATCCACACTCTGGTAGAAACCTCTGAGATCTCAACTTGTGCTCGCAAGCCACCAAGCAACCTCCTTGTTTCTAAATCGCAGCCACTAGCTCTTCTCACAAACCTAATCCAAGATCCAAGTGTAAACTGCCTCCCATTCGGTGCTCTGTCTACACACTCACAAGTCCATCACAATCCTGCTATAAACTGCCTCACATTCGGCACTCTGTTCACAGACTCAGGAAAACTCACTCTTCACTTTCTCCTCTTTCTCTTTCAAACCTTGAAACTTTCCAAGCTTTCCTACCACAACTTTCTCCTTCCCAAGCTTTCCTTCCAAAGATTTCACCTTTCCAAGCTTCTACTTCTCGAGCTTCTCCTTCTTGAGCTTTCCTTCCAAAGCTTCCACTTCTCAAGCTTCTCCTTGAGCTTCTCCAAGCTTCCCCTTGAGCTTGATTTAGAAATGCTCATATGCCTTGCTTAAATAGGCACTTACCACCCCATGCATGACTTATCCACAACCTTCTAGAATTCCTCCACAACCTTCTACAACTTCCACAACCTTCTACATCTTCCACAACCTTCTACAACTTCCAGAACTTTCTACAATATTCATAACTTTCTAGAATTCTTCCCACACACCTCGATAAATGGAATGACAACCATTTATTTTTTATTTTTTCCTATTATGCCACCTATGCACCTCAAAAATAGAAATTCTCTTTTCTTTTATTTTCTCCTTTTTATTTTTTATTATTTCTCCTCTAATTTTCGTCACTTTTCTCTCTCCTCCAGAAATTTTTTTTTTTTTTTCAATTTTTTTTTTTTCAAATTGTCCCATGCAAGATGCTCCTGCATCAAGAAGTGATTTTATGATGCCAATATTGTGTAAGCCTTTTACTACAAGTTTTATCAATGCATTTCGTTTCTTTTATGGTGTGAGGTTTTCATCTCTAGGTTATTATAAAAAAAGACTCATGGTGCAAGAAGAGCGATGGGTGGAAGAAATAGTTGATTTGGATAATATTTTTCTATATCTTGGGAATGTTAGGGTGTTTCTGTTACACTTTATTAAAGTTGGTTGTTATAGTTCAAGTCAAATTTTGGGTTCTATATATTATATAGGCTCTAATTGTGTGACAACAATCACATAAACTTATTGAAACACTTCTAGTTTATCTATTAATTTTATATATATATATATATATATATATATATATATATATATATATATATATATATATATATATATATATATATATATATATATATATATATATATATAAACAATTTTTAACATTTAAATCAAAGCCATTATATTGAACTAATATTATATTAAAATAAGAAAAACTAAATAAAATAAGTAAATTTCATTTATTATTTTCTTATTTTGTTGTTGTCATTTTCAACATTTGACACACCTCTTTTTATTTTCATAGAGAAAGGAATGGAACTTTTATAGTCTAGAATAATTTTATTAAATTTGAACTTATGACCTCTTATTTAAAAACCAAATTCTCCACCTTTTGAAAAACTTAACGTATGAAACTTTCAAAAGATTGGAGATAATTCATCATTCATTAATTCCTTATGAAACTCTCAAAGCCTATTAGAACTCAATTTGTAAATTCAAAATGATGCTTCATATCTAAGAATGCAATTTCTTGAAAGTTTTTAAAGCATACTCAACAAGTTCCATTCATGCACATCTTACAAACTATGATTTGTTAGATAAAATTTGTTTGAGACGGTCTATGAGGAAAAATTAGGGCTCTTTCTTTGGGATATTTATGTCTAAACGTGTGAAATTGAGCTTTATAATGGTTGATCAAGTGTAAGACTAACCATTTAGCACAATACTAGTGCTTCCATGCATACGGCAACCTACTACAAATGTGTTTGCTTGATAACTGAACATCCAAAGATCTCCAAATTAGAAATCATGGGTTCTTAAGTCCCCCCAAACTCAAGCCAAATAGGAATTTAAATCTAATTATTATATAAGTCAAATAATTGAACAACATGGTATTAAAATAGAGGATCAATTTTACATAACGTTGAAACCGCTGATGTTAGCATCGAAACGTCGGTGCCATTAACTTCGGATGGGCGGGTGAACCCTAGTGACACCCTTGTTCTAGCCATAGATACCTTCCATCATCTACGGCCACCCCGTACCGAGTAATCTCCAAGGTGCTCTAAGTGCATTTCGAGGTCGATCTTTTGAGGGTCGTAACTCGAAGCTCGTGAGGGTTGTCGATGAAACGTCAAATTCTACAAGATGGTGATTCCAAGGCCTAAAATAACCTATCTCATTTTTGAGAGATCACATTCTGTTTGGATTCGACACAGTGATCTCGCTCAATGCCAAAACTCATAGTGTGCCTCAATTCATAGGTGCACCACAATGTAACTTTGAAACTGATGATCTTGGCATCAAATCATCAGTTCCATTAGCTCTAGATGGGTGGGTGAACCCTAGTGACACCCTTGTTTCGGCCACGGAGACCATCCATCGTCTGCGGCCACCCTCTATCGAGTAGTCTCCAAGGTGCTCTAAGTGCATTTCAAGGTCGATCTTCCGAGGGTCGTAACTCGGAGCTCCTGAGGGCTATCGATGAAATGTTGAATTCTACAAGACAATGGGCCGAGGCCTAAAATTACCTATCTCATTTTTAAGAGATCACATTCCTTTTGGATTCGGAACAACGATCTCGCTTGATGCCAAAACTCGCAGTGTGCCTCAGTTCATAGGTGCACCACAACGTAACTTTCAAACCGTTGATCTTGGCATTGAATCCTCAAAGCCATTAGCTTCGCATGGGTGGGTAAACCCTAGTAACACCCTTGTTTTGGCCACAGAGACTGTCCATCATCCACGGCCACCCCGTACCAAGTAGTTTCCAAGGTGCTCTAAGTGCATTTCAAGGTCAATCTTCTGAGGGTCGTAACTCAGAGATCGTGAGGGCTATCGATGAAACGTCAAATTCTACATGACAGTGATGCCGAAGCCTATAATAACCTATCTCATTTTTGAGAGATGAAATTCCATTTGGATTCGGCATAGCAATCTCGCTCGATGCCAAAACTTGCAGTGTGCCTTAGTTCATAGGTGCACCACAATGTAACTTTGAAACTACCAATATTGGCATCAAATTGTCAACACCATTAGCTCTGGATGGGTGGGTGAACCCTAGTGACACCTTTTTTCCAGCCATGAAGACCCTCCATCGTCTGCGGCCACCCCGTACCGAGTAGTCTCCAAGTTGCTCTAAGTGCATTTCAAGGTCGATCTTCCAAGGGTCGTAACTCGGAGCTCGTGAGGGCTATCGATGAAATATCAAATTCTACAGGATGGTGATGCTAAGGCCTAAAATAAATTATCTCAATTTTGAGAGATCACATTCTGTTTGGATTCAGCACAACGATCTTGCTCGATGCCAAAACTCACAATGTGATTCATAGGTGCACCATAGAGTGACTTTGAAACTGTTGATCTTGGCATCGAATCATCAATGCCATTAGCTCTGGATGAGCGGTTGAACCCTAGTAACACCCTTGTTTTGGCCACAGAGACCCTCCATCATTCATGGCCACCCCGTACCGAGTAGTCTCCAAGGTGGTCTAAGTGCATTTTGAGGTCGATCTTCTGAGGGTCGTAACTCAAAGCTCATGAGGGCTATCGATGAAATGTCAAATTCTACAGGACAATATTCTGAGGGTTGTAACTCAAAATTCATGAGGGTTATCGATGAAATGTTGAGGCCTACATTAACCTATCTTGTTTTTGAGAGATCACATTTCGTTTTGATTCAGCACAGCAATCTCGCTTGATGACAAAACTCGCAGTGTGCCTCAATTCATAGGTGCACGCAGTGTGCCTCAATTCATAAGTGCACCACAGCGTGACTTTGAAATCATTGATCTTGGCATCAAATCATCAGCGCCATTAGCTCTAGATGGGAGGTTAAACCCTAGTGACACCCTTTTTTTGGCCATGGAGACCCTCCATCATCCACAGCCACCCTGTACCGAGTAGTCTCCAAGGTGCTCTAAGTGCATTTCGAGGTCGATCTTGCAAGGGTCGTAACTCAAAGCTCATGAGGGCTATCGATGAAATGTCAAATTCTATAGGACGATGATGTCGAGGCCTAAAATAACCTATCTCATTTTTGAGAGATCACATTCGTTTGGATTCGGCACAATGATCTCGCTCGATGCTAAAACTTACAATGTGCCTCAGTTCATAGGTGCACCATAGCGTAACTTTTAAACCGCTAATCTTGCAAATTGTCAATGCCATTAGCTCTAGATGGGTGGCTAAACCCTAGTGACACCCTTGTTCCAACCACAGAGACCATCCATCATTCGTGGCCACCTTGTACCAAGTAGTCTCCAAGGTGCTCTAAGTGCATTTCAAGGTCAATCTTCTGAGGGTCATAACTCAGAGCTCGTGAGAGCTACTGATAAAATGTCAAATTCTACATGACGGTGATGTTGAGGCCTAAAATAACCTATCTCATTTTCAAGAGATCACATTCTGCTTGGATTTGGCACAGCGATCTCGCTCGATGCCAAAACTCGCGGTGTGCCTCAGTTCATAGGTGCACCACAACGTAACTTTGAAACGGTTGATCTTGGCATCAAATTGTCAGCGCCATTAGCTTCAAATGGACGGGTGAACCCTACTAACACCCTTGTTCTAGCCACAAAGACCATCCATCGTCCACAGCCACCCCATACTAAGGAGACTCCAAGGTGCTCTAAGTGTGTTTTGAGGTCAATCTTTCGAGAGTTGTAACTCGGAGCTCATGAGGGCTATCGATAACCCCTTACCAAGTTTGGTGAACTTGTCTAATTAAGAATTTAAAGTTATAACAAAAATTGCTCAAAATTACAAAAGTTGCAAAATTGCAATTCTACAACTTTTGCAACTTTTTCTTGCAAAGTGAAAATGAGTGCAAAGAGTTAGTTAGGGGTTTGAGCACGACTAGACAATGTTGAAAACACCTATATAAGGTGTGAAATGATAGCATGAATTAATGAAGCCAATTTTGTTAAGTGGATCAGTATGGGTTATGTGAGCCTTGTGTAGGAGGTTAACGAGTGTGTTTATGTCATGATAACACTTCAAATTAAATATTGCATCCAAATTTGATAATAAAGGTTGTTAAAATGTTATTCACAAATTGTTGCATTTGAATCGAATATAACAAACGTGATCAAAATTAATGATATTCCGTAAACATGAACAATACACATGATCCACGATAAATTGAACAATACTAGATACTAAATTAATATGTATATCATTGTACACATAAATGAAAAATATATATATATCAAAATACATGTATCCATAAACAAATTACACAAATATATATCAAAGATCATGTATCCATAGACAAAGTACACAAATATATATCAAAATACATAGATCCATATACAAAATGTGGTTGATCATGCCATTGGAATGTGTATAATATCAATGTTTATGTAAACAATGTGGCATATGCCATCTCAAAATGTCTCATGACGCATCCTATGACAACTATACTATCCTAGGGTGCTAGTGGATGATCAAAATGCAGCCTCTTCGCTACACTAGGTGGATCGGATGCCTCCTAAATAAACAAAAAAGGAAAACCCAAAGTTAGACTACTAAATTTATATGATTATTTGTATCTAACATTGAATTACTCAAATGCATAATGATCTTTTTTTTAATGAAGATTTATACTATTAAACTTTCATAATAAATACCTCTCTTGTCAACCTCCTGTGTTGATTAGGAGTCCTCTCGTATGCCCTCGGCAATGCGTGTACCTCGCTGATTGTGTGTATGTTCAAATATGTTTGTCAGATGAATCTACAACTTAAACTATAACATTATAATTCATAGCATGCTAAATTGATAACATATTTAATCAAGAATTCAAACTATGACTTACTAGTGTAGGCTCCTCCTTAGGATATAATGGTTGGATCATCAAAGATACAAAACTCTCCCATTGAACCTCGTGTGCACTAGGAGTTTCTTATGAGATACAAAATAGTAGTTGTTAATATCATGAAAATTAGTTTTGAATTTATTTATGAAGATAAGGAAAATAAAAAATAAATGATACTTATACATACAATGAGGCTCTCAATGCAAACGGAAATGCTTGAGGATCTACGCCGCAGAATCTGTATAGGCTCATCGCCAGTAGCCACGCCCTATATACAATAAAGAATGTAATTAAATTTCATTACCACAAACATTTTACAAGAATGCATCGATATTTAATCAAATAGAAAGCACCTAAATACCTTTCCTTTGTCAATCGGTCTTGGCTCATCCCCGTACTTTGTCCCCTAGGGACAGGTGGTACCTGCAAGATAAAAGAAAGATTAGAAACCATATATGCTACAATATCAAATAGAAAAAATAATGAGAACACAACATAATGTACCATAGATGTATCAAGGCAAAATGAAATAGCTAAGAGCATAGCATCATCAACCTGTCTTAGCTCCTCCTCAGTCATCAACTAAACATGAATGAAAATCACATAAATGTATAAGTCAGTATGGCTTAAAAATTAAAATTACTCTATTATAAAAATTAACTTTAAATTGCATGTCATAACAAAAAAATGTATACACGTACCAGCACAGAAGGATTCCATGCCTCTGCATGCCCCTTCTCTCTCGCATTAGGGTATGTAGCCTCTGCACGTGCCTCTGGTGTATCCTTGTCTAATACAAACTGATACTCAAGAAGATCACCTATGGGACCCAGACAAATATTCTTGCTTGTAATGCAAGTATGAGGCACACAAATGTGTGATGAGCTAGCCGATGATGAACTCATGCCAGCATCATCAACACGAGGAGGCAGGACTGACCTAGCCTAAGATATCAATAGGCTACTCAATCTATGGATGGCTCTAATGGTCTGAGAGCTAGCCTCTACGATAATATCAGGATGCTGCACTCAAGGAGGGGGGGAGACATCAGTAGGGGGGACAAAAGTGTCAATTTTCTTCTGTTGGGAAGAGGGTCTATCTTGAGGAGCTCCTAGTCCTACACCGATGTTGGGCTTCATGCTCTAATAGTTCACTTTATGTTTGAACACAAATTCTACATACAATTTTCTAAGAAAATAAAATGGCACCTCTAAATTGCTATGTAGAGGGATATCAAAAACCATCCACCAACGATCCCAAAATTTTGCATGTATGGCATCATTTATGTACCATTTAATCGATAGTTTGGGTTTCTTATGGTCGACTAGTAAACCAGTTTTCGAGTTCGCAAAATGGCTAGCCAAATCATCTTTGCACATATTGACGATCGCAACCTCATCATAGTCCAAGCCATCATCAAACATCTCATGCATTTCGTCATGCCAACGAAGAGCAGCATTTTGTTCATTGGTAAGGGTTTCAATGTTATCCACTATGGTGTTTAATGTGGATAACATAGGAGCCAATGCAAGTACATTATTATATGTTGTTCGCAAAGCCATCAATTCGATGAGATTTTCAATTATCAAATCCTTGATTCGATGAGGGTTTTGAGGGGGTAAAGGATCATTTGGTGGACAATTTTGCGAGGGCACTGGATCGTTTGGTGGGGGTTTATGAGGAACAATATTCCTTGCCTCAATGTCATCATTTTGATCAGCCATTCCTATTAATTTGCTAAACATAATTTATATTTTTAAAAACCTAAATGTTAACAATTCCTATCAAAAAAAAACTTAAATTCTAACAAATTAAACTAAAACTAACAAATTTATAATAAAATTTATTTAAATTTATACTAAAATTGATTAAAAACAAAAAAAAAACTCACCTCTTATTGTGTATCTGATTGAAAAACAAATATCCATGCAACAAAATGCGATATATGATTGTGAACACAACCTGCAGGTTGTGTTTTTTTTTAAATAACACTAACAATTATCGACTATCTAATATAATATCGGATACCCGATATTATCGGATATCTAATATAATATCGGGTATCTGATATTATATCGGATACCCAATAAAGGTTGGGCCTTACTTTCCAAGTTTGGTATCAGGATGGGTGAAAAAAAGTTAGAACAGATTTTGAAATGCTTTTAGACATTTTCAAACTCTATTTTTTCACATCGCCACTTTTTGGCACACCATGATCTTGCACATACCCTTCTATGGATACTTACCCCATACTTGCATGTGTATGGTGTGCATGTATGTTTTCTTTATGTTTGACATTTCTGATGTGATTGAGATAGGGAGTTGTAGTCACCTGCTAGTCGGGATCTACACAATGTACCACTTCTTGGCATTGTCTATTTAGTTTAGAATATATGTGTTTGTAGATGCGTAGATTTTATGCAGATTACAAATATTGGGTATTGACTTCCCTGAATTGCCAGAATGAGTGTACCCTATCGTAGTATTTCAATGTTATAAGCTGGGAGATAATTCTTGAGTCCAAATCCTAAACCCTAAGCTAATTGTCCTAAAAAATAGGACAAGTATCTAAGTTAGTTTCACTTTTGCCAAATTCATCAAGTGACGTGAATTCGTGATTTTTACCCTAGAGTTTGTTTTGGTATTCTGTGCTTTATGATGAGTTTTTGTATTTGGTTTTGTGGGTCTGTTGTGATTTTCTGTTATAATTAAATAATATTAAAAGATGATTTAATGATTTAATTTAATAGAGATTTAATAAAGAAAATTCAATATTTAATTAATTGAGAAATTAATTAATTAAAATAATCAAATTTAAAAGATTATATTAAAGTTTTATTTTGACGTACTTATATTTATTTAATTTAATGATAATTATTTAAGAGTTTTATTTTAATAATAAACTCTAAATAATGTTATTAATTAAGTTAATAAATATATTATTAAAAATTTCTCGTGAATTAATTAAATAAAAGAACAAAATTTAAAGATAAAGTTATGGTTATAATTTAGGCATAATTATATTTATTTAATTTAATAATAATTTATTTAGGAGTTTTATTTTAAAAATAAACTCTAAATAATATTATTAGTTGAATTAATAAATATATTATTAAAACGTCTTGTTTATCTGATTTAGGCATATTTATATTTATTTTATTTAATAATTATTATTTAGGAGTTGTATTTTAATAATAAACTCTTAATAATATTATTAGTTAAATTAATAAATATTATATTAAAAGTGTCTCGTAATTTAATAAGAAAGTAAGCAATTATTTAATGAAGTTTATTTTAATTCAATTGCATAAAGTGTATGCATGAAATTAAAATATAGTAAATTAATTAAAGAGAGAAAGCTAATTATTTAAATAAAGATATTTTGTAATTAAATATCTAAAAGAATTGTGCATGAAAAGGTAAAGGTAATAAAGTAATAAATAATAATTGATCAACGAATCCCTTCTCGTGATTGCACAATCAAAGCCCCAAACTAGGGGAGAACTCTTTATCAGAGATCTAAAACTCATTTTGCAATTACATAGGTTTTGGAGGAGCAATTTCAGAGAGAAAGATTTTCAGGGAAAGGGAATTGTTGCGTGTTTTGTGTGTCTATCATTTTAGCATCAGATCTAGGTAAGTTCTTGTAGTTTAATTGTACAGTGGATTTTCATTCTTTAAATTCATGTCCTCTTTGTGTCTAGATAAATTTGTTTCTAGAGTTTTTAAATGTGGTTGAAAACCCCTTGTGTTAAATCTTCTCCGCCTTGTTCTTAATATGTCTTTGAGCGAATTAATTTGATTGAAACCCTTGTTTGAGAAAATTAAATTTTCATTATAGAACTGTTTCTGATTTAATCTGAAACCTCGTAATGGATTTGTTGTTCTTTATTTCGAAAACATCTGTGAATGATTATAGGTTTAAAATCTTTGTCTGATTAATTAGAAAATGGGATGAGGGTTTGAAATGTTTCCATTTTTAGTAAGTTTCTATTTTTGAAAAGTTTCCATTTTTAGTAAGTTTCTATTTTTGTAAAGTTCATATTTTTTCGTAGGGTTCCATTTTGGAAAGTTTCTCTTTTACCAGGTTTTTATTTTTGGAAAGTTTCTATTTTTAATAAGTTTCCATTTGTGAAAAGTTTCTATTTTTGGAAAGTTTATGTTTTTAGTAGAGATTTCTATTTTGGAAAGTTTCTATTTCTAGCAAGTTTTTATTTTTTGGAAGTTTCTATTGTTTTCCATTTTTAGAAAGTTTTCATTTTTAGTAGTTTCTATTTCTAGTAGGTTTCTATTTTTTGGAAGTTTCTATAGTTTTCCATTTTTAGAAAGTTTTCATTTTTAGTAGGTTTTCTTTTTGGAAAAGTCTTTCAAAGCTTAATAAATTTAAATTTATTATGGTAATAATTGATAATTATTATTATTAATAATTTTAATAAGTATTGTTAAAATTTTATATTTAATTATTTGAAAATTTGAATTATTATTGTATTATTTAAATATAATTCTAAAGTAAATTGAAAATCAAATAAATTAATTGGGAGAATTAATGATTATCTTTAGTAAACTTGGGTTGTGCTTGATAATTGGATTTTATATGAAAATTATTTATATTGCTAGGGAAATTTTCTTATTTGAAAACCTTAGTAATTAACATACTTTAAAAAGACGAAAATTGTAATGTGTATGTTCACTGAACTCTTATGTTTTGATAACGAATTGAACTATGAACAATGTTTAAACAACTTTAGATGAATTAGTTGAATCGTCTGGGACTCTAGTGAACTCGAAAACTATAGTGAATCTGGCAACTAGAGAAATGGAAACGTGAACCCTAATTGAAATTAAAAACAATATAAACAATCATACTTGGAAAAGAAAACTGAAACCCTAGTTGTTGAATCTTTGTGTTTCAAAATGAAAGTGAAAACTTGAAAACCTCTTATGAAAATTAAACCGTTTTGTTTTCTAAACCTAATATTTTGTGAAGTAACTTTTGTATGCACTCTTTCTATGACGTGTGATTTTATCGTTGGGTGTCAGTTGACTTAGCTTTGACCAAATCAGGATGTTTACCATAGGCTCGAGAGTTCTATTTTGTAATGTTGATGATGTTTTGATCACGGTCTTTTATAGTCAACCATGAAAATGTGTATTGTATGCTCTATGAGGTGTTTTGATCTATTGATTGTTATTGTTTTCCAGTGTTCTTGTGTGAAACTAAGGTGAATGGTGTGACTTATCTGATATAACCTTTGAGTCTTCGATCAGTTGTATTTGAATTTTTTTTGGTCGCTTGTATAGGACTGAGGTGTTTGTATGATTTGTTCTTGGTGATGTCATGTTATGACGTGGATTGGTTTATGTGTACTTTCTTAGAGCAGTCCTATTAGGATGATCATTTTAGTGATGCTTGTATTTTGACCAGTGATATTTCAATGCTTGTTAGTTGCTTGTTTAAGAATTGATGTATGGTATGTGGTCTTTTGAGATCTTTTTTATTTTACTGAGCTTAGAGTAGGTTATCTATATGTCATGTTGGGAAGTGGCTTGCAATGGAGGTCGAGGCCCTAAAGAGGCTGATGGGTAACCCATTGTAGGTTATTTAATAAGTGATATTGTTTCATTAAATGGGTTTAAAATGAATAAATAAGTCATTGTTTTCGCCGCCCATGCCTCGAGTGCTAGTACAGGCTAAGATGGGAGTACAAAAGACGCTTGGTTGCGACCATGCTTCGTTAGTACACCTTGTCAATACGAAAGGATACTAGTGCCACATAGAGTCACTAGGGAGCCGGAGGATTAAAAGACTAGCCGAGTAACCTTAGAGTTGGTCTATGTGATGACACTTGCCCACATGCATAATAGATGTCCTATGTGTTTGTGTTGGCTCTGGGATTAGTTGATACTTGTGTCTTGGTACCCTTTGAGATAGTTTGCTTTCAGGTGATTTCTTGAACCTAGACATTGGTTTTGACTATTGAGTTTGTTATCCTATTTGGGCATGAGTTTATCTCCTCAGCACGATGGGAGTGGGCCTTTTTAGGTTCCACGAGGTTGGGTGGTAGTGTTTTTTCTTATGCCATTGAGATCCAACCGCTGGATGTCGTTGCTAGATGTGCTTGTGCAAATGTTCCTTTCTATCTGATCTTGTATTTCTATGATGGATGGTTTTATTCAAGTGTATTTGATTTCATAGAGCTTACAAGATGATGTAATCTATTTTATGATGTATATTATTTCAACCTCTCATACCCTGTGACTTGTACAGTAGATGATTGTGCATTCTGTTTATTGTCAAATGGCAACCTGTAATTATATATTGTTTATATAGAATTTGTACTTAGTAGTTATTCTTAATATGGATTTATTATATATTGGATTTTGTGTTAATTATAATTAAATGTGATTCATCATCGTGGAACCCTTAAAAGTTGTAACCTTTTTATGTGTTGTTGATGTATAAGTGTATGTTAATTGCGTCTGCTATATTTATATCTGTTGTTGTTAAATTTGTATCTTTAACTTCTTTAAAAAAATGTTTGGCAAGCTTAGTGAAACTTGAGGTTACTTTCTTTTGGGTCACATGGTGGGGCATTACATAGATGGTGCTATTGTTTTTCATGAAGAAGTGGGAGGCAGATCAACATCAGCTAACTGAGGAAAAATAGTGGAATCTCTTTAATTTTTGGTTAATCATTCCTACAAAGGAACAAAGCAAATTCACTAGTAGTTGAAATTTTCTGATGGAATCATCATATTTCATTAGATAATCAATGAATTTGACTAAAAAATTACACAACTAAATTATCATAGTAAGATTATAAAATATTCTTACTTATTATTTTCACCAATCAAAAGAACATACTATAAAAATTAGGCATACAAAGAATGTTTTGATTATCACTGTGAATTTTAGTTTCTATAAGGAATAAATGAAGTGTTATACATAGCCTCATCTATCCCTCATGTTTTTTTTGTGTTGGTTAATAGGAGATTTGATTCCCTTAAGCCTACTAGAGGAATGTGACAAGATGTTCTATTCTCTCCATCCCTCTTTATAATTATAATTGGTGATCTTGGGAGGGCAATAAATGCCAATCTGACATGTGCAACATGAATGCAATACTTCTCGCTCAAGGTATTCAAATTGTTGCATATCACAACAATATGATGAATCCTGATTAGAAGTAGAAACTATAATAGAAGTAGAAACTATGATATAACCTTGACAAATACATTTTTGGCATACAATAATCTAGAACAAATCAAGTAACATGGAGGGAATAATGAAGACCAACAATGAAATGAACAACACGGAGGGAATACTGAAACATTTCGTAGGGAAAGGTACAATGACGCAAAATGAGTCCCATTGACATGCGGTGAATCCACTCCTATGGAAAAGTACGATGGTAGTGATGGGATCCAAAGGCTAGAGATTAAAAAATGTGGATTATAACGAGCTTTTAGAACAATGCCCCAAAAGTTCCTACCATCCTATCTCATCAATTTATTAGAAACTCAATCCCAATGTAAGATTTCCTTGAGCGATAAAAACATTTCCCCAATTGGATAGCCTTAGAATAATAATTTGTGCGGGATTCCAATCCTAGCAATGGCTTGTAGATCTCTCCTTCATAAATTTGAGTGCAATTGCAATGATGAAGATATGCCTTTGTAGTTGAAGAGACTTTGTTCATAGGTTTGGATGAGTTGAACAACTTAAAGGATGTAATTTTCTCAACCCGGCTTGAAAAGGCACAGCTACAATGGTCATCAATTAGAGGACCTTTTGAACAATGGCTTGAGAATGATTTGAACAACTTAAAGGATGTAATTTTCTCAACCTGGCTTGAAAAGGCACAGCTACAATGGTCATCAATTAGAGGACCTTTTGAACAATGGCTTGAGAAAGGCACACCAAACCAGGAACAATTTTTGCAAAAGCACCAAAACCAATAAATATCACTACAATAGAAAACCCCACACCGAAAATAACACTAGCACCAAATCGTAGGAGGCTTAGAAATCCCAAAGCTACCCACACCAACAGCAATAATTACCAAAATGGCACAACTAGTTAGGGAGGCAAAAGGACCCAAATACATAAAGAGCTAAACTTAGGACTAACACTAACAAACTTTCACCCAACTAAGACCAACCTACATTCTAATGCACAGCTTATGTTTTGGGTTTTATTAGTTAGAACCCTATAAATGGAACAACAATTAAAAAGGGAAGATAAAAACTCAAATTTATTCAATAGTAGGCATTTTTTTAACACTGAGCTTCCTCTCAACAAAACTTCCTATATATAGGAGGCATTATATGAGTCTTATACTATTGCAGAGAATAAACAAGGAGGCTACTTTCTATTTGTTAACTCTGAAGAAGTAAACACCTGGTTTTAGAGGTGAAATTACACCATGTAGACTAGTTGAGGTGTTTCGGATTTTAGAGTTTGTGCGCATCATTTGCAAACTGTTTGGTAAATTCATCAATGAAGAATTTTGTCCTCAAACAAACGTGGACATTTCTTCCCTGTTTTGTACTTGGGTATTTTTGCTGACCTAGAGCAAGGAAGAAGCACTGTGGATGGTGGAGATGTGTGTGGAGCCAAAATGGCGATTGAGAGTGATGAATGGCTGGACATGGCAAAGATTGGCACGGGTTTCTATACAAAAAAAAGGGCATTGGAGGCGGGTCAAGGGTGTGGTTAAAGGATTTCAGCCTTTTATGGTTTTTGGTACCTTGATCCCCATAGTGCAGAGGGTTGGCAAAGCGCAGATGACCTAGATAGAGCTGTTGTTTTTCTTGAAGTGGGAGGCAGATCAACATCAGCTAGCTGAGGAAAAACAACAGAAATGAGGCATACGCCATAAAAGATTTTGGAGGTGCCACCGCCAGTAATGAGTCAAAAATTGAGCAAGGTGGAGACTATGGGTGGTGTCATGGCGAATTAATCTAGGGAGGAAGAGATGAAAAAATGGAGGCACAATGTGTAATTTGTGCTTGTTTGCACACCATTTTCCCTTAGTAGGGCTAATGTACCTCTATCTTGGTTGTGGTTTGTTTTGGGCTGGTGTTTGTTGATGGGTAGTATATTAGAGGCTACCATGTACTTAGGATGTAGAGTCATATTCAGACTTTAAGAACTTTTTTTGGAAACAATTAAACTCTTCTATATATACAAATAAAAATTATCACTTATCAGAAAAAAATCATTGAGCTTCCTCTAAACAAATTTTGGCGTCTAAAATGTTCCATGAACTTTTTTTGGAAACAATTAAACTCCTCTATATATACAAATAAAAATTATCACTTATCTGAAAAAAACATTGAACTTCCTCTAAACAAATTTTGGCGTCTAAAATGTTCCAAGAACCTTTTTTTGGAAACAATTAAACTCTTCTATATATACAAATAAAAATTATCATTTATCAGACAAAAAAACACATTGAGCTTCCTCTAAACAAATTTTGGCATCTAAAATGTTCCAATCTATGTATGTTCTTATATTTTGCTAGTGACTTTCTTATTACTTTCCTTCAACATTTCTTCATTTGCTACACTTCATTTTCTCGTTACTTAGCATTTTTGTGCATATTTCTACTTGTACGTGAAACACATCTAATACTTATGATTTATGTATTCATATAAAAAGGCTTAAGGTTGACAACATGCACCAGCCATTTTAAGTATTAAAAATTAAACAAACAGTTTATATTCCTTACACCATGAATTCGAACCTTGGCACCTGTGTATTCATATCACTGACTCGTTTGACATTTTGTCAAACAGTTCGTTGTAACCATCTGCTGCTTGTTCATTTTACCTGCAATCATTTTGTTCGTCTTATTTTACTGTTTATTTCCATTTGTCTGGGTGTATTCACCATTTGGCATCTTTTCATAAAACTACCCATTATCGTTTCAAAGTGTGCAACAAAATATACTCAAAATGCTCTAATCGTGGTTTCTGATCAACATGTTACCACATCAAAATTCGGGTACTGGAATAAAATAAAATTTGTTTCTACACACATACTTCTTTCATCACCATGGGAACGGAGATGGGGTTATGAAGGCATATGAGCAACTTGATCATCACCGAATTTGAGAAAATCCAACTTTCTTAACATAACCCTAGTGCAATGGTCCCTGTGAACTAAAAACACTTTTGTCTATCAGATTTTCAAGATGCCCTCTGAATTTTAAAATTTAAATGTTGGAAGAATTTAGCTGAGAAATCATCCAAGGCTTAAAAATACAATTCCATCGCCAACTCGATCTCTGTCAAGTGATTGCAGGTGCAGACACAACACTTGCTAATTCATTTCTTAATCATACTCAAAATCTTGTGGATACATCATGGTATGCGTATGATCCTATAATGTGCAGTGCAAGTCCACCATCACTGCTAGTTGATCCATCAAACCTCAATGTTGTTTTATTTGGGGGTTCCAATAATTATTCACAAAATATTTATATCAGTCGAATGATCCTTTTCATTGGGACATACATTTTTTTCTTTAAATCACATCTATTTGTTGAGGACATCATTGAAGACATTCATCTTTTCTTTAAATGGAATTGCTTCATCTTATCCAAATGTTACGAGGCATTCATACTGTCATATTTTAATTATATCTCCACTGTAATAAATTTTGTAGATATTTGCAAATCCACAAATTCTATGTAGTTCTCATTCGTTAACACCTTATTGATATTTACAAGTATCTATATTTAGTACGTCTATGCAAAGGTTATAGGAGTGAAGCATTGGTACTCATTGTAAGGTCACCCATCTTTGCTACTTTGAATCAAACATTCATTAACCATTGAGTTGCCAGGTTTCCTCCGTTATCAAGCTTGCTTACCTATTTGCAAAAGCTTCTAGAACTGCTGTACCTTGTAAACCATCCATTCTAGAACCCATCTAACTCATCAATTGATAAGGAGGAAGTATTTTTCATGGTGTCCAATCACGATATCAATCCGAAGATTCAAGTCTGTAAATTTTAAGCCAAACTCATTGACCCATATGAAAAGATTTAAATAAACCTATTATGAAATAGTACAAAAGCATACAACTATGAAGCTTCCTAATAACTATGTAAAATAGTTTTCCCTAGACAATCTTAGACTCTTCATTTGTTCAAACTATTGTCTCCTCACTTAATAGCTGTACATACTACATAGTGACAATGCTCAAAACACTTGCAGTATAAACCTAAGCATTTACTAGGCTGTTTTGCATGGCAACCGGTTTGTGAACATCGCATAAATAATTATATCCTATATTTAACCTTACCATGTCTCTCAAGCAACAATGTATAGGGAGCCATGTTTCGATTAGTTCTTGCCAGATATTAGAATGTAATTCAAAGATTGTAAATAATTTCAAGCATCATCTACTCCGTCATCATCTTGTTCATCATCATCTTCATCAGTGTGCTCATTACCTTTTCCCTGCCAATGGAAGACACAAATAGAAAGCAATTTATATAAATTATTCTGTAAGAGAAGCTCAGGAACAAACATACTAACTGTTATCGGCTCTGCACATGCCACAGAAAGCTGTTATCAGCACAAACTATATTTTGACTTACAGGATCCTCAGCATCTTCATTGTCATCATCATCCTCATAATCTTCTTCATCAGCTTCCTGCCATTTTCAATTGTAGGTTGGTAAGATTAGTTCAACATAAGCTCTTCAGTAAGCTAAAAGAGAGAGCTATTAACTATGTAATTTTAGTCTCACCATATTCTCACTCACATTATTGAAGTACTTCAGTGGATTGGGCCAGAGATCTTCTTTAATTATTTCTGCCACCTGACCCATCGGAATGAAAGATCAGAAAATAAGCCAATACAGAACATAACATCAGATGTTTTTTACTAACCACTGTACATAGTGTGGGAAATGACAATTAAGACCCAAAATAAATGGCAAAATTAGAGTTTATGACAAGTTGACAACAACTTGAAAAGATTGAAAAAGCACAAAGCACAAAAGTGAAACACGCCATAATATGTACTTATAAATTCCAAAAGTAACAATAAATTGAGTGTAAGGGCACAAGAAAGCTGAGATATTCTAACATATGACTGATATCCATGTACTCTTCTACCATGAATAAGAAAATTGAAAGAAATGATCCACATAAAAATAAGAATGTCCTGGGCAGGAACGTGCTTTTGTATTGCTTATGCACAACTTAGTCATTGCTTGTGCATCTTTCCCTCCATCAACTTGTTACATAATCTTCCGAATAAACCTCTTTGACCCATAGTTACGAGAATAGGACTTGGCATAAACTTAGCAAGCTAATTTTTGGCAAACTGAAAAATCCATGAATATAGAGATATTTTTCAGGATCTAAAGTTTGATAATATGTATCAGAATACAGCTAGCAAATGATTTTAAAAATGGATTCAGCTGAAGGAAACAACATTTTTATATATCCAAATATCCAGTGTTAGTAACCCTAGGGTGGGCCTTGTGCTCATATCTCAAATAGGTCCTTGATGTTTATGCACCTATGATATCTATGTGTGTTAGTCACAACAACATCCAAGGGACCTACTTGTGCTTCCGGCTTCACCATAGCTACCACCACTACCTCAAGATTAATTTAATCAACTCAGTCATCCTAATCCTCAATGAAGAGGGAATCCTTACCAAGTGATCCAAACTAATTGTTGATCAAACTCCAGTAATGAGTTAGGGCATAAATCAAAGCCTAGCATTTGCTTGTGACAGAAGCAAGGACATAATGACCATATACAAGATCATTCCAGCGACATTTTGTTGTGTCTTGATCTGCTGAGAGCAACAGGCTGTCCCATAGGCTATGTTTAGTCTCATGGACATTAAAAATTTCTCTGTTTCTTTAGTGTGTGCACTAAAACATATTCTAATTTGTGCTTGCATCTTGACGTTTTGTACAGTTGGGTCAAATAACATCTGGCAATCTCATTAAGTCTTGCCACCTTAGCCCCACAACATGCATTTGAAATGAGAAAACATAACAAATAGGAACTTCATCCCGTAGTTCAATGCAAGAAATATTGAAATTTAAAAATAAATTACAACCTTTAAGTTCAAACAACTCTCCCGTTGTTTCAATGTTGTTTGAGTTGCCTTACAAAAACCCTTTGCAAAGAAGTCCTCAAGCACAAGTCTGAAAAATTCAATCTCAAATAGGACCTTTGTTCTAAAGCTAAAGATACATTTCCATCCACTCTATGATTATGTAGAGTGTAATGCCCCAAGATAATCGCCTAGGGCATTAATGGATGAACAAAACAACTAAATTTTTCAAAACAAACATGTGGCACCAAATATACCGCATTGCATTGGTGCATATTGGAAGAAAGGTAACCATGCACTGGCAATTTTTCTCCGTTATTGTAACCGTCTACAGATTTTGGTTGTCTTTTGTAATGACTGACTATTCTGCTCACTCTAGAAAAATTTGATTGTATACAACCAACTGTTCACTACATAAGATCTAATTGTTATGTGCTTAGATCTTATCTTCTAATTTAACATTAATGCAAGATAAGTGCCTTGCTGCAGTTATAAATACAGAAGGCTATTGTATTCTGTTACAGTAAAAATTAATAAAGTTTTCCCTTATGCTGTAGCATCCTCTGTTTTCTTTGCTGGCTGATTTGCTAGGTTTTTCTGTGCAAGTAGAATCCCTTATTTTTCCTGCAAATTGAATCCCCTATTTTGAAGCATTAAGTTTGTACTTACAATATCTGCTTTTGCAGTAAAACCTCCATATGGTATCAGACTCACAGGAATCTCCGACTCGCATACATATTGGGTAAAATACTAAAAGGTAATCAAGCACTGGCAATTTTTGTCCATTTTTGTAAACAACTACTTCAGGAAAATCAGATTTCTTGAATTCCCTGTTTTGAAGCATTAAGTTTGTATTTACAGTATCTGCTTCTTCTATAAAACCTCCATCTGGTATCAGACTACTTTATCTCTGAGCCTCTGACTGATAGACATATTGGGAAAAAAGGTAATCATGCAGTGACAATTTTGTCCATTTTTGTAACCAACTACTTCAGGGAAATCAGATTCCTTATCCTCTCATTCTCTAGTAGTACATATCAGATTTTGGTTCTTTTTTGAAATGACAGACTATTCTTCACACTCCAGCAAAATCTGATTGTACTCGACCAACTGTTCACTACATGAAATTTGCTCGTTGTGTGCTTAAATCTTATCTTCTTACTTGCTGTGTAGTGCAAGTTAAGTGTCTTCCTGTAAATTTAAATACAGAAGGATGTTGTAATTTGCTACAGGAAAAATTAATAACATTTTCCCTTACGCTGTAGCATTTTCTGTTTTCTTTGCTGGGTGATTTGCTATGTTTTTCTGTGCAAGTTAATCCCCTGTTTCTTTGCAAGTTGAATCCTGTTTTGAAGCAATAAGTTTGTATTCATAATCTCTGCCTCTGCTGGAACACATCCATTTGGTATCAGACCCAAAGGAATCTCTGACTCCCATGCATATTGGAAAAAAAGATTAGTTACCCAGGTTTTCCGTATTGGCTCAAGAACCCTGCCTGGGTTCGAACCAGTTCGAAACTTGGGTCCGGTTCGACCCGGGTTCGACCAGGGTTCGAATTTCCCTGGGCTGGTTCGAACCCGCAGCCCAGAATTCAAACCCGGGTGAATGTGGGAGGAATTTCTGCTGTTGGGTGGCTTTCAAGTCACTTTTTATAACAAATTTAATATGTTTTGAGATCCAGTTGCCCTAAAAAGTGAATTCAAGTAGGTTATTTTGGCTTCTAACATCATTTGTGGTGTGCAAATAGGTGATTGAGCAAAAGAAGTTTGTGCAAGGTGGAGTTGGAAGACTGAATTGTTAGCTGTATTGAAGTGTTTGTGTCTCATTGCTACATCTTTGCAAGCTTACGATGTCAAGAAGAGGTAAGTTCTTGTTCTATTTTTCTTTTGTTTCAATGTTTCATAAATATTAAATATTAAAGGCTAGAGTTTTAAAAAATATTCTCAATAATAATATCAATATGTCAATATGTACATAATTTCTTATCATATGAAAAGGAGTTTCAAAGGGATCTATATCTTCCTCAGTAGGCAATGCCAATATCCCACAAAGAAAAGAACCCCCATCTGATTCTCTTTTGTGGAAGTATGTAGATATTCTAAAATCTCTTCCAGGAGGTGGTGGCTTCCATTGGAAATGTCGGGGTTGTGATGTAGAAAGAAATAGTTCATATTATCGTGTGGTGGGTCATTTGTGTGGATACCCTAGTAGAGGAGTGAAGAAGTGTTCACGAAAAAAAATGCACCTGTGCCAAACTCAATAGTATTAAAATATATTGAAGAGCATGAGTGCGCTGAAGAGAGAAAGGAACTTAGACAAAATGCCATTGATGGCAATAAGAATAAGAAAAGAACAAAAGGAATGAAATCCACCCTAGATGTTGTGATAGAAAATCACCCCTTCTATACTACCTCAACTACCCCTGATTCTCAAAATGAAGCACCCATTCGACACAAAAGAAAGGGACCACTTGAAACTGCATTTCAAAATCAGAGTAGGGAAATTGCCGAGATTGATGCGGCAAGATGCTTGTATGGAAATGGGCTGTCTTTTAATCTTGTTCGCTCTCCATATTTCAAGAAGATGTCGCGAAGTGCTAATAAAGCACCTACAGGGTATTCAGGTCCTAGTTTTGAGAGAGTATGAACCACCTTATTGGATGACGAGGTCAAGTTGAGTGATGAGCAATTGAAGCCCATCAAGGATTCATGGATTGAGACAGGGATAACAACTGTTTTGGATGGGTGGAAAGATGATAGAAATTGTCCATTGATCAATGTTTTGGTGGTGTCCCCTAAAGGGGCAATGTTTTTGTAAGTAGTGGATTGTGACGAGCATGTTAAAAATGGGCCATTCATTGCTAATATCCTAATTGAGGCCATTGAACAAGTGGGTGCAAGAAACGTTGTCCACATAATAACGAACAATGCAAAGAATTGTAGAGTTACTGATTTTTTGGTTGAAGAGAGATACCACCATATTTTTTGGACACCTTGTGCAGTTCACTTAGTCAATCTTATCGAGATGGATCTCTAATCATCCATAAATTCTAGCAATCAAGAGGACTGTGATTCTTGAATATACTTCGTGACTATGTGATTTTAATGGGCCTACCCCATGAGGAAGTGACAACTTCCAAATGATGTCACTTGTATTTGCAGAAGTTATTGAAAGGTGAAGATCTTACAATAACTTAGTTTTATATTATGATGGATATCTTATGATGTCTATACAAATCATGATAAATTATACCTTGCATGGTGGATGTTTATATGGTAAGCATTATGAGAATGCATGTGCACATAGCTTATAAACAATTTTTTGAATATATAGTGAATGTTACACAAATTTATGTTCTAGAGGCCATTACACAGAGTACGTGGTGAATATCATATAACTTGATGTTCTGGAGGCCATTACTCACAGTAATTGGTGAGCATCTTGCATCTTATTTTGGAGACCATTACTCAAAGAGAATTTGGTGAATATCATATATTGATATTCTGTAGACCAATGCTCAATTGTGATATCAAAATGGTCAATATCATATGTTGATATTTGTAGACCATTATCTTATTGAGTACATGGTGAATATCAAGTGTTGATATTCTGAAGACCATAACTCAGAGTATTCGGTGAATATCATATATTTTGAAGGCCAATACTCATGATATAAAATGTGATATCAAAATGGTGGATATCTTCTGATTCAAGATATCCTTAAAATTTGTCATGCCTAATTTTACCAATGGTGTAATATATGTCGTGTGTTTATCCTCCCTAGCTAAGAGGGAGTGTTGATGTTTGGTAGGTTCAATAGGATAAGCCTATGAATATATATGATTATATATGAGATATAATTCATATATACTTGTTATATTTAAGATATGAGTTCATAATATCAAATGTGATATCAAAACGGTGGATATCTTCTGATCAAAGATATCCTTAAAATTTGTCATGTCTAATTTTACCAATGGTGTAATATATGCCGTGTGTTTATCCTCCCTAGCTAAGAGGGAGTGTTGATGTTTGGTAGCTTCAATAGGATAAGCCTATGAATATATATGATTATATATGAGATATAATTCATATATACTTGTTATATTTCAAATATGAGTTTATTATTATCTGACATATATATATATATATATATTATGTGAGAAATTATATATTGTTATTATATTAGATAATTTAATATAATGATATATATAATTATTATTATGTTAATGAATGGACATGTCCCTTCATGGGACATGTCTACTCTTAATCCTTTCTCTAATATAAATATAAGATCGTTGTCTTTGGAAAGAATAAACCAAGAAGGCAATTCAATTACATTTGCAGCAATCCTATTAAACTTAATAGTATGCATTATGAGAATGCGTGTGCACATACCTTATAAACATTTTTTTAGTACATGGTGAATATTATGCACATTGATGTTTTGAAGGCCATTACACAAAGTAATTGGTGAATATCATGTGACTTGATGTTCAAGAGGCCATTACTTACAGTACTTGGTGAATATCATGCAACTTAATATTTAGGAGGCCATTACTCACAGTACTTGGTGAATATCTTGCATCTCGACATTCTAGAGGCCATTACTCAAAGTATTTGGTAAATATCATATTATGTGTTGATATTTTGGAAGACTACCAAACAAATTTTTGAGTACTTGGTGAATATCATGTGTTGATATTCTGGAAGACCAATACTCATGATATCATATGTTATATCAAACCTTATTTGAGTACTTGGTGAATATCATGTTTTAATATTCTAGAAGACCAATACTCATGATATCAAAATGGTGAATATTATGTGTTGATATTTTGGAAGACCAATACTCATAATATCAAATGTGATATCAAACAAATTTTTGAGTACTTGGTGAATATCATGTGTTGATATTCTAGAAGACCAATATTCGTGATATCAAATGTTATATCAAACCTTATTTGAGTACTTGGTGAATATCATATGTTAATATTCTGGAAGACCAATTACTCATGATATCAAAATGGTGAATATCTTCTGATCAAATATATTCCTATATTACATTGAGGTAATATATGGTCGTGCGTTTATCCTCCCTAGCTAAGAGGGAATGTTAATGTTGTAGCTTCAGTCGAATTGATTTAACCACGAGATACATTCTTGTGACTAATTATTATGATTAATAATCATTAGACAATATATGTGTGTGTATATATAATCTTATAATAACAATTGTCTAATTATTAATCTTAAATATTAAATTAATGAATCCATTAAAGGGACATATCTCTTCTTGTCTTAAACCACGTATAAATGCAAGAGGCCGCTGCACTTGAAAAATACATACCAAGAAGGCAGTGCTATTACATCTGCAAGCAATCCTCGGAAAAACAACAAGGTCAACTATAGATTATCATGTGGCCCAGTGGATTACTCTCACCTTACCTATACTAACTCAACAACAAGGTCACGGGCCAAGTCACGAGGACACCTTTGAGACAACCAAAAATAAAGTGAAACTTGTAGCCTTTAGGCATTTTGTTACAACTTGTATGTTGTTTTTGAATCACATGCATATTCACGACGAAATCTGAAAGCAATTTAAATTAGGTATTGAGTTTGGCATTTGGCATTTGCTATTTTATTTGATTTTGACTCTCATGTTAACACTCATAAAACTATTCAATTTTTCCTATACTATTTAAATCCTCTCCATTTTTTATATAGTCATCCCCTTTGTCGTCACTTGATGTCCCCAAAAATGGCCTGAAAAAATAAGGATTCCCAAGTCTATCCCCCTAACCCTGTTGTCTCTATCTCAAAAACTTGGGGTAATATAGAATGAATGCAATTAAAATTTATTATTAAAATGTTTGTTGCCTCTCATTGGAAATGTCAATTTTACTCTACTGCACGAAGGTTCTATGATGTATATGTTAAATACCTTATTAATGTTATCATATGAATTTTAAAATTTCCTACAATTTTAAAATTCATATAATTTTTCAAAGTTGTCCCCTGTTGGTATAATGTAGATTAACGGCAAGCTGAATATAATACTCCTACACATACGTTGCTGATCGGTCTAAGAGAGTACTTGGCAAGCCCAAAATTTCCAACTTGGCAAACACTTGGCAGATACTTTAACAATAACTAGGCAACTTTGGAAGTAGTTAAAACTAAAATCTCTTAAAGAAACATATATTGTTTTGTAAAATTCAATTACAAATGTATTTTATTAAAAATTGACATCTCAAAAGACAAAATACAAGGTTTTTATAGCAAAAACATCATGTGAAGAATGCATTTTAACCAATGTTTTACCTTCGTTGACATTTTTAACCATGTTTTTAAACTTGTGACAACTCACCCAGCAATACAAATAGAGAGTACTCAGCAACTCGGGGAGCACTCGCAGAAAATGCAAACTATACTCCTACATTTGTCACAACCGGTCCTCACATACAAATACAATACACTAGTTAATATATATCGAAACTAAAAATAATCATTGTATAGGTTCTAGAACAATCCACATAAATATATCACAAGAAATCCTCCATGTCACAAAAAGACACCCACCAAAGCACCAGCTAAAATAACAAAAATCACTAACAACTTCAAAATTATCAGTGCACACACCAACGCAGAAACAATAAAGAAAAGAAAAGAAAAAAGCCTCAACTAGCAAGCATGGCTAACTAACTCGGTCTATCGGTGTGCACATGTGCCAATCTATAAATGACATTAGTAACGTATGGAATGCAACTGTAAGTTCCCTAGTCTAGTACTATGGGATTTGGGACTGATTTCTTAAATTTTTCCATTACACAAGTCTTCTTCTATTAAGTCCTAGACTTAAAAGAGTTATGATAATAACAATATACTAATAGCCGATATCAACTTCCTTGCTTATATTGTAATGATAACAAAATGATGGAACTGAACTTAAAAAATTTGCAAATATTCTTTTTCACAAATGCAGACACCTTCCCTCACATATTTGCTATGTTCCCCCAAGTTTCCGGTACAGGGATGGCGGGGGACGGCGGGACGAGTTTCCAGGACGACAAATTTTTTTGGCGATTTTGGGGAAGGGGGGGGATGGGGACGGCTATATATATAAGAAAATTTTAAAATATAGTATATACATTGAAATTTGTAAATATACATGTCATTCATATGAAACTAAGCACAAAGCATGTCATTTAAACATTATAGAACCATAACATACAACATTTGAATGCCATCTATGAAATAATATCCGATTTGAGTATTTTACTATTTAGTATTTTAGCATCCAATTCTCAAAATGCATATCAATACAATATCAGAGAACATTGAACAATGAACATTAAGTTATTAACCATTGTCAATATCATAAGACTCATAATGATAAGCATGATAAATCATAAATCTGAAAATCAAAATCAAAATATGCCCAAAGCTATAGGCTGCCATAAAGTAATAAGTATCATATAATCAATGTATCATAATCATGTTCATGTTCAACATAAAAAGCAAAACATAGAAAATGAAGCAGACTGTTGCTCCTATTCTGCCTCTACTAATCCATGGCATCAAAATCAGAATCCTCCTCACTATCATCCTCCACAGGAAGCGTAGTCTCATCTAATGGAACCCCAACCAGTCCTAGTGCTATGTCATCCTCATCTATCTGGGCCACATCCTTAGGCTCAACATCCCATCACAAAGCTGGTGTCTGGCTATACTCTAGAGTCTGGCGATCGACAAGTCGAAGAGCATGATGCACTGTCACTAACTTCTCCGCTCTTTTAGAAATAAGTCTATTCCTCTTGATAGAGTGGATATATGAATATGTGGACTAGTTCCTCTCTGCAGCTGAAGAACTAGCAACCTGTGAAAGGAGGCGAGCGGCAAGTATCTTTAACTCAGGTGTATCTCTCCCATGCCAAGTCCACCATCCAATAGGATCCCTCTGTGCCAAAACAACTCTATCCAACCTTGCTTGTGGCTTACCCAAGTTTGGGCCACAAAGGTTGGTGAAGTCAAGGAACTGTGCACGAAGAGTAGAGGCATCTTGAGCTGAATACATCTTATCAATTGCTTTTGTGAAGCCATCCAAAACCTCAGGATCATCACATGGGAGGCCCCTTCCACCCAACTGTGCATACCATTTGGGATTTAGAGCAAATGTTGCCATATGAAGCGGGGTATTCATTATGTTCCACCTTCGCGTCACAATAGGCCTAATATGCTCCTTATAAAAGCCCAATGTAGGATCCTTTGCCGCAACAATTCTCTTCATCTTACCCAACATGCTGTCAATAGTCTCATAGATCTCTCCTAAACTAGGAGCATCAGTATCAACATATCTAATGACATCAACAATGGGTGCTATGAAAGAGCAAATGTATCTGCAAGATCAAAATTCCAACAAAAAAAAAATCAGAATTAGAATTTTAAGAATTTTAAGATTATTAGTAGGAAAATCAGCAAGCAAAAGACTAATAGTAAATTTAAAAACCAACAACTTACTTCATTGTGGACCACCAACTCTCATCAAGGATCCTTTGCCTCACCGCTTTTCCTTCAGTGGACTTAGAATGAGACCATCGTCCCCACTCTAGATTCACCACCATCAATTGAAGGGCCTCATACACCTCAATCATCCTCTCCATCAAGATGAAATATGTGCAATACCTATAGCAACAATTAAAAATTAAAAATTAAAACTTAAACATTAATGATTAAAATTTAAAACAAAAAGCATCACATGTAAGTAAACTTATAAATAATTTTTTTAAACAACTTAAAGTTAAAACAAACTAAAAGTAAACTATAATTATAATTGACATACCTTGTCTCGGCTGGTTTGAGGAACTCCTCCTTAGAGAAGGACCTGAATAGAGCAAGTGAAGTGTGGTGGTTGCAAATAAACATTTGCACTTCTCTAGCTTCTAGCACCGCTTGCTTCACCCATTCAATCTTCCCTATGTCCTTCAATGCATTGTTCAAGGAATGAACACAACAAGGGTTCCAAAATATGTGCCTATAAGCACCCTCTATCATCAAACCTGTTGATTTGCACACAGGTGCAGAATCTGTGATAACCTGTACAAAATTAGAGGGCCCAATCTCCTCTATGGCATCTCGCAAAATGGTGAACTGAAAATCTGCATCCTTCTTTTTTCCTGAGCAATCTATGGCTCTCAAAAAATAAGAGCCAGCAGGGGATGTGACAATGATATTGATGAGTGGCCGATGTCTAACATCGGTCCACCCATCCATCACAATAGGGCAGCCTGTCCTAACCCAAGTGCGTCTCATATCCTCAAATAATAAAGCAACCTTTGAGTACTCTTCATCTAGGATAGTGGTTCGTAGCTTATGCTCACCGAGAGGCACAAATGAGGAATTCATGCTCATAATATCTTTCACCATTTGTTTATAATAAGTGGAACAGGATGCATTATATGGGATACCATTAGCAACAAAGAATCTACCAATGGATGCCTCACACTTCTCCTTTGCCTGTGCATTAAACATACTTTCCACCGAGCCCTTCTCACTACTACTTATCTTTCTCTTCCCTCTAGACCCACTAGGGCTGCCACTAGTACCAATGGCGGATGAAATATGCCTAGATGATTGTGAGGGAATGGATGGTGATGTCACTGTCAAATTTTGCCCCTCCATTTCAGCCTCTAAGTGCAATCTTTGACATTCTAATTTTTGTTCATCGGTTAGGTTAGGACAAGCTTTGACTCCTTGGCATGTAACACCTAAAAAATGTGACTTCACTCTTGTATAGCTGCCCCTAAAATCATCAAGACAAACATGACAATCCCACACCCTAGTCCCTCCCGAATTATTTTTATCTTTTGGCCTAGGTGTGACATATTGGAGAAGAGGTTTTTTCCTATTGAAAGGACCCTTTGCAAAATTCTTCATAATGTCGGAAGGGCATTTAAACAAATCAGCTTTAAGATTGGGTTTTTGCCTAGTGTCACTACTAACAACATCAACCTCTACATTTTCTTCTTCACTACTACTACTTGTACTCCCATTGCTGCTCATTGTGTTTAAATATGCAATTGAATAGATATATGAGCTGAAACAATGAAAAAATTAAAAAAAATCAGACTTTGCAAGCTACAAATTTATTAAAAAAATGATAGATGAAAGCACAAAGAGTTTTATACTTACTTGGTGGACAAAATAGAAGATCAAACCCTTGGTCAAGCTCTTGGAAGCAAAACTATTACCTCCTCTACTTGCAAAATGAAAACTTCAGCCGGCTGCAACATAAAATGAAAACCAAAGAATGGTTAAAACAATTTAAATGTGTTGAGTTATATACATTTTAGGGTTTTTGGAGGAGTGGGGCCCACTAGCCGACCAAAAAAGACACAACAAATGTTTTTTTTATATTTTTTTTAATGTTTTGAGCTTGCAAAAAAAGGGGACGGCCGGCCGTACCCGGTACGGTCGGGGGACAGCTAGACGTCCCATACCCATCCCCGAAACGAGGGGTTTTAGGCCGGGTACGCATCCCCGGGGAACATAGCATATTTGTCTATATATTTCTTTCAAGATCTGTCATAACTGTCTCCTCTATGTCTGTAACATTTTCTTCCTTAAATGTGCAGTGTTCAATTCTATCCAACTGAACTTCCCTTCTATCATTATCTGACTTCCAATTCATATCGGTTGTATCCCCCACTGTAATATCCCCATTGGAGATTTACCAAATTCTCCACTTAGATGAGATTCACACAAGTCTTGCTTTCCAAACAGTCCAAACAATATGGCAAAGAAGAACCTGTATACATCAATACACGAATTTTCTAATAGAATCATAAGATCCTGTTTGCCTCTCAATAGTACAATTCACAGTTTGCAGACTTGGCATTCGAAAGTAATCGGCAAGCCCAAAATTTTCAACTTGACAACTTAGAGAAAGCTAAGAATTAAAATTTCTTAAAGAAACTTTTTTTTTTTTGTAAAATTCAAGTACATAATATATTGAATGGAAAATGACATCTTGAAAGAGAAAATGCATGATTTTATAGGAAAAACAGCATATGAAAAACCAAAGTAACAAGTATCGGAATCGGATCAGAATCGACAAGGCCGAATCAAATCGTGCCGAATTGAATCGTGAATCGGCCATGAATCGGCAAATTTAAAAAACCCTTGAAATTTAGTGAGTAACTTATTTCATAAACCCTTTATCGCTGATTTGATTCACCGATTCACAAAAAAACGTTTGGCTTGAATCGAATCGCCAAATCGCATGAATCACCGTGATTCACGGAACCATGTGAAAAACACATTTTAACCAGCATTTTACATACATCAATATTCTTATGCATAGTTTTATGTGTCTAAAAACGCTTCAGTTAAACTTGTAATGACTCGCCCAACCAAAAATATAGAGTACTCAGAGAGTTTGCAAACTAATGCTACAAAGAGTTTGCAGCAATTGGGCCTTGAGTAAAGAACTACTGGCCGCTCCTCTACCCCTTTGACTATTTGCACCCTTCATATGGTACGACTCTAGGTCAAGATTGCTAATGTTATATAGCTTCAGTAGGATAAAATATAGGGTATATCTATAATGGTCATCTCTTTGATTAAATATTATATATATATATATATATGTAAAATTGTGTAGCTATATATTATCATATGAAAATTGTTATTATAAACCGAAGTTTTATAAATATATATTCACTTTCAATTGGTCGACATTCCTATTGAAAATGTTCGGGCATGTTAGATGTAACGTGTGTTCTTTTAGATAATTGTGATAGCCACGTATATGCTTCAAGTTTAGTTCTTTTGACCAAGGCATGACCTGCATGTGATCAGGGTTACATCAGTCAAGGTGGCATTTCAAATCTCCGTATGGTTATGGTATACCTGACCAAGCATTAATTTATGCTAAGTCATTGTGATTGTTTTATCCATCAACCTGTGTCTTGGTTAATGCATTGGTTGGTTGTATGGGTCATGTCTGCTAGTCTTAACCCCCATTCACTTCTTATATATTAGAGTTCCTGACCATCTGTCTTAGTATGTACAACTACATTGAATTTATATAATTCTGCATCTGCGCCCAAGTCATCAGGAAGTACCAGTTGTTTATTGTGAGGTTATAAGGGTGGTGGGTCCTGCAGGAAATTGTGTGGCAGGTCAATAAAGAAATTAGAAAAAAGACAAACAAGAATAGTGGAGATACAAATCGCATTATTTATATATATATAAAATCATTTATATGCATTAATCTATATAAAGACCTAACTATCACCATGTTAAGTGAATTAAATCATATAAGTCTGATAGAGAAAATTAACATCGTATTAGAGCAGGTTTAAGAGACAATGCTGAGCAGATTTATTTATCCAGTACTCTCAAATATCTTAAAATTCCTTATCTATCAAAATGGTAAGCGGTATGAAGGTGGATGATAGACTTGATGGTGATTTAAATTACGCAGGGTGGAAATTACGAATGAAGTTAATCCTAAAAGATAATGACCTAAAGCAATTTATTGAAAAATCTAATCAACCACCGAAGGGAAGTGATGAATTGAATAAATGGGAGAAGGATAACACTAGAGCCATGAAATTGATTGTGGACAGTCTTAAGGATCATCTACTTATTATTATTTTTGAATTAGACACAACACATGAAATGTTTAAAGCACTTCAAAAAATGTTTGAGATAAACAATACCACTCGAATTCTAACTCTAAAAGACAATCTCTCCAACATTAATATGAACAAACGAGAATCCATCACTTCATATTTCATGAGGATAACAGAATTAAGGAACCAACTTTCTACGATTGGTCAAATCTATGATGTGAAAGAATTAGCCATGATTGCTCTAAAAGGACTACCACCATCGTGGAAAAGTTTTAAACAAAGAGTCCAAGCTTCCTAAACTTGCTCAACTCAAGGGTGACAGCATACAAGAGGAGTGCATGTTCAAAATGACACTTCCATTGAAGGTGATATCCAACTTCTCACAACCCAAGTTGATTAAAGAAAGAAACCTAAATTCAAAGGGAAAAGGAAACAAAAGGATTACAATAAAATGCAGTGCTTTAGATGTGACAACTATGGTCACTCAGCGTTTCAATGCCCTTATAGACTGAAACATCAAGCATCCTTCGCCAATCCATATTAAAGAACTTCAAATATAAATAACATGTGTGAAAAATTGGAGTAAGAGGGAGTTCTCTATTTTCTTATGATCTTCATTAAATTACAAAATAAATGTAAAATGTTTTCAAGTGAATTTGGCTTGGTAGTAATTTCTGAGATGGAGTCTAAGAATACCAACTTATTGTAATATATATTTTTTTATAGTCATATTTATTTGTCTATAAGAGTTATGTACCTTGATCATTTCTTCCAAGAATGTTATTGCAAGAAGAGGGAGATTGAGACTCAAAGGCAGTTTAACATTTCATTAAAGGTAACCTTGAAAGAGAGGGAGCCGATAGAGGATATGATTCAATCAACCTTCGGTGATCATATTGATTCAAAGGGAGTAAACCACGTTGAGATGGATTCTCCAGTGATCAATAAATTGCAGTAGTCAAGAGCACTGTAATTCATAAATAATCTTGTTGACTATGTGAAGGGCCTACCCCCTGTGTACATCATGAGGAAGTGACGACTTCCAAAAAGTCATCACTTGAAATTGCAAAAGTTATTGAAAGGTAACAATCTCACAACAACTTAATTATCTATTATGATGGATATCTTACAATGTCTATGCAAATCATGATAGATTATACTTTGCATGGTGGATGTTACTATGGTAAGCATTATGAGAATGCATATGCACATATCTTATAAACATTTTTTTTAGTACATGATGAATGTTATTGATATTGTGGAAGGCAATTACACAAAGAACTTGGTGAATATCACGTGTCTTGATGTTTTGGGAGGTCATTACTCACAGAGTACTTAGTGAATATCACGCAACCTAATCTTCTGGAAGGCCATTACACAGTATTTGGTGAATATCTTGCATTCTAAAAAACCATTACTAAAAGAGTATTGGGTGAATATTGAATCTCAATATTCAGGGAGACCAATACTCATAATATCAAATGCGATATCAAATGATGGAAATATTTTGAGATATATGAGGTATCCTTAAAATTATGAGTTGTAATATTAAGTTGAAGTAATATTTGTTCTTATGTTTATCCTCCCTAGCTAAGAGGGAGTGTTAATGTTATATAGCTTCAATAGGATAAAATACAAGTTATATATATAATGGTCATCTCTTTGATTAAATATTATTGTTATTATATACATACATACATACATACATATATATATATAAAATTGTGTAGCTATTTATTATCATATGAAAATTGTTATTATAAACCGAAGTTTTATAAATATATATTCACTTTCAATTGGTTGACATGCCTATCGAATATCAATGTTCGGGCATGTTAGACGTAAGGTGAGTTCCTTTAGATAACTGTGATAGCCACGTATATGCTTTGGGCTTAATTCTTTTGACCAAGGCTTAACCTATATGTGATCAAGGTTACGTTAGTCAAGGTGGCATTTCAAATCTCCGTATGGTTATGGTATACCTGACCAAGCATTAATTTATGCTAATTCGTTGTGATTGTTTTATCCATCAACCCATGTCTTGGTTAATTCATCAGTTGGTTGTATGCATCACGTCTACTAGTCTTGACCCCCATTCACTTGTTAAATATTAGAGCTCTTGACCGTCTGTCTTAGTATGTACAACTACATTGAATTTATATAGTTCTGCATCAGCGCCAAGTCATCAAGAAGTACCAATTGTTTATGTGAGGTTATAAGGGCAGTGGGTCCTGTAGGAAATTGTGTAACAGGTCAATAAAAAATTAAAAGAAAGACAAACAAGAAAAGTGGAGATACAAATCACATTTTATATATATATATATATATATATATATATATATATATATATATATATATATATATATATATATATATATATATATATATATATATATATATATATATTAAAAGAAAGACAAGCAAGAATAGTGGAGATACAAAACACATTTTATATATATATATTGAAATATTGAAATTTCTTGATATACAAATTAAATCATTTATATGCATTAATCTATATAAAGACTTAACTATCATTATGTTAAGTCGAGTGAACTAAATCAAATAAATGTGAAAGAGAAAATCAACAAAGATTTGCAAAGATCAATTCTTGGCACTGGGAGGCGTTGAGATAATGTGTTGCACACATTGCATAATATTGTTTATACTGTACTATTTTATTTTACTATGTCATGTTGTATCTAGGAGCAACTAGATGGATGTGGAACATGTAAAGATACCCATGGGATATACTTGATGAGTTGTCTTCTAACATTGTGATAATATTTGATATAATTATTTAATATTGGGGAAAAAAATTAAGTGTGGTTTCAATAGGTTAGGTAGCACATGGTTTATGTAATACCACTTGGTGGTTTTGGGGAACTTGTTACTATATAAGCAATCACAAAGGTAGTCGTAGAGACAAGACAAAAATAAGGAAAAAGGCAAAAAGAAAAGTTGAGCAAGACAAGGCTTGATAGGTTAGCCAAGGGAGCATTTGTTAAAGTTGGAAGCATAGCATGGGATGTGTGGATTCGTGCTTGTTCACATGGATTGCTTGGTTGTGGCTATGGCTTTGAAGGCTTCCATGGTTGTATTGCAATGGTGTTTTTGCTTAATAATACATGGTGATGGATGCTTTTGGAGGCTGGGTTTTTCCCTCACTGAGGGTTTCCCAGGATATGTTGTGTAACATTTTGTGAGTATGTTGTCAATTCTCTTGCATATGGATTTTAAGTGCATATTTATTTCAGGTCTATTATGGGTTATGTGGAAACGGTAATATTTTTTGTTGCAAGTTTCCTTACAGGAGGCACCCTAGATGATGCGTTATCCTTTGTGTATGAACTGATATTATATTATCAATGCCAATAAGTCATCCACAATAGGATTAATGCTCACTAGAGCTACAACAATGTAAAACAATATGATTGTTCGGAATGAGCTCTCGTTGCCTCAGAGCACGTATCCCTAGACATACATCATATACAGATCATTGTAAACAAAAAATCCTCTTTTCTTCATGCTTATATAATTGGAAGCAATGACCATCTTGATGCTTCCTTTGCAGAGTATTTGTGCGACTAGATTGCCAACAATATTAAGAATGATATCGAATATACCCAGGTCATCTTGTAGGTTTCACTGAAATATTTATTTATGTCAATTTGATCTCAATTTCCACCAACTCATAGGAAGATGTGCACATGCAGATTTGTCACAACAAAATGTGAGTCGTAGTACTCAAAGGAATATTATACTCCTCTAGTTGCCCGCCTCACAATCATAAAACGTCAACATGTTCCCTTTTATTCATATGTTGTACATATATTCACCCCTTCATATTCCTCTTCCTCTAGTTTCAGCATTTAGCCATCAATTCCCTCCAAGCAAATAGTTATTGCTTAATGTTTATCTATGTCATGTTCAAGGGATTCTGCATTTCCTTCCCTCCTGGTCGATATCTTATTCATATTGCATTGTTTCCCTCCAGCTGATTCATTTTTACTAATTGGATGTCCTACCTATCCCTTGTCGACTTTCTCCCACATATACTTGCACAGAAAAGGAAGAACAACCTATCAAAGGTCCTGCCTTTCCAAGGTTAACAATTGTAATAATAGTTTATGCAATGGTTAATACCCTTATAAATGTTGTATTTATGATCCTAGTGATACAATTTAGGATATGTTTCAATTTAATATTATATGTTAAATATGTATTTAATAATATATTTCAGATTATATATAAGTTTTAGATTATATACATATATCTATACATATATATATATATATAATCATTTATTTCTTATAATATTGTTTATTTAAGTCATTTATTTATTTAGTTTATTTTTAAATATTATCTATATATTAAATCTGTCATTATTATTATTATAATATTATACTTAATTTAATAATAATAATAAATTATATAATAATTTATTATTAGCAATCTATTTAAGTCCTATTCTTAGAAAGGGGGCATTACAGCAACCATAAAGACTTTTTATTGTTAACTAAGGCAAGGATTCAAAAAAATAATCTAACAGCCTTGGTTATCCGTTATCCCAAACTGTCTTTTAACTGAGCCTAAAGTGCAGCACTAATGACCATACAATGAAAAACGTGTTCTCACTATCAAATTTAGGCTAGATTTCAAGAGTTTGATTATCCCTTATCACAAACTATCTTTTAACTGAAACTCTATAACAGTGCTAATGACCATTACTGGAAAACATGTGCTCCCTCTGTAAGTTTATGTTAGATCTTCCAAGAAAAGAAAAATACTAGCTCCTGAAATATTGATTGGAAGGACTAAACTTCTGGAAACAGAATATCCAATCCTCATATATGTGGAAACAGATCACCCTTTTAAATCTCCCATGGAGAATTTTGATCCAAACAAATGTTAATTGGGTATTTTTTATTGCATGTGCGTGGGTGTGTCAAAATATAGGGCATATTGCATTATGCGTGCAACAACAGAAATGAATTCATTGTTAATTAAAGTGAGGATGGCAAGGAATATGCATCTAACAGCTTAAATTAAGCCTTACCCCACTCTCTTTTTTATCTGAAAATGAAAACTTATCACTGATGATCATACAATGAAAAACATTATTGTTGCCCCACTATTTTGCTAGATCTTCTAAGCATGTGGCATAAATCCTGAGATCCTGAAACCTGTATTTTACTTATTCTAAGGACTAATGTTCTGCAAACAGAAAATCCCTTCCTCAGATGACCCTTAACAAATTTTATACATTACAAAAGAAGAAAATCAGAAAGCTTTTTGCCTTGAATCTAGATAACTAAAAAAATCAAGAAACTCCATGCCTACCAAAAGAGTAATGTTGTGAACCTCACAAACTATGAATGAACACTCCAATCTTACATCTTAAACTGAATGTCCATGGTAAGAATTACATCAAAGAGAGAAAAAAAGCTTGCTAAAGTGATAAACCATATCCTCAATATAGTCAAAGAATTAGTACCTCATCATGCATTACATCAGAAGGAACCTTCTCGTGGGTCTCGCTGAACCACTTGAAAAAACTGTAGTGTCAATAGTATAGATATCAAATATAAATAGAGCAACAGACCTTATCAAGAAGCATCAATTTTGCTATGCAAAAAATAATGATATTTATATTGAATATATTAGTATTACAAAGCTGAACAAAATAGATAACAGAATATAAGCGTTCTTTTTTAATAATAGTGTCCGACGACTGAACCCAAGAATATAAAACCTTTCTTCTTGAAGAGATCGTTTCCTCCCCTCTTTGTCTGGAACAACCCCATTGGTTAAATCCTACATTCATCAGTAACATCAGAGACTTTTCATCAATCATGATACTGAGAAGTAGTCAGCAATGTCAAAGGTCAGAATCCATACCTAATGAGTCAACGACAAGTAAATAACAAGAAATGTCAACAAAAATGTCAATTAAAACTTCCAACTAATGCGATAAAGAGAGTAAATACTATATCACATACCATTCCATCTTTCCATTTGACCACAGAACCTGACACCGATGTGGTAAGATCATCGGTAAACCGGAAGACTTTAGTCAGCTTAGTATCCTCAAAATAAGGATTAGGGTGGAAAGTCTGGAGAGAAAATATTGGTTAGCCAACACCACCATTGAGAAAACATAATTCCAATTTAAGACCTCATTGAATAATGAAGGTTTGAAAAAAGAAACCTTTAGTAACAGATTTCCAATGTAATACCAAATTTTGCAATCCTTCAGACAGCATATTTTATCCAAAATAAAATCAGGAAGGTCAAAATCACTTACTAAAGAAATGCTGTATCCAGACTTCACATCTTTAAAATCTTCAACATCAATTGATTGTAAATACTTAAAAACCTACAGAAGTCAGTTACGTGAATAGAAGAGAATCAGATAAAGTACAAAGTAACATAAATTAATCCTGGTAATAAGTTAGACAAAACTAGTTGATACTCCTCTGTAAACACATGGAATTCTGCCAAACCAAAAATCCAACTATTTACAAGTTTGATACAACATATTACATTTAGTCACCGTCCCAAACTCAAATTGTGGTATTATTTGCATGCTTTGATATTTTACATAATTATTATCTAACTTCAGGTAAAACTGATTCATTTCCTTGCTAGCGCAAAAATCTCCAATTATGTTTCTCTAACATCAAGTGCAAAATACTGTAAATTTATACAATATTAGAATGTACTATTATGATATTCTCAGCTTTGTTCCCAGCTTTTCACACATCACAATTGGAGAAATATTTCACACATTGGTTAGCAGCAAAGGTGAGAAAGCAACCAACAAGAGAAGTGAAAGAGGTATGTTAATCTTCTATTTGTTTTTTTTTTTTTGTCAAAAAAATTGAAGTCTACAAGATGAAATGCATTTGGGGCTTTTTTTTTATATTTACAGTTTCCAAATCGCAAAACAAAACAATATGAACATCGACAGTGAAAGTAATGGTCGTGAAGAAAATGAAAACCAACTTGTATGTCCATCCATGTGTGGGAGTGCCCTGGTGAAGAGGGGCAGCCTGAATAGAATCTATTTGAATGCCATTCCAAAGTTCTAAAAGATTGTGCAAAAATCCCATTTGATTCTAAAAGATCTCTTCTTCGATTTGTGACAGACATAGATAAAAAAGAAAAATTCTAGTACTAGATTCCAAAGCTCTAAAAGATTGCTAAAAGATCTCTTCTTCAATTTGTGACAAACAGATAAAACAGAAAAATTCACTGGGTACTAGATTGTGGTTGTGTAACATTTGTAAAGATCACTTTGAAGGGAGCTACACGACTGTATTCTTGTCTGTTAGGCTTTAAAGCCAACAGGGTGGATGTTCGTGAAGATATATATATATATATATATATAGAGAGAGAGAGAGAGAGTAATGGGGAGGGGGGGAGGCCGGGTAAAGTGTTATAGATTGCATATTGAAGTAGAATCAAGGTCTAAAAGGTTGCCCATGTCAACACAATAAGCTATGTGCCCTCTATAGTTGGTAATGTTTGTGAAGATATATATATATATATATATATAGAGAGAGAGAGAGAGAGAGAATATTTGCATATTGAAATAGAATCAAGGTCTAAAAGGTTGCCCATGCCCTCTATAGTTCGTAATGCGAGTGGTAGTAATTTTACGTCGGAGGGTGTTACAAACCATCCATGATGTATGAATTATTATTTGTCTATAAATGTGTTAAATCGGTATTTATTTAAATATTTAATAACTAGTCTATATGACTAATTCAACATCTATAATTTGATACAAAAATAAAATGTATAACTGTTTATATATTACTATCGATTGTAAAATATAATTAATTATAATTTACTATTAATTGTAAAATATTCATTTATAATTATTTCTAATTTATAGTCAATATTGTTTCTGATTCAATATTAATAATTCATAATGAATCAATATTTACAATTAATATTCTGATACATTAATTCATTTACTAATGACTTGCTAATAATTTAAAACAACATAACTTTGATGAAGTCATCAAACAAACTTTACGGCAAGTGTAAGCCAAGCAGCAATTAGAATAGTCACGTCTCCATGAGCAACTCAGTCTAAATCGTCACTCAACCCAAGCCAAAAAAATACAGGGAGATAGAGAAATTTATATACCAGATAAGAAATTAATGAAGTAAGCAGGTGAGTCCAGTTGGACGTGGGGGAGGAGATTCGCTCTCCGTGATTGGAAGCAAACAGTAGACCAAACTCTAATGGAGCAGCCAGAAATAAAAGGGAACTTGAATTCAGTGAATGACCATTCCTGCGATTGGGAAAAACAATAAAATTCCAGAAGAATTGAATTCATTTCCCAGGTGGTATATTTGTCAATTCCCTTTACAAACAGACCGCAGTTGTATATTTGTGAATTTAAAAATAGCACAGTAGTATTTATGAAAACAATTAAAACGAGGTTAATATTCTTATGTTAATTACAATCAAGGCCTCTATTTTCAAATATGTGCTTCTGCACTTATAATAATGATATTTATAATTTTTCCATCCAAGAAATCAAAGGAATATGGTAAAAAAGTAACAAAAGTTCATCAAGGAAACCCATTTATAAAATATTGATCTCAATACAATAAACTTATACATTATGGATAACAGTAATCTTGTATTTTTTTCATATCCTTAATGAAGAGGGAGTTTGTGAAAGCTGGAGTTATTCGGACCCAATAAGGAGAAGATTCCCAAAAAGGGCTTTGTTCATGAGGGAACCTCTTAAAGTCTGTTTCCACCTGAGCACAGTAATTCTACCATTCATTACGAGACATGAAAAGACCAAGAAAAGCTCATCTATCTTCCAAGAATCTTATGATATAATAATTGTTAGTTTAATAAAATAAATAATAAACTCTCACTTTTCAATTTTAGTCCCCATTATGGAATAGGTTCAAGAAGGGGTCATTAAAATATCACCTCGTATAAGGAATTCACACAAAAAATTTATGAAAAGGTTAAATAGAAACCATCCCCAAGAAGATTTTAAAAGGGTGACACATATCAAGCAATATTGGTCAGTCAAAAGTTACATTGATGAGTATGAAAGAATATCAGTGCAAGTGACAAGAATAGACAAAGATTGACTCACTTATATATTTATTGATGGATTGAAAGAGCCTCTTAAGGGATTGGTTAATGCACCATAACCGGAAAATCTTAAGGATGCTTATGAAGCAGCACTGAATTTGGAATCTTCATCAAATAATAGATCAACAAGCAGCCATACTAAGAGATTCCACAAAAGAGATGAATCCTACTCAAGGGATAGTTTTCGCAAAAGAGAGGAAACCTACAAAGAACCACGTACAAAAAAAAGGAAGAGAGATACTAAGAAGAAAGAAACAACGCTATTCATGTCAGGGACAACAAGAGGAAGAGGAAGAGGAAGAAAATTTTAGGATAGTGTCCACCTTCAAGAAATCAACAAAGCGCTGAGAGTTAAGAATTAAAAATTTAAAAACACTCTTCAAGGGTAAAGAGTGGTAACCTTGATTGATAGCAGATCCTCCCACAATTTTATTTACGAAAGGTTGGTTGCAAAAATGTGGTTGAAAACCAAGAATTTTGAAGGGTTTATGGCAGTTCAAGCCACAAGGTCCTTAGTTAGATGTACATAAAAAATTCTACAACAAGAGTTCATGCTGGAAAAACATCACGTGACAGAAGATTTACATGTATACCACTAAATAGCGATCTTATTTTGGGAGAACCTTGGATCTGCTCTCTAGGATGCTTTAAATTTGATCTCTCAAATTTGAAAATTCAATTTTTACATGAAGAAAAAGAAGTAACATTAAAAGGAATTCCGGAAGGATCCGCTCCAATTAGTTTCATGTAAAAGCATTAAGAGAATATTTAGGCATGGACGAGGTGAGTGGGTTGCCCAATCTCTAGTCTTGGACAAATCTACATCAAAGGGAACAACCATCCATATTGTTATGCAACCTATCATTACAAGGTATTCAATGACATTTTGTCGGGCCTACCCCAAAAAAGAGGTTTCAAGCATATCATAGAATTAAGAAAAGGAGCAAAACCAATAATCACTACCCCCTATAGACATCCACAAAAATACAAAGATGAAACTAAAAAGACAATAAATGAACTCTTGGAGATGGACCACATACAACATATTACTTGTCCCTTTGCATCATCAGTAGTACTTCTCAAAAAGAAAGATGGAACAAAGTGAACGTCCATAAATTACAAAGCATTAAACAAGAAAGCTATCAAGAATCGCTACCCCATCCCAAGAGCAGATGAACTCATTGATGAGCTTTATGGAGCCCAATACTTCTCAAAAATAGACATGAGATTTGTATATCACCAAATAAGAATGAGACAGGAAGACGTACCCAAAACATCATCCAGGTGTCATTATGGGTATTTTGAGTTTTTGGTTCTACCATTTGGACTTTGAAATGTTCCAAACTTGGTTTCTTTTGTTTTAATTAAATCCTTTCCAAAATGACAATGGCAATATGCAAATTAAGACTACCAAGATAGGTAACTTCAGGAAGGGAGGAATATACCTTCATACATGAAAACATATATTTCATTCATCCATATTATTATCTCTTAATAGACTTGTAATCGCTTTGGAAGTAACATAAGGTCATAGTAAAAACAAAGCTAGACGCATAACTATCATTACAATGGATTGCAAAAACAAATTAGAATCCAGAACCTATTACTACTGTGATTGTGATTGGCCTTCTTGCTAGAATTGTGTAGTCCATCATTATGTTCAGCTCGGTGTCGTGCTAGCCTCCTGCGGCTGCAATAGTTCAGACCCTCTGCTATATCACACCGTGTTCTTCTTCCCTATTGTTGTGTAGCCTTGGGTGCCAATGGTGATGACTGTTCAAACTCTGACTGGTGTTGATGTACTCACACCTGCTATGTGTTACCACTGCTAACGTTGCCTGGGGTGCCGATAGTGATGGCTTCTAAAACCCCCGACTGTTGCCGGTGCTTTACAGGTTTGCGACTATGCCCACTCCTCACGGATACTGGTTGCAATACAGCTTCTAATCTACTGTCACAATGACCCAACCTCCCAAACTTGCTCCTGATGCATATGCCAATAATAACACTTCCCACACCCAATACCACAAACACTCCCTCTTACTCTAATTGCGTAGGAAGCTGCTAATATGGATTTCTTGTTAGTACAAAGAGAACTCACAATTACTTCTGCTGATAACACTTACTTTTGGATGTTGGTCTGATTTGATGCAAAAGTCTTATACTGCCACTTCATGTCTGAACTTGTGTACACGCTTTTGAGAGCTATTGGCGCTACGTCCAGTCTCCCAACTTCTTAAGTGGTTTCGTCCTTAAGATAGCCAGTCACATTCAAGCAACCAATTTTCATAAACAATATGTTGATATAATTTTCATGGTGATAATCCCAAGGAGCTCATTGCTTTTATAACTTCGATATGAGGAAAAGTACAAACAACTAAGCAATGTGGGATAAAGCCCTTTACGTCTTCTAGTCCCTTTACGTCTTCTAGTCACTTAAGTTACTTTGGTTATAAAATGACTTTAAGCCATAAAGTAACTTTATAAATCCACTTTATAAAATAAAGTGACTTAACTATAGAAAAGATCCTCCATTTAAATATTTCCCCAACGAAACCAAAGAAATTCCTGTGACTGTTTGGCATCCTCATGATCAATGTCGTTAGCCTATCTGGATGGGAAGATAGACCAACAAGGCCCCAATAAGCCCTAGCACGGAGAAGGCGACATTACAGTCCTCCCTTACCGAGATTGCTTGCACTCAAGCAATCTCGGTGTCAAATGTTGTAGGATCGATTCGCCCTCCCAAGTGGCGTCTTCATATGGAAAATCTTTCCAGTGGACTAAATACTCCCTAATGGATCTGTTACGCAGCTTCCTCTCCTTGATCTCAATCACCTCAACTGGAACCAAAACCAATTTCCCTTCTTCATCAAGTGGGGGTAATCCAACGTAAGGTACTACATGCTGACCAATCACCTTCTTGAGGCAAGATACGTGAGACACATTATGGATTCTACTGTCATTTGGCAAGTTCAGCTCATAAGCAACCTCTCCAACCCTCCTGATAATGCGATAGGAACCATAAATCCTAGGCCGAAGTTTCTCGAATCCACTCTTCTTCAAGGAACTCTGCCTGTAAGATTGGAGACAAAGGTGAACCATATCACCTAGCTCAAAACTCCGCTATGTTCTATGGCAATCAGCGTACATCTTTTCTTGATTCTGAACCTATGGGATATTCTGTCGAAGTAACCGGAGGATGTCCTGCTGATCCTGTATCCAATCTCCAACTAATGGTGCTCTGTTACCCTATAAGGCTAGATCTATGAATGATAGAGGTTCGCTACCATAGAGGGCCCAAAATTGTGTCATCTGAATGGACATGTGGGAGGAGTTGTAGCAGTACTCCCCTAAATATAACCATTTAACCGATGCTCTCTGTTGCACCACTACATAGTTCCAGAGATAACCCTCCACCCACTTGTTTACTATTTCAATCTGCCCATCTGTTTGTGGGTGGTAACTCGTGCTAGGTGTCAACTCAGTTCCTGCCAAAAAGTGCTACGAAATATGCTATCTCTGTCGCTCACTATGGTGTAAGGTAGACCATGTAGACGAAAAACCTCTCGGAAAAATAACTCGGGTACCTAAGAGGCTGACCAATCTGCTGCTATAGCATAGAAATGAGCAAAATTAGTCATTTTGTCCACAACCACAAAAATGGAATCTCTATTCTGCACTCTAGGCAATCCTGTAATGAAATCCATGGAGATACTCTCCCATTTCTGTGCTGAAATAGGGAGAGGTCGTAATGATCTAGCTGAAAAATTGTGCTTCGACTTGTTCTATTGACAAGTTTGGCATTCTCTGACATGCTGCAGGACATCGTCCTTGAGGCCCTTCCAAGAAAACCTTTCTCTGACCTGCCTATAAGTTTTGAAGAATCCTGGGTGTCCGATTGATGAAGCATCATGAAGAGTCTACATAATTTTTTCCTTGAGCTTAGATTCTAGCACAAGATAGATCCTATCCTTATAAAAAATCACATCATCAATTACCTTGTACCTGTTGTCTTGGAGCTATCCATCCATGATCTGACAAGCTCGACTATTCTTAGAATACTCAACCAGTAACTGGGACTTCCAATCTGTCAATATCTCTGAAATGGCACAAAACTCAACTACTAAAGGTCTCCTGGAAAGCACATCAGCAATTATATTGTTCTTACCCTTAACATACTCGATATCAAAATCATAGGCCTGAATCTTGCTGACCCACTTTTATTGCTTTTCATTGAGATCGTTCTGTTCTAAGAAATATTGCAAGCTATTGCGGTCAATCTTCACAGTGAATTTGCCACCCACCAAGTACTGTCTAAACTTGGCCAAAGCATGCATAATGGCTAGCATTTCCTTATCATAGGTGGAGTACAACCTCTCACTGTCCTTGAGCTTCCAGCTCTCATAAGCTATCAGATGCCTATCCTACATTAGATCTGTGCCAATTCCGCTACCTGAAGCATCACACTCTAAGACAAAAGGGCGAAAGAAGTTGAGAAGTGCCAAAATCAAGCAGGTGCTCATCACCTTCTTGAGCTTATCAAAGGTCCCTCTGCATCATCTATCCACCTAAATGCCCCTTTCTATGTGAGATCGGTGAGAGGAGTTGCTATCTGGGAGAAACCTCTAGCAAACCTCCTATAATAAGAGCAAAGACCAAGGAAGCCCCTCAAATCCGATACGTTCCTCAGAGGTAACCAATCTAGGATTGCTTGTATCTTTTCTTGGTGTACCTTCACCTCATCTGTACCAATCACGTGTCCAAGGTAAAGCATCTCAATCAATCCGAAATCACACTTCAATTCTTTCGCAAACAATAAGTGTTCCTCCATAATGCTAAGTACCTCGTCTAGGTGTTGCAAATGCTCCTCCCAAGTTCTGCTGAAAACCAAGATATCAAAAAATACCAACACGCTCTTGCACAACTGTTTTCTAAAAATATGGTTCATACACGACTGGAACATGGCCAGCGCATTGGTAAGCCCAAATGGCATAACCAAGACCTCATAGTGTCCATAGTGACATCAGAAAGTTGTCTTATGCACACCTCCTCATGAACCCATATTTGATGGTATCCAGATCTAAGATTTATCTTCGAGAAATAGACTCCCCCTGTAATCCGTCTAGTAACTCATCGATGCGAGGAATAGGGTACCTGTTCTTAATGGTCCTCTTGTTGAGAGCACGATAATCAATACACTTGTGAAGAGTGTCATCCTTCTTCTTCACCAAAACTACCAAAGAAGCAAAGGGGTTGGAGTTGGGTTTGATGTATCCCATGTCCAAGAGTTCCTTAATCGTCCTTTCTATCTCCTCTTTATAGTGCCTGGATGACGAAAAGGAGTAGTAATGACGGGTTTGGCGCCCTCCTCTAACTCAATGATATGCTCAAACCTTCTATCTGGTTGAATACCCAAGGGTATGTCCTAATCCTAATGTAACCTTAGAGGAAATGAAGCAGTGTGCTGCCCAGTCCATGTCATCATGCCTCATAATAGCCTCCATTCGGTGAGCTGAAATCAACCTGGGTTCACTCTCTGGCATAGCCTTAAGAATCACATGTCAACCATCCTGTAAGAATTCTAGCTGCATCTTATCATGATCAACTGTGTATCTGCCGAGAGTCTGCAACAATTATCTCCCCAACATGGCATCTAATCCATCCAAATCAACAACATAAAAATTTGCCTCTAGAAGAAAGTCATCAAAGTGAATTGAAAACCCTAGCACTTTCCCTATGCACCTCAATCTATTGCCTCCTGCCACTCTAACTTCGAACTCGAGTATGTCATCAACCTGTAACTTTCTCTTTGAAACCTAACACGTGCTTATGAAGTTATGTGATGCACCTGTATCTAAAAGACACACAATATGTTGCCCTCTAAGTACACCCTTCAAGCGAAAGAGGTGAACCGTGGGATCGCTAGAAAGGGAAGCTATGATAAGAGACTGTCCCAGAGTGGTTTCCTTCTTTCTCTCTTTAGGAGGCTGCTCCTCACTTTCTTCCTCATCAACATCGCTACCCCCTTGCTGCTCATCCTCTTCTTCCAATAGAACCTCGACATAATGTATTTTACCTTTGCCAAGGCATCTGTGATCCGGTGTCCATGGCTCCCTACAAGTGAAGTATAGCTTCTTCCTCTTGAGTTCATTCAGTGTCTCAAAGTCCAGTATGGGAGGGCTAGTCTTATGCTGATTCTTGTTCTTCTGGAACGAAGTAGACACCTAATAAGGTTTCTTGGGAGGTTGTAGCATCAAAGAAGGTGAGTCTAGATCAAGTGCGATCTTAATAGTCCAATCCAAAGTGTTTGGTTTAAGGAACTTGACCAAACCTCTAAATCTATCATGTAAGCCCTCAATGAACAGCATTACCTTACGGTGTTCTGTCATATCCAGAACCATCACCAAGATCAGCTGAAACTCAACAGTGAAGTCATCTAGAGATCCACCATGTTGCAACTGCACCAAATCCTTGTAGTAGACCTCAATGTTCTTCCTATCAAAACAGGTAATCAAGTTAGACCTGAAAATCTCGTAAGATGTAATGAGACCATGATCCTGGGTAACCAACCCATGATGCCACCAATCATATGTTGCTCCCTCTAAATGCATTGTAGCGAACCTAATGGCTTTTGTCTCTGACATGGGCTTGAGTGTCGGGTAGGTGTCTAGCTTGTGAATCCAAGCTCTAGCAGATGCCTTAATGCTGCCATCAAAAATGGGGAGAGATAACTTGTTCATGGCGTGATTCAAGTCCTTATTTTGTGCCCTAGGCCTCCTGTCCTATTGTGGTCTCTTTCTCTCCCTTTTTTGATTCATGTATTGAACAAAAGTCAAAATATGTTTAGTCTGATCAGGGAACAAATCCCATTCATCGTACATAGTCATACATTATCCGGAAGTAAGCCTGGTGCTGCGGGTTGCTACTTCTTCCTCGGCATTATTCTCAGCAAAAATGGGCATCAGTGGCCTATTAGTGTTCCATGTAGGGGCCCTAACAACTCGAGCTAATCCTAACACACTACCACCTCCACTGTGATGACTCAATGCTCTCTTGCATCAGAGCTAGCTGTTGCATAGCACATGTAAGCTATTGAAGTGCAACAGCGATATTATTTTGTCCGTCTCTAATAGCCCACAAGGTTTCCCTCACTTCCCGTTCTTGTTCATTCCCCTCGTGTGCCATTTGAATGATCTATACCAATTCAACCTATTCACCCTATTCAACCTATAAGCTTGTCCCAAAGGTTAGTTCCTCATCAAGTATAAAATTGTCCTCAATATCAATCTGATCTGAAAATCCTGCCTGTTCAAGTCGGATGTGACTAAATTTATAAGGTTTCATATTCATGCCTATCTAACATTTTTCCTGTTTAAACCAACCTACAACTTAATAACTTACCCTCAAGTCGGCAGGTCTTGTAGCTCTGATACCACTAAAATGTTCCAAACTCGGTTTCTTTTGTTTTAATTAAATCCTTTCCAAAATGACAATGGCAATATGCAGATTAAGACTACCAGGATAGGTAACTTCAGGAAGGGAGGAAAATACGATCATACATGAAAACATATATTTCATTCATCCATATTATTATCTCTTAATAGACTTGCAATAGCTTTGGAAGTAACATAAGATCGTAGTAAAAACAAAGTCAGACGCATAACTAGCATTATAATAGATTGCAAAAACAAATTAGAATTCGGAACTTGTTACTATTGCGATTGCAATTGGTCTTCTTGCTGGAATTGCGTGGTACATCATTATGTTCAGACCGGTGTCATGCTAGCCTCCTACAGCTGCAATAGTTCAAACCCTCTACTATATCACACTATGTTCTTCTTCTCTACAATTGCGTAGCCCTGGGTGCTGATGGTGATGACTGTTCAGAGCCCGACTATTGTTGATAATAGATATACTCACGCTTGCTATGTGTTACCGCTACAAACATTGCCTAGGGTGCCAACAATGATGGCTTCTCAAACCCCCGACTATTGCTGGTGCTTTACACGTCTACAACTCTACCCACTTTTCACGAGTACTAGTTGCAATATAGCTTCTAATCTACTGTCACAATGACTTGACCTCCCAGACTTGCTCCTGATGTCTATGCCGATAATAACACTTCCCACACCCGATACCACAAACACTCCCTCTTACTCTAATTGCATAGGAAGCTGTTAATATGGATTTCTTGTTAGTACAAAGAGAACTCACAATTACTTCTGCTAATAACACTTACTTCTGAATGTTGGTCTGATTTGATGCAAAAGTCTTATAATGCCACTTCATGTCTGAACCTGTGTACACACTTCTAAGAGCTATTGGACTACGTCCAGTCTCCCAACTTCTTAAGGGGTTTCGTCCTTAAGATAGCCAGTCACATTCAAGCAACCCAATTTTCATAAACAATATGTTGATATAATTTTCATGGTGGCAATCCCAAGGAGCTCATTGCTTTTATAACCTCGATATGAGAGAAAGTACAAACAACTAAGCAATGTGGGATAAAGCCCTTTTCATCTTCTAGTCACTTAAGTTATTTTGGTTATAAAATGACTTTAAGTCATAAAGTAACTTTATAAATCCACTTTATAAAGTGACTTAACCATAGAAAAGCTCCCCCGTTTAAATATTTCCCCAACGAAACCAAATAAACTCTTGTGACTAGCTGGCATCGTCACGATCAATGTCGTCAGCCTCTCTAGATGGGGAGATAGACCAATAAAGCGCCAGTAAGGCCTAGCGCGGAGAAGGGGACATTACAGACTTACTAATGTTCCAGCTACTTTCCAGTCATGTATGAATCACACACATTCTGAAAACACTTAAGTTCGTTCTTACTAATACCTTTTGATGATATCCTTATTTATAGCCGGAGCACCTCCAACATGTTAATAAGAACTAAGTGCCTTGGAATCCAAGTCCCTATATGCTAAAGCCTCAAAAATACAAGTATGGACTAGAGGAAATTCTCTATCTAGAATACAAAATCAGTGAAGGAGTTAGTGTAGATGAAGAAAAGATTAAATCAATAAAAGAATGGCAAAAACCTAAAACCTTGACACAACTTCGAGGTTTTGTAGGATTGTGCAGTTACTATAGAAGATTTGTAAAAGTGTTCCCCAAGATAGCTGCCCCATTAACAAACTTAACTAAGAAAGAAGCTTTCCAATGGAGCAACACAGCACAACAAGCTTTTGAAAGACTCAAAGAAGCTATGAGTTTATGCTCGGCATTAGCTATTCCGGACTTTTCCCAACCTTTTGAGCTATAATGTGATACTTCAAGGAAGGGAATTGGAGCAATTCTTGTATCTATAGCCTTTGAAAGTCGTAAGCTTACAAAAAGTGAGTGCCACTACTCTATGTATGACAAGGAAACGCTAGCTATGATGCATGCCTTAGTTAAATCCAGACAATACTTGGTTTGTGGAAGTTCAACATTAAGACTGATCATAACAGCTTATGGTTTTTTATGCACCAAAAGGATCTCAACGATCAACAATAGAAATGGGTAAGCAAAATAAAAGCTTATAACTTTGACATAGAATATGTTAAATGCTCTAATAATGTTATGGCAAATGCTTTGTCTCATCAAGCACATGTGAATTCCATAGTAAGCATCACTGAGGATTGGAAAGAAGATGCCATTTCAGAATATGCTAAAGATCCATTTGCGAGTGGAATAATTGAAGGGAAAGCACCCAGTGATGAATATAAGATAATGCAAGTCCTCAAATTATACAAAGGAAGGATATTACTTACAGCCAACTCCAAAATCAAAAGAAGAATTATGAAAGAGTATCATAACAACCCTTTGTCAGGACACCCTGAATTAGAAGGCAAGTGTAAGCCAAGCCGTGATTAGAATAGTCGCATCTATATGACCAACTCAATATCAAGCTAAATAATACAGGGAGATATAGAAATTTATATACCAGATAAAAATAATAATAAAGTAAGCGAGTGAATCCAATTGGACTGGGACGAGCAGATTCACTCTCTCTGATTGGATGTGAACTGTAGATCAAACTCCAGCGAAGAAGTCTGAAATTAAAGTGAACTTGAATTCAGCGAATGACCGTTCTTGCGATTGGGAAAAAACCAATAGAGATCCAGAAGAATTGTATTCAGTTCCTAGGTGGTATATTTATCGATTCCCTATTACAAACACACAACAGTTATATATTTGTGAAATTAAAATCTTAAATAATAGCATAGTAATATTATGCAAATAATTAAAACAAGGTTAATATTCATATATTAATTACAATCAATGACTCTATTCTCAAATATGTGCTTCTGCATTTATAATAATGATATTTATAATTTTTCCATATAAATAATCTAAGGAATATGATCAAGAAGTATCAAGAGTTAATCAAGGAAATTGATTTATAAAATATTGATCTCAATATAATAAAATTGTACATTAGTGATAAGAGTAATCTTCTATTTTTTCCATATCATTAATGAAGAGGGAGTTTGTGAATGCTAGGGTAATTCGGACCCAATGAGGAGAAGATTCTCAAAATGAGCTTTGTTCATGAGGGAGCCTCTGAGTTTGTTTCCACCTGAGCACAGTAATTCTACCGCTCATTACAAGATATGAAAAGACCAAGAAAGGCGCATCTATCTTCCAACAATCTTATGAAATAATAATTGTTAGTTTAATAAAAATAATTAATAACCTCTCACTTTTCTATCTTACTCCCCATTATGGAATAGGTTCAAGAAGGGATCATCACAAAGGGTTTTTGTGATCACGCTCTCAATACAACTTACCCCTCCCTAAATTTTGCAAAACCTTGAACCAGAAATTATCACAAAACATCCACCCTAATGTTGGAAACAGAGTTGTCCCTCCCTATAGGCAGAATACACACCGAGAACAACTCCCACAATTTTGAGGAAAAATCAGCAAAGCCTTCAAACTTTTGCAAATGAGTAGGATGCCCCAAAACAGATTGCAAGATAACAATATTTGCCAAGAACCGAAACAAATGAGCATTACAACTCAAAATAGATTACAACAAGCCTTCAATGTTTGTGGAAAAAACTGACAAAACCCTGAAACTGAGGTATACAAAGGAATCTTTTAAATCCTAAAATTAAAATCCTTGACAGAAAATCCCAGGCGAATGTCACAAATTACAGAAACCAGAAACATTTTTTAGAAGAAAAATTGACCAAAACCAAAAAATAGCTGGAATAAAATAGATACGAATTAACATACAAAACATCATTTTCAGGGAAAAATTGGTAAAACCTTGCCAAACACTAGAGAGCCCTCCCGAATTGCAAAATCTTAACCAATTTATAGAATGAGCAAACTCTCAATGTTTTAGGAAAAAATTATAAACCCTCCCACATAATTGATTTAAGGAGAAAAAATGATTTAAAAACCCAAAAAATTTAATGGGAGAAAAATTGCAAACCTCAAAAAACCCACAACGTGAAATCCAATTTTCACATTTAGGGTTTTAAGTCAGAAAAAAAATGTTGCAAAACCTCAAATAATGTTTATGGAAAAAATCATTAAAACCCACAAAACATTATTTTGGAATAGATATTAAAACCTACTGAATTTTTTTGGAAGTAAAAAATTTGAAAAACCCACCAAAAAGCTTTTACGAAAAGATTGATTAAAACTCAACATACGTGATTTTTGACAAAAAATTATTAAGATCCTCCCATAAGGGAGTCATACCCAAACTAGCTCCCACTCTAATGCCATGAAACTTTAAAAAACTGAATTGAATAATTGTATTAATAATGCACAGATAAATAGAGTTTTACAAATGCTAAAAATAGTGTGAACCAAAAAGCAAGGTTGTCTAAATACAGACACCATCTAAAAATAAACCAAATTAAGAAAACCAAAAATAAGCCTACATGACCATTAACTAAGGTTCTAAACATACAAGCTAAATATATCAAAAACCTAAGATCCTAAAAATATTCTAATAGAATTGAATGCAAAGAAACACAAAGATTACTCCAAACGAGGAAAAGTTACTCAAACTACTCTTCTCTTGTGCAATGGGTCAACTAAATTCTCACAAAGACATAACTTTCACCAAATCTGGCAACAAAGCTTCAATAGATGGACATAATAACCCAACAAAAATAGCCTTGGACACAATAACCCTGCCATGATATAACCCAAGGGCAAAATAACCTAGGGTCTTAATAACCCATGGTCAAATAACCTATGGACAGAATAACCCGTAATTGTTTTAGATCAAGCTAGTAAACTAGAAATGACAAAATAAATTAGAATATTCAAATTCAGATCATGTAGAAGGAATTTTCCAAAATAGTGCTAAGCATTTTTTAACAGTAGTACATTATTCATGGCTTGAAAAATGATGCAATATTTCCACTCATTTATATACTTATGACCAACAAAACAATAACCACCTATGCAAGTTCATGTAGAATTAAAATAACTTCAACATAATCTAAACCCAAAAAGTTTACATATTGATGTTCAATTAGGTTCCAAGAGAGCTATTCCTAAAAACTTTCCAAATGTAACTGCTTTGAGGATGTTTTTTCCACTTCTCTCAATGCTTGTGGAGGAAAGTTCAAGAAGACCTATAAACACGATACAGTGTTGCTGAAGTATTTGTATTTGAGATCAAGAAAGTTGTTGCATTAGCGTTTGGCTTCAGATTTACGTAATTGATGCATTTGAAACACTTCTACAATCTCCTTATTATACAAAACATGAGGAGACTCTACAACTCATTATTGATTATTTTGAGGACACATGATTGGTAGACTAACAAGAAGAGGCAACTCATGATCACCCAAGTTTCCAATTACAATGTGCAATTTCTATTCAGCCATTCAAGAAGATCTTCCAAAGACCAATAATACTATTGAGGGATAGTACAAAGGACTTAGTGAATTGCTTCAAGTACACACAACTCAGTTTCTAAATCATTAAAACATTAAAAGAAGAGCAGGGATTCCAAGAGAATAAAATAGAGAAATATGTGGTTGGATACATTGGGTAACCAAGTAAGAAAAAAATTCGTGAACTCAAAGAAAGATTAAAGAGACTGGTTGATGGTACTGAAAACCATAACATTTTAGATTCTATAAAATGGGAATTGCTCATAATTTGATACTTTAATTAAAAATTTGAATAGTGAAGTTATTTTAGCAAAATATATGTAATTTCTAAATTTTCTTTTCCTTTCTCTATAGCTTACAGATATATTATGTCAATGGGTTATTTTGGCTTGGGTTATTATGACCCTGGATTATTTTGTCCTTCGGTTATGTGTTCAGGTTATTTTGGCCAAGTTGTCATGTCCTACAACCCAAAGCTTCACCGTTTGCAATCTGGAATCAAAAAGGCATAAGAAACAAGGATTGCATGACACGCAACTGAAAATGGTTTACAAGTTAATCTTCATTCATAAACAATGAAACAGATTTTACAACGAAAAATATGTCAACACATTCATCAATAACATCGAATTCAAATGTCAAAAATTGCATTCCATTCACGTAGATAAAAATTCACAAAGAAAGGAGACAAGAGCCTACAACACAATGGTAAATTGTGGGTCTCTCATGTGGGAGGCCTTGGGTTCAAATCTACTCGAGCTTAACACGATAGTAATTAATTACAATGAATGATAAAAATTAATCTAGGCTTGGCCCATTACTTATCCAAAAATCACAAAGAAAGTTGTGTAATCAAAGAGTGTAAGAATCTGCAGATGTCTTAACAAAAACTTCCAATACTAGAAGCCCTCAATAAAACTTCCAACTTCAAAAATCCAAGCCTAGTTTTATGGCACTTATTTATTACATTACATAGAGGAAAATGTTGCACAACAACTTCCAACTTTTTCTCCAATCACGACCCTAGTTACAAATATAGATGTGTAGGTATGTAACGAAATATCTTTCAACACTTTAATTAATTCTGAAAAGAATTAAAAGAGTCTCATCATGTGCTTGGTTAAACACAACTTAAACCCAAGCCCTTTGAATGACATAAAGTGCATAATAAGACTTTCCTATACACGATTGACCATCTTATCATAATAAGAAAACATGATACATGAAGATTAATTAGTGGAAAAGAATGTCAAGCCAATACATTGTCCATTGCGCAACAAACAATCAAGATTGCATGCTCCGTATTGTCACTTTATACAGATCAAATAGATGAACCACAACAAATACATATGTTTACTATTGAAACCTTGGTTGTGAAAACCTTAAACATGTGGGCAAACTTTCCTTGCTTAGATTACCGGATGAAAATTTAAGATTGTTCAGTTGTTTGCTATGAAAACAGATTTCCGATGCTTCAGACGGGACAAAACAAAGTCCAGATCTAGAAGTTTTGTCAAGAATACATGTATCAATAAAAGAAAGTGAACTTGGCCAAGAAACCAAAGTATCTAATCCCTTTTTATTTTGGTCAAATGATATGAAATGCTCAATAGACAAACCTTTTCCATACATTTTTTTACAGATTCAGCTTTTTTCCTTTCCAAATAGTTGACATGAAGGGCATGAGGAGTGCACTTTTAGCACCTCTCAAACAATTGCAACTATGAAAGGTGAAAGCAAATCAAATAAAGGAACGATGAAAACAATAAAACAAACAAACAAACACACATACACACTAGTGGAAGATAATGTCCTCCAACAAAGACAACCCTAGATTAAACTCTTTTGATTATAAACTTTGTAACACACTTTCCCCACATCTAGGAGTATTTTGTATCAAATTTTTAAGATAATCTACTAGGCAAAGTGATCCTATGTGGCAGTTCAAATGAGCGAGATCTAGCTTGGGCACCATAAGTTGTGGGATTGCATAAAGATTGAGAAAGAGATAAAAGAGTTGTTTTCACCTTAAGGAAATGAGTGTCATCAACCTCATTGTCATCATTAAAGAACAGGTAATAGATCTAATTAAATTCCTTTATTTATAGCTTCAAAATTTGTTCTTCGTCAACCAATAAATCTAATGCAAGAACATCTGGGATGTAAAAGCAATCTTGCATTACCCAAAAAATTGTCAAGTTTTTCACTAAGGTCTTTCGACAAGGTTACTATTGTTGCTAAGTTTACTATCTTAGTAGGTTGTTCATTTGAGCACAAATTGTTCTAATTGCTTCCCTGGAGGTTCACTTTGGATATTTAAGTTTGCAGGAAAAGTTTAGTTGCAAGATCAACTCTAATTTTTATTACAATAATAGATAATTGTCTATTATTAGTTAATGGTAATCTATTGTAAATATTTAGTTAGCTTTAGTTAGTTGTAGCTTTTTAGCTTTCTTTCAACTAGAATAGAATGTTTCTATTCTTTACGATTGTTTCCTAAGGAAACATCGTTCCAATCTTTTGTATTTATAAACATCTCAGTCTCTGTTAATAATAAGCAAGTATTTTACAATTACTTTTGTAATATGGTATCAGAGCCTATATTTTCAATTTTTTGAAAATTTTATAATTTCTCTAGAATTTATTTGTTCAGATTTTTCAAAATCATTTCTAAGGTTTTTTCTTCAAAACTTGCCTAGGGTTTCTACCCTTGTGAGAAATTTCTCTGTGCTCCTTAGATCCGACTGTAAGTTGTGACTAGGATTTTTGTACATTTGCGTTACTCTCAAGCGCATTATTGTTGCTCACGACACAAATCCTTTCACCTGCAAATCGAGGTTCATTTCACCTACAAATCGCAACACAAATTCATGGAATGCTTGCATTTTTCTCTACAAATCATGTCTGGAAACGCGCGTCTCGAGCAGCTCAGGATTGGGCATTTTTTTGTTGTAACTTGAAACGAACATCTGGAATAATGTCTACAACAACCCTTCTTTTTTGCCCAGATCTGCCACTGTTGGTACTTGAAACAAACGTCTAGAATAACGCAACTCGAGACTGGTTGTTTTCCTACAATTTGTTGCCCAGATCTGCCATTGTTTGGAACTCATTTTGCAACCGACTAGGGTTTTCTTTGAAACCCTAATTTCTAAGCTCCGAAAAAAATTGATTTCAGATCCTTTGTCGGTTTTTCGAGAGCTCAACTAGGTTGTCGTCTGATTTTTCTTGGTGCCTCAATTTTTGAGCTAGCGAATCTAGAAATTGACGACCTATTTCTTCTAGGTTTTTTGAGCTCTCTTTTGAGACACTCTCCAAATTTTTTGAGTCTTTCATTTTCCCTCAAAGAACGTACCTTCACAGATTTTCATGTTTTTCATTGAAAAGTGTGCCATGGCATCTCTAACAAACATTTTACTTGAGCACAACTCAAAATTCAATGGTCGAATTTGTGGCACTTGGAAGAAGTTGATCATCACCATTTTTGAATATCGGAATAACAATCAACTTGTTTTGGGTGTTACAAAGCATCTGACTGCTCCTAGTATTGATCAAGATACAAGGGATCTAAATAATCGAGAGGCGATGATGCTTCTCAAATTATCTGTGGTTGATGATCAACTCTCTCAAATTCCATCTAGCAAGATAGTTGCCAAGACATGGACACATCTCAAAGGTTTTCATGTGACTTCTAACAAAAGCAAAGCTTTCTTTTTGAAGAACACTCTGATTTCTATTATCATGGATGAGCGAACCTTGCTCCAAGCACACCTGAATAGAATTCAACAAATCCATGATCAATTGCTTGTCATCGATTGCAAGATGGAGGATAAGGATATTGTGGTTATCACTCTTTGAAGTTTACCAAAGTCCTATGAGCATTTTATCAAGACTCTCAACATCACGTCTTATGGTGTTGATCTGAAGTTCACTGATCTTTAAACACTTCTGCTTCAACAAGATCGGTGGAAACAACAATTCGGTAGCAATTCCAGCTCCACCTCCACATAGCAAGCGCAAGTTTCAATAGTATCAGCAGAAGTTTTCAGCTCTAGCATCAAATGGCTCCCGGAAGAACATTCAATGCAACTATTGCCACAAGTTTGGTCACATGAAAGTTGAATGTCGGAAATGCTTAGTTGCACAATCTAAGCAATCAAGTTCGCAACCCAAAGCGAACAATGTAGAGCACACTGAGCAGATGGAATCTGCCTTTTACGCCTTCATGGCTAAAAGACCTGCAGATCATGTGAAGTCGTCTATCTGGTACATTAATTCAAGCACCTCTCATCACTTCACTCACCACAAAGACTGGTTCACTGACTGCTAGCCTTATTCAGACTATTATTTTTTGTGGCTTAGAAGAGTACACTATTGTCGACAAAGGCAACATTCAAATTCAATCTCCTAGGAGGAATCTCAATTTCTTCGATGTGTACTACATTCCACGGATGAAACTAAATCTACTCTCAGTCAGTCGGTTACAATGACATTCTCCACACTTGGATGTCACCTTCAGTTCACATCAACGTACCATCACTGATCAAGCAACTCAATCTATTGTTGCAGTGGGCCTAGAGGATCATGGTCTTTTCCGACTTACTAATTCTGGTGATTCTCGAGACTTGGCTATGTCTGCTTGGTAGTCTTCTGTTAGCACACTTTGGCATCAACGATATGAGCACTTAAATGTGGATTATCTCTCACAGTTTGCTCGGGATGAGCTTGTTCTTGGATTTTCAGAGATACAGACTCAACAGCTTGAAGTTTGTGATGCATGTTAGGCTGGAAAGCAACATCATACACCTTTCATAAGTGGTGATTCAAGGTGAGCTTCTCAGGTACTTCAGCTTGTTCATGCCACAATATTTGCAACCCTATGGCCACTCCTATTCGTGGGTCCAAGTATTTTTTGTTGTTTGTTGATGATTTCAATAGAAAAATGTAAGTGTATTTCCTTAACAAGAAATCAAATGCATTTCTTGTATTTCAAAAGTTTAAACCTTCAGTTAAAAAAGAGTCTGGGAATTCTATTATTACTCTTAGATCAAACAATGGGGGAGAATTTTGTTCTAATGATTTCTCTAGCTTCTTGGATACTCATGGCATCAAACGCTAGCTAACCACACCCCACACACCACAATAGAAATGTGTAGTTAAATGTTTGAACAAAACAATCACCGAGATGGCTCGATCCATTCTCGAAAACAAACATGTTCCGAAGAGGTTTTGGGCAAAACCGGTCACCCCTAGTGGCAGTCAAAGGTAAAACTCTAGAAGAGGCTTGATCAAGTCGCAAGCCCAGAATCAATCACTTGAAGGTTTTTGGCTCTCTTGCTTTTGTTTGAATCCTTGACGCGTCACGCACCAAGTTGGATGCCAAGAGTCAGAAACTCATGCTTGTTGGATGCAGTAGTCTTCACAAAGCCTACCACTTGATCTACATTGAGACATCTTGTCTCCTGAACAGTTGTGATGTAGTGTTTGATGAGCTACGAGGACCATTCATGCCTGTTCCTGATCCAACAGACTAGCCTATGAAGGCTCATGATTTAAGAGTTAAGCGTCCATCAGGTCCACCTGATGGGAGGGCTCCAGTAGCTCCTATAGCTCCAATTATACCAGTGATTCCTGTACAAACACCTCCAACTTCTCCTCCAGGATCACCTCAATCTATGGATGCTTCACCCGAGTTTGATCCAGATTGTTTTGATGAGGAACTTGATCACCAAGCATCCCCTAATACTAATGTTGATCGTTCTCCTCTTCAGCCTAAGTGGTAGGCTAAGACGCTGATCTTCATGATGATGAGCTCATTAATGGGAGCACTGCTCGAAAAAAGAGCAAACCTACTGAATATGTTAACTTTTCTCTCATGGCTAACATTCATAGTCTGTCAAAACCTCAAACATATTCTGAGGCTAAAGGAATTCCAGAGTGGGAAAAGGCCATGACATCTGAACACCAGAGCCTGCTGACAAATAACACATTGGTCATTTATGATCTTCCACTAAGTAAGAAACCCATTGGCTGCAAATGGGTTTACAAAATCAAATACCAATCAGATGGTACTTTGGATAAGTACAAAGCTTGTTTAGTTGCAAAGGGCTTTTCTTAGCGTCAAGGCATTAATTATGAGGAAAACATTGCTCCTACTGCAAAGATGAGCACCATCAGATTAGTCCTAGCCATTGCAGCATAGTTTGGTTGGAAGGTCCATCAAATGGACCTCAAGAGTGCTTTCCTGAATGGTGATCTCCATGAAGAGGTCTACATGATGTAGCCCCCTGGTTTCAAGGTTGCTAGTAAAGACCATCAGGTTCTCATATTTGTAAAAGCTCTCTATGGCTTGAAGCAAGCTCTCAGGCGTGGTACATAAAAATTGATAAGTACCTCAATGATCAAGGCTTCAAGAGGAGCTTTTCAGACTCAAATTTGTACATGAAGACTACTGACGAGGACATCATCCTTCTGGTCATTTATGTGGATGATTTGATCATCACTGGCAGTTCGGCATCTTTGATTCAAAAAATCAAATAGAATTTATGCCAGTCTTTTGATATGACTGACCTTGGGTTCATGCATTATTGCCTAGGTGTTGAAGTTTGGCAGCAGTCTTCTAGTATATTCATCTCTCAGTTCAAATATGCCAGGGCTCTATTAGACAAATTATCTATGCAGGATTGCAAGCCTGCATCTACACCCATGGAGAAAGGTCTCCAGTCAGCCACAAAGTTTGATTCTCCTCCCAATTATGATACAACATATAGGCAACTAGTTAGGCAGCCTCATCTACCTCTCTACTATTAGGCCTGACATTAGCTTCGTAGTCAACTACATCTCACGCTTTACAACAACTCCTACGGCAGATCATTGGATGCCAGCAAAGCGTGTGCTTCGTTATGTGAAGGGCACTTCAGATTATGGACTTCTTTATTCTCGAAGTTCTAATCTGAAACTCAGTGGGTTCACAGATTCAAATTGGGCAGGCTTTGTTGACGATAAAAAGTCAACTTCTGGATATGTGTTCAGTTTGGGATCCAGTGTAATCACATGGACCAGTACGAAGCAGCAGGTATTTTCTCTCTCCTCTACAGAGGCCGAATACAGAGGGACTTTTAAGGCAAGATGTTAAGTTGTTTGGCTTCATCGGATGCTTGGGGATATGCAGATGTCACCAGCAGGAGCGACTACTTTGTTTGTTGATTATGAAGGCGTTATCAAGTTAGCTCGAAATCCAATCTTCCATGAACAAACCAAGCATGTGGGTGTTTACTGTCGCTACATACGACAATTGGTTGACTGGATAATAAATTTGCAATATGTTCCTACCACATATCAGACTATAGACATTCTCACCAAGCCTCTTGGTCTTGATAAGTTTGTCAAATTCATAGGACAGTTGGGTGTTGTAGATAGATTAACCATTAAAGAAGGGTATTACGATAATAGATAATCGTCTATTATTAGTTAGTGGTAATCTATTGTAAACATTTAGTTAGCTTTAGTTAGCTATAACTTTTTAGCTTTCTGTCAGCTAGAATAGAATGTTTCTATTCTTTAAGAACGTTTCCTAAGGAAACATCGTTCTATTCTTTTGTATATATAGACCTCTCAGTCTTTGTTATTAACAAGCAACTATTTTACAAATTACTTCCATGATAATTTTGAAGATATTGAATTTTTTGTTTTGGTGGAGTGGTACAAAAAGTTTTGAGCACAGTTTCAAAGGCCTTACAAGTTCTGAAAGGGGGTCAAACTTTTCTTAAGTAGAGCTTCATGGCCCCAAAATTTTAGAGCACTTCGAGAGCTTTCTAAAAAATGGTTATAATCACAGTTTAAAATAACTGTGAAATATTGCAAAAATTGTGGTATATCACAAGCTAACCTTGGAAACGAAATAAATGCACCTTATATCGGTGCTGGTAAATGCAAAAAACTCGCCACAATTTATGGGGTTAAAACCATGCTAAAATCAAAATACTAGCAAAACATTTCGCTGACTGTGTGGTTAACATGAAAAGGTATTAGGTTAAAGTTTTGGGTATTTTAATATAATCTTTTTGTTTCAACTTTTTGCTCTCATTCCAACTGTAACGGCTACGTTTTATTTTACCTTCATTCTTGGATGGTGACAACTACATTCTTGGATGACAACAACTACATTTTGCAACTTTGCTTTGCATTTTGACAAAAATGACCACCTTGCTTCTACATCCTGCAATGTTGAGTCTTTGCATCTACAATCTGCATTTGGTTTTTCATTTGAACAATCGGTTCTCTGCAAGCAACGACTTTCAGTTCTAGTAAGTTTATTCTATAATTTATTTTATAAAAGTTTGCAAATTTCAATATGATTCAATTTAATTAATACATATTTACATTTGTTCAAATTTAAATTATTTTGTTTTGGGAAAAATTAACATTTAAATTTTAAAACTCTGTAATACAATATAGTAATACTAAATTTTTTTAAAAATTTAATTTAAAATAATTAAATTATATTAAATGTAAAGTTATTTAAGACTCTTTAAGTTTTAAAATTTAAATATAATAAATATAAAGTATTTAATGTAAATTTAAAATATAGTAAATTTAAAGTAATTTAATTTAAATTTACTGTATCTTAAATACACAATACTATTTTATTTTCATTTTTAGAAACTGTTAGCTTATAATAACAGTATTTTTTATAGCTTTATAATCATTAATTATTAATTAATATATTTTAATAGATTTATAATATATATTAGTAGTTTTATTATACGAAATAGATTTTAATAGATTAATAATATTATTTCAACAAATCTATAAAATATTAGATTGTTACTCATTATCATTTTTATTTTATTTTTGTTAGGTACTAAAAGTCTACCTATTTCTTCACAAGATGATTGGTGGCAAAGGTAAGGATGGAAACATGGGATCCCAGGGGTAATTAATGGACACATCGAATGTATCCATTGCCATAAGCATATGACTTCAGGCATAAGCCGATTGAAATACCATCTTGTGAAGATTCCATGAAATGATATTACACCGTGTGAAGTATGTTCGGAAGAGGTTACAAGAGAGGCTTTGACAAGCCTACAAAAGTATGCACAAAGTAAGGTAGAAAAAAAAGGATATTCGAAGCCATGGCAGCCCCAATGGGGACTTCTAGTTATACAGGATCAGGAACAGGTAGAGAGGGTCCCTCTATTGGGCCTCGGATATGAGGATCAAGAAGTACAAGTGGGTCTCTAACAGACTTTTGGGTTCCATGTAACACTCTCGGTGGTCAACCCGTCTTGCTAGGCACTGCATGGAACAAAGAGATGCATGAGAAGACAAAGGTGGCAATTACAAGATTTTGGATCCGCAATGCTTTATGTAGTCTGTATTGGGATCAAGTGGTAACTTCCATTTCTTTGTCTGGTAAGAGGTTCAAGCCCCCAACTCCCTATGAGGTGAGTGGGTCGTTGTTAAATGACGAGGTAAGAAATATTCATCAGCTTGTGGAAGAGCAAAGAAAACTTTGGGAACAGAAAGGTTGCACTATTATATCTGATGGGTCGACAGAAGGCAAGAACAGAAAGATTGTGCTATTATATCTAATGGGTGGACAGATGGCAGGAACAAGACGCTCATCAACTTTATAGTTGCTTCAGGGGGGCAGTTGGTATTTCTAAAATCAGTTAATGTCTCTGATCAAGTAAATAATGCAAAAAAATTGTGTAACATGTTGGATGAGTTGGTAATAGAAGTGGGAGTGGCTAATGTCATCTAGATTGTGACTGATAATGCAGCTGCGTATGTGGCAGCCGGTAGACTTCTGCTGGAGAGACATCCCACATTGTTTTGGAGCCTTTGTGTTGCCCATTGTCTTGACTTGCTTCTTGACGATCTAAGGAAACTGAGCTAGGTGGAGAAGGTGGTTGAAGATGGAAGTAATATTGCTAAGTACATCTACATTCATACATGGGTCTTGAGTCTTATGAGAGAGCACACTAGTAAGAATCTTGTATGAGCAGGGGTCACACGCTTTGCTACTAATTTTTTGAACTTGCAAAGCATATCTAAGACATTGCTAGACCTCAAGCGCATGTTTCTTGATAAGAAATGGTTAGAGAGTCTTTATGCCAAGAAGCCTAGAGCAAAGAAGATTGTGAGGATTGTGTTTGATGATAGCTTTGAAAAGTTAATGGAGGAGACCCTCAAAGTGAGTTTTCAAGTCTTTGTTAATGATTTAGTATTTAATTTTGAAATATTTTCATTGGCTGATTTTTGTATGTTTTATTATGTCTAGGAGTCAAAACCATTGGTGAAGGTTCTACGAGTTATGGATGGGGATCATGGGGTTTTATCTAAGGCCATGGATAGAGCAAAAGAGGCCATTCAGCACTTGTATAGGTCAAATGAGACAAAATATAAACCCATATGCAACATCATTGATCATAGGTGAAACCAGCAACTCCACCAACACATTCATGCAACTGCCTACTTCTTGAACCCCAAGTACTATTTTTCCAACACTTTTAAAGCAGATGCAGATGTTCAAATTGGCTTGGACACAAGTATTCGAAGATTGGTTGCTAATACAAACCTCCGAGACCTCATACTTGATGAGTTGCAGAGCTACAAGAGGGAAGAGGAGTCGTCGTTTTCTTCTCCTGATTGTAAACATAGGAGATACACCTTGTAGCCAGGTAAAAAAAACATGTATTTAGTTTTATCATACCATTTATTTCGCTCGTGAAGTTTATTGGAAGTTTTACCACATCATAAATGGTTTTTTCAATCCTTGCAGGTCTGTGGTGGGAAGATTATGGTGCCACAATGCCTAATCTTCAACAGCTTGCCATCCGAATTTTATCGCAGCCTTGTAGTGCTTCTGATTGCGAGAGAAATTGGAGTACTTTTTAAAACATACACACGAAGAAACATAATAGGTTGACTCAAAAGCGATTGAATGACTTTGTTTATGTGAAGTACAACCTTCTCTTGACGAGAAGAAGGTGAAAGGGCACGCTTCATATGAAGTGCTCGACTTGGATGACATTGATCCATATTCGGCCAATTAGATTGCTCCTCCTAATGGTGAGGATGCAGATGCGGATGTAGGTGAACCTTTATTGACAGAGGAGCAACTAGCTAAGTTTGAGAGAGAAGCAGATAAGTGGGATGTAGATGTGGCAACACGTGAGGAGGAACATGAGCTTGGTCATCCATCAGAGGCTTATGTCGAGCGTGAGGCACCTATTAGGGCACCTATTCAAGATGTTACACGACAACTACTTCAACAACACCCAGCCAGCAACAACAATCTCCTTTTAGTTTTACTCCTAGACGCAATTTATGATTGCTACTTTTTGTTTTCATTGATACTGAAACTTGAACTTAATATGTATTCAGAAGTAGTAGTTTCATGGAGTTTGACTTCTATGTATTGAACTTATTTATATTTAGATGTTGTACTTGTTTTTTGGTACGATGATTCTAGCACTATGTTAATCTACTAAGTTCTACTTGCAATAAATTATTGTTTAATTAAAAACTTTGATTAATGGTGGATATCTCAAATTATTATACATTCTACAAATTTGGTGTGTATCTATGCCCTTTTTTGAATATTTTAATAAATTGTATATTTTCAAATGTTCCATAAAACTATCAATTTATTGAAGAATTTTTCGCCAAGATATTGCCAATTCTGAGTTTTTCAAAAAATTTGGGTCGACCAAGATATTGTCGATATCGAATTTTTTAACTATGGTTATAATAACCAATCGAGTATGTAGCTCACAAGATATAGCCTCCAGAAGTTGTGCTACTTTGGGAGGAAAAATAAAATTCCCTTCTAACACCCAAATGAGCAACAAAACCCATTTGGGGGTATATTCTCAACATACTCAAATACAAGGAAAATTAATATAAGGATAGTCGGCCTAGAAATGGAGGATTACAATTTCCAAAACTTTCTAGGGTAGTTAAACTTCTCTATATAAAGAAGACAAAAAGGGGTTACCATGGGCATTTTGATGGTGCATATAGCAGTTGTGGCTTGTAGATTATTGTAATGAAAATGCCCATGAAATTGAAGAATGTTATTTTCTAAATATTTTAATGTCATGTCATTGAAGATAATAGGAAGCAAGTGTTGTTATTCTTGCAATTGGTTGGTTCTTGTAATTTGTGTTTATTTCTCTGTTGTGTTGTGTGTTCAGGTTAGTAAAGGGAGAGTACCCTTTAGTAGAACCATTATCCAACACTATTAGATTGCGAAAAAGAATGAGATACAAGGAAAAACTTTGACACCTCCATGGACTTTTTTGTGAGGAAGAGGTGTGCCTAAAAATCAATTTCACATACTAAGCGACAAAATATACAATTGTAATATTGTACAATATTTTATGGAGTTTGGTAAAATGAATAACATTTTGCCTACCTTTTTTGCCTTGAGTACAAGCACAAAATTGATAACTTGTCTCAAAAGCAAGGTTTTATAGTTTTCAAAATGTAATAAACTAGCTCTAGAGTATAAACAAAAGATTTTCCAACTCACTGAAGTGGTGACTAGCAAATTGATGCACACAAGATTGAAAAAGAACTTCAACAATGCACCACATGATTCCAAAAACTATATAGCCAAGATATGAGCAAAGCTACAAACTAGATGAACATATAACTTATATATAAAGCTTGAAGCTATTGTTCACTTTTCATCTTAGTTAATGAAACCATAAACACATATGTAGAAACACGAATTATTATTTTAATAACAATTTTAGCAACACTCAATATTTGGAATTTCTGAAAAAACATTAACTTTTCCAACAAATACCCACTTTAAAGCATGAGACTCTCCTAAACAAAGAATAAATAAAAACTAACTAAAGCAACTCAAGAAAAGGCCCTCCCTATCCAAAATATAGAACCACCAAAAAAACAATTGATTTTAGAAAGAAAAATTATAAAACTAGAAGTTGGAAGAGTCAAATTCTATTACGATAATAGATAGCTTCTATTATTAGTTAATGGTTATCTATTTGTAATCTATTGTAAATATTAGAATGTTTCGACTATTTGTAACCTATTGTAAATATTAGAATGTTTCAACTATTAGTTAGTCTGTAGTAATCATTTAGCTTTCTTTAAGCTTTCTTTTAGCTAGAATAGAATGTTTCTATTCTTTACGATCATTTCCTAAGGAAACATCATTCAATTCTATTGTATATATTGACCTCTCGGTCTTTGTTAATAACAAGCAAATATTTACCAATTACTTCGTAATATGGTATTATAGCCTATTCTTTAAAAAAAATTCGAAAGATATTATAATTGCTTGTTCAAAATTATTAGAGCAATATATTTTGAAATTATTTTCTATGATATATGCTTCTTACAGCCATTTTTCTGCAACTATTGACATTTTTTTTGCACATTTATGCCATTTTTTTTTTTTTTTTTTTTTTTGCAGCAGGGTAGTTTTTGTTCTAAACCCTAATTTTTTGTACCGGATCAACAAAAAAAAAAATTATTGGTGGGCTTTTTGAAATCTCAAATGGGTTATCTTTTTTTTTGGGTGCCTCGATTTTTGTGCCTCACTTTTTGAGCCAACGGATCCAAAAACCGACAACATATTATTTCTAGGTTTTCTGAGCTCATCTGTGGGTACCCCTTCAAATTTTTTAGGTCTTCCATTTTTGCCTTGTACATGCCTTAAATGTGCTATGGCATCTTTAACTAATATTTTGCTCGAAAGCAATTCAAAATTCCATGGTCAAAATTATGGCAGTTGGAAGTAGCGGATTGTAGCAATTTTTGAATATTGGAATACTGATCAATTATTCTAGGTGTTACACAACGTTTGACTGCCCCTAATACTGATTAGGATACAAGGGATTTGAATAATCGTGAGGCAGTGATGCTTCTCAAATTATCCGTAGCTAATGATCAGAGCTCTCAGATTCCATCAGGCAAGACAGCTGCTGAGATATGGGTACATCTCAAGAATCTTCATAAGACTTCTGACCAAAGCAGCGCTTTCTTTTTTAAGAAAACTCTGTTTTCTATTATCATGGATGAGCGAACATCACTCGAGGCTCACTTGAATAGAATTCAGGAAGTCCATGATCAATTGCTTGTCATTGGTCGCAACATGGACGAAGAGGACATTGTGGTCATCACCCTTGGGAGTTTAACAAAGTCCTATGAGCATTTTATCTAGGCTCTCAACATCACTTCTTCTAGTGTTGCTATAAAATTCACAGATCTTTGCACACTTTTGCTTCAACAAGATCAGTGGAAACAACAGTTCGGTAGCAGTTCCAACTCCACCTCCATAGAGCAAGCCTTTGTTGTTAAATCTTTTCAGAATGATAATGGCAAGTCTCAACAGAAATCCTCTGCTCCAGCTTCAGAAGGCTCACGGTAAGAACATTCAATGCAACTATTGCCACAAATTTGGTCACATGAAGGTTGAATGTCGAAAATGCTTAGCTACCCAATCTAAGCAATCAGGTTCGCAACCCAAAGAAAACAGTGCAGAGCAAACTGAGCAAATGGAATCTGTCTTTTACGCCTTCATGGCTAAAAGACCAGCAGATCATGTGAAGTCGTATGCTTGGTACATTGATTTAGGTGCCTCCTGTCATTTCACCCGTCGCCAAGACTGGTTCACCACTACCAGCCTTACTCAGATTCTATTATTTTTAGTGGCAGAGAAGAGTACACTGTTGTTGGCAAAGGCAACATTCATATTCAGTATGCTAAGAGGAATCTCATTTTTCTCAATATGTACTATGTTCCAAGGATGGAACTAAATCTACTCTTAGTCAGTCAATTGTTGTGACATTCTCCACAATTGGATGTCACCTTCAGTTCACATCAATGTACCATTACCATCACTAGTAGGGCGACTCAGTCTATTGTTGCAGTGTGTCTTGAGGATCATGGTCTTTTCTGACATTGATTTTGGTGATTCTCGGGACTTAGCTATGGTTACTTAGTAGTCTTCTGTTAGCACACTTTGGCATTAGTGGTATTAGCACTTAAATGTGCATTATCTCTCTTAGCTTGCTCGGGAATAACTTGTCCTCAGTTTGCCAAAGATTCAAACTCAGCAGCATGGAGTTTGTGATGCATGCCAAGCTAGGAAGCAACATCGCACACCTTTCACCAGTGGTGGTTCATAGCGAGCTTCTCAAGTACTTCAGCTTGTTCATGCCGACATCTGTGGCCCTATGGCCACTCCTATTCTTGGGTTCAGGTATTTTCTATTGTTCATTGATGATTTCAAAAGAAAAATGTGGGTATATTTTCTTAAAAAGATATTAGATGTATTTCCTGTCTATCAGAAGTTTAAACCTTTCGTTAAAAAAGTCTGGCAAATCAAATTATTACACTTAGGTCAAACAATTGGGGGGGTGGGATTTTCTTTTAATGAATTATCTAGCTTCTTGGATACTAAAGGCATCAAATGTCAATTAACCACACCCCACACACCACAACAAAACTGTGTAGTTGAACATCGGAACAAAACAATCACCAAGATGGCTTGCTCCATGCTTGAACACAAACATGTTCCGAAGAAGTTCTAGGCAAAAACATTTAACACTAAAGTTTATCTTTTGAACCGGTCAATCACAATGGCAGTGAAAGGTAAGACTCCGAAAGAGGCCTGGTCAGATCACAAGCCCAAAATCAGCCACCTGAAAGTTTTTGGCTCCCTTGCTTTTGTTTGGATCCCTGATGCGTCATGCATCAAGTTGGATGCCAAGAGTCAAAAACTCATGCTTGCTGGATACAATTGTTTTCACAAAGCCTACCATTTGATTGACGCTGAGACATCTCATCTCCTAAACAGTCATGATGTAGTCTTTGATGAGCAGTGAGGACCATTCATGCCTATTTCTATTGCTCCTGATCTAGCAAATCAGCCTATGAAGGCTCATGATTTGGGAGTTAGACTTCCATGAGGTCCACCTGATGGGATGGCTCCAGTAGCTCCTATAGCTCCAATTATTCCAGTGATTCTTGTACAGACACCTCCAGCTTCTCCTGCAGGATCACCCAAATTTGTAGATAGTTTACATGAGTTTGATCTAGATTCCTCTGATGAGGAACTTGATCATAGAGCATCTCCTGATACTCATGTTGGTCATTCTCCTCTACGGCCATAGCGCATTGATGGGAGAACTACTCGGAAAAATGTCAAACCTACAGAGTTTGTTAACTTTGCTCTCATGGCCAACATTCATAGTGTTTGAACCTCAAACATAATCTGAGGCTAAAGGAATTCCAGAGTGGGAACAGACCATGACATCTGAACACCAGAGCCTGGTGAAGAATAACACCTGGGTCCTTTCTGATCTTCCACTAGGAAAAAAAACCCATTAGCTGCAAATGGGTTTACAAAATCAAATACAAATCTAATGGTAGTTTGGATAAGTACAAAGCTCATTTAGTTGCGAAAGGCTTTTCTCAACATTAGGGCATTGATTATGAGGAGACCTTTGCTCCTACTGCAAAGATGAGCACAATCTGATTAGTTCTAGCCATAGCAACACAGTTTGGCTGGAAGGTCCATCAGATGGACGTCAAGAGTGTTTTCCTAAACGGTGACCTACAATAAGAGGTCTACATGATGCAACCTCCTAGTTTCAAGGTTGTCGATAAAGAACATCAGGTGCTCAGATTAATGAAAGCTCTTTATGGCTTTAAGCAAGCCCCTAGGGCATGATATATGAAAATTTATAAGTACCTCAGTGATCAAGGCTTCAAGAAAAGTTCTTCAAACTCAAATTTGTACATCAAAGCTATCGACATTGACATCATCCTTCTGGCTATTTATGTGGATGATTTGACCATCACTGCAGTTCAGCATCTTTGATTCAAGGAAACAAACAGAATTTATGCCAGTCTTTTGATATGACTAACCTTGGTCTCATGCATTATTGCCTCGATGTCGAGGATTGGCAACAGTCTTCTAGTATATTCATCTCTCTATCCAAATATGTCAAAGCTCTGTATGCAGGATTGCAAGCTTGCATCTACACCCATGGAGAAAGGTCTCAAGTTATCAACCAAGTCTTGATTCTCCTCCAGTAGATGATACTGCAAACAGGGAACTAGTAGGCAACCTCATCTACCTCTCCGCTACTAGGCCTGATATCAGCTTTGTAGTCAGCTACATTTCACACTTTATGATGGCTCCCAAGGCTGATCATTGCATGGTAGCAAAGCATGTGCTTCATTATGTGAAGGGCACTTCAAATTATGGACTTCTTTATATATCTCGCTTTGGGGCTTTCGTTCATTCTACAATTTCTACAACCCGATCTTTCTGTATTGGCTGGGAGTGAGTGAGGACCTAAGGTGAGGGAACTAATATACTGTGAGGGCAAGCCCTGAAGGTGGTGCAGAAGAAGCTAGAGAAGTTGGCTCCTACTTTCGGAGTGCCTATTATTCTATGGGCAGCCCTACTATTCTATGGGGCCCGGGGGTGGGAGGAGCGGCAACTATGTCCTCCGCAACAATAATATGCCCTTCCTCTGCACCAACCCCGGGCACCCTGCATGTGCATTCACATGCAGGCCCCGGGGGCCTATAGATAGTAGGGGCCTCCCACCCAATTATAGCCGAGGGGGGCCATAAGGCACTACCCCTCTACCCCCATAAAGGGGAGGGGAGGCAAGCAAGACAGATAGATAGAACCCTACTATTATATGCGGGCGGGCCCTACTATTCTAAAGGCGGGTGGGACTCTAGTTAAGTCATATGACCCAGACGAATGATCAAACTATTATTCCCTCCCACCCTTCTGATTCCTCCGGTGCATTCATCGGCCGTTGCCCCTCGCATTCTATTATTCGGATAATGAAACACTATCTAATGTACAATCACCCCTGCATGTGCCCATCTCTACCTTTGCGGTGTGCATTCATAGGAAGATAAAGTGGTGGGAGGGCATAATTATAGGCGGCATGTTACGTATAGAATCTGGCTTCCCCTATCTTGAGAGGGGTAGGGCTGGGGTGGGTGGCCCTACAATTCTATGGGGTGGCCCTGAGACAGCAGCGGGAGTGCACTATACTATGCCCAATTTGCTCACCTTGGCCCAAGGGGGAAGACCTATTGATGGTTGAGAACTACCGATCTATAGGATCTATCAATGTTAGCCCCATCAATGCCGGGAGATGAAGGCCTATTGATCTAGGGGCCTAAAAGAATGATACAGACTAGTGAATCTGGTTGGGTGGACCCGGCCGAATCCCTGGAGAGATAGAGAGAGGGGGATAGAATAGAGTTCCGTTAGCCGACCTCGTACTGCTACCCCGAATTTGCCCTACTATGAAAGTCGAAGTTCTAATCCTAGACTCAGTGGGTTCACAAATTCAGATTGGGCAGGCTTTGTTGACGATAAAAAGTCAACTTCTAGATATGTGTTCAGTTTGGGATCCAGTGCCATCACATGGACCAATAAGAAGTTACAGGCAGTTTCTCTCCTCCACAAAGGCTGAATACAGAGGGACAGTTAAGACAGGTTGTGAAGTTGTTTGGCTTTGTCAGATGATTGTGGTTATGCAGATATCACTAGCAGGACCGACCATTTTATTTGTTGATAATTAAGGTGTTATCAAATTAGCACAGAATCCAGTCTTCCTTGAACAAACCATGCATGTGGATGTTCACTGTCACCACATACAACAGCTGGTTGAAGACGAGACAATAGACTTGCAATATTTCCTACCACGGATAAGACTGCAGACATTCTCACCAAGCCTCTTGGTCCTGATAAGTTTGTTAAATTCAAAGGACAGCTTGGTGTTTTGGATAGATTAACCATTAAAGGAGAGTATTATGATAATAGATAGCTTCTATTATTAGTTAATGGTTCTCTATTTGTAATCTATTGCAAATATTAGAATGTTTCTAATATTAGTTAGTCTGTAGTAATTCGTTAGCTTTCTTTAAGCTTTCTTTTAGCTAGAATAGAATGTTTCTATTCTTTACAATCGTTTCCAAAGGAAACATCGTTCAATTCTTTTCTATATATTGACCTCTCGGTCTCTGTTAATAACAAGCAAATATTTACAAATTACTTTGTAAAAAGTTCTCTATATATCCTTGAAAAAACAAGCTATTAAAAATCAATCTTTTGCTCATAGAACAAGGGGACCTTGAAACCCTAACTGTCGAAAATGAAAATTCTTCTATAGTTTATATGCACATTTTGATGTGAATTTTGTCCCACTACAACATACAAAATCGGATACTTAGTATTCCAAGATGAAATAATAAATCTCCAACTCTATCTTGAATAAGGATGTTCATATTCTAAATAATGTATTAGATTTTATGATCAAATGAGACAACCTCAAGGTTTTCTTATTGTGGCCTTAAACACAATAATAATGATGTGATATGCTAGTTATCACAAAGGGAGTTACTTTGTTCAATCAATGGATATCAACTCTTTCAACTTCTTCAAACCAAACAACTTGCAAAGAGATGGGGGTTTAGAAAGCTACTCTAATCCTAGAATGTAAGATATAATGGATACCTTTGTAACTCTACTAGAGTTAGCTTAGCCATTGATATCAACCAGGCTCCTAAGGTAAATATAAGATGTTCAAACTACCACCATTTCATTAACACCATTCATTGATGCGTATCAATGTACAAGCATTAATAGAAGTTAAGTCAATAGAGTGACCCATTGTGTTTGTTCTGGTAAACAACCCACAGAAATCATTCTCCACAAAAACCCACATCCATAACGAAAGCGGAAAAAATGGTCAACAAAGAAATGGTGAATGCAGAACAAGAGCGGACTTCAAAAAACAGTCCAATGTAATTTTGAGCAACTCCTCAAAAAGGTGTAACCAGGCTATGATTTCCAATTCCTAGTCCAGAGAGGGAAGGGTGGTAATCTGATCTTTAGGGAAAATTAGAAATGTGATATTCTAATTTCACTTTGCCATTTTTGACACACACAAAAATTTTCAAACCCGGATTATGCAAATGTCAATTCCATTCATCTTCCACAAACCAAATGGACCCTTAGGTTTTTCTAGCCTATGGAAATTTTCTGACTTCAGCAGCTTTCTGTGCATTTGACCTCGCCAATATGAAGGATTCCAAACAGTATAGAAAGCAGATCTGTGACTTCTTAGATAAACTCTTGTAGATTCTGATGTTGAATATAAGTTCTACGGCTGAAGAAAACATGTGCAGAAGTGGAAGATGCATTGCAACAGAAATGGAAAAAGATTGAACAATTTGATGGACGCCGGACAGAATTGGAATCAATATACATACAGCGTCATCACTACCATTGTGGGATGAATTTGCCGAAGGATCTTAGAAAGATTGACAGATAAGTTTTGTATATTAATCTCTTTTTCACACAAATTTTGCAGGGTTTAAGATTTAATATTGCTCTGAATTTTTGGATGCCATTAATACACGTTTATTATTCCATGGTGTGAGGACAAAGAAACAATTGTTTGTTCTAACCAGTTAAATTTCCACTTTGTTATTGCATATTCATTAAGGGGTGAATGGAAATAAAAGAGCCTATTATAATAGTATCAATTCAACAAATCTGCTATCAGTTTTGGTGATAACAGGGAGAAATATTAATGATGACTATTAAGCATATCAAACTGAGAATATTCTATTGAAATCTACTACCATAAAATTTCTGGATTTTCACTGACAAGTTCCATTGTGCTTTGTGTGCTGTGTGTATACCTGGATAGTACAAAAAGGGAAAGCAGGGGTATGTGTGCATCTCAAACCACAGTGAACGAAAAGATGGGACTTCAGATCGAAAGAAATTCTTCTCTGACTTGCCCTTTGTTTCATGTATCTTTTCAGTGCTGTGATCATCATATGAATGTTGGCCTGCAATTATTGTTCAAATTTTGTGTATTGATCTATATTTGTATGCGTGCTGAGATTTATTTCAAAGTGATAAGTATTCTATGAATATATCTCTAGATATTGATCATGAATTCTTATCAAATCATGGGGAATATTGTATGTTTTTAACATTGATCTCTATTATAGTTGATTTTATGAGTCATTAATATCTCTCTTGGTTACAAGGTGCAAAAATAAGCAATGAAATGAGGATATTGATTTGATAAGGGAGATGTTCAACTTCGGAGGGAGGTTACATCAGCTATCTTATTGTAGTGGTCAAGTTGTCCCTCCTAAGAGAGAGTCTCTGTTGAGAGAGAATCTCAGTTCTTCCTATGCATTTTGTTAATGAGTTCTCCTGTGTGAGAGAAATTCGAGGTGCAAACCCTTGTTAATGAGTTCTCTCTGAGAAACGATTGAGGTGAAATCCCTTGTTCAACCCTCTACGAGTAGGTATGGTGAATCCACCCTCTGCACCCTTGTTAATGAGTTCTCTTTGAGAAACGTTTGAGGTGAAATTCCTTGTTCAACCCTCTACGAGTAGGTATGGTGGATCCACCCTCTACAATGAACCATGGTGGAAATGCTATCTCCTCGGGGAAAGTCTAAGGTGAAAGCCCTTGTTCCACCCACTCTAATGAAGTATTGTCAAAATTGCATTCTTCTCAGAGAGAAGTCTAAGGTGAAAGCCCTCGTTCCACCCTAGGTGATGAGGCACGGTAGAAGTCGTGTGCGTGACTGCATGACTTTAATTTTAAGCTAATATGATGAATTGTGTTATGCTGAGATAACATATTTTAATGAGAATCAATGTGATGAGATGTATCATTGACATCTTTGGTTGCAGTTATGTGTGCCTGTCATACAAAAGATCTCTCTCTTGCTAAGAGGGAGTGTTGAAGATTGTAGTTGCAATAGAGATCTTTATCTCTAATTTTGCTATATGTTGAAATAGAGATAATATTGTGCCAACAGTTGGAGAATATATTTCTAATAAAATTTGGGATAATAATATTTGGAGAGATATGTGTCATGTGAAGAGTCATGCATTTGGAAACATGAAGAGTCTTATCTTTGGAAATTAAAGAGATCTTCGGGTGGAATATAAGGAGTCTCTCAATTCTTTATGTGTGTGTGATTGATTTGTGTGTTAGAAATACACATCAAGTGAAAGCATTGTACTTGAACATTTTTATCAATAAAAAATATTATTTTCTGGTGTGGTTGGGTTTTTCCCTTCAATTTGAAGGGTTTTCCCAGGATAAGTGTCTTATGTCTCTTGTACTTATTTTTCTTTTATTTATTGTTGTTTATCTTTATTCTAGGCAAAGCATTAACTATTGGCATAACTGATATAATTGATGGTGTGATGAATAATGAGCTTAGTAATGACATGATACAAATTTGATTACATGATGATCAATTATCGTGTTGTCATTGATGTCAACTATTGACCTAGTGTTTCACACATGTTGTCGAGCATAATTATGATAAGCAGAGTGTTGCAATAAAGTTGAGTAGGTGTGATCATCAAGAGAACATTGGACATGTGGTAATTGTTGTTGTTGAGGTGAAGAGTAAGATGATCAATGAGTTCACAGTGCAACTACTAGAACAGTTACTGATAGGCGATAGGTGATTTGATCGGTTTGTGAAATCTATGTTGAATGGAGAGAAGCGATTGCAAAATTATGTAAAGAAGTCAATGAAGTTGATGTGGTTACGATAGCAACTCATTACTATTATAGGTAAAGCAGTTCCAAAATGGAAAGGTGATCGATGAAGCAGTGACAATTTTGATGAACAGGTTAAAGAAGAATGAGTACTTGAGTAACAATCAGTTAACTGATGATTAGCGACTAGTGACAAGGTTGTTGTGACTTTGGATGTACTAGTAGTGATCCAGTAACATGGATGAACATCTGGAGGTGATGAACTGGCATCACATTGTTCGAGGACAATGTATGGAGAAGATTCTAGAGAAAGCAAGTGGTTGGTCAAAATGTGTTTGACACTTGGCACAAAATTCTATGTATTAGTTGGTGCAATCAAGTAAATGTGTTGTAGGGCATATGATATTATCTTATGGTGGTTGGATCTGAACAAGATATTGAATTTCATATCAATAATACATCTAGGGTTTGATTAAGGCAAAGGGCTTGGAAAACCAGTATATATAGGTTGTTGATAGTAGTCGAGCAAGTGTTGTGAAGAAGTGAAAGGTGTGATCCAACTAGGAATAAGTTAGGAGTGTTGAGAAGTGAGTTTGGGCTTTTAATGGATTGATCAGGTAGAGGTAGTGTTACACAAATCATTCATTTTGTTGTTTCCTAACAGTTACAGTAGTAAAATCCCTTAACAAGATTGATCCTAACAAGTCCTTTGTTGTAAATCCTTTAAAAAGGTGACAATTTACCTAATGTTCAAAGTCCTTTAACAAGGCTACCCCTACAAGCTCCTAACAAGGCTAGAGGTAAATCCCCTAACAGGATGGCATCTAACAGTGTCTTTGTAACTACTAATAGGGTTAAGCTGCTAACATGATGTAATTAAGAAGAGTACACAATTTGTGGGTACTAATCCCTGTCGTGGTTTTGATCCAAGTTGGGTTTCCGTGATGCCAAAATCACTATATCAACTTTGTGGATGCTTTCAAGTGATAAATGTCTTTATTTGTTGTTATTATGTTGTTTTATCAGTTAAAGGTTTAAAGGGTTGAAAAGTTGATTATTTGGCTGGTTATTGATTCACCCCCGGATTTTTTAATGCGATGAATGCCTTTATGTACTATTATTAAGTTGTTTATTAGTTAAAAATTTAAAAGGTTGAAAAGTTTGTTATATGGCTGATTACTGATTCACATCCCCCCCCAGTAATCTGATCCCTTAGGACTAACATTAACAAAATTGACATATTCAGAACACACTTTTCTTGGAGGATTGTCTTTCACTTTGAAAATTGGTCTCCGATGGCTGAAGATTTGGTTATGTTGTCTTTTGTTAATAGATCAAATAACACATCGAGGCCCTCGCATTGTATTCATTGGGTCAATCTATCTGACCATGGTCATCAATTTTCCCAGTCTGACAAGGTGATTGAATTTCCCAGTATGAGCATGTTTATCGGGGCAAGCTAGTTCTAAAATGTATTTTTTATGTTTGGGTTGTGTATATGTTAAAAGTTATAAGTGAGTTATATTAAAAAATTGTTATGCTTAAATTTATAGTATAAGTTTTAAATGTTATTCATAGTAGCATTATGTTATATTAATATTATATTTATATATATTAAATTATGTATATTTCTTGGTTTTTTGTATATATATATTTATTTTATTTTATTTTTAAATTTTAAATACAAATATATATAAACACATCCAAAACTCCCAAAATAAAAAAACATGCATCCATGCACCCAATTCTCATACCCGCATTAGCATCCAAATCAGTAAGCAAGTTTTCCAATCCCTTTATTTGTGTGATACTAAGGTTTTCTTGGCTACCGTGCCTCTGAAGTTCCATATTTTTGATGAATGCTTATCAGTGACTTCATCTGATTTCTAGTCAAGGGCTTTGGGTTTTCAGGCATTGGAGACGAGGCCATCTACAGAAGAGTTTCTGGCCTAGTGCAAAGTCAGCTAGTCTAATTCCCACCCCCCTAGTGGAATTATTTGATCATGGTTTCTTTCTTGTATACTTTTCACAATATGGTAGAATGCAGTTTTGATGGGCCTTGGTTTTCTGGCAGTTCAGGTTTGTTTGTGGCTCAATCGTCTCCTTTCCTTTTATCCTGCAAACATTCGAATCACATCCATTCTCATTTAGATTCGGATTTATAACTTACCATTGGTTTTGCGAACCAAAGGGCTAATCAAATCAATAAGCCAAGTAGCCAAGTGGGCACTTTCATCAAACTGGAAGAGGCTCCCTCTGTGTCTCTGTAAAGGTTTTAAATGAGTTTGTGCCATGGTTACTATCTCCAAACCCTTGCTTCAAATGATTCGTATGAAATGATCCTTTCTGACCAATAAGAAAAATTCTTTAAAATTTGGTTAACAATCCTTGATTCTAAACATACCATTCAATTGTGTGCAAATATTGAACTTGTAATGTACTAGCAAATATTTATGAATTGAAAACTTATAAATCTAGGAATCAATTTCAAAAAATAAAGTGCAGTGTCATTGATTTTTCTCATGGCTATGCTGAATATTAGACTATGGACGCCAACTATGATTCCTTCTGTATGGAACAATCTCCTGCTGAGTATGAAATTGCTGTCCTCTGAGATATTTAAACAGGGCAATAACTGCTGAAATGAACCCTTAAAATCCTGTGTATGAACAGCTCAAAAACTATCATCAGATTGCAGATCACATTTTCCTGTGATTGGCTGAGTGGAGACTTCGTGAAAGCCCAAGGATGCATCCAAGCTCTGTAGTTTTCCAGGAGTTTTGTCCTGAAAATATTAAGATGTTTCATGCAGAGAAGAAATTATAAAATATCAAGATGCATAATACTCCCCTTCCAATTGCCATCGGTTCCCTTTAAAAAGACTCTCCATTCATAAAGCAGCAAATTCCTCCATAAATCCTTGCTTTAAAGTGACTTGTCTTAAGAACTAGGATTACAATTTAATAGAAATCCTTCCATGAATAATTCACCAAATAAAAACATTTATATCTTGAAGTGGCCCCACATCTATGACTGAAAAATAGAAACTTAAAGTTTGGCAGCATAATGAATAATTAAAATGATATTTGCTAGGACTTTAGCTTTTTGGCCTCTTATTTAATTAATCATTTTATGAATTTATACCCTTATTAATCCAAGTAGCTCCATATCAGGGATATTACATCGTATCAACTCTCCTCTGGGTTTGTGGTTTCAATATTTAAATAATAAAGAGTTTCAATTTTGTGGCTTCCAATGCAACTAAATTAGGCTCAAGCTCATTTGGTTGTCATGAGAAATCAGTTAATGGCTTTCAAACACTAAATCTCAAGAGCTAGGTTCAAAAGGAGGGAAGACCTGACAATGATGGCAAACAAGGAAACATACTTATTTGTGTCTGGTAGATAATCTTTTCAGGTCTGCCCCTCTATTATTCTTATATTGTCTTTGTATTTAATTCTGTAATAGCTTCTTGTGCACTCTTTAGGTTTTCCTGAGTGCTGTACCTTGGTCCTTTTGTTATCTCTGTCTCTGTGTATACCATTCTTGGCGCTGTAGCCATCCCTTTGTTTTCATGTTATATATTGGGAATGGCCCCTAATCCCACAGCTTTCCTAGCAAAAAAATATATGGTTGAAACTACAGTTTATTAAAAAAATTCTTATGAATCATTAATTTATCTATTAAGTCAAATTGCCAATCCATTAATAAACATTAAATATTCATTTAATTCTCCTATAAGCAACTGTATATGGATTAGTGAGGAAAAGTGCTAAGGAGATGCAACAGTACCGGATTACCCCAATTAAGTAGCCCAACTCAAGCCGGTTAGCTTGCAGGTCAAGAGGTCGAATGTGGTTGGTTGTTTCCCACTCTTGGGCCTAGTTGTGAAGAATGGTCTCTGGGCATCCTACTGACTTGGTTGCCTGTATCACACTCTTGGGCCTAGTTGTGAGGAACAGTCTCTGGGCATCCTACCCTCCTTCCTATTAAATTCCTAATATTCCTACAAAACTTTACATAATGCAGAGAGGAAAATCTACCCAGAAAAAGCCTTTGAAGATATTTTCCAAGAGCTGAATATATTCTTCCGTTTTGAAATGATTTGCCTATTGTAAAATTTCCACAAACAGTAAACAAATATCTATATTACTTAAGTTCACCATATCGTCCAAAAATGTGCAATTGCTAAGTATATAATTGTGCAAAGGACCATAGGTTCTAGTGCTGAGGCATGGGAGACTGTATTTCTTAAAGACGTTAGAAATCTTAATAATCTAATTAATTTTTAAAAAGGGGCATCATGATTTTAAGGTCGTAAGGAAAACTTAGTCCATGATGATGTTGATGTAGGTTTAAGATATGGCAGTTCCCATGTTTAAAGAGACATGATGATCTACATCAAACCAAATTGAGCTGTATTCAAGTTCTGGAAAACACCTCAAGGAATAGATAGCTTCTGAGATTCATCAAAAAAAGGTATAATAAGCTTCGTACTACATTCTCTGGTGTAATTGTTTTTTAAAAACGTACTTTTGTTCTAAAATTTTATGATACAATATTTATACCCCTTTAATTTGTGAAATGGAAAGAACTGCCTACGTATGTTTAACTACAGCAAGACTAATTTACATGTCATTGCATATACAACTTTGTCTATTGTACATAAAAAATACTTTTGTTCTAAAGTTCTATGATACAATATTTATATCCCTTTAATTTGTGAAATGGAAAGAACTGCCTACGTATGTTTAACGAAGCAGGACTAATTTAAATGTCATTGCATATAAAACTTTGTCTATTGTACATAAAAAATAAAAGTGTGTGCAGCTTTCAGATGTAACTTTACAAGTGATTTTCAGAAACGCAATTGTGAAAATCAGAAACTTATAACACACCTTCTGATCTTCTTCAGTCAGTAGATCACACAAAGCTGGATGGCTCAGAAACTGCAAAAAACATAACACCAAAGTCGGGCAGGTCAGTAAACAAAAATTCTGCATCAAATCCCACCGCTCCTCTACCTTAGTTTACACATAAATACATACCCGACTACCCTAAGCAAAGGTATTTAACTCTAGTGCAGCAACTCGTCTCCCCTCAACATTTATGTATTCCGTAAGCCCAAAGGAAATAGCTAAACTGTGATGCAACTCGAGTGCGACTAGGGTGTGAATCCTGAGAACGTGACCGATATTAATCCACATCGTACCGATAAACCAAGGTTACCCCAAAATGCCCCTAACAAAAACCAAATTTCAGGATGGCAAATAAATATCGTTCGATCGAAGGACAGAATGATGGATTCCCATTATGATGACCAAGACTTCAAATCAACCAAAGAAGAAATGGGCTCTACTAGGCACAGAAGCCAAATTATGGTAGACTGAACAAAAACCTACAAACTACACTTTTATACCAAACAGTCATCTACATTTAGTGGTGTGTTCTCCGTACATGGAAAAGGAAAAATACTTCCCAGAACAAATACAGGCACCTAAGTTCACGAGATCGGGGTGCATAAATCGACCAGGACCATCACTTAACAAAACCAAAAAACCTAAGTATCTCACCCCAGACTTCAATTTCTAATTTCAAAAAGCAAAGCATCTTCTCCTAGAAACCGTAAAGATAGCGTACAGCAGTGAGCCAGAATTCGGGAATTGTTTGAATAAGGTCATTGCGCTTCTCGTAGACAGGCCGTCGTATCTCATTGTACTTCTGCTCCACCTCCAATACTTTGTCACTTGCTTCCTCATTAACCTATTCAATTTGCATAACCACATATCAGAATTGCAGAAACCCTTACTCGAATTGGACATGCTCAAGTAATAAGGCAGTGGAAATATACCACTATATTATGACAATTAAACGGAAATAGATTTCGCGAGAAAATTTGACCAGATAATCAAAACAAGATTCCAAAAATGCAAAAAGAACAAATACGAATTGTCTACTTTCTCGAGCTCTTCCTGAATTTCCTGCAGCTTCTCAATTGCGAGAATGAGTTCGCTGTCAAGATTAACGTCCTCTGACTTCGTTTTCTTGACTTTATCCGCCATATTCAGCGGAAATTCCGCCGTATCCACCGAAATCAGCAAGATACACTAAGCTCAAAAGCAATCTATCATGCCGCTCTGAAACAATTGCAGTGATTTGCCTGGGAATTCATGGCCGCCATGTTAAGTCGAGACTCAACAAGTAAAAGAAAATAAAACCCTTGACGCCGTACGCAGAGTGAGAAACACTAGTTATGACAGTTGCTGCACATTGGAGCGTTAAATCGTGGAAATGGTTTGCTGTCCTCGAAGCCGCCGGATGATCTTTGCCATGCATTAAGCTCCCGCATATCTACGATGCACGTTTCATCCTAGTTCGCTTCTATTAATAGATTTTTCACCATGGACGTTTCGCTTTCAGCATTTAAATCATTATTTTCGGATGTTCAATGTCTAGAATTGTATGTTTGGTTGCTCGTTTGGTCAGGCGTGGAATTTATTTGATTTGAAGGATATCGTAAAGTGGCAGCTTAACGGGAATCTCTGTTAACTGGTTGCTCGTAATTTGTTGTTGCTTTTGCAAGGCTAATAACAAGCCTATGCTAGTGCAATCAAACCATGTTTTTTCGGGACCGTCCCAATTTATAAGAAGCGTAAGTATCTTTTTATTATTATTATTGTTGTTATTATTATTGTTATTATATTGTCTAATTAATTTAGAATAGACAAAAAGTAGAGGTATTATTATTATTATATTGTCTAGTTAATTTAGAATAGACAAAAAGTAGAGGTAAAGACAAAAGAAGGGATGAAGAGGGAGAGACATAAATAGGTAAAGAATTAAAAAGAGAAGAGTGATGCACATTTAAGATTTGATTGTGTGTCATATTTTTGTATCTGCATTTCAAATCACATTTATCTATCTCTTTTAGCTCTTTTCATCATGATGGTGGATCACTGAGCATGATTCGAAACATTGATGCAAAAATATGGCACACAATCGAATCTAGAATATGCATGACTCTACTATGATTGATTGTGAAAATGTGTTCATGTTAATTAAAAAGAGTGTTTAGTGTTACTAAGGTCTGTTTGGTTTGTGGAATTAGCAAAATTGGATTTTGTTTTTTATCCAAAATTTGTCAAAATCTAAATTTGTATTTTGAAATTGTGTTTTGGAAAAATATTTGGACCCATATGGTTCACCTGGAATAGGACAATACATCTTTTGTAGTTGATCGTGAAATTGGAATTGGAATTAGACTAATTGCAACATACAGATGGCATGATTTATATACTAATGCACGAACTAGTGATGGGTCTAACCTAATGTAAAAATGTTTTTAATATTCTACAAATCAAATTTATAAATGAACATTATCAAGTTGAAGAGAGAAATAATATAATAATCTCTGCATAACAAAATAAGATATGAATGATTTCCATGAACAAAAAGTTCACACAAAAACACAAATTTTGAATTTAAACACTTTGCCATTAAAAAGATTGTTGCTTTTGTAAAACTGTTAATCTAATGTTGAATTTGTAATAGCTAATCAAAGTTACTTTTCCCAAATACAAGATTTATAAAAGATGCAAGTCAATTTCTGCAAGCACCATTAAATTTGCACTCTTAAGTTACTTCAATGGACTATGATTGGCCAATTGCAGAGCTAATTAAGGCAATCACCATCTTTTCCCATATCAATTCAAGAGAATGCAATTTTTGGGAGCCAGAGCAAGCTTCTATAACCGCTTGACAAGACCTCTACATAGAGCAAGAGTGGGGTTTGATCTGCAAATCCTTGGGAAAGATAAAAGTCTCCAAAAGATGTTATAATGGTCGCTATCGAATGCTAGAATGGTAAAAAAAAATAGGTTAAAGATGTAATGTTGTCATCGGAATTGATAAATCAATCAATTGTAATTTATTTCCAATCCTCGAAAAAGTGAAATTGGAAGTCATATTTCAATTCTGAGTATTTGATGGAAGACTAGTTTTTAGAATTTTGAGGTAAAATTAGAATACCAAAATTCTAATTCCATTTTGCCATTTTGGACACAAATGTAAAATTTGACAAATCTAAGATTAGCAAATGTCAATTTTGGTCAAATTCCATGAACCAAACGGGCCCTTAAAGTAGATAAAAATATAAATATAAATAGTGTAGCACCTATTCTTATGACTATAATTGATTTGGCAATGAGAACTTTTGTTTTGTTTTAGTGTGTGAGTGTGCGATTATACTTGCATTTTTTTTTCTAGATTACTCATGCTTTCATGTTTTAGTTTACTTATTTTAATGTACATGATATAATGATAACATTGGTGTTGTTGTGACATTCAACATTTCATGGATATGTTTTTGAAATAGAAAGTGACGAAAACTAGGGGGTCGGCCCTTACAAGCAAAAAGTTGGTATCCAACACATTACCAGCAATGTCCACCAACAAGCAAAAAACTATCTAAAACAACAAAAAGCCAAAGAGTCTTCAACTAGAAACTAAACAGCATAATACTAGGAACAACTGAACTAAAAAGTCCATGAGATCTAATACTACGAAAGTTCAACTAGATAACTGTTGGCAAAACAGGCCAACAACAAGTCTTAGTTATAGCTAGATACCAGCAAAACCAAAAACAGAAGATAAACATAAAAGTCTTGGATCTGAGGATCCCATTAAACTTAAAATCTTAAATTTATTTTTTTTCTCCTTCCCCTTCGCAGCCAGTAGAATCCAAGACCAGTCATCAACAAGGAATTTGAAGAGCAGCTTATGGTCCTCCATATCCATTCCAGTATCCTCCTTTTCCTGCACCAGCAGCTGGAGGGTGGTGGTCGTGGCGTGGGTGACTTTGAGGTTAAATTTAGAGAAGGTAAAGAACCCTTCCTCTAAAATTTTAACCCTCTTTTCCAGCTTGGCATACTACTCCACCTGCTCCTCGGTCTCTTCCTTGGTTTCCATTTCCATCTTCCTTGTTTCCTCCTTGGTATTCTAGACTTGGATTTTATCCTACAAAACCTTAGGATTAGTAAAAACCTTAGAATTTTCCTTGGCCGAGGATGAAATGATTATGGGGGAGGTATCCATTTTACTACTTTCTTCACAGAAGGTTATGGGTTGGAGGGAAAAGCTTGCAGACACATGTGTAACCTTTGTGGTATCAACATTACCAGCAGAAACCTGAGTCTATGCATTATCAATAGAATTATCTTCTGAGTTTGTACTTCTTTCCACCTCCTCCTTACCTTCTTCTTCCTCCTCCCTTTCTTCTTTATTATTTTCTAAGTTTTCCTCCTCAACCTCCTCCACCCTGAATCTGTTGGATTTTTGTTTATGCCTTGCCTCGGATTGGGCAAGTCTTCCAGATCTCCTCCTTGCCTTACCTCCAGCCTCCTCCTCTAAATATTCTTCATCCACCTCTATGGGTTTTTCAACTTTTATCTTCTTATTACCCTTTTGCTCCACAATCGTATCAATTTTTTTTCTTTTTCTTGTTTTCCCTACAAGGGGAGGGGCAAGAGGTGTGAATTTTAGTAACAGTACTAGTGCTAGGGGGGTGAATTCTGGCGGTGGCGCTGGTTGTCAACCACCACCACCCTCGAGGGACACAGGGCAAGGTGAAACTGGTAGAGGCAAAAAATTAGGCCTTGACGGATTATGGTATAGTTTTTCCCTATACTTCTCTTTTCCCTAATATCCACAACCATATCCTCAAGAGAATGCAAAAGATAAAACTGGATAGAAATGAAATCCCTATTTTTAAAATCATTTAACAAAGGGAAATGGTAGTAGTAACAAACACCGAACCTACCCTCTAGAGTTAGATATCTCATGAGAACCAAGCACACATTGTCCCATGGGCTAGCAGCTTGTCCCTTTTAAACCCTCCTCTATATCAAACCAGCTCCTCATCTTCCACAAAGAAATTGTTCATGTTGGCCTCGTCAGTAGTTTTAGTGACCGTTTTCCATTTTTTCCCCCTCATTGAAAGGCCAGTCGCCATGGAAATCACTTCCTTAGTCACTTGGAAGGTGATTCCATTGATGGTGACCTTTTTATCGTTCCACCCATTGACAAATTGGAGGGTGCAATTCTCGTCATATCCTGCCATCGACTACATGTAGGGCAAAAAAACCCCTTCTTTCAGCAAAAACCAGGTGGCCATCATAACTTTGAAGTTCTCAATCTTTATGGGCTCTAGCCTATTCAGGTTCCCACCCATCTCTATTATGCCAATTTTTGCCCCCCTTCTTCAGTAATGAGCATTTGAACTTCCTCTTCTACGATATCTCTGCAACTACTATTCACCTTAAGCCCTTTAACACTAAACCAAAAAAATTTCTAGACTCGTGCTTGATAAGTTTCAAAATCCCATGTGAAATTATTGTGGGATTTGTGATTACATAGCATCATTATTTTCACACCCCAAAAATCTCTGACAGTCCAATAAATGATATCCTTCGTACTTTTGAATGTGGTGTAATTTGAAATCTACGATGTGTTTTCATAATTATAAAATACATCCCTCTTAATTTGCATTCACTCCTTATTTTGTTTGTACAGCCATGTCTCCTCATTCCCAATAAATCTTTGTTAAATTTAGCAGACATCATCGCAAAATTACCAAATTTGGTCCTAACTTTAAATTTAATAATCATAATTGAATAATATTCCCGCCTCTTTCCTTGGTTATCAATGACATAATATCATCATTGAGATCAGCCATATCCCTCCAGCACATGATTGTTGTGGTTTTAAACCCCTCAGCAGCAGCCACATCTGCCACCTTATTCCCCTCCTTGTAAATGTGTTGCAGGTAGACACTTTCCATCCCTTCTAACATTTTCTTAATATCCATTATGATATTTTGAATATTCCATCCTGGTTGGCTCCCTTGACCATATCAATGATTAATTTGGAGTCCCCCTCAATTATTATTTCCTTAATTTGTATTTCCCTAATCAGATGAAGGCCTCACAACAATGTCATTGCCTTGGCTAGATTATTGCTTCCATTTCCCACTTCCTAGCATAGACCAACAGTGCATCACCATTCCTATCCCACAACACTCCTCCCGCCGCTTTGATTCCTCCTCTGGCAGCACCATTGAAATTCAATTTAAAATGTGAGAGGGTGGGTGGTCTTCATTTTGTTTTATGTCTCTTCATCATTTTTGAGTTATCAAATAGGAAAAAATCCTCATGACAACCTCATTTTTCAACCATTAGTCCTTCTTGTCTACTTGGTTCCTCCTTTGGCATCTTACATCTAGCCACTCTTAAATTCTCTTTTAACAATTTCTCCATTATTCGAAAGACCACCTCCATCGGTTTATTCTCCTCCCTAAATATTATGTTATTTATTTCTTTCCATATGTGCTAGCACACATATGGTGGAACCATCTTCCATAGTAAATTCAATCTAGGGTGAGCAAAGGGACAGCTCCAATTCTCCAAAAATTGTCCCAAATTGTTATTCATAACCCAATTTAATCTAAATCTCTCCCAGACCCTACTCCAGATCTCTAAAGCAAACTGTCATTCCAAAAATAGGTGAGTTATGGTTTCCTCCTTTTCCTTGCATAGACAGCAATGGTTAGTAATGTAAAAACCTCTTCTTTTCAAATTGTCCATTGTTAAAAAAATTCCATGTTGAGCTATCCACCAAAATAAATTAATTTTAGGAATTAGGTTACTAATCCAGACCTTACTCCATAATTGCGGGCAGGGATCCTTGCTAAATAAGTGTATGTAAGCCGATTTAACAATGAAACTACCACTTGGAGTTAAATCCCAAGCCATGGTATCCTCCTAGAAAAGCATAGGGATTCTCTGTTCCCCAATCAAATCTTCTAATTCCTTGAGAAGTTGAATGTCCTCTTGAGAGTAAGTTTTCTTAACAAGCTTCCTCCACTTCCTCCCCTGATCAATATAATCTCCAACTCTACTTCCCACATCTTCTTTAAGCAACTCCATTAACCTTCTAAATTTGTTGAAGACCAGCGATTTCCCTCCCATCCACTTGTCTTCCCAGAATCTAATACTAAGACCATTTTCCATAATCCACCTTATCCCTTCCCTTAACAATCCCTTACTTCTGACTATATTCATCCAGATTTTAGACCCTCCTAGGAGCTCATTATTAAATAGATTCCAATTGAAAGGGGAATTTGATAGATATTTAGCTTTCATAATTTTACCCCAACTAGTATTATCTTCCCCTAATCTCCAGCCAATCTTCGTGAGTAGAGCCTTATTAAGGTCTCAAAGTCTTCTCACTCCTAGCCCCCCCTTTGTTCTTTGGTTTGCACACCTCCTCCCACTTGACTAGACTCACTTTATTTTTCTCCTCTGTCCCTGACCATAGGAAGTTCCTTTGTATCTTCTCCTCTATCCCCGACCATAGGAAGTTCCTTTGTATCTTCTCCTTTGTCCTCGACCATAGGAAGTTCCTTTGTATCAATTCTTCATAGATATGTTAAAGGTGTGGATTAATGTCTATATTTCACTTTTGTGTTAGTATGGATAGTTATTCCCGTGGTAAGTTATTGTTTATGAAAATCATTGTATTAGGATTTTTTTACATCGATATTTTGGATCACACTCTATGACCAATCATTTGGATGAGAAGATAGCTAAAGAAAAAAAAAAAACATCATATGTATTGATTATGGATGTCCTAGCAATACTTATGTCTCAATTACCACTTTATGATTTGATCCTTTTTGTGTACATGTAGGATGAGGGACGAGATTGTAGTCACTTGTTGGAGAGATCTACATGATGTCTCTCTTCCCTTTCATGTTTTCTTATGCTTGTCTTGTTATATAAATACATACATGTCTTGACTTTATGATCCAAGTTGGAGGTATTAAGAATTGTCTCCCTGAATTACTAGGATTGAGTGTGCCATCATTTGATGGACATAATTGTTGACAAAGATGACATCAAGCTTGCATTGTTCTTCTTATGGTGATTAGTCTTTTTGGGCATGAATTTTTTGTCCTTCCTTGTGTTTATGATTTATGTTGTCATCTCTTGTGTTAATGGTTAATTAAATTACGGCTATAAAAAAAAAAACATAGTAACCTTAGTATCATTATACAAAATAGCTTTGATTAATTATTATATTAATATTATATTCAATGAACATCAAGTATGGTTATTGACATTTTTATTTATGTATAATTTAATGCGAAGGATGTAAATAGCATTTTATTAAAACCATTATTTATGTCCATGAAATAATGATTAATGATTAAAAAAGCATTGGACTTGGTATTAATACTTTATATGTTTATTTGAACTCGTGATAATTTTTTATTATTACTAATTCATCATTAGTAATAATAATAAGGTACCACTCATTAGAGTTCTTGGGGGGCCTTTATCCACTCTTGGTAAGGGTTGTCCTAGACTTGGGAGTGAATTTCATAGATGATATAGTACACATTGAAATGATTGAAAACACTAAGTTTACCCCCTTTTTGTAGAGATTCGATCACAGCAAGAGGCACAAATAGTTTAAGGAGGCTCAACTGGGAATGACGACCTTGTTGTGCACTTTGGTTTTTACGAGCCTGGATGAACAAATTGTAGTTTGGGAACAAACAAAGTGGTTAAATACAATTGAGGCATCACAAAATAGGCACTCTTTAAAGAGATAATGCTCAAATGAGTCGGATGATGATGATGCAACTAGTGTGAGTTGGGGCAACGAGCTATAATGGTATCTTATGAAGAGGGTTTTTGGCATTTCCATTTATGGCTATGTCATATGTGTTGTGGTTGTTGAGTCCTCTAGACAATTGATTTAAATGTGATTTGTAAGTTGCAAATTATTTAGGACAAGATTTTTAGTTTCTAATGTTAGGTCCCTATAAGTTTGGTGGCTGGATTTGTAAATTCCTTGGGATCTAATATGTCTAGTTTGGGGATGGTCTTAAATTTATGTCATTGATGGATTTCTTCTTGTTTTTGTAATGCTTGTGCTAAAAGTAGTGGCGGTTTGGTTAGGTGGTAGTGTGGATGCTTTGTTAACAAAATAAATCTCATTTCCAAGAAAAGTTGTATTTCATAATTAATTTAATTATTTAATCATGTAATCAATCCTAATAAACCCTTTGATCTATTTTAACCCAAAAAACACATCAAACAACATGACACAAGGGGATAAAATGACTAAAACCAGAGTGCAATAATCATACTCAAGGGAAGGGCTCGTGAATTCATGTCAACTTGATGAATTCATATTGGTAGTCAATCATATAATTTTCCATTATTTTAGGATAAATGATTGCTTAGGTTGGGATTTTGGACGTGAATGTTATATCCTCTCTCTTACATTGAGATTTTGTGATAGGGCACACTCATTCTGGCAATCGGGGAAGTCAATGCCCAATTCCTACAATCTTGCATAAAAGGGGAGCATGTACATATACACACACACACATTAATAGATAATATTGGGGAGACAGAAGGATGGATGGCTGAGGGCAGAGTGGGTGTCATGAGTAGGAAGGACAGATTCAAAAATTTAGGGGAGAATGGAGTAGAACTATCTAGATCTGGAGATCAAGAAGGGACAAGTGTGGACTCTAAAAAGAGGAAGGATCCCAATGAAGGTGGGACAACAAAGGATTTGGGGGGTCCCAGGCAGGTTGTCTTTTCGACAATAAAGTGGTCCACTCTATTTGGCATTAAGCCGGCAAGTAAGTCCTCCTTTCCACCAGTAAGGAATATTTCTTCGAACAAGCAAGGTACATTAACACTGGGAATCTCAGATCAAATCATAGATAAATATATTTCTATGATGGATTTGACTTTGGTGGGGAGGATTTTAGGAGCCAGGCCCAACATTGAAGTTGCTTGTGCCTTTGTTCAAAGGAAATAGGCTCTAAAGGGCCAGGTTGACATCATTGCTATGGTGAAAGGTTGACTATCCTTTAGTTTTTCTTGTGAAGAAGATAAATGATAGATTCTATGCAACGATCCTTGGGTTATGGGTAAACATACTTTGATTCTACAAAAATAGGCACCAAACTTGAACTATCATGATGAATCTAGGATTCAAGCACCAATATGGATTAGGCTGACAGGGTTACCTCTGGAGTTTTGGGTGGAGAATGTGTTTCAAGGTATTGCTAATACCTTTGGTGAACTTCTTTCTATGGACCCAATTACAGTGTCGAGAAGAAGATTGACCTATGCCAAAATTTGTGTGGGAGTTCTTCAAGGTATGGATATGCCTGAGGTTATCTCTCTCAAATCTAAACTAGGAATTTGGAAATAGAAAATAGAGTATGAATCAATCCCCTTTGCCTATTTTCATTACAAAAAATATGGTCATTGGTCTAAAAAAATTCCCATCTTTGAATGGAGCTCCCAATAAGTTGAAAAATATTGGGTTCGAAAATGATTAGGTTGAAGCTAAGAAAAGCAATTGTAAGGAAGGGAATACTCAAGAGGTAAGTGGTTTGGTGAAGGGAACCTTGTTGGTTAATGTTTCGAAATAGGTGGAATCAACTTAGACAAAGGAGAATGCCGAAGTGGAAAACCAAGAATGGGTACCTTTGGATCATAGTAGGGAAGCCAAAAATACTATGTTGGCATAGGAAAGAGATGTGGATAGTTCTAGTAAAGGGGATGAAGAAGGTAATGGGGAGATTCAGATGGAAGATATTAATGAACATGAGTCTGAATCCCATGAGAAACATGACAGTATCATTATCAGAAAGGAAACTCAAAGTTTGGTTATACCTCTTCCAGATGTTACAGCCATAGAGAGTAATCAAAAGTGGGGGGGCATTGAGGAAATCTCTAAAGCTTTGCAGCAGGAGGATGATGACTCTAGGGTAGACTAGATGAAAGTGGGGGCTAAAAAAACTACTAAATCAAAAAAAAATGGAGGTTTGATCTTCTAAAAAGAATAAAGAGAATGCATTGTTAAAAACTAGAAATAATAAGAAAGGAGATATCCCAAGCACACCATCTGGAAAAGGCATTAAAAAAGGTGATTTTAAGAGCAACGAGGCTAAGGACTATTGTTTACCTTTAACACCATCAGGTAAAGGTATCAAAGCTGGAGATGTTGGTCTATCTCCTTCTTTTGCAAGAAGACCATCCAATGTGAAGAGAAGAATATTGGAGACTAATAGGAGTATAGCAGATGGTAGTTAGAGGACTATCTTAGACTCAAAATCTTTTTATAAGAAATGAATTTTATATCATGGAATATTAGATGATTAAATAATCCTCACAAGTAAGATATAATGAAAAATATGAGTAGGGAGAACGAACTAGATATTGTTCTTATTCAAGAAACAAAAATGTTAAAGGATAAAGTTAAAGGGCTTTTGTTGTTTCCGGGAGGTAAGATTATTGGTAATGATTTTAATGGGGCCTCAGGTGGGATGGCGATATACTGGAATGGAACTTATCTCTCAAAATAGAAATATGATGAATATTAGATTTTCCAATTTTAAGGATGGCTCTGTTTGGGTGCTTACTAATGTTTATGCTCCCAATTCCAAATGGGGAAGAAAGGCACTTTGGGAATCTATTACCAATCAGAGAAAAAAAATTGTGGATGAAAATTGGATAATTATGGGGGCTTTTAACACTCCATTGAAAGAAAATGAGAAGATGGGAGGAAGTCAGACTAACTTGGATAACAGATTGGAATTAATAGATTTTATTAACAATCATCTCTTGCATGATATGGATTTGCATGGGGTTGACTATACCTAGACCAATAGAAGATTTGGGAAGGACCTCATCCAAGTCAGATTGGATAGAGCCCTTATTAGTAGTGATTGGTTTTTAAAGTATAAATGTTCTCTTTCTGCTCGGGTTCAAGTTGGGTCGGATCATTATCCCATTTTCCTTATGGCTAATCCTTTAACCTTTAAGAAGAATTATCCCTTTAGGTTTGAAAAAATGTGGACCCTTCATCCTGGACTTAAAAACCTTATTAAGGAATGGTGGAGTATTCCAGTGGAGGGTATTGCCATGTTCAAAGTTGCGAATAAGTTGAAAAATGTTAAAAAGAATATCAAAAGATGGAATAAGGATACCTTTGGGAACATTTTTGACCAAAAAAGGAAGGTTTTTGAGGAACTTAAAGAGATTTAGGACAACTTTCAGGTGGATGGATATGGGACTATATCCAAGGAAGAGGAGAGTGTGAAATTGATGGAGTTACATGATATTCACTAAGGAGGAGATGTATTGGAGACAATGATCTAGAAAAGTCTTTTTAAAGGAGGGGGATGAAAATATTAAGTACTTCCACATGACTACCTTGAAGCATAGAATGACCAATAGAATTTCCAGACTTATTGCTAATGGGGCTCCTACTGAGGATGAGGAGATTATAAAAAGGGAAGCCATGGATTTTTTTAGCAATTTACTAAGAGGTGATCCCAATCTAAACAAGGATAAACAAAATATGTTTCTAAACTTTATCCCAAACTATATATCAGAGGATCAGAACAAATCCCTCACTGCTATTATGTCAAATGATGAAATTGCCAAGGTTGTTTTGTCTTTTGATGGAGACAAGGCACCAGGGCCAAATGGGTTCCCTTTCCTATTCTTCTACAAATATTGGTGTATCGTCCAAGAAGATGTTTGTAATGGGGTTAAGGAGTTCTTTGGATCTAGGAAAATTCTCAAGGAGTTGAAGGGTACTTTCCTCACTTTGATTCCTAAAAATTTGTGTGTTGATTGCATGGATCAGTTTAGACCAATAAGTCTTTGTAATTCTTTTTATAAAGTTATATCTAAAGTGCTAACTCTCAAAATTTTATCTTTCCTTCCTAATTTGATTTCTAGACAGCAAAATGGTTTTGTTCCGGGCAGGCAGATTTTGGATTTTATGATCGCGGTCAATGAGAATATTCATTCCCTTACTATGTCCAAGAGAGAGGGGTTCCTTCTTAAACTTGATTTGTCTAAAGCTTATGAGAGCGTGGATTGGGATTTTTGTTAAGAGGGTTGGAAGCTTTTGGTTTTAATAAGAGATTTAGGGATTTGGTTCTTATGTTGGTTTCTTCTACCACCTTCTCTATTCTGGTGAATGGCTCTCCAGCTTCTTTCTTTTGGGCTTCTCATGGTTTGAGGCAAGGGGGTCCGCTTTCACCTTTCCTCGCCATTCTTATGGTTGAATTCTCGGGTAGATTTGTGGAGAAAATAGTGCTTGTTGGGGATTTTGTTGGGCTCAAACCCTCATCCAAAGAGCTGACTTGTTCTCATTAGCAATTTGTGGATGATTCTATAGTGATGGGAGAAGCTTTAGTTAGGAATGCTAGAAATATCAAGAAAGCTTTGGAGGATTATGGGTAAGCTTCTAAAAAAATTATTAATTGGAACAAAGTGTGATATATTTCATCAATATTAATGATAATAAGAAAAATTAAATTAAATGAATTATTGGTTGTGAGATTGGTACCTTACCAGGCTCTTATATGGGTTTACCCCTTTGTCTGGACCCACTTGAGATTTTTTGGAGTTTGTTGATTGATAAAATCCATTCGAAGTTAGTGGGGTGGAAAGGGTCCCTCCTCAGCTAGGTCGGTAAGGTTATTGTTCTCAAATCCAACTCACAAAATGTTGTGTTGTATGCTTTGTGTTTTTAAGATCCCTAGAAAGTTTGTTTTGGCATTTGAAAAACTTCGAAAGCTTTTCTTATGGATGGGTATGGAAAAAAAGAAAAGATTAGCCTTGATTGAATGGGAGAAATTTTTCATGCCTTTCAATAAAGGTGGTCTCAGTCTTAGAAGAGTTGCCTCTATGAATGACTCTTTGCTTGCCAAGTTGATATGGAGATGGCATAAAGAGGAAAGAGAATGGCGAGATATTTGGAGTAATAAGTATAATAGGGAGAATCAGGATCTTATACTCTTCCTTAACAATGAGACTCTACAAGGGGGTTCAATGATTTGGAAACATGCACAAAAAAATAAACAAATTATTAATAAAGGGGTCAGATGGAAGGTGGGAAATGGGAGGATTGTCCTTTTTTCAGATGATATTTGGATTCTAGATCACCCCCTCAGTTCTGATCAAAGGTGGAACGACTTTATGGAGCAGTGCAAGAATCTTTTTGGGATTTTTGTGGTAGACTATTGGGAGGAGAATAATTGGTTTAACCTCAATAGAGTGGAGAAAAACCTTAATGATCTCAACAAGATTCTGAATGCTATCTTTTTAAACCAAAAGGAGGATGCTCTAATATGGAAATATAATCCTAATTGATTTTTTTCTATGTCTTTGGTGTATGCTAATGCTTTTGATGAGCATCAAGAGCCTTGCTGGGCTAAAGCTTGGTTTAAAGGTATGACTCCCAAAGTTAACATATTTTTTTGGATTCTTTTGTAGGATAAAATTTGAACGACGGATAATTTGTTGAAGGGAGGGTTTAACATTGTCAACAGTTGTTATCTCTGTAAGGAAGTTTTTGAAATAGTTAACCATATGACTAATCATTGTTATTATACTAGAAGATTATGGGAAAAGGTTTGTGGCTTGCTGAATATTACCTGGGTTTTCCCCTTTACTATTTAATATTTTTTCAATGGTTGGAAGTATCCCTCTACTAATACTTTGGTTATGAGGTTGTGGGATTTTATACTTCCATTCCTTTGTTGGGGCATTTGGAAGGAGCGTAATGATAGGGTGTTTAGGGGTAAGGAAACTAATTTAGATAAGCTTTTCTGTAAGATTAAGAATATGGTGTCTAAGAATAACAGATCTTATGGAAAAGGGCACCAACCTCATAATTCTTGAGAAGAATCAGTGCTTCAGAATTGGAATTTGAATGCTCTTAATCTAGCCAGATGGGATTGTCCTCCGAAGGATTGGTATAAGATTAACTTTGATGGGGCCTCGAAGGGCAACCCATGAATAGTTGGTTGTGGTATCATTATTAAGAATATGAATGGGGATAGAGTAGGTGGAATGGCTATTCCTAGTAGAACTCAAACTAACAATGCGATAGAAGCAAGTGCGACCCTCTATGGTCTTAGCCATGCAAAAAAATTGAATTTGAATAAGATATGGCATGAGGGAGACTCCCTTAATATAATTAATTTTCTTAATAAAGTTACTAGTTCTTCTTGGACTATTAATAGTATTATAGGTAAGGCCATTGATCTTATCAATTCCTTTGAAAATTGTGTTGTCACTCACAACTATAGAGAAAATAATCAAGTTGTTGACTGTGTGGCTAATGTGGCATGCAAGAATGATGAAAAGCTAATTTGGAATCAAAATGATATTATCCTTATCAAGGGGTTTTTAGTGATTGAGCATGACAAAGCTAGAAGTAAACAAAAATGTTTCATTAATGATGAATTTTCCATCAAGGAGTAATAATGATATGGGTAGGATTGAGAAGTGATAGGTTATTATGAGAAGGACAAAGTATAACCAATTAATACCACACTGATTATGGGTCTTTTTTCCCACTAAAATCCTTGGCTGCGATTTCGACTCTGGTTTTCTCTTGTAGTGGGTTTTCTTAAGAAGTGTGAGCCATTATGACAAGGAGATGGGAGGAAGGAGAAAGAGAACAGAACTAACAAGTTGCAAAGAGTGGAAGAAGAAAAGTGAGATTTGGTACATTCTAGAGCAAGGGAATTTTACAAGGTATATGGAGAATTGAAAGGCAGCAACCCTGCCATTACCCAACATTTTGTCAAAACATGGAAAGACGAGAGTATTCTGGTGGGGAATCAGAGGATGGAAGTTTCTAAAGATATCATTGCTGAATCAATAGGGCTTAACACGAAGAGTATTAACTTCTACCACGACAAGAAGCTCTCAGATTGGGTGGTTGAAGAGTTTGTGGACCTGGCTAAGGAATGTAACAGGTTGGTAAAAATTGATAATTTTTACTTTAGCCCTAACTCCATTTCCCACCCATGGAGATTTTTTATATTTGTGGTGATAGTATCTTACTTTAGATGGTCGATTCACTAAGATATATGGTCACCATTTCATGTTGGTTAACCATTTAAGGCACAGGGTTAGGATACATTTACCCTTTTACCTCAGACATTTTTTTGATAATTCTATTTTAGCCATTCAAAATGATCCTGAGGGTGACCACACCTATCATGAGGGGTTCATGGTTTTAATAATGAGCCTTCTAAAATCAAAAAAAGTGGATAGGCCCTAACAGAGCAAGAGATCTTTAGATTGTGAGATGGAGGGTAGTGAAACTGAGTAGGATTTTGATGAGGATATAGAGGATGAAACAACTAAGACTGAAATGAAGAAAAGGAATAAAGATGATCCTTGGAGCTCTTCTAGGAAGAAAAGGAAGGCCAAGGAGATGGAATCATAACAAGATAGTGATTCTAAGGAGGAGTAGGAAAAGAGCATGGAGAAGAAAAGAACTTTGAGCAAGGTTTCGGGAAACAAGGGGAAGAATGTTGAAAGAGATTATGTCCCCTCTAATGACAAACTCTTAATTAAAAGGGTGGAAAAAAAAAGGTGTTTTCTCAGGATGGGGATGTTGAGAAAGAACCTAAGGAGATGAATCTAGATAGGAACAAATAGGGGGAGCATGAGGATTTCATTGAGCATAACAGGGAAGAGGATGACCAGAGGTTTCTAAAGGGAATCCTTGGTAACCTAGGGATAATGATGAAGGATATAGGCACCCTAAAGCAAAAAATGTTAGACATATCAAGGGATTTTGATCAACTCAGCAAGGCAGCAAGGGGAGAGAGACCACTGCGTTAGCACATTAAGAGACTCTCTGAGGTCATTGGCAATGTGGAAGAGGTAAAGAATTTGATGAAGCGTGTGCTACCACTTGAAGCCAAGAACATAAATTTAGATCAACTAGTTAAAGATCTTCAAAAAAGAATAGATGGTTTGGATACTAGAGTTAGTAACCTGGAGAATCTTGTCAAGAAATTGGCAGATCAAAACTGCACTATTTTGAAGACCATGGCTGATGACTTAAACACCCTGCTAAACAAGATGGATCACAGTAGTGGCCAAGATTCTAATGCTATGAAAGAGGACCAAGGTCCAAGCAAGCGCACAAGGGCTAATTCTAAGAAGAATGAAGGTGCGGAAACAAAAAGGTTAGATGACATGAAAGCATCTGCAAAAAATATGAAAATCTTAGCAGATCAAGCAGCGAACCTTTTGAAGACCCTGTAGTTGTTTGGGGGCTATCTTTTTGCTTTTCTTTTGCTATCTTTTCATGCATAGTTGTTTTTTGGCTTCTTGTTTTTGGCTTGTGTTGTTTGTTCTTTTCTGGCTCTGAGGCCTTCTATTGTCTGAGCTTATCTGCTCTTGTGTCTTTGTTACTTTGTTCAAGGTTTCAGGTCCTTTAAAACCTATTTTTACATAATCAAAACAAATAATAATGGAGAGTAGTACATTATGTAGATCTTAAAATCAAGCGACTACAACTTTTTTTCTCAAGCACATCAGACTCATAAACAAAGAATGTAAAACGTATATAATATCCATGCACATGTAGTTATGGGGTTAGTAACCAGTAAATCCAAAAAAATACATGACATCATAACATATATATCATCATCATGAAATTATCATAATCATACACTAAAATCACATGGTGTATCATAATCATGCAAGAATCTATCATAAAGAAGCAAAGACAAAGATAAGGCAAGAGTTTGGGTCTAAAAATATGGAAGAATATGTTATCAGACTAAAAGAATGAATGAAAATACAATGGATCAATCCTAATAAAGGAGATCGTAAAACCCTAATAGGGAAACACTAAAAGGTAAATGACATTTAATAATTAATATTTAATTATTAAATGGAAATCATGTGCATGAAGTAAAATCTTAAGAAGGGAGTAAAAGTAATTTAATAAATTAGATTAAATTAATCATTTACTCTAACACCCCCTCCCTTAAGATGAGCAACAATGCAACTACAAACAATACAGAAAAAATAAGGAAACTACAATGTTGAAAGAAAGAAATGGGTCCCGACAACATGGCCTGATGAGGTACCCAACACAACCAAATCATTGAAAAATAGAGAAATAGGGAAAACCACATGGGAAAAACCCTACTCCAAAAGGAGATAGAAGAAGCTAAAAAACAATAAAAGAAGGAAGAAAGGACTCATCACTGAGACCCCCAAAAGGAAAACTTCCTTCACCCCAAGCATCAAACATAGATGAAGATACCACAGGGATACAAAAGGTTTAGTGAAGATGTCTACAACTTGCTCAGTAGTGAGAATGTACTATACACTAGAGAGAGTCATCCTAAATAAGATGCCTGATGAAGTACATGTGAAGCTCAATGTGCTTGGTCCTCTGATGCTCAACTAGGTTGCAAGAAATGTGTATAGCACTTTGATTATCACACCAAAGAACGGTGGAAATATTAGGAGGAAATCCAAACTCTATCATTAACTGTCAAAGCCATAAAACCTCTTGACTAGCTAGCACTATTGCCCTATACTCTGCCTCTGTAGATGATAATGCATGAGCATGCTTCTTCTTGCAAGACCATGTGATAGGACCAAAACCAAGACAGAAAAAAATCCAAAAGTAGACTTTTGATCATCAATATCACCATCCCAATTTGAGTCTGTATAGCCAACAATTTGAGGATGTGAATGCCATAACATGTAGTACCTCGAATGGACCTCAAGATACGTTTGAAAACTTTCCAATGACTTTGATGTGGATCATGTTAGAATCTAGAGACAAGTCCAACTGCAAAGAAAATATTAGGATGTTTGTGTGTCAAGTACAACAAACTACTCACAAGTTGTTTGTATGAAGTGGAATCTATTGTAGGAGCAGTACAAGTGGTAGATAAAATGACACCTAACTGAAAAGGTGTGGGAGAAAGCTTGCAATGAATAATGATGAATCTTTGAACCATATCAAGAGCATACTTCTATTGGAGTATGGATATCCCATCCGAAGACTCAACAACCTATAGACCTAAAAACTAGTGCAGACGTCCAAGGTTTGTCATGTCAAACTGCTCTCTCAAAGCTTGTTGAACACTCTAAATCATAGAGGATGAGCTACTTGTAATGATGAGATCATCTACATAAAGCACAAGTATCAATAAGTCAACCCATGATGTTTAATCTACACTATAGTATCATAATGATACTGAGTGAACTTTGAAGAAAGCAAGAAGTAATCCATCTTCTCATACCAAGCTTGAGGGGCTTATTTGAGACCATATAAATATCTTTGAAGCCTGCATACCAAAGAAGAGTCATGCACAAAACCATGAGGTTGCTCCATATAGATCTCCTCATGTAGGTCTCCATGCAAAAGGCACTCTTCACATCTATCTAAAATATTGTCCATCCTTAAGAAGCTACAAGAGAGAGTACAAGGCAAATAGAATTCATCTTGGCAACAAGAGCAAAGGTCTTAAAGTAATCAATACCCTCAACTTATGAAAATACCTTCACAACAAGATATGCCTTGTACCTATCAATAGAACCATCCGCCACATATTTGGTACAATGCACCCACCGATACTAAACCAACTTTCTTCCTTTTGGAAGAGGACAAAGATCCCATGTGTGGTTCTTCATCAAAGAAGAGTACCCTCATTCATAGCCTTGTCCCACTCCAAGTGTCCTATCACCTGTGAAAAACTTTGTGGATTATCTAAAATGGCATGACTCAATACTCTAGTACGAGATGTTTGAGCATGAGTGTGGCAAGAATCTGAAGGATCTCCTACCATAGGTCTTGTTGTGCATCAACAATATCACGAGCCCACTTGGGCACTTGCTAAACATCTAGTGGAGATGGTAAAGGGGGATCAACATCAAGATCTTCCATAGAGGATACATAATTATATAGAGGATAAGAGGAAGTACTAGGTAGTGAGGGATAAGCTGGTGATAGAGGCTCTATCTAAGGATAACACTCATCAAACTGGACATCTAAACATGTAAAATGCCCAAGCCTCACTACCAAACATGTAAAATTTAGAAACATTGGACTTGACATGATTCCAAACCTCCTCACGAGTCAAATGTCACAATGCCTTGTGAGGTATTTGATTCTGAATATAGTTAGCACAATTGATAGCCTCAGCCCAAAATGAAGAACTCATAGCTTGAGATTGTATCATACAATTGGCCATCTCCTTTAATGTCCTATTATTTATCTCTGCAATCCCATTCTACTAAGGAGTATGGGGAACTATGAACTGATCTTGTAAACCATGCTCAATGTAAAAATCTTTGAAAGATTGATTCACATATTCCTTTCCATTGTTAGTGCATATACACATGACAAAAAGACCAAGTTGATTCTCCATAAATGTCTTAAAGATTCAAAATGAATCAAAGACATCAGACTTGTACTTCAAAAAGTACACCCATGTGCATCTAGAGAAGTCATTTATGAAGGTAAAGCACATATTGAGCACCTAAAAAGGATGGAGTCGGGAATGACATAAGTCATTGTGTATCAACTCCAACAGTGCCTTAGCATGTGTGGATCTACCTATTGGAAATGAATCTCTATGATGTTTTTCGAGTGCACAACGTTGACAAACATTGTTAGTACAAGAGATATGAGGTAGCCTAAGCACTATCTCACATTACTCATCTGTTGTAGATATCTATAGTTGACATGGCCAAAACGCTCGTGCCAAAGCTTGCTCACTGTGTTTGTATGAGTAATAAGAGAAATACCTATAGAATCAGAGATCTCAAAGCCATCAAACTAATATAAGTGATATTGAAGATCAACACTCCCAATAGCAACAACCAAATTAGGATCATGGAGATCTCAAATAACCACATCATGTGGTGAGAACTCAACTGTCTTACTAGAGCCAAAATGACAAATCTAAAAGACTAACAAGAGGTTCGTAGAAATGATCGAAACCAAGAGAATATCATGTAGTGAACCACCCTCTAAAGAGATAGTGCATGAACAGTAAAAGCACAAACATGTGTCACCTTTTATAAAGAAAAAAGATCTCAGAACGCAAATTGTTCAACTTAAATGACATAAAAATGGTATTTGTGCTTAGAATTTGGAGATGATATAAACTAATGAAATTTGTGAAATTGGATGAATTTTATGCCTATGATTTTTTTAATGTTTTTGAGTAAGAATTTTTTGAATTTTTAAAATTTTGAAGTCCCCTTTTCAACTGCGAAAGATATAGGGTGTAGTTCTTGTCAAACAAGTATATACAAATCATCCATTTTCGCTCTAATTTGAAAATATTTTATAGATGACATGTATAGGTATAGCTAGGGAACCAAAATATAAATATTGGTTTTTGATGTATATTTTCTTTGTTATAAGTACCCGAGTTCAACCTTATCAGAAAAAAATAGTTTTTACCTCTTGTCAAAACTTCCCTATCAAATCTATACCTTTTTGAAAATAAATTACATATTCTTGAAGATGAGTCTCTCCTCTGCAAATAAATTTAATTTTAAATTTATTTATATGATTTACTATTTTTTTTTTTTGAGTGAGCATCCTCTCAAATGTTTAAATACCTACTTACAATTTTTTTAAATTATGACATACTATAACTAAACAAAACTTTATGAAATTTATATAATGATGATATTAACGTTGAGATATATAAAAGGGTAATTTTAGTTTTTGAAAAAAGTTAAGTTTTGATAGAGAAATGAGATTTGACCAAAATAGGTTTAGAGATCCTAAAAGGTGACACAAATCTATGTTTTTACCCTGAACCTGAAACTAAAAGTTGTATGGAGTCACCAACCACAATTTGTGTAGTAACACTCTGAGCAAGTGAGGTAACTAAATCAAGTGAGTGTTTCATATGGTGGGAAGCACCTGAATCAAGAATCCAAGTAGCTAATGAAGACAATTCTCATGCAGAAAGAGCATGTTATGTCCCTGAAGTAGAAGGCGGTGGCTATAGAGAAGCAATACTATGTTGCTTTATGACATCACCTGTAAACTTCTTAGTCTTGGAGGAAGATTCACCAGACTTAGAAGGTTTACTCTTCAGAGTGGAGTTTCAGGCATTTGATCTAGGAGAAGGCTTGGAGGAACTCTCACCACCTAATATATTTGATTTGGGCTTCGATTTCTACATCGACTTCCTTATAGATGTCTGAGCAACCAATGCTTGGTTCTTTGGACATGTGAGAGAGTCCAATTGCGAAAGCTTGGTTTGCTCTCTAGTCAACTGATCATATAATACCTCAAAAGTGGGCATGGTAAATCTAGGACCCAAAGCATCCATAGTGGAATGGAAGGTAGAAGAGAAAATCTGAAAGTTTTTTTGAAGATTTGACAGTATCAGTTAAATACACTCCTTATCAGTTTTCACTTTCCCACAACCCTGTAGTGAAGATCTATATTGTTTAAACCTCATCAGAAAGTCCTCAATAGAGGGAAAAACATATGGTACAAGTGATGAAAGCTCTTCCTCAATTTGAAGTGCCCTAAACTCATTGATGGTACCAAACAAGTCCTTGAACTTGGCTCACATTTCTCGAGAGGAATTCAACCCATTAAGATAAAAGTGTAAGTCGTCTGAAACATCCAAAGAAATCAAACCCATGGCCTCATCCATCTTATTCTTGTGTTGCATTACCTCAAAAGGCCTTTGTAAAACTAGTTGTACTTCATCTAAACAAGACCACAAACCCTTTAAACAGAGAAGTCGTGTCATAGAAGATGTCCATGAATGATAGTTATGTGGGTTTAGAGGAACTAGAAAATAAGAGGTCTTACCCATTGTTTTCAAAGGTGTTTGATTTTTTTTTTTTAAAGTTATGGTTTACTAATGTAAATGACAGAAGCAATAATATAAAACACCCCCCATAGTGCAAAAAAATTGAACCCTAGATGCCAGAAGGAATGTGTATATAAGAAAAGAGTGAAAGGATTCAGTTGAGTATCACAAATACCCAAAAAAAAATTGGTGAAATAATGGATAATTTGGAAAGTTCTCGAGAAGAGCTTTCTGACACCTTTTTAAAATTGGCAAAAAAGAGCTAAATTGAGCAAGTTATGCCCTCCGGTAGGTAGAAAGCATCATCTGACTTAGAGTGAAAAATGGGTACAAAATAGAAAAAAATTCTAAGAAAATGCCTTAATAAATATGTTTGTCTCAAAATTAGTATTTTGATGATATTTTGTTTTCCAGGAAATGATATTATATGCTCAAGATATCGCATAAGAAATGCCAGGTACCCTGTAAGAGCAAAAAAAATGGCAAAGAAGGCCCAAGCCTTTAAATTTGAGCCCCCTAGGCACCCATGTGATTGTAGGTGGGTGGAGCTAAGGCCTGGTGGCTTGTGAGTGATGATGTCGACAAAGGTTAGGTGTGGGTGGTGTGAGCTGACGAGGACACCAGCGAAGGTGGCTGGAGGGCTTTGATTTGTCGTTGAACCGTCGATAGTGTCAAATAAGCTGCATGTGACATGGTTAGACCCCCGCGCTATTAGTTAATTGTTGCAGTGGGTATTAATCGCCACACAATTTTTAATAATCGTAGTGGCTTTAAACATAATTTTTTAATAAAAAATGTAATCACTTTTTGGATTACGTGCCGAAGTTGTACAACTCTAGTATGCAGAACAAATCTTCCTCTTAGGTGAACGTTGTCCAAATTTGAAAAATTTTATATGAAAACAAGGATTTTGACATGCTCTGAATCCAAGTGTGATGTCTATTTGGACTCAAAGAGCTTTGATTTTTAGAGAATCCCCCTATTTGCACAAAGATTATCGAAAAAAATGCAAGAATTGATCCAACAAACTCTCATTCCTGCTTTCTTCAAAAAATTGAACAAGCAACAGTAGATCTGACTCTAATACCATGAAGTATTTGAGAAATACAAATCCACAAAACTCGAAGAATACCTACATGCAAGAACCTGTCACAGAGAAGAAAAGACAAAGAGAAGGCACAGATTTGGCTCTGAAAATATGGAATAATATATTAGCAGACTGAAAGAATGAATGAAAATACAATGGATTAGTCCAAATAAAGGAGATTGTAAAACCCTAATAGCTAAAAGATAAATGCCATTTAATAATTAATATTTAATTATTAAATAGAAATGCATGTGCATAAAGTAAAATCTTAAGAAGGGAGCAAAATTAATTTAATAAATTAAATTAAATTAATCATTTACTCGAACAATGACCATAATCATCAACTAAAATCATATAATGTTGTAAACTAACTAATGACTCATGATTTATAAATCAAATTATAAAGTAGTATCACATAACTATATCATCGAGTGTCCCTATTATAGCCAGCACATGCATATGAAATATGTCCTATCTTTTTTTGAAAATATGAAATGAAAAGTAAACTATGGGTGGGAACTACATCCACCCCACTAGAATTAAGCTTACTCATTGATGCCTGCAAACAAATAGGGATACAAATCCTATAATCTCGATGTGTCATCCCGAGTCATTGAAGACTCGTTAGTAGGGTCATATTAAATCCATACATTCTTGATAGTGTAACCCTCGAGGTTTAACACATGTTGGTAAAGTACGTGAACAAGCTCTAAAAGCCAATTGTTTTCCCTCTAGCTGTAAAGGATTCCAGTCAAGAACATGTATTACATTTGGAATATATTGTCTTAAGTACTAAAACATGGAAAACATCATGAATGAAAGCTAATATTGGCATATGCAATATGGTAGGAAATTATTCCTATCCTCTTTGAATCTCACATGGGCCAACGAATTGAGGTGTCATCTTAGAACCCTTTCCATAGCGGATCAAAATTTATCGCAAACACACTCATTAAAAGGCCTTATCTTTAAATGCAAAAAAATCCACAACATGAGTATTTGCATACTTTGTGTGTCTATCTCTAGTTGTAAAAAAATGCTCTCAAATGTACACAACCTATTGCTCCATATCTCAAAGCATCTCAAGACCCAACATAATATGATCCTCTAATCTATCCCAACATAGGGCTATACAATAAGGACATACATGCAATAACTAAAAATGTTATATACCAATCATGATATGATAGTCATTGTAATAAGAATACTCAACTAGATAAAAATATTCCTCCCAATAAGTCTTCCTATCCATGACATACATCCTTAGCATATCCTCCAAAACTTAATTAACCCACTTTATTATCCCATCGGTCTCAAGATGATATGTCAAGTTAAATTTTAGTTGGCCTTGTAGGTCATTTTTCAAATATTTCCAAAATGAAAATACAAATACATTACCCCTATCAAATATAATATTATGTGGAATACCATGTAGTCTCGCGATGTCCTGCATAAAGACTATAGCTACTAAAGATTTTGTATAGGATGATCTCATTGGAAAAAAGTGTGCCACCATAGTGAACTAATCAACAATGAACATGATAGTCTCATTCTATGAGGAGTCATAAATTTTTTTAACCCATAAAAAAAATCCATATAGAAGATGTCCCATTTCCATGACCTACAAATATTAGGCTACAAAAGTCTTTTTGGATACTATAATTATGTCTTAACCCTCTAACAATCTAGACACGTAGCCATAAAATTAACAATGCCACTTTTCATATGGGATGAATAATACAATTATGAAAGGTTTGTGTGTGTCTTCTTGACACCTATATTTACCAAGTAAGGTACATGATGAGCCTCAAGATAAAACCAACTTACATAGATCATCTGATGGGGGTACATATATTTGACTTATGTAACACCAAAGATCATTTAACCCCAAAACATACCTTGAAAATCTTCCCTCAAAAGGTCTACCCAACTTAATGTTTGCACTCAATTCTTGATTCCAAGTATCTACATGAAGTGCGTGTAGAATATGACTCTAAAAATCCACACTAAGTGTCAAGGTTATATCTCATATCTCTTGCAACTTAGAGTATCAACCACCACATTTTCCTTAACTCAAATATACTTGACCTCAAAGTCATACTCAAAAATAAATTGCATCCATCACCTATGTCTAGCATTCATATTAGACAAGGTAAATATATATTTCATACTACAATGACCACAATGAAGCTCAAATCAATGCCCCAAAAGAAAGTGACTCCATCAGACCAATGCACGAACAACTATTGTTAACTAAAGATCATGTATATGATGATTCTATTTGTGATTCTTGAGTTTGTGAGATTCATACGTAATCACATGTCCTCCCTGCATAACAATTTCTCTAATCTCTCCTAAAAAATGATATTTGCATACCACAAAATGACCTAATTAATCAAACACTACTAGAATAGGTGCACTAGTCACACACTCCTATTTTTCGAAAGCTTCTTCACATGTCTATGTCCAAACAAATTTAGTTCCCTTTTTTTTGGAGAGATGTAATATGTTATGCAACTCTAGGGAAAATATGAATAAACCTAAAACAATATCCAACCAACCCCATGGAACTATGGAATTTAGACACATTGGTGGGTGTTGACCACTCCAATCACCTGAATCTCTAAGGTATCTATTGAGATACCCTCACTTGAATTCATATGTCTCGAATATTGATTCTCTTATTGAAACAAGTCACATTATTTTATAATGGCATAAAATCCATTATCTCTAAGAAACTATAAAACCAATCATATGTGTTCCTCATGCTCTTATTTGGTTTTAAAATATATCAATAATTCATCCAAAAAGGCAAGCACAAAGTGGTCAAGATAAGAATGAAGCACTACAATATAAAGACTAGAGCAAGTGCAAAATGAGTCTTATGGATATTTAACTCATGAATATGCGATTGATTATACCCTAATTTGAGATCCATCTAGGATAATACATTGGATCCCTTAATCTAATCAAATAAATCATTAATTCTTGGCAAAGTATTTTTATTCTTGATTATTACCTTGTAGAATTGTCTTAGTCAATGCACAAGTATGTGGATCAATTTTCTTCATAACAAAGAGTAGAGGTTATTCTCATGAGGAAGAACTTGGTTGAATGTAACCTTTAGCCAAAATATCCCCTTTTTGAAGTCTTATCTCACTCAAGTACTGAGTAGTCATTCGGTAAGGAGATCTAGAAATAGATTTTTCACATGGAATAATATCATTATAGAAGTCTATTTCATGCTTTAGTGGCACACATGATATCTCTCTTGGAAAGATATCTACAAATTCTTGAAGAATAGGATGATCAAGGATCTTGTTCCTAGGATTAACATCATCTAGTTCATTCACACACATAGAAAATACCAAATACCTAACAATCATTTTCTTTCTTTGTTTGATTATCATTTCGAAAATCAGATGATGAGATATAGGATGTTAAATACCCACAATATCAATATATTTTCCAACATCATATTTACATTTACTAATAGTTTATCTATAATAAAATGCTAGATCCATGAGATCCTAACCAATACATTCCTAGGACAATGTCATATGAACCCAGAGGAATCTCATAAATATAAACCAAGGTAGTGAATTTTTGCAAGTTTAACTCACACTTATGCACTAGAGAGTTGTAGATACCTTTTCCTCTAAGGTTAATAAAACTTGTTACCCAATGTCTTTATTTACTACCACTATCCCACAATTCTATTCTATGAAAGGACATAAAAGAATCTGTAGCACCTAAGTTCAACAAGACAAAAAGATAAATACCCTGAATAACACTTGAAGTCTCTATAATTATGTCTCGGTGCTCATCTTATTTATGCTATACTACTACAAATAACCTATGAGATTTGTCAATATCCTCTACTGTAGGCTCTAAGTTGTAGGCCTCTATTCCATATAATCCACAAGTTTCCTAGCATACATCCTCATGCATGGAGATACAATTTCCAAACCACACAATTAATCTCTAGACATTATAGAATGTAGGACATAAAGTTGATTGACAATGATCTCTTTGGATTGTTTAAAGGATTCTAAAGAGAGATGAATAAAATAGTAAGGATTCCTAGAAATATTATTGAGAAGTATGCAAATTTGGTTTTTTTTATGGTAGATACAAATGGTACTCACATGAAAATAGTTGAACCAAGGGTTCAATGGATTCATCACATGTGTTAGATAGTGGACCCTTTCATTGTTGTGTAGCATGTAGATGGAATTCTTACATCTACCAAAGATCACAATGTAGAGGGATGGGGAATCTACGAGGATAAATACAATAAGGCAAGGTAAGAGCTTACTAGAGGCTCCAGGAAGAGAAAGATAGAGGAGTTAGATGATAAGACTGTGAAAAAATAATTTATAACTAAAGAGTAGATGGTCACTCTTAGAAAGGAGAGAAAGTATGAAAAGTAGACTAAGATCAGTGTTCCTATTATAGATGAACATGTTGAAGAATTTTTTGATGATCAATAATCACTTGAGGTACCAGATGTACCATTTGAGATGGTTTCCAATATTGAGGTTACTCTTGTTCCTCAGAGAGAAACAAGAAAACCAACTAGGATTTCTCCACCAACAAAAGTTGACAAAGTAGCTGTAGAACCTATAAAGAGGTCTTCTAGGACTCCAAGACCTAACGAAAAGGCTAAGGGACCAAGTCTAAAGAATATGTAATGTCCCTAATTTGTACTATGATTTTTCTATATATTAAATATAAAAATGTCCGAGTGTATCTTCTATGTGTCTAATGTGTCCCTTTTTATACTCCATTTAGAAGAAAGTTCACACCTCTTTATAACCATTCATTTGTAATTTTATTTTATCAATTATCAATCCCAAATATTGACATACCAACATTTATATTTTGAATATTATAAAGGAAAATAATATTATTATATTAATATTTGATTTATTGTATCTATTTAAGATGTATGTGCCTTTTAAATATATAATTGGTATATGGCAATACTTATATTATCATAATATAAAACATATAATAATATATATTTTACATTTTATTATTTATTTATTTATTTTTGTGTATAATTTTACTATCAAGTCTTGTTCCAAGGTGGGGATATCATAGAAGACAAAGGTCACCGAGACCAAGGAATTAGTAAAGGAAAAGAACTATCTACAAAAAACACACATTAAGAGGAAAACAAGGATGAAGAGAAGAAGTGTAGGCTAGATATGAAGGAGATAATAGAGATAATTGAAAAGGAAGGAAGGATCAATTAGGTAGAGAAGTAATATCAAATATATGAGGTAGATTATCATAAGTTATTAGAGGACTTGATTATTATTTGTTGAATTTTAAAACGAATTTAATAGAAACTCAAGGGAGTACACTTGTTGAACTATTTGGGAGGTTAGATGTAATAGGACAAAGGGATTTATAATAAGATGAAAGGATTAGAGAGTATAGACTTCACAATATGTGTTATGTAATCAATAATGACGAGATGAATAACATTTTGAGCAAGGATAAGGAAAAGATAAGATCAAAGATGGGGATTATCAAAATAATGGCTAGGAAGTGTGAGAAAATCAAAGAAGAAACTAACAATGAAATAACCAAAGTCCTAATGAAAATTGACTATAAAGGTGTACCAACACATAAGATAAAGGGGATAACCATTAGAGATAAAATCATTACACCTAATGAGGAAGTAGAAGAAGTCAATCAATTCTTTAGTATTTTTTAGCAGCTTGATTTATTTGTTTTAGGTATGCCTATCACTTTGGACCTTCTCAGGAGGAGGAGGAGAAGGAAGAGTTCAAGGGAGACTTCATTTCCAATGAAGAAATCAATGAGATAATGCCAAAAGCACAAGATATGGAAGAAGAAGCACAACAAGCAGATGAGTGGGAGAGAGAAAAGAATGAGGAAGAATATTTTGTGATTGTAGATGAGATCAGATAAGTGATCAATGAAGGAAACTTTAAATGGTTCTAATTGATGAAGTTAATCAAAGTGAAGTTCAGGTGGAATATTGTTCACCTTAGTGAGTTGAGAGTAGCATTAACCCTACTAATAAGGGCGATGTTATTGCCAGGAAATAAATGACTATTGAAAATGAAAATAGTCTCATGGAAACCCCCACTCTATCATTTGGAACCATATTGTTAGTGTAAGAATTTGCCTCAAACTTTGATACCATTAAGAATTTTCCTAAGGAAATGAATGTAATACCAAGATATAGAAGCTGAAGAGATAGAAAAAGAGAGATAGGAAAAATGATCAATTGATTAAGTCAATAACAATAAAGAGTACAATGCTTATGCCTTTTTTTAGATGAATACATCATAAATGTGCATGTATATAAAGAAAAGAAAGATGACTAGGATTTATGTAAGAGATAAGCATAACAACTAAACATATATCCACCAAAAGTGGATTATCCTCCATTGTACATGAAAGCATGTGCAAAAATGAGAGGATAAGAACACAAAGATATATCACATAGAGATAGGTGTGAGACAACATGTTCTCAAATAAAATGTAAACTCCTATGTGTCTACATGACAACTAATATGAAATGCATCATCTTAAGTAAAATTAAGTAAAGTGTAATTAGTAATATCTAATTACACCAAGACCACCCCTTAAGTGAAACTTAGGGGAATGCACTTAAGCTTAAAAAATATAGATGATAATTTAAGATGGGTCTTGGCTACTAGGTGATGTTAGGTACCTTTGTATAGTATGCAAGTGCAAAGGATATGTGATGAAATCTCTCATAAAGCGGAGAAAAAGGGAAAACCTCAAGGGAAAACCCCTCCCACAAAAAGAGAGATGAGAAAAAAGGCAAAATGCATGCATGAATGGAGTAAACAAGACCCCCCTCCCCCCCTTATGACATACATCATGAATATACAAGAAAAATCCCTCCATAGGAAGGAAATGAGGAGAAATGGTATTTCCCCCATGGTGAATAATGTCCTACAACCATGGTGAGTGCAAGAATCCAAAAGGTAGTCCAATGTATACACACAATATTCCCCTTAAGAAGAAGATATAGCAAGTACAAGTGCAAGAATGCTTCCCATTATGGATGGAAAGAAGTAAGGGGATTCCAAATGAAGTATGATGCCTTTGAAGTTTGTTGGTGTGTTGCCATGTCCTTGGTTAATGAAGATGCTATGAACCAATCAAGATCAAGCTCAATAGAAGAAGGTGACAAATAAGGAACAAATGGTAATTGATATATGTAATAATATGGCTAAAACTCCAAAGACAATGATGTCTCCTAAAAATAAGAAGTGAGAAGAGAAGCAAAGAAGCCCCCCTTGAATGTAGAATCTACACCCATGATAAATGCTCCTGGATTAGTGTAGAAGTTGCACCAAGAAAATGAATGATGTTATTCCCTTTAGAAATAAATAGTGGCATAGGTATATCAAAGAATCCTCCCCGATGAGTATGAAGAACCCTCAAAATCCATGATTTCTTAGGAAAATGAATAAGAATCTCCAACACATGAGTATGATCAACCATGCAATGTGACATCTCAAATGAATTTTGAGACTCATGAATACCAATATCCAAAAACTCAAATATCTTCTCTGAAGTGAAAGAGACCTCCTCCAAATATTGTAAAAAAGTATCCACAATCAAGTCAAACTCGAAAGAAATATCAAGAAGAGAACTATGAGGGTCAGAGTGTTCCCCCACAATAACCGAAGAATGATCATCCTCAATGAAGAGAAGATGCATATCATCAATGATATCTCCCAAATCCTCAATGTCAGAGTCTATAAACAAACCTATAATGGTTATCAAGAAGTCATCTCAAAGGATTTGTAACTGGAAGATAAGGAATGTCCCATTGCATTGAATCACCTGAATCCATGGCTTTGGAAATGTAAGTATCACCAGGACCAATGGTAGATGGGATCTCAACTGGGGAAGTAGGAACTATGACTTTTCTCTTTTGATTATGAAGACTCTCTTTGTGTGTAAGTCTTGTAATGAACTCTAATGTTTCATCATCAAGTGGAATGAGACAATATACATCAGGATCAATTGGTGGTGGAGGAATTTCCAAAATGCTCCCATACAAGATTCCAAACTAGGAGAGGGGAATCAGTATTCTCTATTGTAGGATAGACTATATGATATCTAAAGCAATGGAGACTCCTACAAATTATAACACAAATATTTTCATTTTTACTCCACTAAGTTTATTTCTTATAATATGTCTTTATCTCTGGTATGAATCCATAAAGATTAGGCAATATATTAAGCCATCTACAATGTGCGATGACTCCTTTTTCTCATAATGCGTACTTATCCCTAGTTAACTGTATGACAACATCATGTGGTTGCATGATTACATCAATAATATACCCCCCAAAATGCAATGAAATAAAGAGAGCCCCCCTAAAGAGATAATTTTGGCACTTTATATGTAGTGATAGTACAAGTGCCACTTGCACAATTGGCCAAAGTGGAATCTTGATTATGATTAATTACAACAACAAAATGAAGCAATGATAGACTCAATACAATTAGGACACAAGATCTCTCAAAAATCTAATCAATTATAAATGCTAAAAATAGGCTAAAATAGACCAAATACTGAAAGTACTATGTCCACTTAGAATTACTCAAAAATGATACTAGATCTAGAAAGTAGACAAAATAATATGCACTTAAAAAAAATCCCTAAAAATGTGTCTGTATGAACCCGAATAAAGCCTTTCTATAATTTTTTAAAACTTGTTGCCATCACAGCTCCAAAATTCAATTAACTCTAGATTTTGCCTCAGATGTTTGATTTTGATGAAACAAAAGTTGATTTAGGGGTTTTTAGACCTTCTAAATGTGATGCTAACATCTAATTTGCACCAACAAGCTTCAATCTTGACCTCCAACAAAATTCTCTACAATGACTATGAAATGAAACTCCTTTAGCTTTGATACCATGTAAGAATCAACCTCATGCTCTGATACCATGTAAGCATTTTCCTAAGGAAATGGATTTAATGCCAAGATCTAGAAGCTCAAGAGATAGCACAAGAGAGATAGGCAAAATGGACAATTGACTAAGTCAATAATTGATGTAGGAGCATCCTGGGGAAGTGGGAAATCTTTCATTTTAGAGTTATTTGACCTTGGAGTTGGAGAGATTGGTTGAAGAAGAGGTGATGCTTGGTCGTTATTGGGTAGTTCTTGGATGCACTATTGGTAAAGGAGCTTGGTCACTGAAGGAGCTCAACATACACTATGTAGCTTGGCTTATACTACATTGCCCAACCTCTTCTGCGTTGCTTGACACATGTCTCTTGCTTGACATATACTGTTACTCGATGATGCTTGTGATTTTTGTTGATGCTCGACAGTGAGGCTTGTGGGATGGAGTTCTTGTGGATTGGATTGACTAACTTAGTGTATTTAATGCATGTGATTGTAATGTAGATTGATCATGGGGATGTATGGACTTATTTGGGCCTTGGATCTTTATCCTAGGTGCATTTAATGGGTGTTGTAAGTCAACTAAGGCATTTTGTATTAAATATATGTTGTAGGCCAACTTGTGGCTCTAATATGCATTTAATGTAAGCATTTATTTAATTTGTAATTTGCTAGGCCGAATTGTGGCCTAGCTGGGTATAAGTAAAGGGGTCTTGTGGAGTATTGATGGATAATTCATTCAACATCGAGTAGCTGAGAAGGAGTGAAGTGTAGCAGAGCTAGTAGCTGCGGGTTGGGAAACAAGGAGGTTGCTTGGTGGCTTGCGAGCACAAGTCTAGATCTTGTTGGAGGTTTCTACCATATTTTTGTTGTGCTACAAATATGGACTAGCTAAATATTGGGTTGGATCTTGAGGGATCTTGCAAAACTATTACTTGCTTTATATTTGGTTGTAACTGGGAAGGCCTTACAACTCGACATATTGAATGTAATTGATTGATTTATGAATAAAGAGTTATGTTTAGTATCATATATTGTGTTTTCTATTGTGTTTCTATTGTATGGTTAATTTTTGGGGGCTAGGACATCGGCTTTGGGGATTCTTCTAACTTGTATTGCAACAGGTGGTATTAGAGTGAAGGTTGATCTTATGGACTTGTGTCTTTGGGTTTTTGAAGATCTTGGAAGATGCCTCTGAGAAGATTGGGCCCTAGGGTGATTGAAGATCTTTGTGATGTTGTGGAAGTAAGGATCTCAGAGAAGGTTAAAATAGATTTCATATCTGAGAAGGAGTTGATGAAGAATGAGATCATGAAGGCTATAACTGGTGTACCTAGGAATGTGGGTACTAAAGATGGTTACGAGGAAGCTCCTGAAGATTTTGAAGTTACTAGATCTAGTGGTGAAGACACTATTGATCTAATATAGAGACCTATGGAAGATGGGATTGGTTAGTTCAATAGATCTGGATTTCAATTAAAGTTAAAGCATAAGATGGATGTTTCTAATTTCTTAGGTACTTTGAATCCTGAAAATCTAATTGATTGGATTGGTGAATTGGAAGATTACTTTGAGTCAGAGGATATTGGTGATTTTCTTAGGGTGGAGTTGGCAAAAACTAAGTTGAAAGGATATGTTGCTTTATGGTGGAAATAATTGCAAAGAGATAGAGAAGAAGAAGGTGAAATGAAGATCACTTGTTGGAGATTGATGGTGACTAAATTGAAGGCTAAGTTCATTCCTGATGATTATGCACTTGAGTTGTTTAAGAGATTGTAGAATCTGAAGTAGAAGGATATGACTATGAAGGATTATACTAAGAAATTCTACAAGTTGACTATTCAGTCTAGGCATAGAGAAATGTCTAAGGAGAAGATGGCTCAATACATTAATGATTTAAAATTCAATATTCAAGATGAGATTGGTACACTGAAGAATTGATTTGGTTGAGGATTCTTATTAGTATGCCCTAAAGGAAGAAGATAAGTTGAAGAGGAGAAATCAAGGTAATTCCTGTAGGAAGCAAAAGTAGAATCACTCAGCAAAGGATAAATTGAATGTAGATGATGAACCAAAACCTATTGAGCTGAGGAAGAGGATGAGTAAGGTTGCCTTTAAAGTTAATTGTTTTCATTGTGGTGAAGAAGGACATAGAGCTTATGAATGTTCCTAGAAGGCTGGTGATATAAGAGTTACTTTTGTAAATGAGGCTGAAGACCCAATCAATGAACTTGAGAAGGAAGGAGAGAACTTGTTAGCTCAATGAGTACTATTTGGTAAAAGGGTATTGGAAACTTGTCAAAGGAGAAATTTTTTCAGGACTCATTGTAAGTCTATTGGTAAAATTTGCAATGTGATTATGGATGGTAGTAGTATTGATAACCTTGTTGTTGAGGAGATGGTTTAGAAACTTTCTTTGAAGATATTAGACATCCATGTCCTTATAGCATTGGTTGCCTACAAGATAAACATACTTTGGAAGTGAGGGAACAATGTCTTGTTGATTTTCAAATTGGATAGTATAAGGATCAAGTGTTGTGTGACATTGTAGACATGAGTAGTTGTCACATATTACTTGGTAGACCTTGGTAGCATGATTGCAGAGCTATGCATGATTATGTCAAGAATGTATTTACAATTAAGAGAGATGGAAATAATTTTTTATTGATTCCTTTGCAAAATAAAGAACTTGGTAGGAGGAACCCGAGCTTTGGGAGCCAAGTTGAGCTGAAGGTTTTGTGAGGGTTAGAGATCAACATAGAAAATAGGCCTATGCTATACCAAGAAAGAATTTGCAAAAGTAAAGAAACCATGTGATTATTTCTAGAAAGGATTGGTAGAAAGGGAAGAGTGTGCAAGTTGATAACTTGGAAGATATGTATGTAAATAACTAGTTTAGGATTTATGTGTTGATTCCCACAAGATGTTCTTCCAGCCTCTAAGAACATATTTTTGCACTTGGGGTATTTGATGTAGGATAATCCTGGATGAGTGGGCAATCCTACATGTTGGAGTTGTTTGACCTTGGAGTTAGAGAGATTTGTTGAAGAAGAGGTAATGCTCAGTCGTTATTGGGTAGTTCCTGGATGTAGTATTGGCCGAGGAGCTCAATCAATGAAGGATCTTGGCATACACTATGTGGCTTAGCTTATACTACATTAGTTGGCCTCTTCTATGTTGCTTGGCATGTGTTTCTTTCTCAACATATACTATTTCTTGGTAATTGATAATTCATTCAGCATGGAGTAGCTAAGAAGGAGCGCAGAGTAGCAAACCTAGTAGGTGCGGCTTGCAAAACAAGGAGGTTTCTTGGTGGCTTGCAAGCATAAGTTTAGATCTTGTTGGACCTTTCTACTAGATTGTTGTTATTCTACAGATCTCTACTATCTAGGGTTTGGGTTGGATCTTGAGAGATCTTGTAGAACTATTACTTGCTTTGTATTTGGCTATAATTGGGAAGGCCTTACAACCTAACACATGGCATGTAGTCAGCTGATTTATGAATAAAGAGTTATGGTTGGTATCAAATATTGTATCTTGTGTTGTGTTTATATTTTTTGGTTAATCACTGGGGGCCAAGACATCTCCTTTGGGGATTCTTCTGCCTTGAACTGTATCAATAATGATCAAGAGTATAATGCCCATTCCTTTGTTCACGTGAATATATCATAAATGTACCTATATATAAAGCCAAGCAAGATGACTAGGAGTCATGTAAGAGATAAGAATAACAACTAAGCACATGTCCACCAAGAGTGGATTATCCTTCATTGTGTATGAACGTATGTGCAATAGTGAGAGGATAAGAGCACAAAGGTGTATCACACAAAGAGAGGTGTCCGACATCATGTGCTAAAATAAAGTGAAAACTCCTATGTGTTTACATGACAACTAATATGAAAATGCATCATCTTAAGTAAACTTAAGTAAAGTATAATTAGTAATATTTAATTACACCAACAATTAGCAAGTGATATTGGAAAATAACTTACGAGAATAGATAAGGAAGGAGAAATTGAGACTTGTGATGAAGACTATTTAATGAAAATATCCGTGATGAATTTTTCTTAGGCAAAAAAAAAGATCGTACAAGAAATCAGAAAAGAGCACAATAATATTGAGCAAAGAACTTGACAAATTCAACAAGATTTAACCTATGTGTCAGGTAAAATATGAAGCAAGGAAATAGACCTAAGTACATCACATAGCCTACACTTCAAGAAGATTGGGTCAAGGAAAAGGATACCTTCTAGCAAATCCCTAAGGTTATTAGATCTTAGTAGGTCAATGCAATCCAAGTGATAGAGGAGCACTGGTGCAAGCCAAGATCTAATGGTTAAGGAATATATTTAAGAATGTCCAAACCCTTGAGATGATAATAGGTATGAAAGTAAATCACCTCTAAATATAAGAACAAGGATTGAATAATAAACCTGAAATGTAAATTATTGAATTAAGAAGGGAAAATAAGGTACTTACCATAAAAGATGACCGATAATTGAATATAAATTTACATCCACTGCACTGCTCCAATCAATAGACAAATCAAGATCTAAGTCTGTAATAGAAGAATCTATAAAACCCATAAATATTTTAGTCTTATGGTAGGGTTGACCTAAGGCAACAATGTTAATCTAGTAGGGATGCAATGTGTCCCTTGCTTGACAGTCTCCTATCCCAAAACAGTTTTTGAACCTTCAAAGACATGCAAAAAGGGTATCCAAATCTTTTCCTTTTTCCATCTTTCAATATCTATTTATATCTTAAAATGGGATGTTTTGGGTGGCTATTTAGATGTTTTTCTTATTAAACCCCCAATTTTTGTGATTTCCACTTCCATGGATAGTCGTTAAATCAATAATGAAAGTGTGTGTGATACTCATGTATAAGCTTTATATGTGTAATGCCAATATCTAAATCTTTAGATGCATGGAATTTGATATGAATGATGATGAAGCAATAATGCATAGATTTGAGGATAACTAAGAAAGAATATCAAGCCCCCTGATGGAGCCCTCAAAATTTTATGTTAAGGAGCCTAATGAGAATTTTGAAATTTTAGGGACAAAAAGTCAACTCTTTGCAAAATAATCATATTTCACAATTGTTCAAATGTGCCTACGTGAATCATAATTTTGCAAGGAAGATTATGCAAGCTTGTGAAGTACTAAATTTTTGCAAAAAATATGGTAGGAAATAGGAGGAATTTGAATTGGTGAAAGTTGTGGGCAGAGGAAATATTGATCATAGTTTTAGAACATGTGAACTTAGAGGGATGTGAAATAGAGAAATGATTATAGGTTATAATGTCTTGGAAATTACAAATTGAGAATTAAATGATTGATCATATGGAACAATATTGGACCATGAATAAATGTTAAACATGTGTGGAATGTGTTTGAAGGAAATTTTGAGTTAAATGATCAATAAAAGCATTTGTTATATTACACGAACAAGTCCAAGTTGACATCACTATGAAATATTGAAGCACAAAGATCAAAGATTTTCCATCATTGGGTCACATTTTTAGTTGGAAATACATAAATGAGATTATCAATTCAAGAACATCTAGTTGGGGAAGTTCCAAAACTAGTTGTGCAACTTGAATACCCCTAGAGCGGGAGGAGTTGAATGACATTCACAGTATGTATGCAATTGCATGGGATTTGCAAATTAACTATGCAAGGTATACCAATGATTGAATTGAATTGGAGTTGGAAGAAGATAAGGCTGAGTTGCAGTAGATATTGGCAAAATTTCAAGATTAACAGGGAAATAATCAACACATAGATGACATAATTGAGACAATCTGAGGCCTTTGACTAGCTTAATCATGGAAATTGTAAGTTTTTTTTAGTTTGTTATTTTACATGCATGTGTTTGGTTTCAATTAGTTTTTAGTTAAGAATAGTTGTAATGGTTTGAAGCTTGTACGCATCCTTACATTTTCTGTAAGTAAGAAGGATACTAGGACCATGTGCAAAGGATACACAATATAAAAAAGACAAATATAATTGATAGAGTAGACATAAAAAATAGACAAGTTTTACAATTTTTGAATAGGTATTGCAACTAGACACTGCTTAATTGTACTTTTTTTTGAATCAATATAAAGACTCTATTTTCATTTCAATTTGGAAAGCTATTTGTTTGAATACTTGCATTCTTCGATTAACGTTCTTGTTGATATATTGAACTTAATATATACTCTTGATTATCAAAGTTTGCATGCAATGCATCCTTTGTCTAATGGGTCTTCTTTGGCTAAACTTAAATATAATTAGACTAGGATTTTTTTTTTAAATTTCTCCATTCAATAGTTGATGGTAGCAAGTATTTTCTCCAAAGAGTTTGATAATAGTAAATTGGTGTAAGTTTGACTATGTTTTTCCATAATTGCACAAGGGACTAGTCCTCATTGTTTGTCTGAATCGATATACTTTTGTAGCCTAGTAATTTTCTGCCTTATTCACCTAAACATCATCAAATTATCCCTACTCATACTTTCAATTTACCCTAAAATATTCCACAATATCCAATTTCAATTTTTATTTATCTTGAGTGCCACTTTCCATTTCAAGAATAATTACAAACTATTCCATAAGTTTTATTCTACATGCTATAAAAATTCTTGTATCATTGTTGAAGATCAAGGTATAGGTCCACCTACCTAGGTCCTACAAAGCCAGTGTAGGAGATTTTGGTGTTTGAGGATCATTCCCTTCAATTGGCCAAATTGAGTTAAAATATCCTTACATTGAGTTGGCAAGTTCATAAGATTTCCATCCGGTCATTTTGCACACCAACAAATTGGTGACTCTGTTAGAGATTCTTGTTTCACATATCAGAATCAAAATACATTGTCCAAAGTGCACTCTACTAGAGAGACAATCCATAAAACTCTACAAAATTACATTCCCCATGAAGAGGGTGGTGACTCTATGCTAAATGTTTTATTTTATGAGAGATCAATTTCTTTGTGGAGAGAAAGAAAAACATTAGAAATTTTTTTAAGTTTATATGGGGAGGATGGTCTATCCTTACAGGGGACAAATATTTGAAGTTAAGTCATACGAAGAGGAATCAGAGTAAAAAGAAGACACCTTTAGATATGTCATTCATTGGGCATAGAAGGTTTTTCTACCTTGAGAAAGAACCTTATACTAAAAATGATGATCAAATGAATTTAAAAACTCCAAAACAAGAGAGGAATCCATTCTACAATATGAGGTCACTTAAAGATGAAGACCAACTAGAAATATATCAAGTAGAAAATGAAATAAGAGAAGAAAAACATGATGAAATGATGAAGAAGCCCAAAATTTGGATGCAAATTTTTAGATATTATGCAATATCTCACCTACAAAGGTGGCTGAGGCCTTAAGGACAGTCCCAAAAAGATGTTGGAAATAATAGGAATTAAAAGAAATGTAATTGTTACTACAATAGGGTCAAAGGATAATAAGAATATGGAGCTTGGTAATTCATCAAATTACAATCCTCCTCATAGAAATAAAGAATCCATTTTCAATACCTCACATAAGAACCTTTTGTACGAATGGAAGAAAAGGGAAGAAATGAATGGTCACTAAAGACATTATTAAAATAGATTAAATAGATATCGCCACAATAGGAATCAAGATGGAGCAAATAGAACTGAGAAAAACCTAACAAATAATTCCAAGGATAATAAGTAGAATACAGGACACAATCATAGAGGGAAGAACCTTCATCAACTGAATATAGGTCAAGGAGTGAGAGCCCTAATAGTGGTTGAGAGGTGTACACAACTTGATTTTACATGAATCGCATGGATTCCTAACTCTATTATAAATTAATTAAGTAATTTCATTCCTATGTTCCCTTGAGATGAGACAGTCTATGAAAGCACATATGATCAATTCAAAGAATACAATCAAAGAATTGGAGGAGAATGATGAAGATGTATTCATGAAGTTATTTTTTTATTCCTTAATTGATGATGTTGTTGAATGGTATAGGAGGCTTCCTAATTAATCCATATATAGTTGGAAGGAATTTGTGGACTTATTTATTGAAGACCATAGTGACACATCCTTTGCCTCACATGAATTAACTAGCATCAAGAATAATTCAAATGAATAAGTTGTTGTATTCAATAAAAGATTCAGTGAGGTTTTAAATAGAATACCAAGAGACATCAGACTAGTGGAATCATTCTTAATTAACTTATATCTAAGTGTTTTATATAAAAAAAAAACTATGAAATAAGGTCTCACCAAGCACATTGCAGGAGGCATTCAAGGTAGCAAAAACTATTGAAAATTATAGAAAAATTCCTGGCAAACTTGGAAAAAGAGAAGATCCTAGGTTTTTCAATCCAAAAGCACCTAAATAAAGTAAATACGAGGACATAATTTACAAGGTATTGAGTATGTTAAGGAATTATATGTGAAACAAAACAAAAATGAAGTCTTCAAATCAAATAGAAATGATATATCTTAGTTCAAGCCATGCAATTTCAAGCTACAAGATATGCCATATGTAGTGTCCTAGATATGGTTTATGACATAGGAACATATATTCCTTTCTTAGGGGTTGAACGTTGCAACTAGTATCCAAATTAGGACCTAAGTCATCATTTAATCATCAAACCAAGGCTATTAAACTTGAAATGAGTCAGTATGATATATGCACCAAGTTCCTTTTTAGACATAGATTCTACTTATAAATGATGATTTTACTCCTACTACAAGTAAATACAACTTTTCTCCTAGTGGTTGAAGGAACAACAAACATCTTTCTATTTCTATCAGTTGTTGAAAAATAGTACAGAAAGCATAACTGGAACTCAATTGAGAATACTGATAACTAACCTTTGTTATTCGAAATGAAAGAAAACATCTCCCTAGGTAGGCCTCCCTAGGTAGTGTCCACGCTAACACAACTGATTTAGATGAAAAACTTCATAACTTTATTGACAATATATTCAATAGGTACATCAACATGTTCACAACTGAATTGCTCCTACAAAGTACATCAACCTATTGTCCTTGTTATTACTAAGAGCGAACAAGACCCTTTTATTTAAGAGTTCTAAAATAACTAACTAAATGCTTCCTTGAAATAGAGAAACCTTTATTACAAATTTATCCCCTTTTACAATGAAGAAAGATTTTAATGAGAAAGAGGAAAGGGTCAGAATAGTTAGAAGAATTAAGGAACCACTGCCCTAGATTGTTGGATCATAAAGAAGAAATATTGCTAGATATGTGGTGAACAATAAAAAAATTCTTAGAATAAAAAAATTCTTAGAATCCTTTAATGCATTTAAGTAAACATCGGATAAACAATCAACTACTTCCTTGTTTATTTATGAAGAGTCCCTCTTTTGACACATTCTTGCGATAGTCTTTAAGTAGTAGCTCCATCTTCTAAACTCTGGTACCTGCACATTCTAACTAGCAATCCTGCAATCTTGGGTTAATTCAACATAAAAAATTACATATGATTCATTATTTCATGCACATATTTATTTCATATGTTAGAGTTAAAGAAGTAATTCCCCATTATTAGAGTTGTTGGACTCATCATGACAATGACTACATGAAGTTCCTAGGCACATGATTTAAAAACACATTCTATACTATCATCAAAACAATAAGTATTCAAACATGGCATAACATAAAGACATATTCATATTAGAATATAATACCAATTATAAAACTCCACATATTGTCCATAATTAACACTTAAAGTCTGTGTAATAGCATTAAAAAGTTTTGAAAAGGTTCTTGGATGTATTTGAAAAATATATTGTCTACTAGCCTGAGTGTGCCAAAATTGGCGGTCATCATTCCTTTCAATTGAATCAACCGTTGGTCCCTCAATGGTTCTTCCTCCATGCAAATTTCCTTAAATCATAGTTTAGGTGTTGTTCATGCAAATCTGTCTCAAAGCTCCAAAAATAGCTCTTCATCTGCTCTAGTTTTCACCAGTGCTTATCCTTTACATCCCTCTCATACATGTTTTTATCACCCTGATCAAAAGAAATGGCCACATAAGGATAGGTGGTTGCATTATCAATGGGAGCCAATTTTCCCTCTTTTCTAAACCATTTTGTGTGTGAGAAGACTAGGAGGGTATATCTCACTTCTTTGTTGTCGAATTGTCATGTCTCCACACCTATTATGGAAATATTGTAAAGCAACTTGCAAGTCAACATTCACAATTATCTAATACTGATATAAAAAAAAAACCTTTATAAGAGGTTCAATGTGAGGCATAGCCCTCTAATCAGCCCATAATTTCGTCTAGTTAAAATATATTTCGCGACCAATTCTAGATTCCTTCCTAGCTAAAAGGGGTTTGGTGGCTTCCTCATGTTTATAAGTATGAAATTGTTCCCCTCAAGTTATCTCATCCTAAATCCAATAAATTAAGGCATTGATATGAATATCACTAACAAAATATAAAGAGTTTCAATTGGTATCATGTGGAACAAAAAGTTCATGTAAATAAAATTCTTTGACAAAATGTTTAAAGTGTTTAGGGGAGTCCCTGTATGGTTCATAGAAATCATAAGGAGTTTTCAATGAAGGATCATTCCTTTACCATAGTCTTATCATCTTAAAATTTAAATATAACTCTTGAAGATAAAGTGCATAAATAGGGGAAGGTGGCCTACATTCAAGAATCTATAGAATCAACTAAATTACTTGATTAAAAATTTCTTTGAGATTGGTAATCTCCACATCTTTATTCTTAATCTCCTTCTTCAGTGTAGGAATTTTTGTTTCATACATTGTCTTTTGATCAAGCATTTCTTTATAACATTCTATACTTGGAGAAAAGGTAGTGAGATGAAGAGGAGGCCTAGTAGTATTTTCTCTTATCTCTTCTTCCTCATCCAACTTATTCTTTCCACACCCTTGACTATCCTCTTGTTGTCCTTTTTATTCAGCCATTTTAGGGTATGTTCTTTGTAATGCCCATCCATAGTTTGCTTTATATTATATATATGTTGAACTCTTTTAGGCTTATTTCATACATGTGATAGTTTTAAAGATATATGGTATGATGTTATTTCATTACTTGAAAATATCATTTATGATTATATAGTTGATTATATTTCACGTGTTGTATAATGATTATGATTACTTACGTGTCAATGTTGCTTTAATGATTCTTAGTTAGTAAATATGATTACTTTCATAACGATGTCAAATGATATGTCTTTAATGATGATTGTTTTACATTCATAGTAATGCATTGTTATATCTGAGCATTTGATGAGTTGACTCATGATTCATTATGATACTTACCCCATACTTGCATGTGTATGTTGTGCGTGTCTATTTTACTTTTCTATTTGACATGTCTGATGTGGCTAAGGGAGGGAGTCATAGTCACATGATAGTCAGGACCTACACAATGTACCACTCCCTGCCATTGTCTATCTAGCTCAGTTATATATATATGCATATGTACATGCTTGTCTTTTATGCAAGTTGCAGAAATCAAGCATCAACTTCCCTAAATTGTCAGGATGAGTGTGTCCTATCACAATAACTCAATGGTAAGAATGAGAAGATAATGACTAGGTTCAATCCCAACCATAGCCTAAACACTTGTCCTACAAGGAGGACTCATATTTGACTCTCTACCCCTTTTCAAACCTGCAAGTTTGTCTTTGTGTGTGTTGTTTGAGTTTGAGTTTTGAATAGTTTTGCTTATGTGGATTTGACTATGTTATTTATTTGATAAAAGGTTCAATTATGATATTTAGATCAATCACATAATATTGGAATTATTAAATATTATTTAAATAGAAGAATTATTATATCAGGATATTCAATTAATTAGCAAATTAAATTAATTAAATAATTATTTTTTATTTTATTTTAAAAGACTTGATTTAAAATGTCTAAATGTGAAAGTTGGAAAAAAAGGATAAATTAAAATATAAATGACTAAATATTAATTTATCATGAATATTTAATCAGTGATAATAAAATTAGAGTTGCACATAATTAGTGAGCTTTACTTATTATTCATGATTAAACTAATTATATGCAATTTAATTACACATTAATTAATAAAATTTAAAATAAGATTTTTGAGTGAGCAATAAGTTATTTAATTTAAAAGAAAGGGTATTTATTTATTTTATTATAAAAATACAAATCTATTTTGTTAAAAGAAAGTAATAAATAAAGCATATTTATTTATTTAATATTAAATGAAGGGGAAAAAAAAGTAAAAATTATAGTTTTTTTCTTAAAAAACAAATAAAGTGATTTTATTTATTTTTTAAAATATAATATAACAAAGAAAAACTATTATTTTATTTTAGTTGAGTTACCTTCTTTTGTAAGTTTATTTATTTTAGAAACTTTAGTTTTATTAGTTTTACGTTTTTATTTTTCTTTATTAAGAGGTCATTATTTTGAGAGAGAAGATTTTTGTAGAACAATAAGATAATTTAGAATGAAGATTTTAGAAGACAGTTATAGGTTATGCATTCAAATTTTGAAGTAAAAGATTTTTTTAAAGCTTGGGAATAAGTCTACAATTGGGTTTTCTTCTTTTGCTTCTTCTTCTTAACAAATCAACTTGGTGTTTGAAGGTAGGGGTTTTAAAATCTCTTTGAATTTTTTTTGGAAAGCTTGTCTTCTTTGTGTTTTCCTGGTTATGAATAATTTTGTTTGCAGTTACTTGTGTGTCAGTTTGAGGGTTTGAAACATGTGATTTTTGCTATAACTTTTATTTAATATATTTTATAAAAAATGTAAAGATACTTTTAGACACCCATTTGGATTTTATTAACATGAATAAAAATCATATATGATTGTTTTGTACAGACATGGTCAAATATTGGCTGTCATGCTAAAATTAGGCCTATTTGAGCTTGATTTTTCAATTAGAAACACATGAACAATCACTTATAACTTTTGCAAAATATATAGTTAGGAAAAATATCTTATTTGTGATTGTAAAAGTCTATTATGAATAGTATTCTTAAATTTCATGAAGATCCAACATTTCAAAATAAAAGTTATGCTCTTTCTTCTAAACTGGTAACCTTCAAATTTGAATAGTGCTATTAGGAAGATTCATATTTTACACCATTCAAATGGACTTTTTTTTAAGATTAGTAATAATAATAAATGTTGGAAATTAAATTATTTTTCCACCAATATAGGTTGCAGATCTGTATCATTCTATATGAGATTATAACATTTAAATTATCAGTTGATTTACAGAAAGAGATGCATAAAAACTCAATGTTTTGAACTTTAAAAAATATTTTATCTTTATTTTAAATATTATTGATTTAACATATAATTATTAATTCTAAACTTATTAGATAATTAACATACTAAATTTATTCACACTTTTATAACCTCTATATAATCAAACAAAACTTTTGCAAACAATATAATCCAAATCATTCGATGGAACATTGTATTATTTGGTGTGTGTTTATTTGAGGTTTTGTGGTATTTTTTTGTGATGGATTTAAAAAAATTTAATGTGATGTTTTATTTTGTGATGGCTTTTTATGTGAACTATTTAGTTGGCCAAACTAGGATGTGCACCAAAGGCGTCTTTTAAGATTTCTTTTATGATGGTTATTTGAGTAAATGTCAGGATGTACTATATGATTCAAAATTGAGGCTTATGTTTATGAGATTTATTTGGTGAACATATATGATGACTTGGGTTTTGAGAACCAAATTATTTTTGGGTTTACTATTAAGGACCTAATTTCTATCTTTATGGATGTTGTGGTATACAACACAATTGTGGTTTATGTGCTTAGGGGAGGTTGTTTAGGTACATGTCTTTGGGAGTGGCTTGCAATAGGGGTTTGAGACCCAAAGTGGTCAGTACTAGGGTAACCTATTGTAAGTTGTGTAATAAGTGATAACATAGTAATTTAAATATCTTGCCTAGCCCTTTTCCTTGAGATACATTATAAAGATAAGTTAGAGATGTGTCTCGCCCATGCCTTGAGTGGTTGTACAGGCTAAGGATGGAAATGGGATGATACCTACTGAGAGATGATACCTACTAAGAGGTATGACTGGCTTTCCTCATCTTCATGAGAGGGTATTCTGGTTCTGCATGTGTTACATTGAGGGTTCAGGGTCTAGAGTGAACAGTCTAGGGTAACTCAATGCTTGAGGGTCTGGGGTATAATGAAAGACTAGTCCAAGGTAACTCAAGTAGTTTAAGCATGTGATGACACTCCCTAGTATGTAGCCTAGGTCTCCTCCATGTATTTTGTATTTTCCTCTAGTGGTGTAGTTATTGATGTTTACTTTCATTGATGGTGATTGGTGATTCATGGTGATTGTCTTTTGACTTAAGATGGATATCTTTTGTAGAATTTATCTCATGATTTTGGTACTTGATATATACTTGGTATATGTATGTTGACTTGGTATGTGGTGTTGGTTTTGGATGAGTTTTCTTTTATCTTTGGTTATCTTTCTTCTTGAGTAGTTTGTGTTATCCTTGAGGTAGAATTGGCTATCAGGATACCTTTCTTAAGATTGTTTTATGGTTTGATTATGTTCATTATCTTCCTTGTACGATGGGAGTGGGATCCTGATTAGGTAACGACATGGTCAAGAGGTAGTATCTTCTTACCATTTGGGTCCCCCTCAGATTGAAAGATGTTGGATGCTCATGGATGCAATTGTACCTTTATCATTCTTATTCTTATCATAGAGACTTGTATTCAATTGATGTATGTATGATATCATGTATCTTGTATTCTGATGTGCTTGTATCTATTCTTGCATACCTTGTAACATGTGTAATGAATGTTATTCATTAGATGTGTTTCTTTATATTAGTTGTATTCATACATTTTCTTATGAGATTATGATGTTATATTTTTATTATTTGGACATTATACTTAAGACTTAAAAAATTAATAAAAAAATATTAAATGTGACTCAACATGAAGGAACCCTTCATGAATGAAATCTAAATTATAATTGCATGTGTAACTATTATTTTTGTGTATATTTCTTCCAATGTTGTATAAAATTTAGAAAAAAAAAAGTTCAGTAAACTTTGTAACATATTAGATTTATTTCTTTTGGGTTCCTAAGCAGGGTGTTACATTTTTTCTTGATCAATGTCAGCTCTCTTGTTGATGCATTTTTAAGCAGCACATGATTTTCCTTATCGTCCACCTTGATGGGATTATTGTTAGGATTAATCTTAGACAGAAATAACAATTACATGCAAATATAACCAATATCAAAAAATAATAGATCACACAGAAGAGAACACAAGGTACCAGGATTTAACGTGGTTCACCCAATCTCTAGGCTATGTCCACCAACAATAAGTCCACTATTATTATTATCTAGTGATTACAATATGCAATCCCTTACAAGTCAATATCGCTGCAAGAAGCTAAAATATCACCATTACATTATGAAATCCCTAACCCTAACCCTTTTTATACAAGTTGTTTACCACTTATAAAATTAGAGCTAGAATAAGTCATCTAATAGGAAACTAGTAGCCAATGCCTTTTACAATATAAGGTCATTTTTGGCTTTGGGGGCACTACCCCCCAAAACCCTCATGGGCATTGACCCTCAACCCCACCCTATACTATGACAAGGAACACTCTTGTGGCACTTCCCCTTGACCCCATCTTGGGGGCGTTGCCCTCAAAGCCTTGTAGAAATAAAATAGGGAGAAAACCACATTGAATAAACCTCTGAGTTTGATTAGGCTCCACATCACAACAATCTCTCACTTCGAGACTAATTAGACACCACAACAACTATCTCCCACTTGGAGACTAATCAGACTCCACAACATCTACCTCCCACTTGGAGACTGATCATAGCACTGCTAAACCTATAGCTACCACTGGAATATATCAAATTACACTAGACTCTGTTGTTCTTTTATTCTATTCAATCTAGAAGACCAACCAAAGCTAAAGAGGAGTTCAAATTATCTTTTGTTGCTAGCTTGGTAAACATATCTATTGGATTATCATCTGTATGTATATTCTCTAGCTTTAATTGTCCATCATTCAAAACTGACTAAATGAAATGGTACTATAATTGTATGTTTTTTTTCTATGAATGCAAAGCTGAATTCTTTGCAAGATGAATGACACTCTCCCTATTTGTAAACAAATAATTATCCTTCTGAGGATGTCCCAATTCTTCTAGGAAGAACTGAAGCCATACCATCTCCTTGGTTGTCTTTGTTGCAACAATATACTCTGCCTCTATAGTGGATAAAGCATTAACCTTCTACAATTGAGAAACCCAACTCACTGCTGTCCCACCGACAATAAATACATAACCTATAGTACTCTGCCTAATATCAATATCCCCTACCAAATATGAGTCAATATATCCCTATAAATAAGTAGTAGAGCCCCCAAAATGTAGATACTTACTAGATGTTCCTCTTAAATATCTAAGAATCCATTTAACTGCCTTCCAATGCTCAAGCCTTGGATGACTCATAAACTTGCTAACAACTCCCACTGCATGTGCAATATATGACCTAGTGCATATCATAACATACATCAAGCTTCCTATAACTGAAGCATAAGGTACCTTGGACATCTTAGTCTTCTCTTCTTGTGTTTTTGGACACATCTCCTTAGTCAACTTCAAATGACCAGGTAAAGGTGTGCTGACAACTTTAGTATTCTCCATACAGAAATGTTGCAAAACCTTTGCAATATAATCAAACTGAGATAATGTCAATTTCTTTTTCTTCCTATTTCTGCAAATATTCATACCAAGTATTTGTTTTGTTTCCCCCAAATCCTTCATAGCAAATGAATGTGCTAATTGTTTCCTTAACCCCTTAATGTGATCCATGTTAGACCTAGTTACAAGCATATCATCAACATATAAACATAAAATAATGTAGCTATCATCACCCAACCTCTTAAAATAAACACAATGATCTAAGTGACACCTGCTATATCCATGCTCATGCATAAACTTGTCAAATTTCAGATACCATTATCGACGTGCTTGCTTCAAGCCATATAATTTTTTTTATCAATCCAAACATTAAGTTCTCCTTACCTTTTACCTCAAATCCCTATGGTTGTTTCATATATATCTCTTCATCCAAATCACCATGAAAAAAAGGTGTTTTAACATCAAGCTCCAAATGCAAATCTTTAGTAGCCATAATACTTAAAACAATGCGAATAGAAGTCATTTTAACAATAGAAGAAAATTTCTCATCAAAATTAATGTCCTTTTTCTATGAAAAACCTTTTACCACTAACCTAGCTTTAAATAAGTTCTGATCTCCATCCTCTTCTTTTAACCTAATTTCTTCTTTCATTGTAGACTCCCACTGAATATTTGTATCTACTTGCACAACTTCATCATAATATTCAGGTTCACCAGCATCAGTAAGTAAAATAGAGTACAAAGAAGAATAAAATCTTTCTGGAGGTCTACTTAGCCTTGTTGATCATCTAACATTTATTGGGGTGTGTGGTATTTGTTGTTGGAGATCATGAACAATTGTTGAAACATCATCTTTTGGAGTATCATCCAACACTACATAACCATCTTCTTTCTTCTCATGTTGCTACAACATATCTTTGTACAACACTTTCTCATTGAATATGACTTCCCTACTTATTACAATTTTACAAATTTCAAAATCTTAAAGCCTATAGCCAAATTCATCAATGCCATATCCAACAAATACACATTTCTTTGACTTATCTTCCAACTTGGTTCTATTTTTAGAATCTATATGAGCAAATGCTTCACAACCAAAGGTTTTGAGAAAAGAATAACTCACCTTCTTACTAGTCCATGCTTCCTTTGGAATACCACAACCCAAAGGAGTAGAGGGACCTTTATTAATAAAATATACAATAGTATTGACAACTTCTCTTCACATGTTTAACGGAAACCTTGTATGAAACCTCATGCTACTTGCACGCTCTATTATAATCATGTTTATGCGTTCAACCACTCCATTTTTCTGTGGAGTCCTTGGAACAATTTTCTATCTATGAATACCATTAGTGGAGCAATAATATTCAAATTCATGACTGGAATACTTACCACTATTATCAGATCTAAGACATTTTAATTTCTTACCAGTCTCATTTCAACCAAGCATTTATATTTCTTAAAAGTTTGAAATACATCAAATTTTTGTTTAAGGAAATAAACTCATACTTTTCTAGTTGCATCATCAATAAATATAAGATAATAATGAGAGATGCCAAGGGAAGATACCTGAGCTGGTCCCCATAAATCTATATGTACAAACTCTAATCTCTCACTTTTCTTTTCCCTCCCAGTCTTCACAAAACTCGCTCTCTTTTATTTTCCATACATACAACTTTCACAAAAATTCATATTAACACATTTTAGACTTGGTAAAACTTGCTTTAAATGAAGTACTTTCATACATTTCTCGCTCATGTGCCCAAGTCTGTGGTGCCATAGTGTTGTATCAGAATCTACAGCAATAGTTTGTTCTTCATGCTCAACTACAACAATTGTTCCTAAACATTTATTTTTCTCTGAAACAATCAAAGTAGGAGGAATGATATGACCTGTACAAAGATATAAAGTGCCTACTTTCACACCTTTTTCTACTATAAAGTGTAAGGAAACTTGCAACAAAGAATATAGTCATTTCCACATAACCCATAATAGATCTGAGATAAATATGCAGTTAAAATCTACATGCAAGAGAATAGACAACATACCCACAAAAATGTGACTCAAGATATACCCTGCAAAACCCTCATTGAGGGAAAAAACTAGCCTCCAAAAGCATCCATCACCATGTATTATTAAAAAAAAAACACCATTGCAATAAAATCATGGAAGCCTTCAAAGCCATAGTCACAAACAAGCAATCCATGTGAACAAGCATGAATTCACACATCTCATGCCATGCTTCTAGCCCATTGACCCCACATTTCATATTGGAAATTTAATTCATTTCCTTAATATTAAATAATTACATAAACTATTATCACATTGCTATAATACAACTCATCAAATATATCTCATGGGAATCTTTACATGTTGCATGTGCATCTAAGTACAACATTACATAATAAAATACAATATAACAATATTATGCAATGTGTGCAACACCCATTATCTCAAAAATCTCCCACTTGTTATATGCATTGCATAGGGTCAATCTGTAGCCACATAAATGAACAAGGGAATAATCCCTCCTAGCACGTCTACCATCTTGGTACCTATAAAAAAATCAAAGTATCCAACATCTCAAACATGAATGATCTCACCTCCTATTATGCCACTTCCATCGAACATACATAGAAGCCATTCGGAGAGAGAGAGCCACCCAACCTATCACATTAGAAGATCATAAAATCCTGTACCAACTGAAATGTCAAGCACAAAAACTTGATCCAAAGGTAATTACATGTATCTGTAGTTGTCAAAATATTAATAGCTAAAATAGCACCCACAACAAGTGCCAAACCCATCCAACTATCCATACCTCTAAAGGTATACCGAGTGAATCTGACATCATCAACATATCCAATCTATAATCTGCAATCACAAGCCTCAAGAGCAATACCTAACACATATGTACCAAGAAGCTCCCACTACAAAAAATAATGTCAAATCTATAACCAATCCACTCACAACATCTCAAAGAAGTGAATCCATGTAGTCTCAAGGACATCCACAACACCTAAACCAATAACCTGCAAGAACAATTCTCATAACAAGTCTCCAATGCTCTCCCAAGTTCTCCACAACCAACAAAGGAAAGAGATAAAGGAATAACCATGTCATCTCTCACATGACATACATGAGCACACACTAATGATCACAATCTCTAATCAATCTTAAATCCAATGTAAGCAAAATTGAACATCGAGGAAGATAACAAAGACCAAAGAGAAACCATGCAAATTATAACTTGTATCACATCCTTCTACACACACCTCTAGATGTAAACTATAAAAGTATGATCCCCTCCATAAAACCCCAGTAAGAAGCCTCAAAAACACCCAAACCAAACCATATAACTAATCATGGATAGAAGACTCTCATAAGAAGATCAAACTCATAAACCATTCCTAATCTAAGGAATATGCCCAATATAAAACCATCTTCCAAACTCAACCAACATAACAACATATGAAAATGGAGATAACCAATGCTAAACCATCTCTCAAATGAACCCTCCAAAACTAACTCATGGACCTTAGCTCAAGATCCATACCATGAAAGACAAGCATAAACATGATGCACCTGAGAGAAACAATGGGCTATACCTCTCAAGTAGTAAACCCCCGAGTAGACCAAGAGTGGGGAAAGAGAATGCTCATCAAGATATCAAAGTCTCCAACCAAGACTCATCTAAGAACAATCTCCTTTTGAGTCATATTAGGTGAATGCCCCTTGGACTTCCTATTGAAATGAAGCAATTGTCCTAACAAATACTTCTCTAATCTAAGAGAAATCAACGTCACCACCATTTCTAAGTATCCATGAGCACCTGCAACCAATCAATCCATGCCAACTCCAAATGTAACATAGAAATATCATGAAGTATCCAACAAACAATCAATGTACTCAATACCAAGAAACTAAACCAAGATCAATATCAAAGTTCCAACCATGGCCTAAGGAACATAAACATGACAACATGATCTAACCATCTCAACCAAAGAGATAACATGCACCATATGAACAAACTATAACATGTGAAAACTCTAAAAGCGTATCAAGAGTATACCATGACATAAAAATGAAACTATCCTAACACCAAGGATAACATGTCAAATGAAAGCATAAACCACACCTTTACCAAGAACCCCATTAGTCTTCAAGATGCAACCATCTCCACACAACCATGAAGAAAACCATCTCCACATACCATGAAGAACCATTTTCACACACCATGAAGATAACCAAGAACCCCATGAGTCTTTAAGATCTAACCATCTTTACACACGATGAAGATAACCAAGTGCACCATGCAAATGTTAAAAATGCTTCTGCAACAACAAGATCTAAGAGAAATCTCTAACATCTGCAAACACTCAATAAATATATCAATGCCAAAAAAATCACACTCAACTGTGGTACCAAGTCACCTATGACATCATAAAATCTATCTCCTACGTGAAGATCCTTTAGGTCTATACACACAACCAAAGTGTCTATACCGAGTGAAACCAAGATCTCCAAACCAAGAAGATACAAACCAAACTAGGAACTAATCTTGTACTGTCACCTCATCACTATCACAAGCTTCCACTAATTCCTATATCCAAGTTATCCATGATATCATGATGAAAAAACCATCCTCTAACCATGAGAATCAACCAAGGTATCAAACTATTAAAGAACTCAAAGTGCGCATCATGAGCTCCTCAAAAGAAACAAAATAACCATGATCTTCAACCAAGAAGATATACCACCATAACCAAATCAAGAATCCAAACCAATGAACATCAAGGATGTACCTATATATCTAATCATGTCATGCCAAAATCCATGACACCATGACCACATCCATGAACCAAGCATATGAATCTCAATATGTCCAACTTGTTAGCATAAATAGTCAACCACAATCCTCCACCATGACTATACTTGGAAACAACATCCCATCCCTTCTACATGAAGAAAAAATTAGAAAATCATGTGACTTAGGACATAGACAATCCAAATACAAGCCACCAATTTGAATATGTACCAATAATGAAAGATCAATGGGCAAAGACAACCCATATTAAGCTATAAATGCAAACAGTAACTATAGACCGCTTACAACACTGCACAACTTGTAGACTCAACAAGTCATCATACATATCCAAACCAAACACTGATAATCATATCATCATGAAACCAATTTGAAATATAAACTGAGTATACAATGACATCAAATCTTAAATCTCCAAACATACAATGCCATAAACTCACAATGCTACTATAGTAATACATACCATAAATTGTTCAAATTAATATATCACCAAATAAACCATGCCAAACCTACACCAAATTTGAACCAATGTGTAAAGCTCTCTAAGAGCTTTTCGTTGACTACTCAAAATCTAAAATCTGACCCTGTATGCCCAAGTTATGCCCTATTTGCACTCAAAATAAACAACATCTAACTTTTGGCCTCTTAAATTTTTTTAAAAATGTTAAAATCATAGAACCAAACCTACACCAAGTTGTAGTGCTTTGAATTACGTTTTCAATGCCTGTAAGAAGTCTGAAATCCGATATCTTGAGAGAAAGTTATGGCTATTTTACAAAGACAATCTTTTTACCATTTTTACTATGATTTTTTTTGTGACAAAAATTTTGACGAGATTAAATTTGATGGCCATCATTGGTTGAATCTTAAAAAATTCTTTCATTTCCTCTCAACATGGCCAAACTAGGGCATATTATATATCAAAATTTATGGAAACATCAACCCGGATCCAATGTTGAGGTTTGCTTTTACCAAGAGGTCATTTTTGCAAGCTCCCCCTAAAACCCTCATTTAAATGAAACATCTAAAAAATCCTTTTGTCCAACAATTTAACATGCCCAAAACCTACCAATATCACATCATAATAGCAAACCCAAAACCCTCAGATCTGCAATAAACAACTCATATATCTTACCCTTTCTTCTATCCTCTCATGCATTCCCATGGATTCAATCTAGGGTTACAATAATAAAATCATAGCTCTGATACCACTTGTAACGAAACTTGCAACAAAGAATATAACCATTTCCACATAACCCATAATAAATTTGAAATAAATATGCAATTAAAATCCACATACAAGAGAATGGACAACATACCCATAAAAAATGTGACACAAGATATACCCTAGGAAACCCTCATAGAGGGAAAACCCCAGCCTTCAAAAACATCCATCACCATGTATTATTCAGAAAAAAAACCATTGCAATACAACTATGGAAGCTTTCAAAACCATAGCCACAACCAAGCAATCCATGTGAACAAGCATGAATCCACACATCCCATGCCATGCTTCCAACCTTCACAAATGCTCCCTTGGCTAACTTGTCAAGCCTTGTCCCACTTGACTCTTTCCCTTTTTACCTTCTATCTTTCTCATACAACAACTACCATTATGACTACTTATGTAGTATCAAGTCCCACAAAACCACCAAGTGGTATTACATAAACTATGTGCTAAAACCATGTGCTACCTAACACATTGACCCCACATTTAATATTGAAAATTTAATTTTTTTTCTGAATATTAAATAATTACATGAAATATTATCACAATGTTATAATACAACTCATCAAGTATATTCTATAGAAATCTTTACATGTTGCACGCCCATCTAAGTGCAACATACATAATAAAATACAATACAATAATATTATGCAATGTGTGCAACATCCATTATCTCAACACAAGAGAACCTTTTGAAGCCTTCCAATTTTTATCATTAAAAGTAACTACACAACCCTCATCATCGAGTTGCCCTATTGAAATTAAATTCCTACTTAGCCTTGGAACATGTCTTACCTCAAATTGTGTGTTGAGTTATATTCCGCTGTGCAAGATATTTTGTATGGTGCTGACCAAGTGTATGCAGGAGCTGAGCTAAGGGAGTAAGGAGACAGGCGTAGTCTGGGATCGTCCCATCTGGGGGAGATTTCTAGTGCCGCACGAGGTAAATACCTAGCCCCGTGACAGTTGGTATCAGAACCAAGCGGCTTGACACTCCCAGCTTGACAGTCAGTACTGAGTAGATGTCTGTAGTAGCCAATGATTCCAATTCTGCAACTTAATCTTAACTTTTCCCTTTCCAACATTCTGATAGGGTTCATTATCCCCCAAATAAATAATCCCAAAATCCCTTGGACATAATTAATAAAATAACCTCTATGAGGCATAACATGAAATGAAGCACTAGATTCTAAAACCCACAAATCATCAATACTTTCTAGAAAAAGAAGAAAAGCATCATCTTCGAATTTGTTACTTACCACATTTGCCTCCTTGTTCCCTTTTGGTTTACATCCTTCATTGTTCTTTCAAGTCCAACATTTTTTTTTCTTATGCCCTAGTTTTCCATAGTACCATAAATCTGTTGGACCTTTGGATTGAGACCTCTTCCCGTTTGACTTTCCTCTTGATTTCCCACGATTTCTAGAATTATTTTCTCCCTCAGTCATTCTGCCTCTGCTTTGTGCATTCAAAGCACTTCCTGATGTATATCTACCTAAAGTTTTTCTATGATTTTCCTCACTCAAAATAACACCAATCACATCATCAGATATTAGGGTATTAGATCTAAAAACAAAATTACTCACAACCATTACCAAGCCATTTCAACTTTTAGGCAAAGAACACAAAATCAAGAGAGCCCTAATTTCTTCATCAAAATTAATACCCATAGAAAAGAACTAACTAGTAACCATATTAAACTCATTTAAATGATCTACAATAGATCTACCTTCTATCATCTTCATATTAAATAAATGCTTCATGAGAAATACCTTGTTTGAAGTGGAGGGCTTTTCATACAATTTTGCTAGGGTTTGCATCAATTCTCCTGTCGTCTTCACTTTTGTAATGTTAAATATCATTGATGTTGCCAAGCATAATTGAATGCTTCCAAGTGCCTTTCTGTCTAAAATCACCCAGTCCTCATCTATCATAATTCCCTATTTCTATGATTTTCCTTCCAATGACTTTCATAAGTCCTGATAAAGATACTCCTCCATTTGCATTTTCCATAACTGAAAGTTTTGCCCACTAAACCTCTCCACCTTTAGCTTACTCTCGTCTGCCATTGTTTCCACTCAACCATGAGACCTTCTTGTAGAGAATCATTAAAAAAAAATGATGATAGTTTGGGTAAAAAAAAGAAAATAATGACAGTCTGATCTAAAAAAATATGACAACCGTCTGGCTCTAATACCACTTGTTAGGATTAACCTCAGTTAGAAATAATAGTTACATGCAAATATAACCAAATTAGAAAATAATAGATTGCATAGAAGAGAACACAAGACACCAAGATTTAATATGGTTCACCAAATCCCTGGCTTGCGTCCACCAACAACAAGTCTAATATTATTATTAACCAATGATTACAATCCACAATCCCTTATAGCTCAATACCAATGCAAGAAGCTACAATATCACCATTACATTATGAAATCCCTAACCCTAATCCTTTTTATACAAGTTTTTTACCACTTACAAAATTAGGGCTAGAATAAGTTGTCCAATAGGAAAATAGTAGTTGACGTCTTTTACAATATAAGGTCATTTTTGGCTTCAGAGGTGCTGCCCCAGGACCCCGCAAGGGCATTTCCCACAAATCCTCATAGAAATAATATGGGGAGAAAACCTCATCGAATAAAACTTTGAGTCTAATTAGGCTCAACATCACGAAAACTATTTTATAGCATATGTTTTGATAAGTTTCATAGTATTTTTTATAGTTTTCTATGTTCATACTTGAAGAATTTTAAGTTGTGATGACTGTATAAACATGTGGATTTGTGAAATTCTATGATTTTCACATACTTTATGGTTTATGGACATGGTATTATAAGTAATAAATTTTGGATTATTAATTGAATTAGACATGTGCATGCTGAATGAATATAATATTCTTTTCCAATAGCATAATGGGATATGTTCCTATAGCCGTATGTTGTGAGAAAATATTAGTTAGTTAGTGCATTAAATTTTTTTCTATGGCTTAATGTTTTGAATGTATGTTTCAAAATTGGACATTTTGCCAACCCTTTATAGGAAAGAGTCAACTGTACCTGGAAACTGACATCAAGCACTTGGTGACACATCCCTATAGTAATTACAATAAATAGTTAAAAAGGAACAAGTCAACTTAACTGTCAACACCCCTGCTTAAATCTAGGAGTACGACAAGATATATTCTAGGAAGACTTGCTTCGTGATTAATGGTTCCCTACATTTATTGTAACTCATTGAAAGATTTGGTTAAACCACATGGTGAAGAATCTTATATCTAGGAGACTTTGTTTTCAATCAAATAGGTTAAATAAGAAGTTGCTCTAATTTTCCAGAGTTAGTAAAAAATCCTTTTGTAATGAAACAAAAAATAGTCAAGTTTATGATATTATAATTATCAATTGTATTTTGTTGAGTTGAATATGAATAACATGATTCTCTTTCCATCCATTATTTGAGTTCTGAATAGTTTTTCCATTTGCTCATCTAAGGAGGGCCACTTGGTGAGTGAATTCTCTCTTTTGGTAGAAATTAGTTTTTGACTTTGTTTATAATCAAGTTAGGATTATGTTGTTCCTACAACTATGAGTAAAAAAACTAGTGGTTGTTCCTGCATCATAATTAGTAGAGTAGATTCATTTATGTATTGTGGTGCTTTCAATAGAATACTTACTTTCATTTCAAGTTCAAAATGGTATCTTAAACATTTCATTCCTATAGCTTCGTGATGACACTTAAAAAGGAGTTTAAACCATATACTTTGTAGGCATCATTTTAAGTTCACATCCCTGGTTGATATAGTAAATGAGTCCACTAGGTCACTGCATGTAGCTTGAGGATTCCCAAATCCACAAGTTATAAAGATAAGTTTCCAAGCTGATATATTGGTGAATCACCCCTTCTAGTTAATCCTCCCCCCTATTAATATATCTTCATCTAGAGTGGTCGTTGCTTCCACATGTTCTATAATTGATTCTTGTGGCTAAGATATAGGAACTTCCTTATGAATTTCTTCTACACACGAGTGTATTGGTGCAATGATGACTTCTTCAGGAAGTTTCTCATCCTACATAACTTGATTAAGACCAAACTAAACATCTACCTCTTCATTTTCTTGCATTACTCTTTGAGATTCACTTTGTATATGTTTTACAACCTCCACTAAATTACCCAATCCTATACCAAGATTAAATTTAACCTCCATGGCCTGCTCCACTTCTTCGAGTATAAAGTGTTTAGATTATGGTCGAGGAGAGGTGAGATTAGCAGGTTGTGTAGAAGGTGAGTTATGTGACAGGGAACTGGAATGCAAGTCTACAAATTCTTGCACAAGTTTTGACTGACGATGTCACCTACTTCTTCTTTATGGAGTAGACACTAATTTTGGTTTCTTAGATGGAGTGACTAAAAGAGATAGGGTTTATTTTGGATGAATTAGTCTACTACCCTTTATTTGAGTAACCTTGGGACCTTGTTCTTGCACCTTTTATTTTCCTTTTCTAGAGGAAGGAATGTCTTATAGGGTTGTGACCTCATGGTTTTCCTTGGTCATTCTTTTAGACAGCGGTATATTATCTGATGACTCAAATAAACTATGTACAGACTGGGATAACCAACTAGAAGAGGAATCTAGAATACAAAAACCCCTATATTTTTGAGTAACAAGTCCAAGCTTTATTTAAGAGGCATACCTTCTACAGATCACATAGTCTTCCCATGTCATTTTAGAAACATCCCTTAATGACCACTCAACAAGAAATTTAATCAAACAATGGTGTGACATATAATTTGACGTACCTTTTTTATACTCATCAATGGAAATTGACATTAAATTGTAAAGAAAGTTAGGGACATTCATCATTCTCCCATGTCACAAATGTGATAAAAGTTTAAAATGATGGGAGTGCAAAATGGATAACCTACCTTCACAAGTAATGTATTTGGTGATGTACATCACCATGTGGCTTCATTTTTTTGGAAGGATTAATTTCTTAGTCCCTTGCTTGTTTGTATCAAGAGGGCCTTCCACAGGTTGAGAAAATTTGGCAAGGTCACTCCCTGCATCTCCATTCTAAGGAAATAGTTCCCCTTCTTGTGGTAAGCAAGAAACCTCTACAATTCAATCGAACGATGCATCAAAAACTACCCCCTTAACTCTTTCTCTACCATTTTGGAAGGCTCTCATGACTTCCTCCAAAATACCCTCATCAAACGTTGTTAACTTGAGGAAATAATCAAGCCAACCATGTCTCCAAGACCTCTACAAATGTTGAACAACTTGCAAAATCAAATGATGATCCATCGACTCATGTCAAATTGGGTTACTGTCCATCGTTCATTTTTACAAAAATCCCTAAAAAAACTTCACTTCCCTTCACAACTACACTTGAACACAATGAATTCCAAACACAACTACACAAACTTAGAAATTACCAATCTGAAACCACCCTCTCCCCTCAACCGAAACTAATGAACGACATTTATCAACACAAGAAGGCAAAGATATAGATATGAAAAGCTGAGTGTAGTTTAGTATGCAATAATGTAAGGAATAAATGTGTCAAAAGTGAATTAAAAATTGCAACTAATACATCATGACATGATTTGACTAAAGGGAATATTTGAAAATATTGAATATATTTTAGTGTAATGAGTTCATAATTGGGAATGAGGTAATATGTACATTAATGCATGTGTAATTAATTTAAAGAAGTGCAACCAAATATGAAGAGTAAATTCTAATAGAAATTAATGTGAAAAAGTAATGAATGAAATAACAAATACAAATGCAAGTGTTAAATACAAATGTACCTTTGGATGATGTAACATTAATCCGATGTTGGCATCATTATAGAAAATGGTATTTAAAAAGAAAGTGGAATGATGGTGAATTGGGGATGGATGACATGGAAGAGAAAGAAATGTGATGGATGAATATGGAGTGTGAAATGGAATGAAGAGGGAGGAAGGTTAAAAATTAACCTTCTTTATCATGACAAAAAGGTAAAAACCTTTTAAGTGATGCCTTGGGAACTGATTTAAGGTTTAGTTCCTTTGGCTACAGGAACTACCACTTCCTAGGAGTCTTGAAACTAATGAAGGAATTCCTCCTTGTTAATGTGCTTGTGGTAAGAGTTCAGTTGATGCCCATTAACCAATAATTTAAACCTAAAATCATCAATTATTTGAAGTTGCATAATGTCATTGTCAAATACATCAACAATATCATACAAACCTAACCATCTTGTCTGCAACTTACCTTGATTATCCTTGTATTAGTATTCATATAATAACACCCAGTATCCACTGGTAAATTTCTTCTCCTTAATGTATCTATCATGCCACCTCATTCTTTGTCGTTGTTCACTGTGTTGCAAGCTACTTTTCTCGTTTCATCCAATGCATTCAATTACATAATCCTTTCCCTTTATGTTGTAGTCAAGTCCATATCCAATTTTAAAGTAGTCCTTAGGGTTTTATTTTCAAATTCACTAGGCATCACAACTTTCTTTCAATACACCATCTCAAAAGGTGTGAATCTTGTAGTTGTTTTCCAAGTTGTTTGATAAGCACAAATGGCTTTAGGTAACTTGTTAGCCCAATCCTTGTTATGTATATTCATTATTTTGGTAAGAATTACTTCAATATATCTATTTTTTTTTATCTTGACCTGGTCATTGGCTTGTGGATGGTAAGGTATAAACTTCCTATGCCTTATGTTGTATTCATTGGCTAAGCCTGTGATTAATGTGGAATTAAATTTGGCTCCTTGATTTGTTACTATTTCCCTAGGAACACCAAATATAGTAGCAATTTATTCATAAAGGAATCCTACCACTTTATTAGCTTTATCACGCTTCATGGATTTTGCTTCTACCAATTTCATTACATAGTCAAAATGAATAAGGATATAGGATTTATAGTTGCTTGTAGGTTCAATAGAGCCAACAGAGTCAAGTCCTCACTTATCAAAAGGGGTGACAACAACTCATGGAAGCAAGGGAATCTCATAAGATCTAGTAGGTCACCCCATTCCTTGACATCTATCACAATGCTTGGTGTATTAAGTAGCATCTTTATGCAATGTGGGCCAATAATAACCAGTGTTTAATATCTTCATGAATGTGTGCTTGGTAGAAAACTATCCACTGCAAGGTTCATCATGTCATGCATGCAAGATGTAATAGGTTTCTTCCTGTTGTACACATCTTTTCCTAACTTAGTTCGATCCAGTATAGAACATACAATCTGCAATCCATGAAAAATGAAAACTCTTTTCAACCAACAATCACCTTTCCTTAGGTGAGAAATGAGGAGGAGTCTTTCCAGCAATCAAGTAATTAACAATATATGCATACCATGGTTGTATGGTCTTTATATAAAATAAGTGTTCATTAGGAAATGTATCCTTAATGGCTACATCATATCCTTGTCTTTGAGTTTTGGAAAGTAGATCTGCAACTATAGTGGCCTTATCGAGTTTATCTAATATCGTTATATCAAATTCTTGCATTACTAGCAACCATCTTACCAACTTACCTTTGATTGAGCTTTTAATCATTATATATCAAATGGTCTAATAGATGCATGATTAGTATGAACAAAAATAAGATACCCTGTAACATAGTGTTTGAACTTATTGAGTGCACATACGACTTCTAACATCTCCTTTTCTATGTCACTATAATCTAATTCTGCACTTTGTAAGTTTTTACTTACATAGTAAATGGAATGTTTAGTTGAACCACTCTTTTGTCCCAAAATATCTCCAACAACATAATATGAGACATCGGTTTGAATATTAAAGGACAATGACCAATCAGGCCCTTTTGACACTAGAGCATTTGTAAGAGCGACATTGAGATCAAGAAAGGTTTTCTCACATGTTGGTGTCCACTCAAAGGCCTCATCTTTCTTGAATAGGTTATACAAGGGTGATGCATCTTGATTGAAGTCTTTGATGAAACTTATATAATAATCAACATGGCCCAAGAAACGTCTAAGTTCTTTTTATGTGATAGGTGAAGGTATATTAGAAATTACCTCAATTTTGGATGGAGCCACATATATTCCTGCAATAGAGATATAATATGCCAATACAATTCCTTATTGCATCATCATAAAATATTTTTGATTGTTAAGAGAAAGGTTATAATTATAAAATATTAGTAATACCTTGTCTAAATTATCCCAAGCTTCTTCAAATGTAGTACCATACACTATGAAGTCATCCATGTAAATTTCCATGTAATCATGAAAAATATCTGCAAACATGCTAAGAGCAACCCATTGGAAAGTTGTTGGAGCATGGCACAACCCAAAGGGTAAGAATGAATAAGAAAATTTACCCCAAGGGCATGTGAACATGGTCTTTTCCTTAACCTCTGGTGCTATTTTGGTTTGATTATAGCCACTAAATCCATTAAGGAATGATAAATACATTTTTCCTTTTTAGTTGTTGCATTAAGCTCTTTATAATACCTCCTTTATTTAGGACAATACTCAATGGAGAAAGTCATTGACTATTTGATATGGGGTAAATAAATCCAGCATGAAGTAACTTCTGCAACTCTTCCATGACTATTTCCCTTAAGGTGGGATTAACTCTTCTTTGGGGTTGTCTAATTGGCTTGGACTCACTTTTAATGAATATTCTATGGGTGCAGACCATTGGGTCAAGTCTTTTCATGTCATTGTAATCCTAAGGAAAAAACAATTTTTGGGGCACTAAGCATTTGCATAAGAGACTCCTTCTACTGACTAGTGAGTTTACTCTTGAAATTCAAAGTTCTCTCTTTGTTAACTTCTACCTCTATTGTTAATTCAAGCATAGAGACTTCAGGTAGGTAGAACATCTCCACCTCATGAGGAAGGAGTTTATGTAAACAATCCAAGGCTAAAGAGTATGGCAGTAATGGAAGAATAGTTTTAAGGGAACAAGGATTGTGGCCACATAAAGGAGCTTCCATACCATAATGATTTTGAAGTACATTAGAGGGCACTTCCTCTTCCTCTTGTTTTTCCATGAATGGGTCCTTTTTTATCATCATCAAATTGGCAACTAAGTTGACCTCCACTTCTTCTTCATAATCTCCTAATTCAAGCCACACTACATCTCCATTCAAGTTGAGGTTGGGTGTGCATAGAGATTTAGATTTTTGAGTTTTGACCATCTCAAATTTTCATTTTACTAGACCTAAAACCTATGTAAGAATTTGTTGTTACCAACCAAGGTCTTCCTACAATTAATGGATAGTCAGCCAAGGTAGCTTTAGGTGAGAAGATGATAAAAGGAACAAGGTACTCCCATGAATCCACGGTGACTATAGGATCACCAATCATGCCATTGGGCTTTACAGTAGAGCTATCAGCTAGTTATAAGACTATAGGCATGGTTGTTAGCCCAGGGTTACCTAGTTCGGTCATGAGATTCTTGGTCATGACATTGATAGTTGCACCACAATCTACCAATGCATTACTAATCTTGACTCCTTCTATTGTTATCTCCACTGTAGGGCTACTAGGGTTAGAGTTTTTTGGGATGGTAAGATTCCTAAGCATCAAATTTGATAATTTCCCTAAGACATACACAGTCTTTGGGTCCTTCAATTTCTTTTGTGGTCTCTTAAGGCATGTTTCCTTAATGGATTTGCTATAAATAAGAACTTCCTTTATGGCCTAAAAAATAGATATTTTTACACTTATTTTCTTTAGTTGGTCAAGAAGGTTAGTAGAAAAGTCATTAGCTTATTGCACAACTTCTTTTATTAACTGTATCGTCTTAAAATGGAAGCACTTCCATCTTGGTAGGTTTAGCACCCTCTTTTAGTACATTTATCATGATATATTTGTATTTAGGATGCATTTTGCACTTGATTTCTTGTTTTAGGTAAAATTAGGTTTAGGATCTTAAAGATTCTCCTTAATTTCCCTCCTCTATGGCTTTATTTTTTGGGTAGGACTTAGGAATAGGTCCTCCTAGTCTTCATCATATTAATTATAAGATTTTGTGCCTATTCTTGGCATTCAGCCCTATCCTAATATCATTTCTAGGTTTATGGGTATCCTCAGGACTTTCTACCTTCTGCCCTGGTTGGGTTTTGACTCCTAAGGTCGACCTTGACCCTCTCTGGGATTTGATCCTCTCTTGCCAGATTTTGGTCCTAGAGGGTCTCGAAATCAATGTCGGGCTTTCAGATTCTAATGTGGAAGAGGTTTAATTCAAGAATCATTTAATTATTTTCCCTCCTTAATTAGTTATTGTGATTAGACCATAACTCAAGGTGAAATTTGAATTATGGGTCCTCACATCACTCTAGGGGCCTCACCTTGAAGCCTCTATATAAAGACTCTCATTTGCATCTATCTATAACTAGAAGATGAACACAATAATTAGAAGGACAACTAGAATCAAGAGATGATAATATGATGATGCAAGATTGCAAGAGAATGATATAGAAGATCAAGCTAGTGTGGATAGCAAGCATTTTTATACTAATGTGAACATCTATTTGGAGCAAGAGAGATCCAATCTTTCTTGATCTGCCATTATCCATATTCAAGCATTCAAAGATACAATGACGGGGTAGCAATTACAGATTATGAGTTTGGTAGGAGTACTTTAGCTTTAGGGGCTTGGTATGCTTTCTTATCTTATTCAAGTCTATGTGTTTCTTTCTCATACATATACATTCATGCTAGGGTTTCAATCTAGTAGATTAGATCTTGACATTACACATGCAACACACACACATTCTATTATATCTGGCTATTCATGGAGGTGGAAATCACCAAAATAGGGGTTTTACTAAGGCAAAAAACCCTATATAGCCACCCAAAACCCCATTTTTAGATATATGCAAGGGTTGTTTTGAAGATTGGAGTACATATTCAGATACCCTTTTCGACAAACTTTCAAGATTAATGAATGAAATTTCATCAGAGTAGTATAGGTCAAGGTCAACTCAACTGCGTCAAGGTCGACTTGCTCTTAGAAGGATAAAGGTTTTCTAGGTTTTCTTTGTCTTGACATTTTCAGGCCAGAATGGATTGCAGATTTTGCAAAAATTGTGCTTAGATGTCAGAAAATAAGTATTTGTAGATTGGTGCTATTTCAAGTTATGTACCTTATCTTGTTTAATTTCAAAAATTTCCATCACTTATTCCATATCAATTTAAAAAAAAAAAGAAAAAAAAAAGAATAGTGGTGAATGTCTTACGCATTGTTAGAGATCTATTTTTACCCTATACATTAACTGCTATGGGAAATGTGGTGAATTTTTGTTAGAGGTAGTAGGAATAGAAGGACTTTGGACACATTTATGAGCTAGGTCTAGCTTACTAGTTCTTTGGCTTATTTTCTTCAATTGGCATTTTAGTGATTATAGGTGGAGTAGGTGTAGTCAGTATAATTCCATACCTCAAGTTGATATTACTCAGATTAATGACATAGGCTGGCAATTAGTTAGGATCCATAGATGAGGCTTGTTGCTTCTTAGGTTGACTATTAGGATTTGGAGAAGGTTGGGTAGGCAACTGAGTTTTCTTTGGATTGTTACCTTGATGAGCAATAGGAGGAGGCATAAATGCCTGCTGTTGAGGTTGTTACAGATGCCCAACAAGCTTATTATTTCATTGTTGGTTTCCCCTCCACTGGCTATTTTTTTGCCAATACCCCTATGGAGGATGCCACTACTTTATTGTAGGGGCTTCCATTAGTTGGAAGAAAGTTATGTCCACTTTTGTTGGTTATTCCAAGGTGGGAATTGATTAGGATAGGGAGTATTCCATTATTGTTGGGTGGGCCATGGGTTATTCCAATTTGGAGCTTGAGGGCCAAAATTGTAGGGATACCAATTTTTCCATTGATTACTATTATAAGAACCATAATTATAAAGTGGGTCCTAAGGCATACCTTGACATTGGGCCCATGTCCTGTTTGTGGCAACATATATCACCTCTCCATTCTCATTGATAGCTTTGAAATCTGTGGGCATTGGTTGGGTCTCCATCCTAGCGTTGCACCAACAAACCTTCTTCTTTTGTCTATAGAGTGAACAATACTTGGCTAACATTGCTTCAATGTCCTCTTGTTTCTTCTTGGCATGCATTGTATCTAATTGAGTTGTTGATAATGTCTTGGTTGAAATCTGACAGGACATAATCTACATTTTTTATACTTCAAAACCACTTGACTTGGAAAGAGAGGCTAGGAATCCTCTTCCTTTCTTCACTATTACTCTTGAGTAGTTCATACAAATCTTTTTAATATCTTCCCAACTACTCTAAGAGATGTCACTGCCTATGACGAGGTCTAGAGCTTCTACACAAGTATCATTAAGGCCTTTTAAGAAAAGATGTTTTTGTGATTCCTCATTCAGTGCATGTTGATTATTCTTGTGAAGGTTGAACAAGAATTTTCAGATATAGTCTTCCACAATTTCATCCTCTTGTCGAGACATCTTAAAGATACCATCCCCTCTTATATCACTTCCCTGACAATATTCCTTATGCTTATCTAGGAACAAATTCTTCATGTCATCCCATGTTGTAGTGATATTGGCCCCTAATCCCACAAACCACCTAAGAGCTAACTCTTTCAAAGTTGAGGGAAACAACTTTAGTTTATCTACATATTTTTTATAATCATAAATCCTATAGATAATATCAAACTCAAAGAGGAAGGTATCAGGGTCTTCAATAATGAGGCCATAAGACTTTGGAAGGATAGAACCATGGCTATTCTTCAAATTATTATTATCATGCAGGTCAGTGATAGGAAAGGGAAATACAAATTGGGTCATCCTTGGTGGAGGAGATGGTGGGCCTCTTTGTTGTCCTAGCTGATAGATAACAAGGGGTAAGTTATCTTGATATTCCATCTCACCAAAGAGGTCATTCAAATATAGTGATCCTAGTGAGGACGGTGGTGAAGGAAACTCTTCTTGAGCATCAACAAATGGGTGTTCCAATTATTGTTCTTCTTCTTGGGTAATTTCCAACTTGGGTTCAAGAATTTCCTCTACTTCAAAGGGGTCATTTTATGGAATGAACCTCCCAAGGTGGTCCCTTCTATACATATAGTAAAAGCAATTCTAAACTAATAACAAAATTTTTAAAGATGTAAATTTTGGGAATGCAACTATTATGTTTGACAAGGTTCATAGTTTGACACTATCCCCAACAACGACACTGGAAATGTAGTGTCCTAGATCCAATTTATGACTTAGGAACATATATTCCTTTACTGAGGGATCAAACATCACAACTAGCAACCAAATCAGGATCTATCATCAAACTAGGGACATTAAACTTGAAATGGGTCAGCATGATATATGAACTAAGTTCCTTTTTAGATATAGATTCTACTTAGAATCATCCTACTAAAATGTAAATGTTGAGTTTACTCCTACTACAATTAAATGAAACTTTGTTCCTAGAGGTTACAAGAACAACAAACAACTCTGTGTTTCTACTGGCTGTAGGAGCAATCATAGTAAGCTACTGTTAAAAAATAGTATAGAAAGAATAATTGGAACTCAACTGAGAATAATGATAACTAGCCTATGTTACTGGAAATTGATATAGGAAAAATACCTAAGTGGCCCCCCTTAAGAAGTGTCCAAACTAACACAACATATCTAGATGGAAAACTCTGTAACTTTATTCATAATAGATTCAACAGGTACATTAGCATGTTCACAACTGAATTTCTATTACAAAGTACATCAATCTATCATCCTTTTTCTTACTTAAAGAAAACATGAACCTTTTATTCAAGGGTTCTTAACTAACTAACTACTTGCTTCCTTGAAAAAAGGAAATGTTTATTATAGCTTTATCCCTTTTTACAATGAATAATTTTTTTAATGAGAAATCAGAAAGAGTTAGAATAGTTAAGGAATCATTGCCCTAGATTGTTGGATCATAAAGAAGAACTACAACTAGATCTATGGTAAACAATAAACCTCTCTTATAATCCTTTAATTCATCCCAGGAAACAATGACTAGACCATTAACTACTTCCTTATTTATTGTTTAAGAGTCCCTCTTTGATACAGTCTTGTAATAGTCTTTAAGTAGTAGCTTAATCTTGTTCTCAACTTTGGTACTTGCACATTCTAACTAGCAATTCTACAATCTCAGGTTAATTCAACATATGACCCACCATTCAATCCACATATTAGATTTAAATCAATAATTCTCCATAATGGTTGTAGGATTCATCATGACAATTACTACAAGAAGTTCTAAGGCATGCAATTTCAAAACATATTATATACTATCATCAAAACAAGTATTCAAGCATGACATAACATGAATACATATTCATATTAGGATGTAATACTAATTTTAAAAGTCCACATATTGTCCATCATTAATACTTAAAGTCTATGTAATAACATAAAAAATGTCTTGAAAAGGTTCTTGAAAATATATGAAAAGCATATTATCTACTAGCTTAAGCATGCCAAAATTGGGGTTTGTAATGCCTACCCCTACTTGACTTTTCTGTTGTAGTGCTAGATTCTTTTAGGTCAGTTTTCTAATTGTGTTTTTATGATTATCGGTACTAGATTACCGAATTAGAGTAAATGTATTTCATATTCAGTGGATATGTGTGTTGAGTTACTAAGTTAATTCAGTTATTTCAATATTATTTTGATAATGATAGATGTATGTTCATATAGTGATTTTATTTATTTCATGATGTTAGTTATATGAATGATTTTTATGCATTTCTATGGATTCTTACCCCATACTTGCATGTGTATGGTGTGCGTGTATGTTTTCTTTATGTTTGACATTTCTACTGTGGTTGAGGAAGGGAGTCGTAGTCACCTGCTAGTCGAGATCTACACGATGCACCACTTCCTACCATTGCCTATTTAGTTTAGAATATATGTGTTTGTACATTCGTGGATTTTATGTAGATTGCAAGTACTAGGTATTGACTTCCCTAAATTGCCAGGATGAGTGTACACAATATTTCAATGGTAGAAGTGGGGAGATAACTCTTGAGTCTGAATCCTAAACCCTAAGCCAATTGTACTAGAAAGTAGGATAAGTATCTAAGTTAGTTTACCCTTCCGAATTTGTCAAGTGACGTAAATTTGTGACTTTGACCCTAGTTTTTGACTTTGGTCCTTGTCTTTCATTTGAGTTGTCGTATTTGGTTTTGTGGGTTTGTTGTGATTTTCTTTATAATTAAATCAAATTAAAAGATACTTTAATAGAAATTTAATAAAGAAAATTCAATATTTAATTATATTTAATTAATTGAGAAACTAATTAAATTAAAGAATTAAATTTAAAATATTATATTAAAGTTTCATTTTTGACGTATTTATATTTATTTAATTTAATGATAATTATTTAGGAGTTTTATTTTAATAGTAAACTCTAAATAATGTTACTAATTAAGTTAATAAATATATTATTAAAAACGTCTCCTGAATTAATTAAATAAAAGAATGAAACTTTAAGATAAAGTTATGGTTCTAATTTAAGTGTAATTATATTTATTTAATTTAATAATTATTATTTAGGAGTTTTATTCTAAATAATAAACTCTAAATAATATTATTAGTTGAATTAATAAAAATTATATTAAAAGCGTCTCGTGATTTAATAAAAGAGGGTAAGCAATTATTTAATAAGGTTTATTTCAATTAAATTGCATAAATCGTATGCATAAAATCAAAATATAGTAAATTAATTAAAGATAGAAATCTAATTAGTTTAATAAAGCTATTTTAAATTGCTAAAAGTGTGCATGAAGATGTAAAAGATAACAAGATAATTAAAGAAATTGATCAGCGAGTTCTCTCACGTGATTGCACAATCAGAGCCTTAAATTAAGGGAGAACTCTTTATCAGAGATCTAGAGCTTATTTTGCAAGGACATAGGTTTTGGAGGAGCAATTTTAGAGAGGAAGATTTTCAGAAAAACAAAATTGTTGTGTTCTGTGTGTCTATCATTTTAGCATCAAATCCAGGTAGGATCTCGTGGTTTAATTGTATAATGGATTTCCATTCTTCGAACTTGTATCTTCTCTGTGTCTATTGCATGTTCTAGTGTCATAATGTTATTAGGTTGAAACCCCTGTATGCAAGTTGGTTGTTCTTTGATTGAGAAATATTTGTTTATGCTTTGAGAATTTGAAAACCCTCATATTGAAATTATCACTCTTCGTTTCTGGAAAATATCTGTGAATGAATTTAAGTTTTGAAACCCTTATCTGAAAGGAAATTGATTTATGTTTTTATTAAGTTTCCATTTGTGGAAAGTTTAGTTTCCATTTTTAGTAAGTTTCTATTTTTAGTAAGTTTTTGTGTTTGGAAAGTTTTAATTTTTAGTGAGTTTTTGTTTTTGGAAAGGTTCTATTTTTTACAAAGTTCTATTTTTGGAAAATTTCAATTTTTAGTAAGCTTCCATTTTTGGAAAGTTTCTATTTTTAGAAAGTTTCTATTTTAGTAGGTTTCTATTTTTGGAAAGCTTATATTTTAAGTAGGTTTCCATTTTAGGAAAGTCTCTATTCTTAGTAGGTTTCTATTTTAGGAAAATATCTATTTTTAGCAGGCTTTCATTTCGAGAAAGTCTCTATTTTTACCAGGTTTCATTTTTGGGAAAGTTTTTCCAAAGTTTAATTAATTTAAAATTATTATGGTAATAATTGATAATAATTATTAATAATTATAATAAGTATTGTTAAAATTTGAAATTTATTTATTTGAAATTTGATTTATTAGTTTATTATTTAAATATAATTCTAAAGCAAATTAAAAATCAAAGAAATTAATTGAGAGAATTAATGTTTTCTTTTATAAACTTGGATGTGTTTATATGGTTCAGATATATGAAATTGATTTGTAATACTAGGGAAATTTTATTATTCGAAAACCTTAGTAATTATAATACTTTGAGAAAATGAAAATTGAAACCCTGATTGAGATCAAAAACATTATCAACTATAATATTTGGAAATGAAAACCTGGAAACCTATAAGTGAAAATTAAATATGCACATTTTCCAAAACCTAATGTATTATGATAAGTTACTTTTGTATGTAATCTTTTTATGACGTGTGATTTTACTATTGGGTGTTGGGTTGACTTACCTTTGACCAATCAGGATGTTTACCAGAGGCTTGAGAAGTTCTATTTTGTGATGTCATAATGATGTTTTGGTCACGATCTTTTATACTCAACCATGGGAATGTGTCTTGTATGCTCTATGAGGTGTTTTGATCTATTGATTCTTATTGCTTTACAATGTTCTTGTGTGAAATTGAGGTGATGGTGTGACCCATCTGATATAACCTTTGAGTCTTTGATTAATTATGTTTGGATTACTTTCTAGTCACTTGTATAGCATTGAGGTGTTTTTATGATTCATTTTTTTGTTGATGTCATGTTATGACGTGGATTGGTTTATGTGTACTTTCTTGGATTAGTCTTATTAGGATGATTGTATTGGTGGAATATGTGATTATGATCAATAATTTTCAATACTTGTCAGTTGCTTGTTTAAGAACTGATGTATGATATGTGGTCTTTTGTGATCTTGTGATTTTACTAAGCTTAGGGTAGGTTATCTCCATGTTATGTTGGGAAGTGGCTTGCAATGGAGGCCAAGGCTCTAAAGAGGCTGATGAGTAACCCATTGTAGGTTATTTAATAAGTGATAACATTTCATTAAATGGGTTTAAAATGAACTAATAAGTCACTGTTTTCCTCGCCCATGCTTTGAGTGCTAGTACAAACTAGGATGGGAGCAGAGAGGAGGCTTGGTTGCAACCATGCTTCACTAGTATGCCTTGTCAGTATGAAAGGGTACTAGTGCCACATAAAGTCACTAGGGAGCCAAAGGATTAAAAGACTAGCTGGGTAACCTTAGAGTTGGTTCGTGTGATGACACTTGCCCACATGCATAATAGATTCCTTATGTGTCTATGTTTACCTCTAGGATTAGTTGATACTTGTGTCTTGGTACTCTTTGAGATAGTTTTCTTTCGAGTGATTCCTTGAACCTAGATGTTGGTTTTGATTTTTGTGTTTGTTATCTTGTTTCGAACTTGAGACTATCTCCTCAGCGCAGTGGGAGTGGACCTTTTTGGGTTCCATGAGGTTGGGTGGTAGTGCTTTTTCTTATACCATTGAGATTCAACCATTGGATGTCATTGTTGGATGTGTTTGTGCAAATGTTCCTTTTTATCTGATCTTGTATTTCTATGATGGATGGTTATATTCTAAGTTTATTGTATTTGATTTCATATATCTTAAGAGATGTTCTAATCTATTTCATGATGTATATTATTTTAGCCTCTCATATACTGTGACCTGTACAGTGGATGATTGTGCATTATGATTGTTGCCAAGTGGCATTCAAGATGACTGCATATTATTTAAATGGATTCATACTTGTACATTATTATTTGATGTGGATTTATTAGTTATTGGATTTAGTGTTAATTATAATTAAATGTGATTTATTGTAATGGGACCCTTAAGAGTTGTAACATGTTTATGTGTTGTTGTTGATGTATGAGTGCATGTTAATTGCTTCCATTATATTTATATCTGTTGTTGTTAAGTTATTATCTTTAACTTAAAAAAAAATGTTTGTCAAACTTAGTAAAACTTTATATTAAGTTCTTTGGTGTGAAATCTATAGGTTTCCACATGTGCTTGATCAATGCCTGATTGTGTAGAGCATATTGGAAGAAGGGAATATAGAGAAACCTCTAGTGAATGCATTATCATCTAAACATCTTTAAGGGGATGATGATTCTTTAGAAGATGAACATATCCCCGATATTGACATGATGAGAACAAGGCAATAATATTGATAACAATTTTTTCTTATGAAGATGAAACCCATAGAACAAGGTGAACAAATAATGAAGAAAGGATAGATTGTACAATAGCAGTATTTAAACAAGCTAGAAGTAATTACAATTTAAGAAACAAGACTATCAATCCATATGTCAGAAAATATTTAAGAGTTCTTTCTAAGATGCCATCACCTAAATTACAGAGGAATGACAAGGAAGGAGTAGTTTCTAATGATCAACTTGTTCAGGAACAAGCAACTCTTCCAAAGGTAACTATTTATACCAATAAGCCATCAATATTTAAGTAACTAGTAAGTAATATTTCTTTTATGCCAAACACTTTATCTCATATTTGAATTCTACTTCTAATCCTTGAAATTGTGAAAATTCCTAAGAATGGAAAAGAAGTGATAGGAATTCTATCTAAAATTAATGATGAACTTAAGGGAAATTCTATTGGAAAACAAAGTACTGATGAATCACCCATTACGTACTTCAAAACAACAATCACTGAAAGTTCATCACATAGTGATCCCTTTTATTTAACATTGCTTATTAATAATAAATTGGTTATAAATTGCATGATTGACTCAAGAGAAACAATTAATATCAGGTTGACAAATGTTATGAGAGAACTTGGATTATCAGTGGATACACCATTTGGAAAGTACTATGCAATGGATAATAGACCTATACATTTTGTTGGAATAATGGAGAATGTTGATTTCATATTATGTGCATGTCCAAACATACCATATAAGATTGATGTTACTATGGTAGAGGTACAAACTTACTACAATATGATAATTTCTAGACAATAGTCTAATTTGGTTGGTGGACATGTTCAGTTGGATCTATCATATGAAACCATCCCTGTAAATGGGAGGAATATCAAAATTAATAGATAACCAAGGTCGACATATTTAGTGGAGGATTTCAACCTTGATTATGGAATTGACTTCTGTTAGACGATATGGACAACTTCTATGGGAGTATAAGTAAGAAAACTCAAAAATTTAATAATCCTATTGAAGTGCACTTGTAAGAATTTTTTTTGATGAAATATGGAAATGTACTTTGATGCAGCTTACAAAAAGGAAGGTAATGGGGCGAGAATTGTTCTTACGCCCCCTTTTGGTGAAAATTTGAAATATTCCTTATTATTGAAATTTGAGTGTACTAAAAATATCTATGAATATGAAGCACTAATCCTAGGGTTGAATCTTGCAAAAATACATTAGATTAAAATAATGTATGTTCTTGGTGATTGTGAATTGATTTTATCGTAGATTAAAAATAGATTTATCACTAAGAGCTCAAGGTTACAACAATATAATAACTATGTTTGGGAAATAAGTAGTGAAACTCAAGAAAAATAAGATAATGAAGGGATTTGATGTAGTACAAGGTAGGAGAATCCCCAAAGGAGATGTCCTAGTCCTTATCAAATAACCACACAGTGGAAACACAATGCAAGATTAAAGATTTGATACAAAACAAAACTCTTTATTCATAAAATAATTGATTACATGCAATGCATCGGGTTGTAAGGCCTTCCTAGTTATGGCCAATTACAATAGAAATTATAATAACAATTTTCCAAGATCCCTCAAGATCCAACTCAACACACTAGCTAGTCTAGATCCACACTCTAGTAGAAACCTCCAAGGAAGATCTAAACTTGTGCTCACAAGCCCACCTAGCAATCTCCTTGTTTTCCAAGCCTCGACTACTAGCTCTTCTTAAAGTTCAATCCTCTATTTCATCCTCTTCTCCAAGCTGGATGATTATGACTAAAGACTCCACATGACCCCCTATTTATACCCAACTAAGCCACAAGTCAGCCTAGTAAGCTACAAATTAAATAAACCCTTACATTAAATACATGTTGAGCCACAAGTTGGAATCCAATGGATATTAAATACCAAAGTCCTTATAAGGCTTACAACACTTATTAAATACATCAAGAATAATTAGCCAAGACCAAAATAGGTCCACACAAACTCCAATGATTGATCCACATCACAACCTCAATCCTCATGCAAAAAATGCACCAAATCATCTAAATAAATCCACGAGAACTCCTTCCCACAAGCCACACTATCAAGCGTCAACAAACACCAGAACCATTGTTGAGCTCCCCCAAAAATTATTGAGCAACAAGGTCCATGTTGAGAAACAATTTGAGTTGAGTACCTTCAATGACTGATCACCTTCAGTGATTAAGCACCTCGGCCAACACTACAACCAATAATGACTGAGCATGCCTCCTTTGGTGATTGAGTCCAAAAATCCAAGCCAAAATCTCTCCAACATGTAGGATTGCCAACTACCCTAGGATGCTCCTACATTAGACAAACTAGGTATGAAAAGATGTTCTTAGTAGCTGGAAGAACATCTTCTAGGATTCAACACATTAGTCATAAACTAGTTCTTCACATACATGTCCTCTAAGTCCTCAAATCATACATTCATTCCCTTGTTCCACTTCCACTTCTTCACATCCATCCTTGGTGTGCTATAGGATTTATTTCCACACTGATCTCTAAGCTTTTTAGAATCCTTCAACTCAACTCGTCTGCCAATACTCAAGTTCCTCCTATCAAGTTCTTCATTTTGCAAAGTAATCAAGGAATGCTTCCTCGCACCTTTCATAATTGTAAACACATTCTTAACACAATTGTGCACAACCCTGCAATCATACTACCAAGGTCTACCAAGAAATAGGTGATAGCTAGTCATGCCCACAATATCACATAACACTTGATCCTTATACTGCTCAATCTGGAAATCAACAAGACATTGCTCCCTCACTTCTAAAGCATGTCCATCTTGCAACCAGCCTATCCTATAAGGACAAGGATGTCTCACTCTTATCAAACCAAGTTTCTTAACCATCTCCTCAACAACAAGGTTGTTAGTACTATCACTATCCACAATCACATTGTAGACTTTACCATGAGACTTACAACGAGTCTTGTAAAAATTTCTCCTTTGACAAGATTCTAATTTCCTCTTACCAAACAATACTCACTAAGCTAGTAAATTCTCTCCCTCCTCAGGTTCACTAACACAGTTTTCATCCTCATTCACAATAGCAACTCTTTTATCACTAGTCTTAGGACATTCATAATCTCCATGTCCTTCTTCATGACATGTAAAACAAGTACCCTTAAACTCACCTCTACCTGTCCTTCTCTTTTGATCAATAGGTTTTGATTCATCTTTTGCACTTGTTTTAGCCTTTGCCAAGTAGTCTTGCTTCTCCTTTCCTCAGGAACTACCTTGATTCTTCCTCTTTAGCTTATCTTTTTCTCTTAAAGCATATTGATAAGTGTCCTCAACTAAAGTAATATTCAACATACCAACCTGATCCTGAATATTGAATCTTAAACCATTAATATATTTGGCCATCTTCTCCTTAGACATTTCTTTATGTCAAGACCAAATAGTCAACTTGTAGAACTGCTTTGTATAATCTTTCATAGTCATATCTTTCAGTTTCAAATTCTGTAACTTCTTAAACAACTCAAGTTCATAATCCCCAAAGATGAACTTAGCCTTCAACTTAGTCACCATCAATCTCCATCTATTGATCTTCATTTCACCTTCTTCTTCTCTATCTCATTGTAATTCCTTCCATCGAAGAGTAGTCAGTCCATTCAACTCAGTCTACGCAACCATTACATCGAGTGGATCTCCAATATCCTCTAACTAAAAGTAGTCTTATAATTCACCAAGCCAATCAATCAAGTCTTCAGGATTCAAAGTACCTAAGAAATTAGAAACCTCCATCTTGTGCTTCAACTTCAATTGAGATCTAGGTCTAGAAAATTGACCAGCCCTATCTCTCATAGGTCTCTCCACGTGATTAGTTATGTTCTCATCACTTGATCTAACAACCTCAAAGTCTTCAACAACTTCCTCATGACCATCTTCAGTACTTGCCTGCCAAGGTACACCACCTATAGCACCTATGATCTCAATGATCATATCACTCTTCATCAGTGCCATCTCAGATTTGAATTATGCTTTAATCTTCTCTAAGATTCTAGCTTCCACAACATCAAAGAGATCTTCAATCACCCTAGGATCCAATTTTTTTGGAGGCATCTTTCAAGAAATTCACAAAACATCCACAAAAAATCAACCAGATCCAACCTTTGATTAGTAAATTTTCACCCCAGGCCCTGGTGCAAACTACCTCAGCTTTGGTGATCTATCTACATGCTCAAGAAAACCTTCACTTTGATACCATTTGACATAGTATAAGGAAGGAGAATCCCTAAAGGATATGTCCTAGCCCCCATCAAATAACCACACAATAGAAACATAATACAAGATACAATAGCTGATACCAAACATAACTCTTTATTCATAAAATAACCGATTACATGCAATGTGTCAGGCTCTAAGGCCTTCTCAGTTATGGCCAATTATAATAGCAATTACAATAATAGTTCTACAAGATCCCTCAAGATCCAACTCAACACACTATCTAGTCCAGATCCACACCCTGGTAGAAACCTCCATGGAAGATCTAAACTTGTACTCACAAGCCCACCAAGCAATCTCCTTATTTTCGAGGCCTCAGCTACTAGCTCTTCCCATAGTTTGCTCCTCTACTTCATCCTCTTCTCCAAGCTAGATGATTATGAATAAATACTCCACAAGACCCTCTACTTATACCCAACTAAGCCACAATTCATCCTTGTAAGCTACAAATTATAAAAACCCTTACATTAAATACATGTTGAGCTACAAGTAGACCTCCAATAGATTTTAAATACTAAATACCTTTAAATCCTTACAACACTTACTAAATACATCAAGAACAATTAACTAAGACCAAAATAGGTCCAAAAAAACTCCAATGATCAATCCACATCATGACCTCAATCCTCATGCAATAAATGCACCAAATCATTCGAACAAATCCATGAAAACTCCATCCTGCAAGCCACACTATCAAGTGTCAGCAAACACCACAAGCATCGTCGAGATCCCACAAGAATTACCAAGAAACAAGGTCCATGTTGAGCAACAATTTAAGCCAAAAACCTTCAATGATTGAGCCCCTTCAGTGACCAATCACCTCATTCAACACTACACCTAATAACAATTGAGCACCAATCCTTTGGTAATCGAGTACAAAAATCCAAGCCAAAATCCCTTCAACATGCAAGATTGCCAACTATCCTAGGATGCTCCTACATTAGGATTGGTAGCATTAGAAGGAATTTTAATGAGCATGAAATTATAAAATCTTGTAAACCTACTACTATATAAGGAGATATGGAGGAGATCAATCTTCAGAATGAACATACTCCAAAGGAGATCTTTATCAACAAAAAACTATCCCCTAAAGTTAGATAAAAATTGATTGCCTTAATAAGGAAATATAGGAACATATTTTTCTAGTCCTATAATGATGTAAAGACTTACATAGGAGATCTATTCCAACATGAAATGCCTCTAAAGCCTAATGCAAAATTCTTCAGAGAAAGGAACATACCAATTAACCCAATGTTAGTCCCCAAGATGAATGAATAATTGATGAAAATGAGAGACATTGGGATTATAGAACCTATCAATCATTCAACTTGGGTATCTAACTATTAGCCCCAACTGATGATGTAACTAAGAATATTATGAATATATGTAAAAGAGTCATATTAGTTTTAATGTTGTCATTAATGTCAATTCTTATTTGATTAGACATCATGATAATTATATAGGGTGTCATATCATTTGATTGATGAAGAGGATTTCAACAAAGTATATTGATGACAAAGTTGATTAGTACAGTATTCAATGGTCACTTGAATGAGTTGGACAATGACAATGTAATGTTAGTTTGATTTTTGTACAATCATGTAATATTGTAATGATCTATATAAGCTACACTAAGTGACAAGGTGAATTAAGGAAGAAAATTTTCACTAAGTGACTAGTGTTGCCACTAAGTAGTTGGCAAAGTAAAGTAAAAATTTAGTATTAATTGAGTAAATTTGGTATTGATTGAGTGATGTGATGTATTACCTGAGTGAAATGTTGTGTTCATCAATTATAAAAAAGAATAACAAGTTTATGAAGATGGAATTTGAGGTTGACTTATGGTGAAAATAAAGAATGTTCGAGAAGTTCAAAGGCATGAGTCAAAGTTTGTTACAAGATCTACGATTGGAAAAATACAATAAAGATCTGATGATGGAGATTGAAGATGGACAAGGATTAGCATAAAGTTATATGAAAGTTCTACTTTCTAAGTAACTAAATGCATTGAATCTAAGATAGACGATTGTGGTTAAGTGGCCAAATCTAGAAGTAGAGAGACTACTATTTAAGGATGAGTTGGAACAAGTTTTTGATTGTTGATTGATATTATTAATTGGTGATTTATGCAAAGTTGTTGAAGTTAAAATAAGAAAAACAAAGAGAAGATAAAAAAAGAGTTAAGGAAGAAGTGGAGGTGAGGAGTGAATCAACCAATAATAGATCAAAGGAAAGAGATTAGAAAGAGACTAGTAGAACAAAGATATGAACAAGCAAGGTTGTGCTAAATCTAACAAATCATTTATATTATTACTTTCTTATCATTGTAGAAAAAAATCTCTTTCCAAGTGGACTTAACAAGTCTGTGAAATTCTATATGGTAACATTGATTAGTGGTTATAAGTCCTTTAGAGCAGGGTACTCTTTAGATAGGAACAAGGAGTGATAAGGTTTAGATGATCTTTTGGTCTAAATCCTCTAACTAGGTCACATTAACAATGTGTATGTAAACCTTTAAGAAGGCTATCTCCTAGAAAAGCTTCCATTAGAAGAGAAAAAATTTGGGGTTGTTAGTCCCAAGTATTTTTTCCTTTTACATGGTTTCCACATTAAAAATCTTGGTGTCAAATGTATGATTATTGTTATGTTACAAGTTAATTTTCATTGTATTTACTTTATATTGCAACTCGATAACAACTAGGTAAAATCTAAGTTTTATTACTAATAGTTAGTAAAGTAATGAACAATGAGTTAATAGTTTGAAGTACATAGATTAAGTGAGATAATTGTGAAGTTGAATAAGATCACCAAGTAAATGCTTTTGATGTTTATAAAGTTTGAGTTAGTACTAAAGTACTTAAATGGCCTATAGGACAACTGGACATAACTGATTTACCCTCAACATCCCCCCTCTTAGTTATCTAACACTAAACTTGTCGCAATAAGAAAGAAGAATGAAGATATAAGGTTGTGTGTGGATTTTATAAATTTGAATATATCACCCTTAAAAGATAATTATGCACTACCTAACATGGAAGAATTATTACAAAAAGTGATAGGAAATTAATTGCTCTCCATGATGGATGACTTTTCAGGACACAATCAAGTAAAGGTTAGGAAGTTAGAACTATATAAAATAGCCTTCACCACTCCATGGGGAACTTATGTATAAGCTAGAATGCCTTTTCAATTAACCAATGCAAGTGCTACTTTTCAAAGAGCTATGGATGTTTCTTTTGAAGTTTTGATTGATTTCATCTTGGTTATTTATCAAGATAAACTTATTACTTATTCTAAGAAGTCAAAATTACATTGCAAACATTTTGAGAAGATTTTACAAGGGCTTTTGAATATGGGCTTTTACTTAATCTCAAAAAGTGTCATTTTGGGGTCATTGAGGGAAAGCTTGTGAGACATATTATATCTAAATAGGGGGTAAAAATTAATCCTAAAAGAGTAGCAACAATTGAAAACATCAAAGTGCCTAAGACAATAAAAGCCATCTAGTCATTTTTGGGCCAGATTAACTTCATAAGAATATTCATTTCCAATTTTGCATAGAAAACTAAACTTATTTCTAAAATGTTGAAAAGAGGAGAAAAGTTGGTATGGGATGAAGAATCTTTACAAGAATTTTTAGATATAAAATGAGCAATTAAAGAGGCATTGTCACTTAAGGATCCTGATTTCAAGAAGCCTTTCTAGATTTTCTCCTTTGCATCCTATCACACCATTATTACAATTATGTTGCAAAAGGATGAAGCAAGGCATGGGAAACCTATTAATTTCTTTAACAAAAGTTTGAAAATTACTAAACTTAATTATGATATTAATGAGAAATAGGCATATGCATTGGTAAAAGTAGTAAAGTCATTCTAACCCTACTTGGTTGGTGTAGAAATAGTTGTATATCTACCAAATGCAGTTGTCAAAGATGATTTCAAGTAAACAAAATCTATTGGAAGGTGATTGTTGTCACAAAAGTTTGCACCCTTGTCCAAATTTTTTACCTAAGGACAACCTTGTGAAACATGGAAACAACCTCCAAGCTGTGGGACTTGAAGTATGAGGTTAAGTCTTTGGAGAAGGTTGGCTTTCTTTGCTATCAGGATGCACTTAACTAATCTTGAAGAGGAAAAGGAAGAAGGAATACATAGAATCAAACTAACTAATCTATTCTAAGGAGGCGATACACTAAAATAGAGTGTTTAAACCAATCTCTGCCCATACATGCACTTTTGAACCATCATGACACCAAAATATATACACATTCAGACTTGTTTTAATCTAACAATCACATGTAGATCGAAAAACCCAAATAAATGACATAAGGAAGATGAGATTCACTTATATATCATTCATAGGTCAAAGAGATATAGTCTTGCAAGATGAGATTCACTTATATATCATTCATAGGTCAAAGAGATATAGTCTTGCAAAATTGCATATATCCACAATACACTAATGAGAGGCAAATAAGTCTTGCACAATACATCAATGGCTAAATGAGATAAGGTAGGATGTCATCAAGTCTAGAGGCAAAGGGCATTTACAATGAACTTGTAGAGCAATATTAGAGTAAAAAATAGAGAAGATTCCCTAAGAAAGAATTACAACCTTGTTTTTATAGTTCAAGCATAATTGAGATATTTCTAACTAAAGTTACTCCACAACCACTACCATTAAATGCTTAGAGGACAACCAAGATGACCTAAACAAGAGATTTGATATTGGTACACTTGCAAAGGTATGAAAATCATGAAAACCTTGACTGGAGCAAACCATGAAGTGATGGAAATGACACTAATCAATGCATAGTTGGGTAGATGGATAATTGGATGATGAGTGAATGCTCGTTTATATTTACTAAGCATGGGGATGCTGAAAGTGATCTGCAAACAATCAGAAATCTAATCCGCCATTAAAAATTCATTTTCCTTTTTTTGCTATTAGCACAACCAATTGGATGTATCAACAAGTCAATTATGTCCAATTCTCACCTTGTACCTCTCTCTCAATTTTATTGGTCAGAGACCCTTTTCTTTTCTAGCTTGGATGAGTGAAACACCTTCACTTTGGTCAACCCAAGGTTCTACAATCCTACAATCGTCAACCTATCTTATGGTTGGGGACACTCTTGAAAATATCTATGATCTTATGATCATCAGCTTCTCATAACATCAGGCTCTCTTTAAAGTTTTCTTACAATACTACAATCACCATGATGTTATTAAAAAGCCTTACCTTCATGCTTTCAAAAAACCCTTTGCAACTGCTCCTATAGTCTTATCACAACTAATAACCATGGTGGTTATAGGAAATGTTTAGTTATCATAACATCATAACATCATAACATCATAACAGCATGTTACAATAGCTAAACATTGTAACATTGGTGGCTTCAAGGATTAGCTTCACAATCTTACGCTGGGTCGTAAGATCGTAACATGGAAATTTGGTCATATTATTGTAATCCTGACCCTTCACCTCTGTACTTTGAAGAAAATGGGCCCACTGGGGGCACGCATCAAGACCTCGCTATGTCTCTATAACTAAAGATCGATCAGTTTTCCATAGCAACATAATAAGAGATGTTAATCTTTCTTCATTTGAGTACCCATAAAATACACCAAATTTGTTGATCATGCCATGATTTGAACCAATCAGGACTTGTCTATATGCCAACCTATCTGACAATCTATCTACCTCTTTTGTGGCCATAAGAAAGATAGGACCCACATGCCATGCATCAAGCTCTCACTATGTCATATAAATTAAAATACCCATAGCTTTCCATAACATCATAGAGAGGACCGTCAATCTCCCTCCATCTGACAATGAAAGTAGAAACTAAGAACATGTGATCCATCAAATTGACTTACTAGAGACTCGGCCAATGAAATGCCCACCATCTACCAGCTTAGTCACATGGAATAAAATACAAGAATTTCTACAAGGCAAAAAAGTGATGGTCATGGATGAGGAAAAGATCTGACGATGGGGATGATGCAGGTCCGTGGAAATATTAAAGTGCACAGTCACTTAGGAGATAAAATATAACCTAAGCTTTTAGCACAAGGTATTTTCATGCCCCATATTTGAATATTTGAATATTAATTAGGTTTGAATTCAAATATGGAAATTTTAGTGGGAAGGCAAAATGACCAACAATGATATAGGTGGATAAACAAAATACATGAATTCAACATCAATATCTAGATAACAAAAATAGTAAGAGCCCAAGGATTGGTGAAAGTCACGGTTAATACAAACTTAGAAGCAACTCAGGTAAACTAGGTAGATCTTGAGCACACATAGGTAATCAATGAGAGGATCCCCTAGTATAGTGAGATAGTCTATTATATAAAACATAAAATTCCATGATAATTTGGATGAAAATTAGAAAATAATTGTACAACTCTAGAATCAAAGTACATCTCGATTCAAGGTGATCTCTACTAGAAGAATAGAGATGAAGTATTAATTTTTTATTTAGACACCTACCATGTAGAATATATCTTCAAGGAGTGTCATGAAGGGGTTTTCAATGGTCACTTATCAGCTAAAACTATAACACATAAAATTTTGCATGCAAGATACTATTTGCCTCAACTCTTTAAGGATAGAATTGTCATGCTTATGTAAGAAAGTGTAAAGCTTATAAAAAAAAATCAAGAAAATTAAAGTATAATGGAGGTCTTCCCTCGAGGCCTTTGTAGACATAAGAACATTTTAAACTATGGGGGATAGATTTTATAGGAGAGATAAATGATAAGTCGAGTGAGAGATATAATTGGATCTTGGTTGCCACTGACTATTTTACCAAATTGGTAGAAGCTATACCTACTAAAATATCCACTAGTAAAGTTATGAACAAATTGCTAATGGAAAATATCTTAACTAGGTTTGGAGTTCCTTAAAGGATCATTGCAGATAATGGTATATATTTTAGGTCAAAATAATTCTCTAATTTTTGTAAAGCATATAATAAAGTCATTTCCTACTCTTCCCCATATCATCTACAAGGAATTAGAAAAGTTGAATCACGTATCAAGAAAATATTGAAAAACATTAAGAGAATGTTAAAAAATAATAAAAGGGCTTGGGATTGAAAATTGAATTTAATATTATAGGTAGATCAAATCATAGTAAAGAAGTCTATAAGGTTCTCTCCCTTCAATTTGGCCTATGGTAAGGAAGCTAGACTTCCCCTGAACAACTTGTTGAAAATAATTGATTAATTGTGTATTGTCTTTGATGTTACACAAAATGTCATATCATATGCCAGTTAGTGTATGTTGAGCTCACTTAGGTAATGAAGATAGTTTCCAACGTCTTCTGAGCATTCTAAAGTTTTCCTAGTTTAGAAGACAGTGTTTATCGAGTTCACTTAGTTGTCAAAGGAAAGTTTGTAGAAGTTGAGTGTTAATCGAGCTCACTCGATTAATGAAGAAAATGTTGGATGGAACTAGTGTTAACTAAACTCACTCAGTTACCATAGGAACTTTGCAAATATGTAATGTTAATCAAGTTCACTTGGTTAACACAGGAAAATTGTTTTTGAGTTAGTGTCTACCGAGCATGGTCGACTAACGAAGGATTTTCTTTTTTGGCATATTAAGTTCAATTTATTTGATTGTTGGTTCTATTTGACTAAGAAGATGAATATTAATTATTCTAAGTTGTATTCAAGCCGACTTGACAATGTGTGAGATACAAATATAAGGTCAAGTTGAGGATAGAAGAATAAGTAGAAGTGGAAGTGATTAGAATATTTGATAATGCTTAGAGGAAGTGAATTGGAAGGATAAGTAGAATATCCTTGTTGAGTTACAAAATACATTCGATCAAGAAGGATCAAGTATACAAGCCAAAATTGAGATCTGTAATCAACAATTTAGTTGCATAAAAAATTAAGTCATCTCAATGTTACCCTCTAACCATTGTAGTAGTGATCTAAATCTCTTAATTGAGTTGGCTTAACAACTATTTGTAAATCCTTTAGCAAGGTGACATTTCTATTTGAAGTTTCTAAAGACCTCTAACAAGGCTACTCCTAACAGGGTGATTAAATCCTTTAACAGGGTCACACCTAATAGTGTGTTTTATAACCTTTAAAACAGTTGATAGAATAAAAGCTAGTGTTAGTGATATGAAAGCCTTTGGAGGAGCAATTGAATAGGTAACATTGGTAAGCAGGGTACTTAGAACTCTTCTTCTTATCTATGCAATCAGAGTGTCTTCTATTCAAGAGATGAGATGTGATCCAAATAACAAGATAACTTTGGATGCTCTAGTTGGAAGGTTGACAACATTTGAACTAGATAACTATGATAATTATACTCCTAGTTCTAGCAATCTTCAGTCTACATTTAAAGCCAAAGTATCACTCAAGAAGAAAGCTAAAAGGACTAAAAGCAAAAAATCTAAAAGTGAAGAGGAAGATAGTTCTGACAGTGATCTTGAAGCCATTGAAGTATTACTTGCAAGAAGGTATCCAAAAGGTAAAGGAAAGTATAAAGGAAAAATTCCTCTAATCTATTTTTCTTGTGAAGAAGTTGGACACATTGCTGCTAGGTGCCTAAATAGAGAAGACAAAGATGAAAAGAAGCACAACAAGTTAAAAGGAAAGAAGGATTTCAAAAACTACAAAGACTACAAGGACAAAGGTAAGAAATCTTGTTTCATAGATAAAGATTTAGATAATAGTGAAGATGATGAAATGGTTTACATTGCTGTAAAAGATCAATCTAACGATGAAGGAGATAAAATGGCACTTATCTCTCATGTTAGCAAAAATGATACATGCATTATTTGTAGTGGGTGCTCACATCATATGACAGGTGATAAAACAAAATTTGAACATATGGAACATTGTGGTGGTGGTAGTGTGAGATTTGGAAATAATGAACCTTGTTACATAAAGGAAAAAGGTTGTATTTCACTAACTAATGAACTTAGACATGACAATGCTTATTGGGTTGACGAAATAAAGTATAATCTACTAAGTGTGACAAAGTAGAATAACATTGGATTCAAGGTAGAATTCATGAATGGGAAGGCCAAACTGTTGCATGGAAAAGGAAATCTAGTTGGGTCTAGCAAACAAACAAAAGGTAACCTATTCTACCTAGATCTCAATGAAAATTCATGTTTTATTGTTCAAGTAGAAGAAACCTAGTTATGACATAAAAGGCTATGTCATGTGAACTTTGATAATCTTGTCAAGATAAGCAAAAAAAAAAGAGTACGAGGTATTCATGGTTTGATAAAACCTAATATGGGTCTATGCAAAAATTGTCAAATTGGTAAGCTGGGCAAGACAAGTTTTAGAAGAAAAGACTATCATTCAGAAGAAGTCTCGGAGCTAGTACATACAAACTTATGTGGACCTATTGGAATATAGAGTTACGGTGGAGATAAATATTCTATTCTATTTTTTGATGATTACTCTAGAATGATGATTGTCATGTATCTAAATGAAAAATTTGAAGCTTTTCAAAAGTTTAAGTGGCATTTGGCAAGAGTAGAGAAAGAAACTAGAAAGAAGCTAAAATATTTAAGATTAGATAGAGGTGGTGAATTCATTTCCAAAAAGTTCAATGAATTTTGTATTGAAAAAAGAATTAAGAGACAAGTATCAGCCCCTGGTACACTCAGCAGAATGGTATAGCTAAAAGAAGGCACATATCCATCATGGATTGTGCAAGAACCTTGATGATAGAAAAGAGCATTGCAATCAAATACTAGAAGGAAGTAATCAGTACCAAAATCCATACCTTGAATAGAGTATAGTTGAAGAGAGACTCAAATCAAACTCCTTATGAAATATGGTATGGCTACAAACTCAATGTAAGTTACTTGAAAGTATTTAATGGTAGCAAATGTTATATCTTGAAGGAATTTAGGAAAGGTAAATTAGATGTCAAAGGCAATGAAGGCATATTCCTAGGATACTCCTGCAGAAGTAAAGCATACAAGTGTTTGAATCTAACTATTCATAAGATCATATAAAGTGCACATGTAAGAATTGATGAATTTGCAGAAAAGAGTGAAGAGGAAAGCAACAAAGAACTTGAGGATTACATATTTTTTTTATTATTATGAACCTAATACCATGCCAAATCTATTTGGATGTCAGGATGCCTCACCTCTCAAGTCCCCAAAATCTCCAAAAGCTACCAAGTTGCATCCTGTACAACCCGAGTCACAGTCTGAAGGACCTGGAGCTTAACATAGAAGATTATGAAGAGGTTAATGGTACATGTTATAAATCCAAAATAACCATGTTAGCAAGATATGTCAGAAAGCACCATGCACCTAATTAGATCATTGGTGACAAGTCAAATGGAACAATGACAAGAAATAAATTGAAATGTACATGTTTGCTTGCTGAATTTGAACCTAGATTAGTTAAAGATTCTTTGGATAATGAAAGTTGGATTGAAGCTATGAATAAATAAATAAAAAATATAGAGAAGAATAAGACTTGGACTCTTGTTCCTAGACCTAAGGATAAAAATGTAATTGGTACAAAGTGGGTATTCAGAAATAAGCTAAATGAAGATGGAGAAGTTTTAAGAAACAAAGCAAGGTTATTATGTAAAGGTTATTCTAAAGAAGAAGGTATTGATTGTGGTGAAGCTTTTGCTCCTATTGCAAGATTAGAAGGTGTTAGGACTCTACTAGCATATGCAACACATAGGAGATTTAAAGTTTATCAAATGGATGTAAAATCTGCATTCTTGAATGTAATTCTTGATGAGGAAGTCTACATAGAACAACCTGAAGGTTTTGTAGATCCTAGCAAAAAGATATGGTCTGTAAATTACACAAAACTTTGTATGGTCTCAAGAAAGTTCCTAGAGCTTGGTATGAAAGACTTCATAACTGCTTGATAAAGATTGGTTTTCAAAGGACAAATGATAACAATTGTTTGTATATCAAAGGACTAGAAAAGAAGATTGTGTTGGTAGAAATATTTGTGGATGACACTTTATTTATAGGAAGTGATGACTTATGCAAGGCATTTTCAGTAGAGATGAGTAAATAATTTGAGATGTCCATGTTTGGAGAGCTAAATTTCTTTGTTGGATCGTAAATCTAGTAGAAAAAAGATGGTATCTATATTACTTAATCCAAATATATCAAGGGGATCCTAAAGAAGTTTGGAATGGAAGACTCAAAGCTTCTTGGAACACCTATGTCTACTGGACATAAGCTTTCCAAAAATGATGATTCCAAAGAGGTAGATCAAACCACATAGAAATAAATTATTGTAAAATTGTAATATGTAGTGCACACAAGGCTTGATATTGCATTAGAAGTTGGTATGGTGGCAAGATTCTCCACAAATCCCAAAGAAAATCACATGATGGCAATCAAGAGAATCATGAGATATCTGAAAGGTACTGAAGAGTACGGTTTATGGTACAAAAAAGGAGGCAATTTAGATTTGAAAGCATCCATAGATGTTGATTGGGAAAGAAGTGTTGATGATAGAAAGAGCACAAGTGGTGGAGCATTCTTTCTTGGTAAAATGTAATGGATATCCCCAAAATTTGCTTACAAGTATTCACAGCTATATGGTAATTTTATCAAACACTTAGCTTACAATCTCTAATTTCCTATTATGTGCTACAACCTTTATGGTTCTAAAAGGTTTTTCTGTACTATGTTGTGTTTGACATGTCACATAAATATAGGAATTCAAAAGAATAACATATATCACAAAAATAACTAGCATAGTATATTTATATTAATTTCCAAAAATTAATAACAAGTGCAAAGCTAACTCACTAAATACTCCAACAATTAATCGAAACAAACATTTTTTATATCAAATAGTTGAGAGCGTGACCCTTGCATTGACTTGTTGCAAATTATATGTAACTACTATAGTAGCTTGCTACAGTAACTCGGCTGTAGGTGGAAATGCACCCAATTTTCCTGATATAAAGCTAATAGCAATGAGTTCCAAACCCCAAACCCCAAGGGAATGATGTCTAGAATGTCACAAGAGAGGATAGATGTCCTCTAATGCCAAAAAATGGATCTGCATCTCATGCATTGATTTCTTCTCATATTCAACCTGCCGAATGAAGCCACTAATGCTCCCTTTTATTCTTTCTCCAAGAATCGATTCAACTCACATGAGCAATGTGGGATAAAATATGTGCAATATAAAACATATTAAAATAATCACTTATGTCTCCCTTAGGTGCCCATTTTCTATTTGTACACATTCCCATAAAATTTAATATTAAATTAACAATTTAATATTTTACAACTAAATTAAATGTTACTTTAATAATACTTCAAGAATTAAAATATATTAGCTACCAGACTTTGAATAGCATGAGTAATAGCTTTTCGAAAAGCTCTCGCTAAGGAGTATCAAATTCAATCTCCAAAACTAGCCTCCCCTGTCTCCTGTTGACTTACTAAAAATAGTAAGTATGCCTAAGACTCGGTAAATCAACTCTGTTTTGGCCCAAATTGGAGATGACTAGGCCAAAACACTCTAAAATCCCTTTAAACCCTTTGTCAGCCCTTGGGACCATGTAGAACTAGGCTGACACACATACACACACACTTGGTTGACTACTAAAGTGGGGACATTACAGTTCATCCCCCTTGAAATTGCTTGTCATCAAGCAATTAGTCCAACTTGCTGAATAACCTGCTCAGTCTCCCATGTAGCATCCTCCTCTAGTAGGTCTTTCCATTTGACCAAATACTCCTTCACTATTCCAGTTTTGATTTTCCTCTCTTAGGTGTCTAGAATAGCCCCAGGAAAGCTTCCACTCCTCATCTAAAGGGGGTAAATCTATAAAAGGAACTACACTCTGACCAATAGCTTTCTTAAGCCTTGACACATGAAATACATTGTGCACCTAACTACCCTTTGGAAGATCCAACTCATAGGTGACTTTTCCCACTCTGTGAATCACCCTGTAGGGACCATAAAATCTAGGCTTCAACTTCTTTACTCCACTCCTCTTGAGCAATGATTGCCTATATGGTTGTAGCCTCAAATACATCAAGTCCCCTACCTCGAAATGAAGCTCTACCCTATGCTAATCAGCATACAACTTCTGTTGATTTTTAACCTATTGTATGTTCTCCTTAAGTGCTCTCAAGATATCCTAACTATCCTGTAATAGGTCTTTGGCTTTGGGAACTCAACTATTCCCCAAAACTAAATCCATGAAGCTGGGTGCTTCATACCCATGCAATGTGATAAATGGAGTCATCTTGATGGTCATGTGATAGGTGCTATTGTAACAATACCCCCCCATGTATAACCACTTGACCCACACTCTTTGCTGTGTAGCCACAAAATTCTATTTATAGCCTTCCACCTATTTCTTTACTATCTCTATCTGCCGATCTATCTGAGGGTGGTAACTTGTATTGGGTGTAAGATCTGTACAACACAACCTAAACAACTACTACCAAAAGGTGCTCATAAACTTGCTTCTGTCACTAACAATAAATCTTGGTATCCCATGCAACCTAAAAACCTCTATGAAGAATAAATCTACCACCTAAGCTGCTGTATAATTAGAAGGAATAGCAAATATTTGAGAAAACTTTGTCAATCTATCTACCACCACATAAATACAATCTCTTCCCTACACTCATGGTAAACCACTGATGAAATCCATATAAATGCTTTTCCATTTCCTATCTAGAATGGGAAAGGGTTGTAGTAAACCTGCGAGATACGTGTCCTCTCCCTTATTCTGTTGATAAATTGCACACTCCCTGACATAAATTTGAACATCATCCTTGATCCCTCTCCATGAGAACTACTCTTAGATCTACCTCTATGTCTTGAAGACCCCTAGATGCCCAGTTGTAGGTGCATCATGAAATGCCCTCAGAATCTTCTCTCTAAACTATGATGTAGGGATCAAATAAAGCCTGTCCTAAAATCTAATCAACCCATCCAACACCACATACATATCATCTTGAATGGTGCCTACAACTATTCTAGAAGCCCAATCATCTCCTACATACTCCACTACAATTCAATCTCTCTGATCTCCTAAAACCTCTGCCAGAGCACATAAGTGAGGTCTCTGAGATAAAGCATCAACCACCACATTTTTCTTATCTTTGACAAACTCTATATAAAATTCATAAGCCTACAATTTAGTAACCCATCTCTACTACTAGTCATTAAGATCACACTGGTTCATGAAGTATTTAATACTATTATAATCAATTTTGATCACAAAATGCCCGCCTACCAAATATGATCAGAATTTGGCCAATGCATGCATTATGGCCAATATTTCCCTGTCGTAGATAAAATAACTCCTCTTAACTCCTCAAATCTTTCTACTCTTGAATGCAATGGGGTGTCTCTCCTGTATCAATGCTCCTCCTATCCTATCTCTTGAAGTATCACATTAAAGCTCAAATGGCTTCATGAAATCAGATAGAGCTAGAATCAGACAAGATGACATCACCTGTTTAAAGTGATCAAAACATCTCTGCACTGCATCTATCTATGTGAAGGCTCCTTTCTTGGTAAGATTTGTCAGAGGTGTGACAATCTATGTGAATCCCCTAACGAACCTCCTATAAAATCTAAATAACCAAAGAACCCCTTAAGTTGTGTGAGGTTTGTGTGAGTAGGCCAATCCGCAATAGCTCTAATATTTTTAGGATCAATCCAAACACCATCGACACTAATGATATGCCTAAGGTAAAGGAGCTCAATCATGCCAAACTCACTTTTTGATTCCTTGGCATATAATGACTCTCTATCCAAAATAGATAAAACCTCCTCTAGATGCTGCAAGTGCTCCTCCCAGGTCTTATTGAAGAACAAGATGTCATCAAAGAAGACCAAGACAAATCTCCTCAATTTCCCCCTAAAATTTTGGTTCATACAACTCTGAAATGTGGTAGGTGTATTGGTTAGCCCAAATGGCATAACCGTAAACTCAAAGTGGCCATAGTGACAAGAAGGCTATCTTCTTGATGTCCTCTACTCATTCTGATCTGGTGGTATCCAGATCATAAATCAATTTTGGCAAAGAAGCATGCACCATGAAACTCATCAACTAGTTCATCAATCCTAGGAATGAGATACTTGTTTTTAATTGCTTTCTTATTTAGTGCCTTGTAATCAATGCACATGCACATCATCCCATCCTTCTTCTTCACTAGAACTACTGTTGAAGCAAAAGGGCTTTTGGTAAACCTAATGTGCCCCATCTCTGATAGCTCCTTAATTTCCTTCTTTATCTCATCCTTGTGTTTCTTAGGATGATGGTAGGGGGTAATTAGTTTGGCTCCTTCCTTGAGCTCAATAACATGCTCTATTCCTTTTTCAGGAGGAACCCCATGTGGAATATCACCAAATACTTTGGCATGCCTATCAAGTATCTCATGGATATCTAGTGGATGACTCTTTACCTATGGCTCCTATGGATCTAGTATAATGAAACATTCGACTGCCCAATCTATGTCATTATGCTAAAAAAGTCTCTGCATTCTCCTTTGGGAGACTACTCTACAACTCCCATTCAAAAGTCCTCTAAGAACAACCATTTTTCCCTCATGCTGGAATCTCATCTCTAGTTTTTCTAGGTTGAGTGTGAACTCAACTAGCGAGGCCGAGGATGACATCATATTCTCCCATGTCCACTACATAGAACTCATCCTCCAACTCATAGCTATCTCCAAACCTGATGTGAAGATTAGATATCTTCCAAGTGCATAATAATTTTTCAGCATTAGCTACCATGACTATAAACCCAATATGCTCCTTAGTTTGTAAACCACTTGTGGCTACTAACTATGAATTTATGAAGTTATGTGTAGCCCCAATATTAATGAGAGATATCACTTTCTACCCCTGGCCCTAAATGTGATTAGCTTTCGAGTCACTGTCAATCATGCCAACAACCTATTATCCTTAGGAATGATGTTCTCCTCTAGAGTGCTACTCTCATCCAAATTAGAGTTTTGATCCTCCTCCTCTGACTGTGATTCCTCCATTGAAAAATACTCCATTTGATTTGCCTTAGCCTTGAGAGGGAACTTATGAGATAATTCCCAAGGCTCTTTACAATGAAAACAAAACTTCTTCCTCCTTAACTCATTCAGAGTGTCATTACCCAACTTCCTATTATCCCCTTTTGGTTGTGCATCTTAGTAAAAATATTTTTTGTCCTTATCCTTGTCCTTCTTTGTATGTAAATCCCTAGGCTAAAATTTTCTCTTAAAAGAAGAAGGTGCTAAGTCATGAGCCTTCTCAGTGGCCTCCTATAATGTAGCTGAATCATGCCCCTTGACCTAACACCTCAAGGGATTTGAGAGTCCATCCATAAATAGAAATACTAATCTCCTCTTTGGAATATCTGTAACCAACATAGCTAACCTCTAAAATTCACTAATGTATGTCTCAACTAATCCCCACTGCTTGAGTTGTGCCAACTTTTAAAACCGTAACTCATGATCTTTGGTATCAAATTTCTCCATGAGTCTCTTAGTGAACTCCTGGCAAGATGTGATCTGATTATGCCCCAAGGTTACCTTGCCATGGTGCCACCACTCATATGCTGAGCCATCTAAATGAATAGCTGCATACTTGATAGCGTCCTCCTTAGGCATCAGATTCAGTTGGAAGTATGTATCTACCCTCTGCACCCAAGATCGTGTAGTCATCTTCCTTGAGGCATCATAATAAGGTAAATAAAGTTTTCCAACTTTCTTTCTTAGCTCAAAGTTTTGATTTCTCCCTCCTACTCTAGGAATGTGTCCCATCCTCAAGTCCATATAATATCTAAGGGAAATATCTTCCTAAAACTCCGGTCCACTAGCCTCCCAATCCATCTTGAATTGATCCTATAACTCAGTAATCTATGGTTCATTTACTGATTGAACTAGATCTTTGGGTGGGAAGGTGGGTAGAAGAGGTCTCAAGCTCGCTATTCAAGTTGGGCATGCAACATGTCTAAAGTTATCAGCCTCATTCCCATTATTGCCATGTCCATTATTATTACCATTAATGTTATTCTTAGGACCATTGTTGTTGCGTCGACCTCCATTATTATCATTGTCTCTATTTCCATTGTTTGCATCACTTGGATTAATATTGATGCCCATCTGTCTAGCCATAAGATGCAACATCATATCCATTCACCTATTCTACTCCTATTACATATGCTGCCCCCTCCTCTGACATACCTAGTAACCATCTGAACATTACCTCCTCCTAATCTGGATCGACATTCCTACCTTCACCTAGTCCTATATTCCTATCATCTCAGTCACCCATACTATTGCCTTATTCAAAGAATATCTCTTATGTGTCTATATGATTGGATTCTATGTCCACTTACACAGATGAACTAGATTGCTCACTCTGTGTGTCTGAATCTTTGTTGTCTTGCTTTGGTATGGTGGAAGTTAATGGCCTCTGTCACATTCTCAAACATACATTCTAAACCTATTTTTATTATTGACTTTAATGTTTTGACATTTTTTCAAACACTTTTCCCTTTATCCAACTATTCCAAATTTCATATAAGGCTTCCACAGGATGGTAAGACTTAAGGCTCTGATACTGCTACAATGGATACCCACAAAATTTGGTTAAAAGTATTCATAATTATATGGTAATTTTATCAAACACTTAGCTTATAGTCTCTAATTTCCCATTATGTTCTACAACCCTTATGGCTCTAAAAGGCTTATTTGTATTGTGTTGTGTTTGGCATGTCACATAAATATAGGGATTGAAAAGCATAACATATATTGCAGAAATAACCAGCACACTATATTTATATTGATTTCCAAAAATTAATAACAAGTGCAAAGCTGACTCACTAAATACTCCAACAATTAACCAGAACAAACACTACTTACATAAAATAGTTGAGGGTGTGGCTCTTGCATTGACCTGCTACAAACAGTATGTAACTACTACAGTAACTAGATTGTAGCTAGAAATGCACCCAATCTGCTTGATATAAAGCTAATAGAAATGAATTACAAAGGCTAAACCCCAAGGGAATGGCATCTAGAATTTCACAAGAGAGGATAGATGTCCTTTAATGCCAAAAAATGGATCTAAAACTCATGTATTGATTTCTTCTCATATTCAACCTGTCGAGTGAAGCCACTAATGTTATTCTTTCTCCAAGAGTCGATTCAACTCACATGAGCAATGTGGGATAAAAGATGTGCAATATAAAACATATTAAAATAATCACTTCTGTCTCCCTTAGGCCCCCCTTTTTGATTTGCACACGTTACCATAAAATTTAATATTAAAGTAATATTTTAATAATTTACAACTAAATTAAATCTTACTTTAATAATATTTCAAGCATAAAAATTATTAGTTATTGGACTCTGAATAGCATGAGTGATAGCTTGTTGGAAAGCCCTCCCTAAGGAGTATCAAATTCAATCACCAAAACTAGCCTCCCCTGTGTCCTGTTGACTTACTAAAAATATTAAGTATGCTTGAGACTGAGTAAATCAACTTCATTTTGGCCTAAACTGGAGATGACTAGGCCAAAATACTCTAAGATCCCTTTAAACCCTTTGTTAGACCTCAGGACCATGTAGAAATAGGCTAACACACACACACACACACACACACACACACACACACACACACACATACACACACACACTTGGTCAACTACTAAAGTGGGGACATTACTTAAAAGACAAGTGTCTTGGAAAAGCAAGAAGCATAATTGTATTTCTCAGTCCATAGAAAAAGAAAAATATATGGCTGCAGTAGTTAATTGTTCCAATGTTGTTCGGTTCAAGCAACTGTTGGCAAGTATGAAGATAGAGATCAAGGATCCAATGGTTATCTTTTGTGATAACACTAGTGCAATTAATATATCAAAGAATCCTATAATGCATACCAAAACCAAGCACATCGCTATAAAATATAATTTTTTGAGAGAATTCGTACAAGATAAAGAGACAACACTGGAATATGTGAATACTAAAGAGCAAGTTGCATATATATTCACTAAGCCATTAGCTAAGGATGCATTTTTCTATCCAAGAGGTAAGTTGGGGTCATTCTTCTATCTGAAGCTCACTAAATGGAGTTTAGTGATGCATCAACTAGAGCATGTTGAAGATTAGACAGTTGATGCAGTATTGACTAAGGCACATTGCAATGAATTAGTACATGAGGTACATTGATATTCACTAAGTATTTTCTTTGGCATGAGATTTCAAAGAGGGATAAGTTTGGCCATCATATCAAAAGAAATTTTGTTTGGTGATCTCAAAGAGGAAGAACTTGGTCTAATATCAAAGAGGGAGAGTTTGCTATTAGGAGAAGATGTTGCAGGTAGAGTTTTGCTGACAGAGAGAGAAACTGAAGGCAAAGGGAGTTCTCATTGATAGAGAGAGTTCTCATGGATGAGAATTAAAATGAAACTAAGGATATGTTCCTTACTTTATTCTTGCTCTAAAATTTCATTGTATTATGACATGTTGTTTTGCCATCAATGCCACAGAGGGAGATTGTTGAAAACAATTTATTAATTATGTATTGTCTTTGATGTAACACAAAATGTCATATCATTTCCAATTAGTGTATGCCGAGATCACTCGACAAATGAAGACAATTTCCTATGTCTATCAAGCATTCCATAGTTTGCCTTGTTCAGAAGATAGTGTCTATCAAGTTCACTTGGTTGTCAAAAGAAGGTTTGCAAAAGTTGAGTGTTAACTGAGCTCACTCGGTTAATGAAGAAAATGTTGGATGGAACTAGTGTTAACCAAGCTCACTTGGTTACCATAGGAACTTTGTCAATATGTAGTGTTAACCAAGTTCACTTGGTTAACATAGGAAAATCATTTCCGAGTTAGTGTCTTCTAAGCATGGTTGGCTAACAAAGGATTTTCTTGTTTTGGAATATTCAATTAAATTGATTTAGTTGTTGGTTCTAGCCAACTGAGAAGATAAATATTAATTATTCTAAGTTGTATTCAAGTTGACTTGACAATGTGTGAGATATAAATATAAGGTCAAGTTGAGGATAAAAGAATAAGTAGAAGTGGAAGTGATTAGAAGATTTGATGATGCTTAGAGGAAGTAAATTGGAAGGATAAGAAGAATATCCTTGTTGAGCTAGAAAGATACATTTGATCAGGAAGGATCAAGTATACAAGCCATAATTGAGATCTGTAATCAACAATTCAGTTGCATCAGAAATTAGGTCATCTCATTGTTACTCTCTTACCATTGTAGTAGTGATCTAAATCTCTTAACTGAGTTGGCTTAACAACTATTTGTAAATCTTCTAACAAGGTGGCATTTCTATTTGAAGTGTTTAAGGACTCTAACAAGGCCACTCCTAATAGAGTGACTAAATCCTCTAATAGGGTCACACCTAACAATATTTTGTAACCTTTAACCAAGTTGGCTCCTAACAGGGCTCACTTCAAAAGAGTGAAAATAAGTAACTAGTTGCAATTGGTGGTTTTCCCAAATTGGGTTTCCACATTAAATCTTGGTGTCAATTGTGTTCATGTTATTTCTTTTATGTGTATGCAACTAAATTAAGTACCATTAATCACAAAGAATATCTTTTAAGTTGCTCCATAACAAGAAGTTAGAGGACAAATCTTTCAACATGAGATTGGGTTTTGAAGTGGAATGTTAAGGACCAAGACAAGGGACATCATGGAAAATTTGATGCTTTATTTCTTATAGGATACTAATGGAAATATTCAAGAATTTAGTGTACGTGACCAGTGCTTCAAACCTTTTTTCTCCTAAATTAAGTAGGATTTGATTTGTATGTATTAGATAGGTGTTTTCTATTTGATGTTTCTTTTTGTTTCCTAGAGATAGCTTGATTCTTGTTATAATTGAAGTAAATATGCATCCCCAAAAAGAGCCATTGATGGAGCCCCCAAAATTTTCTATTAAGGAGACTAGTGAGAATTTCACAATTTCAGGGATAAAAAATCAACTACCCACAAAATAGCAATAATTTTCTACTTTGCAACTATTCAAAGATGTCAATACAAAATCAAGATTTCATAAGGAGTATTATGCAAGCTTACAATGTAGTGATTTTCCACAAAATAATTGGCAAGAAATATGTGGAATCTAAGTTGGAAAAAGTTGTGGGTAGAGGAAATATTGATCACAGTTTTAGAACATATGAACATGGAGGGATGTAAAATAGTGAAATGATGATATGTCATAATGCCTTGGAAAGTACAAACTGAGAATTAAATGTATGATATGATATGATAATACTGGAGTATGAAATATGTGTGGAATGTCTTTAAAGGGACTTTTGAATTAAATGATCAATAAATGCATCTCTTATATTACATGAACAAGTCCAGGTTGACATCACTATGAAATATTGAAGCACATAGATCAAAGATTTACTATCATCAGGTCAGACTTTCAGTTGGCAAATTTACAAAAATGGGATTCCCAATTTAATAACATCTAGTTAGAGAAACGCCAAAAATAATTGTGTAACCTAGTTTAACCCAAGAGTAGGAGGATTAATTGGACATCATTCACATCATGTATACAACTACATGGGATTTCCAGGTTAACTATACAAGATATGCCAACGACTATCATGAATTGGAGTTGGAAGTGTATACATTTTTCTAATGTGCTAGAAATACTAATCTAATGAAAGCATTTACACATTAAACTAACATAACATATAAGAGAGACAAAGAGAAGACAAACTCAAATGAGAATGTGAGCCATGGATAGGCTCTCTCAATGAGCTTGTTCTCTTGTTTTGGAGATGTGTCTATGTGTAGATTGGGGATGTATGTTCAAATGCTCAAAGTTGCTTCAATGGTGGAGATGGATAATAGCAAATTGGTAGCTTTGTGAGCTCTCAATTTGGCATTATAAGGGTATGGGTATGGCTTTTGGCTCTCAAAAGGGCATGGTAACTTTAGCTCAAAGATTTTTGATGAAATGGCTTGGGATGAGATTCAATTTATAGGCTAAGGGCTTGAGGGATGGAGGGCTTAGATGCAAGGATGGGGAGATGGTTAAGGAGGGCTAGGATGCACTCAAAGGATAGCAAATGGATTGTGCTTGTTTAGCACCAATGGGAAGGTGACACTTGTCACAAGGAGGATGAGTGTGAGAGGGTAGGGTAAAGGGTTGGTTAAAGGCATGATGAGTGGGGTTGAGTATGTAAGAGAGATGTAAGAGGAATGAGTGTGGAAGAGGGAAGAGTGTGGAAGATGGATGTAAGAGTCATGAGTGGGCTTGTAAGAGTCTTTTATGGTTTGTAAGAGCACTCATGACTTGGTGGTTGGGATTTTTGAGGGGAGACTTTGGTTTGGATTAGGAAAGTCTTAAACTTGTTTAAGGAATGTGACAACATTAGGGGGTGGATTAGGCTTGGGTGTAGGATTAGATTAGAGATGTGCAAGTGGATGGCATTAATGAGGGTGGGTGAGTTAGTGGCTAAGCTTGGTTAGTATGGGTGGATGGGGTGGATTAGGCTAAATGGAGGATTAGAGATAGGTTAGGGGTTTTTGAATTTGAGGATTTCATTTATCAAATAGATTTATTTAATAAATGGGGATATTTGGAATTAGATAGGAGAAAAGGATTTAATTGATAAATAATAGATTATTTGATTTATCAATTAGGACTATAGATGATTAATTAAATTAATCAACTAGGGGTGGCAAAGGATTAATTAAATAAGAATTTAATTAATGATGCCTTTAGAGATGGCTAAATTAAGATTACCAAAGTAGTGCAATCAAATTTAGGTGTCTACAGGAAGAAGATAAGGTCAATTTGTAGTAGATATTAGTAGAATTTCAAGATCAACAGGGCAAAAATTGGCACATGGATGACATACTTGAGATTCTTTGAGGACTTTGGCTAGCTTAATAATGGAAATTATAGGGTCTTTTGTTTTAAGTTTATTATTGTACAAATATGTATCCAAATTGCATTTCGTTTTTACTTAGAAATAATCATAATGGTCTAGAGCCTGTACACATTGTTTCATTTTCTATAAGAAGGATACCAAGACCATTTGCAAAGGATATACAATATAACAATGACAAATATATACAATAGACTAGATATCAAGAATAAATGATTTTTGCATTTTTAGATTAATTATTGCAACTTGACATCACTCAATTGTACTTCTTCTTTGAATTAATATAAAGACCCTATTTTTATTTCAATTTGGAAATTAGTTTTCTCGAATACTTGCATTTAGTAATTTTCCTCTTCGATTAACACTATTGTTGATATATTGAACTTAATATTAACTCTTAATTATCGAACTTTGTATGTAATACATCCTTTATCTAATTAGTTTTCTTTAGATAAAGTCAAATACAATTAGACTAGGGTTTTATATTTGAAGTTCTCTTTCTAGTAGTTAATGGTAGCACACACCATCTCCAAAGATTTTGATAATAATAAATTGGTGTAAAGTTGACTACGTTTTCCCATAATTGGGCAACGAACTAGTCCTCATTGTTTCTCTAAATTGATATTGTTTTGTAGCCTAGTAGTTTACTACCTTGATTACTTGCATATCATCAAATCATCCCTATTCATATGTTCAATTTACCCTAAAAAATCCCAAAGGATCATTCCCATTAGTTGGCAAAATTGAGTTGGAAGATCCTAGGATTGAGTTGGCAAGCTCATAGGGTTTCCAACCAATCAATTTGAGCGCCAACACCCCCAAGGATAAAGTACTCCAAGCCATACTAATAATTAATGTTTTCTACTCCATTATTGGATCTCAAATTCTTTAATGATATTGTAAGAAATGTTTTAGAATAACTGAGAGGGCGGGGGGTGGGGTGAATTAGTTATTCAAGGTTCAAATGTCCTATTCAAACTTTCTCACTAAGTGTAGTGAGCCTATTCAACCATTCATTCATCAAAGCATTAACTTTTCTAATCAACAAGTTACTGTAAATCAACATGCAAGCATAACGCATAAAAGATCAACACATAACACAATGGTTTACGTGGAAACTCAATTTGGGAAAAACCACCAGTAACATGCTACTCAATTCTCACTCTTCTGAAGTTATGCCCCATGAAAGGCCTACCCTATTAAAGGCTTACAACACACTATTAAATGTGACCTTGTTAGAGGATTTATCCACCCTATTAGAAGTGGGTCTTGTTAGAGGAATTTAGAACATTCACTTGGAATGCCACCTTGTTAAAGGATTTACAAATGGTTGTTAGGCCAACCTAAGTCAATAGGTTTTTCCTCTATCCTAACTGATACAATTTCTAGAGAGTAACAATTAGGGATTTTGACTTGATTGCATGATACAATTTAACTTGTAGATCTCAGATCACTTCTCAGCTCATACCATTGCCTGGTTGTCAATCTTTGCAACTCTGACAGCTTGCCCTCCTTTCAAGCTTAGTCTCCTTGAGTCTCCATGCTTAATGTACCAGTGCAATCATCTCTTCTTGACCACTTGTAGAAGCAGAGCCTCTGTGCTCTTCCTTCTCCTAGATGCCCTCTTCTTGACACCCTTCTAACCACTTTGCAATTTGGCTCTTTAGCAGTAGCAGCATCAGTAGCATTTGCTTCTTGATCTGTGACTTCTTAAATAGAAGTCTTGGAGTTCCTTTTCGCGCTCAATTCTTTCATTCTTTAATTTCAATTAGTATGGATTAGGTAGGATTCATCGTATCAAACCCATATTTTGTTTCTTCTAGAAACTTCTTGAATAATCCCTTTGAATTCACCCAAAAATGGTTCACATAGAATTTTGTGCCACCAGCTCGTCATCCTTATCCTTCATCTAGTTCACAAAATTCAAGGTAACAACTATGTCAGCTCAGATTTGGTGAATCTTTGTCCTTTAAAATAATGCAGTAGCTTGACACTATTGAAATACTGGTGTTCGACACATATCGTGTTACTTGGCATCAACTATGTTTTTCCTGATGCTTGGCACTTGAAGTTCACTCGACACCAACTAAGATTTTATGATGCTTGGCACCTGAACTTCACTCAACACCTGAAGATCACTCAACACACACTAGAATTTCATATTGCTTGGCTCCAACTAAGAATTTGCTCGGCTTCAATTAGCTTGCTCGGCACCCACTAATGAACTTAGTTTAAGCTTTGCAATTAACCTTATTACAACTTATTCCTCCAATGCTTCTAAGTGTGACCAACCTCTGTATCTTTGAGTATGTTATTAGTACATCATTTAACCATTGTCTTAACTAATCCTTGCACTTAATTACAACATCATAACTCAACCTTTCCCTTAGGTACTCTTGTTACATCTTGTTGATCAAATCCTCTTCATCAATCAACTAAGTGATAATACTTAGATCTTATAAGCAAATGTCATTCCTACAAATAGCAAGTTTGACATCAATGACAAAACAATGATTGAAAACATTCTTTTAACAACAATCTCCCTCTTTGATCTTCAACAATGAGCTTTTCAATCAAATTTCCAACAATCTACCTCTTTGGCATTGATGGAAAACCAAACTGATCAACCATCAGACTAAACTATTCAATCACAAGCTAACTAGGTTAGAATAGTAAGTCAAATGCCAAAAAAATTTTTGTGTTACCATCACCATCAGTTTTCACATTATCCTAATTGCTTCATTTCTGCTGTTGGAATATTCAAATAGAAATAATACTTATGAGGGGGGGGGGGGGGGGGGGGGGTGAATCAGAAGTATCACACTTTAACCAATAAAACTTTTAGGTGGAAGTTAGTTGCGTGCATGTAAATACATCAAGTAAACATGAAACTAAGACATGCATCAACAACACATAACACTAGAATTTGGTAATCCAGAAACCCTCCAGGAATAAGAAGGTAAAACTGGGTGGGGATGATACCCACAAAAATTACTACAGCAATATTGTTCAACCACTTATGATGGTCTACCCTGTTAAAGGCTTTACATTGTGTCAATAGTGACCTGGTTAGAGGATTTACAAACACTTTACATGAAGTGTCACCCTGTTAAAGGATTTAATCACCTATTTAAAGGATCTACGAAATAGCTGTTAAGCTAACCTATCACCATAGGATTTTCATTCTAATACAATTGCTAGAAAATATTAGGTACAATGAACCTGATAGATTACAATCCTTGATTGCTGAATGCAGGCACTTGTTCTACTTTCTCTGATCTTGATCCTTTGTGATCTGATAACCCTTGTTCTGAAAGTAGATTTCCTTATACACCCTTGTATATCTGCTTGTATATTTAACAATGAAATTTTGTCTTCCTTATAAAGACATTTGAGGATTTTGGGTTAGGTATGGATCTTTGATCCATATTCAATCTCTATTTTCCACTCATTGTTTGCACTTCTTCCATTGGTTGCATGCCTTCATCATTTTTCTTATTGGTTGCATGTAGATTGCATAGGAAAGATAAAAGATTTGATCTTATCATTTAATCTTTCTAGATTTACCTTATGTCGGCTACAAAAACTATTTGCATCATAGTTTGTGCAATTACAAACTCTTATGCTGATATTCTGAGTTACTCGGCTCCTGAAGCATTACTGATGCTCCGCACATGTTGTTTCCTAGATAACTCGACACCTAAACAAAATTGGCTTACTCTGCATTTGTTTTATTTTTGTATTACTTGGCATCATCTATGACTCGGCACTTTATTTTTCTTGGCACTTAAAGTCATTCGGCACTTGAACTTTACTCGGCACCTGATCTTTACTCGACATCTAAAAACTACTCGGCACATGAAGATCACTCGGCACCTGAAGTCTTTCCTAACTTGGCTCATGTTGTGGCTTAGCATTCATGGTGTACCCAACTCCAATATAGAAAGTAGGTAAGTGTATTGGCACTCAAGTGTCAAAAACCATTATGAAGTTAACAATCTCCCCCTTTGACATGAGTGACAAAAACACTTAATTGACCTTATGAATACATTTACTAATTTGTTTGGTATATACAGAGTTTAAAGAAAACTTAATCAAAATTTGTAACTTACAATATATACCTCAAGAATTTTGTAACTCCCCCTGAGTGGATTGTGTCATTATCTGTATATCATGCTCCTACTTTTATCTTTTCTCCCCCATTAATTTGTCTTTATAATATATGTATCTCCCCCTATTATATCTCTTTTTCTTCTCCCCCTTTTTGACACTTATGTCAAAGAATGTTTAAGGGTTAAGACCATATTTAGCCAAAAATGTGTTGTTTACCTCCATAATCATCCTAAGAGCTGCATCCCAATTGTTTAAAGCAATTTCTAGTGACTTATGCTGGATGGCAGTCTCTCCAGCAAGATGAATAAGTCCATCTGATGTAGAAAGATTAGGGTCTTTCTTGAGAATAGTTTCAGGATAGACTTGCTCTTTATGGAGTATTTCTAAATATGGGGTAATAGACAACTGGAGCTGTATCAATTTTGCCTTGATATTGGCCTCTTCTGCTATTAACATGGCTATTTCCTTTACAGTGTGAAGCGTCTGGGTAAAATGCTTCTCACTTTGAGCTGGATCTTTAGGTAGCTGCATGCTAGAAATATTTAAATTTCTTTCCAAGCTCATTGTCTTTTGGCTAGTCTCCTGTGTGAAGTATGAAAAGTCACACAACTTTTTGTACAATGAGAATATATTCTCAAGTACCTTTTTCAATTTGTCAATTAGCTTTGCCAATTCAACCTGAGAAAGTGCAATTTGACTTGATATTTGCTCATTTACTTTTCCTTGGAATTTTCTTTCAAACCATTCTATAAGTTTTGCATTTGTCTCTTGGTCTTCATTTGTCACCTGGTCAACAATATCTATCAATTGCTTCGTGATATGCTTTGACTCATCTAGTGATTGCAAACTGAAGGCATCCATAAAGATGTCCTTAATCTCATGTAGTGTTTGCTTTTGTTTATACTCCTTCCTGAGTATCTCTTGTCTTTTTCTCCTATTCAGTGCTTCCTACACCTCATTTATTTAATCAATGGTTATAGTTTTTGAGTCATAGCCTGGTATGACTATCTCCTCATCTAATTCAGGGTCTCCATAATGAAGTACCCTTGCAAATTTTGTAGTACTAGATGTTGGTACAGATATTTGCAATGGCTGGTGTGAAGGAGTTCCCGAGGTAGGCAAATTTATCAATGTTTGTATTGCCTCTTGCTCTTTAGGGGTTTCCATTGTTTCCTCCTCCTGTTGTCTTCTATCTTGATCAATTATGGTAATCTTAGGAAGTGCACCTTGTATTTATGCTGTAGGATCAGATGTAATAGTTTGTCCTATTTTTTCTGTTTGTCTTGTTTGTTCTGTTCCTTTTTCTACAGCTGCACTCGGCTTCTGTATTGTAGTATCAACTATGCTTGTTGAGATAACTATTGGCATTTGAAGTTGACTACTAGTAGCTGTAGAGATGATGGAAGGTGGTTCTTGTGGATTCATCTTATCTCTAACTGTGCTTTCTACTAGTTTTTGCAATTCATCCATACTGACCAATACTGGATCTGCACATAATATTGCTTGTTGTGTAGATTGGTCAAGGATTCTTTTGAGATCTTTAGCAGTTAATGGATTGATATTCTGACCAAAAGTATTAGGAACATCAATAATAGTTACAGTTTCTGAAGGTGTGATGGATACTTGAGGAGGGCTAGAGGGTGGCAATTGTGTGTCTTGCACACTCTGATCTGGTTGCTACTCTTGCTCAGTTGTTGCCGTTATATCTTGTTTTTGTGTCTCTTCCAACTCTCCATCTTTCTTTTTTTCTTCCTTCTTCTCTTCTTCTATCTTCTTTTCTTCTTCTACTTTCTTTTCTTCTTCTACTTTGTTTTCTTCTTCTCCCTTCTTTTCTTCTTCTACTTTCTTTTCTTCTTCTCCCTTCTCTACTGCTATCTTCTCTTCTCTCCTTTTTCTCCTCCCTTCTAGTGGAGCAGAAACTTCTTCCTTGTATTCTTCTTCAAGAAAATCTTCAATCTTCTTGTACAAGTTTTTCCATGATTTCATTGTTCTTTGAACAATTTCTTCCATCTTGTTTTGGAGTATGAAGAATGCCCTGTATTTAGGTGTAAACCTATTATTATGCCTTTTGACTGCTTTCTTTACCTGTTCCTTAGTCAAATCTGGCAATATGCTTGCTAGGGTTGATTCCCTCATCTCCTTCTCCATTTTCAAACAAAAATGCCATCTGTCTTCTACAATTTTAGACAGTTCTTTTGGCAATTGTCCATCTAGTTCAAGTGGAGTGTACTTGAACTGTGCCATCATTCCATAGACTATTTCTTCTATCCTATTATGTTCTTCTTTGGTAAACTTATTGAAATCAACTTTATTTAAGTTGCTTAAATCACCATTTCCAATCTTTTTACATAAAATATCAACTGAAGAATGGCTTACCTTTTTAGATTGATCTTCTTCATCAATATCAGGTTGAGCCACATATCTTCTTCTTTTCCTCGGCTCTTCCTATGTTTCCTTGATTTTTTTCTTCTTTGTAACTTCCTCTTTAGCCTTTTGAGTGGAGGCCCTTGTTGCAGCTCATGTTGTAGGCTTTTGAGGTGATGGCATGGTATATTTCTTCGGTTTTTGCTGAGCTGGAGGCTATTCTGTTGCCTTTCTTTTCTTTGACTCAACTTCAGTTGGTGCTTCCTTGGCTTCTTTGTCTTCTGCACCTTCCTCCTTGTCTTCACCTAGTCCTTGAGTTAATTCCATTGGGCCTTGTTTTTGCTCATCTTCATCATCATTGTCATCTTCTTCTTCTTCTGCTTCAGCCTCAATTTCTTCCCCAAATTTCTTCTTAATCTTCTTTAACAATTTTTCTTTCTTCTTTAATGTGGAAGCAGTCTTTAATTCCATGTTTATTTTTGACCTTACTACATCATAAGTGCCAAAATGTGGAGCACTTTTATCTATTTCTTCTACCAATAATGCAGTTATTACTGCAGATGCCTCATCAACATTGATTTCATATCCAAATGGCCTTAGCCATCTCACTCTTGGAATTGCTTCTTGGATGTATGTGAAGTCAATATCAACCAAGAAACATATATCATTAACATGTTCTTCTACTAAAGTAACTGGTATTCTCACCCTTTGTTTCATGGATTTCTTGAAATCTTTGAAATAGCTTGTCATCAGGGTATCAAAATTTTCTCCCATTTGTTCTATATATTCATTGATTTGGGCAATGATTGTTCTATCATTCCTCCATGTCACTTTGCCAAAAGAGGGAAACTCATTTTGAACATAGAAGAATATACAAACTAGAATTGCTCCAAATTTGCATCGAGTGCCCTTTGTCCTTCTTATGGCAGCTAGGTTTTCATTAATCTATTGTAGTTGTAGTTCTGCAAGATCATAAGTATGATCCTTTTTCACCAATTTGTAGCCTACATCTACTGCAATACATGGTACACTGTTGAGTCTGCTAGATTGGTAGAACTTATGGGCGATGACTCTAACATCAAATTCAACTAGAGGATTTTGTATGGTGTGAATTCTCATTCCTCTCTTATTCCACTGAGCACCAGTGTTCTTTTCAATAACCTCCTTCGATTCACTTCTCAAGGTTTTGAACCGATCTAGCGTTGGGTACCCTGTTACTCTATGTATGATTTCTTTGGTTAATTTTATGGGAATATCTTCTAACCACGGACTACCACCATGAATTCTACTCAACACAAGTCTAACCCATTATGTCTTGAATACGGTAGGAAAGCTCAAAACTCGGGTCAAACCCTTTCTTTCAACAATTTTGAATTCATCTCTTAAGACTCCATCTTCGCACAATTTCTCATAGGCTTGCCTTATTTCCATATCTCCTAGGGAACCTATCTTATAATTGTAGCATTTCCTAATGTCTTGAACCATTACAACTTTTGGAGGTATTTGGGAGAGAGCTCCGACTGGGTCACTTTTGTATGCAACTTCAAGTATGGGATGAAAATCAGGTTGCTTGACCTCATTGGACACTAAATGAACTTCAAATGACTCTTTATCCTCGATTTTCTTGGAACTTGATGCCATTTATGCAAACTAGGGTTTCTTTTTTACAAAATATAAAACTACGTAGCTCAACACAAATGAAAAATACCTCAAGATCGATGAAAACACATTGGGAGAGGTTGCAATCTATTTGAAATGCTGGATTCTTTGCTGTGAAGTTGCTCCGCTCTTTTTCTCTTCTTTGCTTCTTGATCGCGATGAGTAAAACTGATTAAAATCACGATAATATACCCTATTTTTATTACATTAAATGCTCAACTGCCAACTCGGCTTCAAGAAATTTTTTTGACCTAACTCGACATCAATTATCAACTCGGTTGCTATTAGGAGCTCGACATGTGTTGCAGTTTAGCTCGGCATCCAAAGATAGCTTGGCAACATCATTTAGATTTTGTCTTGACATCTTGTCTCATGCAAATTTATACTTTGCATAACTTCTTTGTCTTGGGACTGATGTGTGATATAGCTTTGTATATCAGTCTCGCATACTTCTCATGCTTAGTTTGATGAAGTGTGATCACTTGACCCATTGGGTGAAGTGATCCCTCCACTTGATGTGTTGCACTCATCTTTCTTTTTCCAAGTTTTATTCATTTGCCCTCTTATATTTTCAACATCAATCTTTTCTTTGCCCTTATTTTTTTCAGTCTTGGGCGCCTTTGACCTTGTAGGACAATTTCTATTGGTATGACCAGTTTTGAGACAATTGAAACATTTGGTTTGGTTCAACCATCTCTTGTAGTTCCCTTTGAAATGTGTTCTTATGTAGTTCTGGGGCATATGTCCATATTCTTGACAATAATGACAGCTATACCTGGTGTTGTAATCCTAATGATAATGACTTCCATTCCCTTTTGATTTTGCTGGTTGATTTGATGTCCACATAGGTTTTGATCTGCATTCAGATGCCCTATGTCCATACTTTTTGCAATTATAACAATGTCCATCAAATCTCTGAGTCCTTGTGACATTGGATCTGCAATCTTGTGTCATATGTCCTTGCATGTTGCACTTGTGATAGAAGTTCTTACTCTTGGGTGTGTTTGATTGATTGAATCTTCTACTCCTGCAAACATTAGCTGTATGCCCCTTCTTATTATAGTAATGACAAGTGGGTTTTGAATCCTTACCTTTGTCACTTCTTTGTTCAAAACTCTTTGATGATTCTCCAACTTCAGTGCTGTTGTATCCAAGTCCTGATGTATCATGGGCGGATCTTGGGAATTTCATCAATTGTTCAAAATACTTGATGGCTTCACTTGACTTGTTGAGATTCTCTGCTACCTCTTTTTCTCTATTCAATTCATTCTGTATTTGTTCATTCTGCATCTTCAAAGTAGAGATCTCAATATCTTTCACATTGAGTTCATGATGAAGGTTCATCATTTGGGCAAGTGTATCCATCTGCATGTTTGAGATCCTTGTCAATTCAGTACATTTTTCTTCAAGTCTGTTTGCAAGATTTCTTTTGTCATTTTCTATCATGACTTTATCCTCAACTGCTCTTTTCTTTTGTTCAGTAATTTCACATATCATTATGGTCTATGATTCATGTTCCATCTTGAGAGATCTTATCTCCTCTACTTGAACTTTGTTTTTCTCCATCAGTTCTGTTATTGCTGCATCAAATTCCTTAGTGTCTCCATTGGCAAACACTTGTGTGGTATCAACCTCCTTGTAGTGTATATCATTTTCAGCTATGGCTGTCTCCTTTCTTCTCTTTAAATATTTTCTTAATTCCACTATTGCTTCTTCTACTTTTTGTAGAGCAAGATGCACATCAATCACCTAGTTTTCAATGATCTTTCCAAGGTTGAAAAATTCCATCTTTAGATCTTTTTCTCCAAGCTATCAAACTTTTCCTTGTGAGAACCTGGATGCTTTGATACAAATTGTTGGAATATTCAAATAGGAATAATACTTATGAGAGTGGGGCGGGGGGGAGGGGGGGGGCGAGGGGAGGGCGAGTTGAATCAGAAGTATCACACTTTAACCAATAAACTTTTAGGTGGAAGTAAATTGCATGCATGTAAATACATCAAGTAAACATGAAACTAAGACATGCATCAACAACACATAACACTGAAATTCGGTAACCCAGAAACCCTCCAGGAATAAGAAGGTAAAACTGGGGTGGGGATGATACCCACAAAAATTACTATAGCAATATTGTTCAACCACTTATGATGGTCTGCCCTGTTAAAGGCTTTACACTGTGTCAATAGTGACCTGGTTAGAGGATTTACAAACACTTTACATGAAGTGTCACCTTGTTAAAGGATTTAATCACCTATTTAAAGGATCTACGAAATAGCTGTTAAGCTAACCTATCACCATAGGATTTTAATTCTAATATAATTGCTAGAAAGTATTAGTTACAATGAACTTGATAGATTATAATCCTTGATTGTTGAATGCAGGCACTTGTTCTGCTTTCTCTGATCTTGATCCTTTGTGATCTGATAACCCTTGTTCTGAAAGTAGATTTCCTTATACACCCTTGTATATCCACTCGTATATTTTACAATGAAATTTCGTCTTCCTTATAAAGACATTTGAGGATTTTGGGTTAGGTATGGATCTTCAATCCATATTCAATCTCTATTTTCCACTCATTGTTTGCACTTCTTCCATTGGTTGCATGCCTTCATCATTTTTCTTATTGGTTGCATGTAGATTTCATAAGAAAGATAAAAGATTTGATCTTATCATTTAATCCGTCGAGATTTACCTTATGTCGGCTACAAAAACTATTTGCATCATAGTTTGTGCAATTACAAACTCTTATGCTGATATTTTGAGTTACTCAGCTCCTGAAGCATTATTGATGCTCGACACATGCTATTTCCTGGATAACTCGGCACCTAAACAAAATTGGTTTACTTGGCACTTGTTTTATTTCTGTATTACTCGGCATCATCTATGGCTCGGCACTTGAATATCACTCGGCACTTTATTCTGCTCGGCACTTAAAGTCATTCAGCACTTGAACTTTACTCGACACTTGATCTTCACTCGGCATCTAAAAACTACTTGGCACATGAAGATCACTTGGCATCTGAAGTCTTTTCTAACTTGGCTCATGTTGTGGCTCGGCATTCATGGTGTACTCGGCTCCAATATAGAAAGTAGGTAAGTGTATTAGCACTCAAGTGTCAAAAACCATTATGAAGTTAACATTCTGCTTCACCCTCTTAGCTATTTTATCCTTGTCCTTTGTTTCTCTCCCTCTGTATTTCTCATCTTCTGTTGTTCTGATCAACTTCTTTTTTTGCCCTTCAGTTGTTGATCATTTCTGTCTACTTCTCTTTCTATCTTCATTTGATTAGTTTCTACAATTTCTTGACATTTCTCCCTTATATTTTTTATTAACAACATTTGATCAGTTTCTCACTACTTCTCCCTCTTTGACAACAATGCAAAAGATGTATTAGCATCTTATCATGCAAGTGTAGCATTTGCAGATTCATTCAATTTCTCCCTCTGTCACCTTGCTTGTGACTGATTTGGAACTTCTATACTTTGATTACTTCAGGCATGAATCCCTAAGTAAACATCCTCTGCACCAATGTGTAAAATCTTCAACAATCAACTCATTTGATGTAGGGTAGTCTTGCTTTTGCTTCAAGTAGCCTTGGCTAGGGGTATCATCCCTAACTTACCTCTAAGATACTCAAAAGCATCTTTAGGTAGTGCTTTTTTGAAGATGTCAGCAATCTGTTCCTTTGAGCTGACATATTCCATCTTCATTTGTTTGTCTTCCACCAACTCTCTTACATAGTGATACTTGATTGCAATGTGCTTGGTTTTAGCATGCATTAAAAGGTTCTTTGATATGTTGATAGCACTTGTATTATCACAATAAAGTATCAAAGGCTCATTTATCTCTTCTTTCATACCTTGCAACAAATGTTTGATCCATATAATATTGGTGCAATTGATAGTAGCTGCAACATATTCAGCTTTAGTAGTGGACTGTGAGGTACAACTTTACTTTTTGCTGGTCCATGTAATCAACCTTTTTTCCCCAAGAAAAGTGCTCTTCCACTGGTGGTTTTTTTGTCATTAATGTTACCGCCCCAATCTGCATCAGTGTAGGCTTTCAGCTCAAAATTTTCACTCCTCTTGTAATACAAACCAAAGTCATCGGTCCCTTTTAGATACCTTAGTATTCTCTTCACTGCCATTAAATGATTTTCTCTTGGATTTGTAGAAAATCTTGCCACTATTCGAACAGCTAATGCAATGTCTGGTCTACTATGTACAACATACTGCAACTTTCCAATCATTGATCTATACAATGTTTGATTTACTTCAGTTGACTCATCATTCTTGGATAACTTATGTCTTGTTTCCATTGGTGTGCTAACTGGTTTGGAATCTTCTAATCCAAAAGTCTTAAGTATCTCCTTGATGTATTTTGATTCGATCACAAATATTCCATGCTTCAATTGATGTACTTGCAATCCAATTTTTTTTTTGATTTCTCCAAATATTGACATCTCAAATTCATGTTTCATCTGATCAACAAAATCTTTACATAGACCATCTTTTCTTCCAAATATTATATCATCAACAAAGATTTTAGATATCAAAATGTCTTTACCTTTTTCAGCTTTGATGTACAAGTTGCTATTGTCATCTCTTTTCTCAAATCCTATTTTCACAAGATATTTGTGCAGTCTCTCATACCATGCTCGTGCTTGCTTCAATCCATAAAGTGCTTTGTGCAATTTGCAGACCATATCCTCGTTCTTGTCATCAAAAAATTCCTTTGTTTGTTCAATGTAGACTTCCTCTTACAGTATCCCATTTAGAAAAGTAGACTTGACATCCATTTGGTAAACTTTGAAACCTTTGTATGCAATATATGCAAGTAGTGTTCTTACTCCATCCATTCTTGCAATAGGGGCAAATGTTTCCCCATAATCCAGTCCTTCTTCTTGTGCATAGCCTTTACAAACTAATATGGCTTTGTTTCTTGTTATCTCACCATTCTCATCAAGTTTGTTTCTAAACACCCATTTGGTACCAATCACATTCTTATCAGCTGGTCTAGGAACTAGGGTCGAGGTTTTGTTCTTCTCAATCTGATCTATCTCCTCTTCCATAGCTTTATACCATTCATCATCTTGTAGTGCATCCTTTATTGTTTTAGGTTCAACCTTTCTCAGTAGACATGATTCATTTATGAGTCTACTCCTTTTCATTGGTCTTGCATCCTTGTCACCAATGATTTGATCAATAAGGTGATGTCTTCTTACATATTTGGCTAATCTTAGTTTTGTCCTTCTTTCCATGTTTGATCCTTCAACTTCAGAGTCATTTTGATCTTCTCCATTTGATACTTCATCATTCCTCTCATGTATACTGATTTTAGAGTCAGAATGTGCATTTTCTACATTCTGCAACTCGACTTCTAAATGTAGCTCAATATTCACTAGTTGTGACTCAGTTGATACTAAAATTTGTTGTTGATTCCCAACTTGATTTGCAACATTATCTTCAACAGTCATTCTTTCATAGAAGTATACAAAGGATCTATAATCCTCTAATTACTTAGTTCCAACAACCTAAACTTCTGCATGCTCGTCAAAATTTACATTTGCACTCTCCACAATCTTGTTAGTGTTAGTGTTCAAACACTTATATGCCTTACTTCTAGTGGAGTATCCAAGAAATATGCCTTCATTACTTTTTGCATCAAACTTTCCATTTCTAGTATCTTTAAGAATATAGCATTTACAACCAAAATTTTTGAAATGTTTAACATTTGGTGAGTGACCATACCACAATTCAAAAGGTGTTGCATTTTTACCTTTCTTGACTTGGACTCTATTCAAGTGTAAACAATAGTGCTTACAACTTCTCTCTAGTACTTTACTGCAACATTTTTTTCTATCATCAAGGTTCTTGCACAGTCTATTAGTGACCTATTCCTTCTTTTAGTAATACCATTTTGTGGTGGAGTCCTTGGTGCTGATGTTTTTCTTTTGATGCCTTTGTCATTACAAAATATCTTAAACTCTTTTGATGTAAACTCACCTCCTCTGTCTGACCTTAAGCATTTCAGGTTCTTTCCTATTTCCTTCTCGACTCTAGCCAAATACCACTTGAACATTGAAATGCATTAAATTTTTTCTTTAAAAACATAGCAGTCATCATCCCTGAATAGTCATCTACAAATAGCATTATGTATATGTTTCCTAGGTAGCTTTGTACTTCTATTAGACCACATAAGTCTGTATGGACTAACTGTAGTACTTCTTTGGAAGTGTATGTTTTTCTTTTGAAACTAGACTTAGTCATCTTCCCTGGTTGACATTGTTTGCACATTGTGTTTTCAGGTTCCTTCAATTTTGGAAATCCTCTGACCTTCTTCTTTTTGTTGATGCTAATTAGATTATCAAAATTAACATGACACAACCTTTTGTGCCATAACCACATATCATCAAGTCTAACAGAAAGACAAGTTGCATCTTCCATATCTAGATAAAATAGAGTACTTCTAGTTTGTTCACCTTTTCCTATTAGATTACCATTAGTGTCATAGATCTTGGTAGTTTTGTTTCCAAATTCAACTTTGCAAGCTACATTGCCTAACTATGACACACTCAACAAGTTGTAGTTCAATCCTTCGACATAGTATGCATTATCGCATGAAATATTCTTTGTAAGTTTAATGGAATCCTTCCCTTTGATTTGACATGGAGCATCATTACCAAATCTAACACTATTTTCATCATATTGAGTAAAGCTAACGAACTTACTTTTATCTCTTGTCATGTGATGTGAGCATCCACTGTCTATGATCCACTTGTCAATCTTGTTCACACAAGTTACCAATGTTTTTGCTTCATTTTCATCTTTATCTAATTCATCCTTCATGGCCACATAGACTACTTCATCATCATTCTCATCAGAGTCTTCTTCAATAATGTAGCATCTTTTTCCTTTTTTCTTGTAGTCTTTGCTATCATCTTCTCTCTTGTTCTTGTACTTGTTTCCTTCTTTTTAGTTCTTCTTCTATGTACATCTTGTAACAATATGACCTACTTCATTGCAATTGAAACATATGATAGGGATCTTATCTTTGAATTTACCTTTTCCTCTATGGAATCTCCTAGCCAACAGTGCTTCTAACTGTTCCACATCTTCTTCATCTACGCTACTATCATTGGATGCATGTTTTCCTTTTCTTCTCTTCTTGTTTGATGTCTCATCCTCAGTGTCTTTTATTGTCATCTTTGCCTTGAAAGTAGATTCAAGGTTCTCAAGTTTGTATTTGTCAAAGTTTGACAATTCAAATGCAGTAAGTCTTCCCACAATTCCTTCGAAGGTTAATGTGTTTCCTTGTACACACCTTAGCTCTTAGATGATTGAAACTCTAATGGCATAGATAGGGAGCAGAGTTCTTAAGTATTTTCTGATGATAACTTCTTCTTCCAATTGACCACCTAGACTTCTTATTGCACTTACCACTTCTTTTTTTCTAGCAGCATATTGAGCAACATTTTCACCTTCCTCCATTTTCATGTCATCAAACTTTCCTTTGAGGCTTTCTCTCTTTGCTCTCTAGACATTCTGATCTCCTCCATAGATATCTATTAGGGCTTTCCACATCTTTAATGCAGTATCACAATATTTGATATCATCATATTCTGCATAGCTGAGTGCAGAGGCAATCTCCAACATTGCTTGATTGTGCTCCTTCCTTTCGTTCAAATCATCTGCAATAAGAGGTCTATCTGGATTTACATGTTGTGTTCCAATTGAGGTTTGTGCATGGTCACCTATTGATCTAGGGTGTAATTTCATCAGACTCTACCATGCAACAAAGTTATCTTTGTTGAGCTTGGGAACTTCTCTCTTGGACATCTTGATCTTCCTACTTCTAGTACCTTAAAACTAAATCAGCAGGTGGCTTTGATACCAATTGTTAGAAATGCTTTAGAATAACTAAGAGGGGGGGTGAATTAGTTATTTAGGGTCTAAATGTCCTATTCAAAATTCTCACTAAGTGTAGTGAGCCCATTCAACCATTCATTCATCCAAGCATTAAATTTTCTAATCAACAAATTACTATAAATTAACATACAAGCATAACACATAAAAGATCAATACATAACACAATGATTTACGTGGAAACCCAATTTGAGAAAAACCACCAGTGACATGCTACTCAATTCTCACCCTTCTAAAGTGATGCCCTGTTAAAAGCTTACAACACACTATTAAATGTGACCTTGTTAGAGGATTTATCCACCCTGTTAGAAGTGGGCCTTGTTAGAGGATTTTAGAACATTCACTTGGAATGCCACCCTGTTAAAGGATTTACAAATCGCTATTAGGGAAACCTAAGTTCATAGGATTTTGCCTCTATTCTAACTGATACAACTACTAGAGAGTAACAATTAGGAATTTTGGCCTGATTGTGGAATACAACTTAACTTGTAGATCTCATATCACTTCTCAGCTCATATCATTGCCTGGCCTTTAATATTTGCAACTCTGACAGCTTGCCCTCCTTTCAAGCTTAGTCTCCTTGAGTCTCCATGCTCAATATACCAGTGCAATCATCTCTTCTTGACCACTTGTAGAAGTAGAGCTTCTGTGCTCTTCCTTCTCCTAGATGCCTTCTTTTTGACACCCTTCTAACCACTTTGCAATTTGGATCTTTAGTAGTAGCAACATCAACAACATTTGCTTCTTGGTCTATGACTCCTTGAATAGAAGTCTTGGAGTTCCTTTTCTCGCTTGATTCTTCCATTCTTTAATTTCAATTTGTATGGATTAGGTAGGATTCATTGTATCTAACCCATATTTTGTTTCCTCTAGAAACTTCTTGAATAATCCCTTTGAATTTGTCCAAAAATGGTTCACATAGAATTCTGTGCCACTAGCTCATCATCCTTATCCTTCATCTGGTTCGCAAAATTGAGTTTGACTCAAAAATCACGCAGTTAAATCCTGATAGCAATATCACAATTTGACTTGCTGTGGAAATTATCTCCTACTTATCAATTGATGAGCTTAAGGGGCTTTCTAATGAATGGTTCATAAGGCACAACACTTGGTGAAGGTTTTGTAAATGGGGTTGCAAGCTTTTGGTTTAACCATGGAGGAAACTCCATAGTTAAGCGCGCTCAGGCTGGAGTAGTACTAGGATGGGTGACCTCCCGAGAAGTCTCGATGCTTCACCCTTGTGAGCATCACCTAGATCCAATGAGTGCTAAGTGTTCCATTTATTCTCATGAGAGATGGATTCGTGTTGAATCACTACTCATGAAACATGGGTCACTGAGTTTGACTCAAAAATTACACAGTTAAATCTTGATAGCAATATCACAATTTGACTTACTGTGGAAATGATGCAAGAGCATCCAGAGGTATAAGGGCAATCCTGTGTCACCCAAAAAAAAAGTACTTAGACTTAGTTTTTGTTTCATGTGTTTTCATTTCTGGATACCCATTTGGGTCAAATAAAGGTTCCAACTCTCATAGTTCCACTATCAGTGTTCTAGGATAGAGTATTTGAACACTTTGGGATACGTGTAAATGCAAAAAAAATAGGAGTATGTAATTGAGCCATCATTTTGGTGAACTAGGAGGTGTAAATTGGCCAGATGAATGTAATTGCAATTTAGAGCATTCCAAAAAAAGAATCAAGTCAAAAGGCCCCACGGTTTGAAAGTTATCGTAGTTTTTTAGTTTTTGGAGACCTCCTAAGAATGCTTCAAAGTTAGGTTAGGGGCATTAAATGACCTCAAAAAGGGCCAAAAAATGGGGGAGAAGTGAAGTTGGTCCATAGGGCTATAGAGCACTTCGAGAGCTTTTCAAAAATGTAAACAGTTTGTCAATTGAAGCTACGGTTCAAAAGTTATGCCTCCTGAAAGTTTGGTTACCGTATTTTTGGATTCTTCTAAATTTGCACCAACTTCTAATGCGGCTCCTAGAGCCTTCTACTAGGTTGGTGGATGCCTACTAGCACTTTCTAGAATGTACTCCTAGTCCTTAACCCTCCAGTGTCTATTTAAAGACATTTTTGGCATTGTAAAAGGCAGTTCGGAGTGGAGTTTGGGAGGAGGTACTAAAAGGAAAAATTATCTCTAGATTTATGCTATTGTAAGCCCTTAGGGCATGTTTTGAAGTCTATTTTCTTAGTATTGGATGTATTAGATTATTTACAAAGCTAATAAAATTTCCCTTTCCTGTTGTGTCCATTCTGTGCTTAGGTTGTGTCCCCATCAAGTGGTATCAGAGCTGGTTTCCTAAGTGTGTAGACAGAGAGCCGACTGTGAGGCAGTTTGCACCAGGATTGTGTGGTTATGGGTTTGAGTTAAGAAGATGCCTCCAGGAAGAGAGCGTGGTGGAAGGGTCAGATCTATTAATCTTGAGGAGGTTAGAGCCCTCGAAAGGCAGGTACAAGCATTGTAGGAGGAGCTTCGTAGAGGAACAAATGTTGCCACAGGTGACGATAGTGAGGATGACAATGAAGAAGAAGAAATTGGATCAGAAGGGGAATTTGATGGGGAAGTTCTGAATCAGGCAAAGGAAATACTTTTGAGGGCCATTACTAAGTTTGGGAAAAGACCTACAATTGATGTGGGTGTATTTTCAAGAAATTTGAAACCTGATGAGTTGATCAATTGGATCAATGAACTGGAAGAATACTTTGAGTATGAGGATATCAGGGACCCAGATAGGGTTAAGTTTGCGAAGGCCAAACTGAAAGGCCATGCCAAAATCTGGTGGCAAGTGGTCCAATTGGAAAGAAACAAAAAAGGAAAGGAGAAGATCACAAGGTGGGATCGCATGGTGGACAAATTGAAGAAGCAGTTCATTCCTGTGGACTACGAGCTTGATTTGTTTAAGAAGATGCATGGGCTAATATACAGAGGATTTTTACCGACTCTTGATTAGATTAGGGCATGCAGAAGCAAATAAGGAGAAGGTTTCTTTTTATATCAGTGGGTTGCGACTTAGCATCCAAGAGGAATTAAGTCTGGTAAGAATGACCAACATTGAAGAGGTATACCAGTTTTCCCTACGAGTCGAAGAGAAGCTGAATAAAAGGTTTGAAGGGAGACAAAGAGGGCATGGTCAAGGAGGAAGGGGAAGCGGTAGGTCATCTGGAGGCTGAAATGAAACTCAAAAGAAAAATGAAGATGTGGGTACTAGCAGGAACCAGAGGAATGAGGGTTTCAACCGCTCTCATGATCAAGACTTTGGAAATCAGAGAGGAAGAGGTAGATGATGTGGAAAAGGAAGAGGAGGCTTCCATGGTACCTGTTTCCATTGCAATGAAGAAGTTCATCATACCTTTGAATTCCCTCAACGACAAGGAAGGACAGATAGGAGAGTTGAGGGTCAAGCTAGGGTTGCTCATGTGGATGAGGATGCACAGTCATCACATTCAGAGGATGCATAAAGAGGAGAGACCTTGGTAAATGAAAGGTTCCTACTAAGTGGTGAGATTGAACTAGGATAAAGGAGGAGTTTATTCCGTACCAGGTGTAAATGTGAGGAAAAATGTTGTAATGTAATCATTGATGGTGGTAGCACTGACAACTTGGTGTCAGAGGAGATGGTCTCTAAGCTGAAGCTCAAGAGGGAGAAACACCCCCAGCCCTATTGAATTGCTTGGGTAAAAGATGATCATAAGGTCCTGGTAAGTGAATAATGTCTCGTGAAATTCAAAATTGGGAGTTACCATGATGAAGTTCTTTGTGATGTTATTCAAATGGATGTTTGCCATCTATTGTTGGTAGACCATAGCGGTTTGATAGAAATGCAGTACATGATGGACATGCAAACACATAATTTCTAACAAAGGATGGAGTTCACCACAAACTGAAGCCCATGAAAAAGGAAGGTGAAAAGGTATGTAGTAGTGCTAGGATTTGTCTTGTTGATGGAAGGAAGTTTTTAGATAGCATGAAACATCAGAGTATGTGCTATGCTTTGATTCTTAGGAAAGATAAAGAAGGTAGTAGTGAAATACCACTTGAAGTTTCAGATTTACTAGGTGAGTTTGAAGATATCATCTCTGATAATGTTTCAGAAGGATTGCCACTAGTAAGGCAAATTAGTCATCAGATAGATTTAATCCCAGGAGCTAGTTTGCCTAACAAGGCTGCTCACAGGATGACTCCTACTGAAACTAAGGAGCTAAATAGACAGGTTTAGGAGCTATTGAGGAAGGGCTTGATTCAGGAGAGCCTGAGTCCATGTGCAGTATCTGCAGTATTGGCACCAAAGAAGGATGGAGAGTGGAGAATGTGTACAGACTCTCGAGCTATAAATAGGATAACCATCAAGTATCGATTTCCTTTGCCAAGAATGGATGATCTTATGGACTGCTTGAGTGGAGCTTAGTACTTCACAAAGATAGATCTCAAGAGTGGTTATCACCAGATACAGATTCGAGAAGGAGATGAGTGAAAAACAACCTTCAAGACCAAGGAGGGTCTTTATGAGTGGTTAGTCATGCCCTTTGGATTGACAAATGCCCCAAGCACCTTCATGCGGCTTATGAATGAGGTACTTAAGAAGTTCTTGGGAAAATTGTTATTGTCTATTTCGATGATATTTTAATTTTTAGCAAGACTTTGGAAGAACATTTATTGCATATTTGTAGTGTCCTTGAAAGGTTAAGGGAAGAGAAATTGTTAATTAATTTGAAGAAGTGTATCTTTGCAAAAAGGGAGTTAGTGTATTTGGGGTTTGTTATATCACCTAAAGGTCTCAAAATGGATCTAGAGAAGGTAAAAGCCATCTTGGAATGGCCTACTCCAAGGTCTGCTACTGAGGTAAGATCATTTCATGGTCTGGTTAGTTTTTATAGGAAGTTCATTAAAAATTTAACTGGCATATGTGCACCCCTAACTGACACAATAAGAGGGGATAGAAAAGAGTTCAAATGGACTACAACAATTGCGAGAAGTTTTGAATTTCTAAAGAAGAAGGTGACAGATCAACCTGTGTTGGCACTTCCAAATTTTAGAAAGGTGTTTTAGGTGGATTGTGATGCTAGTGGCAGCACTATTGGGCTTGTATTAAGCCAAGAAGGTAAGCCTATTGCATATTTTAGTGATAAATTGAATGATGCAAAGAAGAAGTATTCTGTTTATGATCAAGAGTTCTATGCAATAGTTCAGGCCTTACAGAAATGGAGGCATTATTTATTTCCAAAGGAATTTGTTTTGTATACTCATCACCAGGCATTACAGTACCTAAATAGCCAAGGTAAATTGAATCAGAGGCATATGAAGTGGGTAGAGTTCTTGCAGAGCTATACATTTGTGTTGAAGTATAGAAGTGGAAAATCTAACAGGGTTGCATATGCACTAAGCAGGAGACAGTTGTTGCTTACAGTAATGTAGGTTGAAGTAGTTGGGTTTGATGAACTCAAGAATCTATACCCTGATGATCCTAATTTTGCTAAAGCATGGAAAGCTTGTAAAGAGCCTGTTGTTGTAGACATAACTAAGTGGCTAGACTATCTGATTTAGGATGGTATGTTATTCAAGGGCAGTCAATTGTGCATTCCAAGGAGTTCCATGAGAGAAAATCTGATTAAAGAGAAACACAGTGGAGGGATGGCAAGACATTTTGGTCGAGATAAGACCATTGCCATTCTTAAAGAACATTAGTTTTGGCCTCAGATTTCACAAGATGTGAAGAAATTTGTATAGAGTTGCCAGGTTTGTCAAGTTGCCAAGGGATTTAGCCACAATACTGGACTATATCAGCCATTGTCTATTCCATCAAAGCCATAGGAGGACATAAGTATGGATTTTGTTCTTGGATTGCCAAGGACACAAAGGGGTAATGACTCAGTATTTGTGGTGGTTGATAGGTTCTCCAAAATGGCACATTTCATTCCATGCCACAAAACTCATGATGTTGTCCATATTGCAGACTTGTTTTTTAGAGAGGTGGTAAGACTACATGGTCTTCCAAGGAGTATAGTTTCTGACAGAGACAATAAATTTGTGGGATATTTCTGGAGAACATTGTGGAAAAAGGTTGAGAACAGACTTGAAATTCAGTTCCACACATCACCCACAAACTGACGGCCAGACAAAAGTGGTAAACAGAAGTCTAGGCAATTTGCTGAGATGTTTAGTTGGGGATAAGCCCAAGGGGTGGGATTTGATTCTACCACAAGCCGAGTTTGCTTACAATAACTCTGTAAATAGGAGTATTGGTAGATCACCATTCCAAATTGTATATGGAAGTAGCCCAAGGACTACACTAGAATTGAGGAAGATAGAGCAAGGGGAGAGGACAAGTGTTGAAGCTGAAGAATTTTTTGAACATATCAAGCATCTACATGAGGAGGTTCAAGCACACATTACCAAGATGAATCAAGAGTATAAAGCTAGGGCTAATCAAAGGAGAAGACATAAGGAATTCCAAGTAGGGGATCTAGTCATGGTGCACTTACAAAAAGAAAGATTTCCAGCCAGGACTTACAACAAGCTGAAAAATGAAGAAATTTGGCCCTTGCAAAATTATGAAGAAACATGACTCAAGAAATGCATATGAGGTGGAGCTGCCAGATGGTATTCACATTTCTCCTATTCTCAACATTGCAGACTTAACAGAGTATCATGATGATGGTGCAGATGAGGAACTAATGTTAGAGCCATGTCTAATTCCTGCTTCTAAGAAGGAGGAGATAGAAGACATTCTAGATCATCGTGTGGGTAGGAGTACTAGAAATAGGTAGTATGAAGAATATTTGGTCAAGTGGAAAGGACGGCCAATAGAGGACTCAACTTGGATTTCAGCAGCTGAGGTTTCCCATTTGGGATTTCCTTTACCATTCATAAAGTGACAGGGTCACTTTTCAATCTACCCTGGGTGTTTGATGCAGGAGCATACAGAGGTATAAGGGCAATCCTGTGTCACCCAAAAAAAATGTACTTAGACTTAGTTTCTGTTTCATGTGTTTTCATTTCTGGATACCCATTTGGGTCAAATAAAGGTTCCAACTCTCATAGTTCCACTATCAGTGTTCTAGGATAGAGTATTTGAACACCTTGGGATATGTGTAAATGCCAAAAAAATAGGAGTATGTAATTGAGCCATCATTTTGGTGAACTAGGAGGTGTAAATTGGCCAAATGAATGTAATTGCAATTTAGAGCATTCCAGAAAAAGAATCAAGTCAAAAGGCCCCAAGGTTTGAAAGTGTGTTGCATAAAAATGTAACTAAGGAAATAACACTAAGCAACTAATACACATTCCTACATTATCATGCAAAACCTCAAAATATGAAAGAAGACATGTAAATGAACAACAAAATAGCACTATGCAAACCTCATGAAATCATCAAGTGTAGATGATTTCATTGCTCATGAGATGTGGTTGCTCACAAGTTCAGCATCATAACAATAAGGTAGATAGTGCTTCTTGAAAATGAGGAGAGGGCTCTCCTTTTATAGGAAATTGGATGCAATGGATGGCTAAGATCAAATGAAAGATGGAGAGCTAAGATCTCTCAGGATCAATGAGGTGTCAATGAGGTGGAGGACAAGTAGACTCCACATGGATTAGGGTTTTGACCATTCAAATGGGGCAATATGCTCACACATGTGTGAGCAACCTTTGATGGTGACATGTCAATGATAGATGTAAGAGGTGTGTAAGATCATGTTTCCTCACACATGTGTGAGACACCTTTGAAAGTGATGGGTTGATGACATGTGTAAGAGGGTTGGAGGCTCAAGGTTTCCCACACATGTGTGAGACACCTTGGTTCATATGTGAAGGGGGACAAGGTTGTAAGAGGCATGCAAGATATGAGGGATAAGGAAAGTGTGAACATCTCTCACACATGTGTGAGGATTCCTCACACATGTGTGAGAACACACTTAGGATTAAGAGGAGATTAGCTAGGATGATTATGCAAAGCAAGCATGATTAGGAAAGTGGGTAGGTTTAGCAATATGGGTTGGGTAGGATAGTGAGGTTAGGTGAGGGTTAAATGTAGGAGCCATGTGCTCAAATAGGATTAAATTTAATATTTAATTCCAAGAGGGATTAGGCAAGGATTAATTAAGTAAAAAAAGTACTTAATTAAAGGGGATGGGTTAGGATTTAAATAAATCTTAGTTTGTTTAAATCAAGAAAAGGAAAAGGATTAAATAAACCTTAGTTTATTTAAATTAGGGTAAGGCAAATGTAATTAAATAAATCAAATTTATTTAATTAAGGTAGGGGAATTAAATAAATTTATTTAATTGGCTAAGAACTGGTTTTGGACAAATTTTGGTGTCTACATTTTGCCCCTCTTTGATATAGCATTAGTAATGTTATATCAAAGAAGAATAGAATATAGTGGCTAGGAGGATAAGACTAGTAGCGTGATGCCCCAATCATGAAAGGATGAGGAAGGATGACGAGGATGGAAGGGTATGCCCCCTTGAGAGGACATGCGGGTTAGGAGAACACGGATGTTCTCTCAAAATGGATGAGAGCATACAAGGGGGGTTATGTTGCAATGGCGTGAACAACCTAAGTTTGATATTGTACTTAACACTATGCACCAAGGTATGAGGAACCAAGATGACAATGTGTCCAGTACGTGAAAACAGGGGTCTAATACAACCAGAGGCTTTGTGAAACCATGATATGGAAGACCATGATTCCTGGGACAATAGGATGCAAAGACCATGATACATGCAATAAATGCTAATGTAGACAAGTAACAAGAAACCATGCACAAAAGACCAAAAGCAAACCACCATTTTGCCCCTAGTCATGTTGAAAACCCATTAATGGATTGATTGATGATGATTGATTAAGGATGGCAAAGCTAATGCTAAGCGTAATGCACATCCAAGGATTGGGAAGGATTCATCCCATGATAATGATGTTTGAATATGGTAAATGGATTACCAGCTGATTGGGTCAAAGTGATGAATTGATTAAGGATTGATGTTCAAGGTTGCAAGATTAGTTTGATTGAATTAGTATTGATTGCACAGTGATTGAGATTTTTTTTGATTTTTTGATTTTATGGTGGATGGAAGAATGAACGTGGATGAGAGTGAAAAAATGATGTTGATAGGATGAAGAATGACGAAAGTAGAATTGACATGATGCGAAAGAATTAGAAGAAGTGAAAAATTGATTGAAATAGAGGATGAATGAAGTTGATTGAAGTGATTGGAAGAATTAGATTGAATGAATGTGGTATGAATGAATCCATAGAATGCATAGAAATGAATTGATTGAATGAAGATGGGATATAATGGATTAGGACCAATGACAAGGGAGGTTCAAGGTATGGTAAATGGAGGAAAATCCATGTGAGGTGGTGGATGACAAGAATAGTGAAAGGATATGAGGGGCCAAAGGATATGGTATAAAAAAAATGTGGGGCCAAGGATCATGTTTCGAAGGAATCCAAATGCCCCATACTAAGGATGGGAAAATGGAAGGAAATATGGTGGGAAAGGATGCATGAAAATGGAAGGAGATATGGTGGGAAAGGAGGCATGAAAATGGGAGGATAGAATGAAGTCTAGAGTGTGGAGGAAGAGAAGGCATGTCTTCTTCCAAAGCATATATGAACATTTTAGTATTGTGCCTCTAGTATGGATCACGAGCATGGGGATGAAAGCGACTAAATAAGGGATATGGGAGGGAGGGTATGAAAAAGGGATGGGTAATGACATGAAGGATATGGATGAAATGTGTGATATGAAGTGGATGAAATGAAGGGGATAACAAAGATCAAGAACATATGAAAGAGGGATGGAAATACGTAGGGATATGGATGGAAAATGGACAAATGACAAGGATGATGGGATCCAAGATATGGACAACATGTCAAGATCAAATATATGGAAGCATTCTAGAAGTATGTAGGAAGATGGATGGACAATGTGCAAGGGATATGGAAAGTGCATAGATGGATGGAAGGAATAAGAGAGTCAAGATCAAAGATGGAAAAGGGGCTAATGAATGGTAGAGGGAATGAGGGAAGATATGTATGGAAGCTTCGTATGGATGGAGCTTGCCCCCAGTGTAGAGTGCAAGTGGAAGAGGAAAAGTGAATGGAGGGATAAGTGGAAGAGGAAGGTAATGGATAAATGATAGGAGAATGAAGGGAGGACTCAAGCATCTAGATATATAGATAGTATCCCTTGATATATATTTCTCTTCTTTTTCTTTTGTATTTTCAAGGAATTTTGACTATTTGCTCCTAGATGTTGATAGGGTAGTGAACGAAGGAAAATGGCTTATGAAAAAGGTTGGATTAAGGGGGTGGAGTGGGTGGGAGGAAGATATGGTTGATGGATGATAGGTTGGAAGGCTTGTGAATGAGTGGATGAAGGAGGCAAAAAGATCAACATTGGCACACACCTTGAAGGGTGATGGAAAGGAGGACATTTTGGAGGATATGTAGTAGTGGATTTTGGGGTATAGGGACCCAAAATGGATGAAGGAGATGACAGATTTGGAAAGGTGGATTTGGGTACATAAGGACCCAAAATGGAGATGGAAGATGGAAGCGTGGATGGATTATGAATGCGAGAAGCCTTTGGATTAGCAAAATTGGATGTCAATGTGAATCTTTCTTTGAGATTCATTGCTACATTAAGTAGCTTTAGTATCCACAAAATTTTTACATTTTTTATTTTCAGCCTTTGTGACCTTGTGATTTTGCTTTGGATCATATTTGTCTTTTCTTGAACATGTCGTTTAGAGGGGACATGTTGATCCTTGGGCTTTTGTGGATTTTTAGCTTTATTCTCTTTTTCTTTAGCATCCAATTTGCTTCCATTGGCTATGGTATGGGTGCATGAAGGTAAATGAGATGGAGAGCATATGGATGAGGAATGTTGGAAGGAATTGAAGGATGTGTGCCTTTGTTGATCTTGACTAGGGCCATGAGGGGATGAAGCGAAAAACATGGATATGGTGGATGGATGTATGTAAGGGCCCAAAATGGAAGGAAGGGATGAAGGGTTTGGTGGGGGAACATAAGGACCTAGAATGGATGGAAGATAAGGACCTAGAATGGACTTGGAAGATGAATGATGGGAAGCTATAGGTTTGGATGGAGGAATTTTGGATTTGGAAGGAGTGGAAGGTGTACCAACATCTTGAGATGTTATTTCTTCAATGGGATACTTAGCATTTTCAACACAAGATGCAAGTCTAGGTATATGGGGTTCATGAGTGCTAGGATCATGTGGAGGATTAGGAGGGAGAATAGGATCATGAGATGGAGGGGAATCATGAAAGGAGAATGAAGGGGTGCTTTGATCTTGACTTAGAAGAGGATCATGAAGTGGAATGTGTGGATCATGAGATGGAATAGGATCATTGAATGGAGTGGAGGGAATGGAGCCATGAGATGGGGTGATTTGATCTTGACATGGAGGAATATTAGTGGATGGAGTGGAACGAATATCTTCATGAAGCGAAGGATCTACGGAGGCTAACTCATGAGATGGAGTGGAATCGGTAATGTGTGTGGTACATGGAATGTCTTGATCTTGATTAGGAAGGGGATCGTGAGATGAACTAGGAGGGATAAATGGATCTTGAGGGATAGGGGAAGGATGGGATGGAGAAATGCTTGGATCTAGAGGAGAAGAGGAATCTATGGTGACATGCTTTGGAGGAAGAACTTGAGATGGAACTAGGGGTATGACTTGGGGTGATTGGCTCTCTTCATTTTGTATTTTACACTTAGCCAAGAATGATGAGAAATACCCCTTACGAGGTGGGGAGGAGGCTTTTGGAGGATTATGATTGTGAAGGCGATTGCATGGAGGGTTTGGGTTGGATGGGACATGAGGACTATGATCTTCGAAACATGGGGGAAGAGGAAACATGGCATGGAAGGTGGCCTCTTGCTGTTGGCTTGCCAATATATAATTCTTTAATTGTTCCATTTCCATGGCAAGGGCATTTGTGTTGGAGGAAGTGTGTGAGCTAGGAATGGAATCGTATGTAGTGGAAGGGCTAGGAATGGAATCGTATGTAGTGGAAGGGTAAGGAGGTGGATTTCCCTTGTCAAAGGTAGAGGAATAATGAACATGAGATGCATTAGATTTGGATATGAAGTGTTGAGGATGGATTTGATATGTATGTTGAACAGGAGGTAGAACTCCATAGTGTCGTTGAAGGTTGTCAACCATTTGATTAAGAAAATTCAAATCCATAGATGTTAGAGGAAGAGTGATGAAAGATTTGATGATGAAGGAAATATGAAGTTGGGACTAGGAGCAAATGTTGGACTTTGACTCGATTCAAATTGGATTTGATACTGATATTGATTTGATTGAATTTTTTATTGATTTGATTTGATTGAATTTGATTGGATTTGATTTGATGTTGATTGGATATGATGTGATTGAATTAGGGTTTGATTTGATTTGATAAAAATCCTATCAGATTGCAAACAAGTGAATGTGGTATTAGAATTAAAGTCCAATGTTGATGACAATGCTCCTATGTCCAAAGTAGAATATTTGATGAAAAGTTGAATTAGAGAAAAATGAATGAAATTAAGAAGATGGATTATGGAGGAATATGTAAATGGATTGAATTAAGAATTGATTAGAAAAGAATGAATTTGACAAGGGATTGGATTAGAAGAATGATGATGTGGAGGAATGAATTAAGAATGCATTATGAGATTGGCGGAGGAAGTTGAAGCTAGATGATGATGAATCATGACTAGGATGAAGACGAGGAATTAGATTGAATGACGAGGAAATGATGTGGACAAATGGAGATGATTAAGATGTGGAGGAATGCTGTGAATGATGAAGACAAGAGATGTATGAAGGTGATGGAAAGAAGAAGTGACGTGGAATGATGTGGACAACTTGACTAAGAGGTCTTAAACCAAGACTTGTTTTTGTTGCTTTTGAAATTTGGTTTTGATTTTTTTGGATTTTTGAACTTTTATGATTTTTTTGGATTGTATGTTTTATGGTGTTTTTGGGTTTTTAGGTTTTAAGATGCAAAAGCAAACAAGAAAATATGTACAAGGCAAGTGTGTTTCAAACACACAAGAACATCAAACACACCAACAAACCTATATAGTTTTGACTAGGATGTACAAGGATCAACTAGAGGGCGTCCTCGATATACGCAAGGTATGTGAGGCCCAAATCTGTAGATGAAAGAAATGCTGCCACATGGCCGGGGGGAGACGGTAACCCAAATCTCCTCCTTCACTTTCCAAAGGTATAAAGTTCTTTGGGGCTTAGCCAAGAGTGACAATATTATGCTTCCAAGAGAGGTGTTTTTTGATTCACCTTCCAATTTTTATACTCCGCCAGAACACTGGAGTTGAGGTCATCCCAAGGGGTGATGAAATCCCCAAGTAGGCCTCCTAAAAAGAAAAACAAGACCACTTATTTCTTGTGCACCCAAAATCACCTGAAGGCGCGAGGGGAGAGAATATGTAAGTGGCCTTGGGGTTCAAAAAGACACGCGTTCGTTCCCAATAAAACTTTAGGTTTTGTAATCTACTTTAAGACACATGTGTTTAAAGCATACAATATTCTTTCCAACTTGAAATAGCACCAATGTAAATAAAAAGGCGAATTCGTCAACAAGAAAGTAAATCGAGCGTGTGCATAAGAAAAATGTTGAAAATGAAATCAATTTTCTTTAAGGCATTCAAGATTTCATGGGTTCGTTTTAAGCACCAATTTGAAATGTTTGCTAACCTAAGCATACATGTCCATTCCCTTAAGGCATTCAAGATTGAATTTGATTGTTTTAGCGTTTAACCATGCATTCAAAGATGAATGTTTATGCATACAAGCTCACTCCCAAAAAAAAAATTAAGGCAAAATCTACAAGAAATATGATTAGTGATAAGATATCCCTGCAAAAACATAAGTTAGTGCATCAAAAATGTAGAGCAAACGTGAAACAACCCTGCAATGAAAAGGTTAGCACAAAGTTTTGTCTTTGACAGGAAAAATAAAGCTAGAAATAGCATCAAAATCTCATGAAACTAACACCATGACGATGGGCTCGGAATCAGCTTTCCGACGATATTTTGTTTTGTAAAAACGGAGCTTGCATGCTCAAGTTATGAGTAAAAATATGAAGGTTGCTCCTTATGGCCTAGAGGGACATGTGGACTGTTGAGGCAGTGCTAACATCAGCGACTTGCGAGGTTAAATTTGACTGTTAGGTGCACGTCAAGCAAATTTTTGTTTTGTTTTTTGACTTAAAAAAAGAAAAAGAAATCATGAAGAGTTAATTAAAAAGATAAAAGTTAGTTTATTAACAAAAGGCTAAAAAAATTTTAAAAAATTTGAAAAGCAAAGTCCCCTTTACAATGCTTATCTAAATATTTTTTTTAAAAAAGAAATAAACAAAAAAGAAGGTTATAAATAAATAAAATGAAAGGGTTTGAAATGGGCGGGAGGTTTTTAGGTTGGGCGGAGGAGGGATGGTAAGCGATGAAGGGGAAGGGCGGTGATGTTGGGTCAGCCACGCAGCGAGCAGTTGCAGGTTGCGCGTTGTAGGAGAGGCAGAGTGGTTGTTGTGGCGTGGGCAAGAGTAAGGTAGCAGGCGACGAGCAGAAGCAAGCCGTAGTGGAGGCGGCCGAGGCAGCAGAGGGTTGTTTGGCTGGGGCGGAGGCAGAGATCCTAGCGACGGAGGAGATCGTGGGTGGCGCCGATGCCGCCACGGGCGGAGAGTGGCGGGGGTTTCAGCTGGTGAGAGTTGCAGACAGTGGCAAAATTTTGGCAAGGATGGGCAGGAGCTGCTTAGCTAGTGGCAGAGATGAGCGGTGGGGCCGCAGAAAAAGGGAGAAGTGGGGGAGGAGCTGCCCGGGAGACGCAGAGCGGCCGCGGCAGTTGTGGTCGCCGCGGGAAGAGGTTGCGTCGGGGCTGAGATTGGGGGGAGCCGTGGGCGGTGGCAGCCATGGGAGTTGCAGAGTGGGGAGCGGGGGCCGCTGAGAGACGGGTGGTGGCGCCACTAGGGAGCGGCCGCAGGGGCGGTGCTCGCAAGCGGCGCTAGCCTGCTAAAAAACCAAAAAAAAATGATTTTTTTTAATTTTTAAAAAAAATTTCCTACTTAGAATTATATATACAAATGATTTTTTTTTTAAAAAAAAAATTTAAAATTTTTTTTTAGTCTTTTAATATTTACCCCTCCCACCTTGTTTTTTTGTTTTTTTTTTTTAAAGATTAAAAAAAAAAAAATTAAACTAAACCCTTATATTTAATTTAAACTAACATATATGAAACAAAATAAGAACCCCCCCTACTTTTTTTTTTGAAACAATTTATATATTAACAAAAGGGGAGTTTTTATTTTTTCCTAATAATGAATATTTAACGCATATGTACCCTAGAACTTGAAAATAAAAGCCATAAGCAAAATATAAAGTGTTTTATGTCAAAAAATTTCCCTTAAGTCCTCCAAATGCAATGATGGGCTCCTTGACTGGATTAGATGCTCCTTATGAAACTTGACCTCCAAATGCATGCTTCAACCTACAAGCTCACAAAATACTCAAAAACACATTAGATTGTTAGTTCGAACCTGTGAAGTGGGTCCCATCGGGCGTGCCTAAATGTGTTGCATAAAAATGTAACTAAGGAAATAACACTAAGCAACTAATACACATTCTTACATTATCATGCAAAACCTCAAAATATGAAAGAAGACATGTAAATGAACAACAAAATAGCACTATGCAAACCTCATGAAACCATCAAGTGTAGATGATTTCATTGCTCATGGGATGTGGTTGCTCACAAGTCCAGAAACATAACAATAAGGTAGATAGTGCTTCTTGAAAATGAGGAGAGGGCTCTCCTTTTATAGGAAATTGGATGCAATGGATGGCTAAGATCGAATGAAAGATGGAGGGCTAAGATCTCTCAGGATCAATGAGGTGTCAATGAGGTGGAGGACAAGTAGACTCCACGTGGATTAGGGTTTTGACCATTCAAAGGGGGAAATATGCTCACACATGTGTGAGAAACCTTTGATGGTGACATATTAATGAAAGATGTAAGAGGTGTGTAAGATCATGTTTCCTGACACATGTGTGAGACACCTTTGAAAGTGATGGGTCGATGACATGTATAAGAGGGTTGGAGGCTCAAGGCTTCCCACACATATGTGAGACACCTTGGTTCATATGTGAAGGGGTACAAGGTTGTAAGAGGCATGCAAGATATGAGGGATAAGAAAAGTGTGAACATCTCTCACACATGTGTGAGGATTCCTCACACATGTGTGAGAACACACTTAGGATTAAGAGGAGATTAGCTAGGATGATTATGCAAAGCAAGCATGATTAGGGAAGTGGGTAGGTTTAGCATGATGGGTTAGGTAGGATAGTGAGGTTAGGTGAGGGTTAAATGTAGGAACCATGTGCTCAAATAGGATTAAATTTAATATTTAATTCCAAGAGGGATTAGGCAAGGATTAATTAAGTAAACAAAGTACTTAATTAAAGGGGATGGGTTAGGATTTAAATAAACCTTAGTTTGTTTAAATCAAGAAAAGGCAAAGGATTAAATAAACCTTAGTTTATTTAAATTAGGGTAAGGCAAATGTAATTAAATAAATGCAAATTTATTTAATTAAGGTAGGGGAATTAAATAAATTTATTTAATTGGCTAAGAACTGGTTTTGGACAAATTTTGGTGTCTACAAAAAGTTATCGCAGTTTTTCAATTTTTGGAGACCTCCTAAGAATGCTTCAAAGTCAGGTTAGGGGCATTAAATGACCTCAAAAAGGGCTGAAAATGGGGGATGAGCAAAGCTGGTCCATAAAGCTATAGAGCGCTTCAAGAGCTTTTCGAAAATGTAAACGGTTTGTCAATCGGAGCTACGGTTCAAAAGTTATGCCTCTCAAAAGTTCGGTTACTATTTTTGGATTCTTCTAGATTTGCACCAACTTCTAATGCGGCTCCTAGAGCCTTCTACTAGGTTGGTGGATGCCTACTAGAACTTTCTAGAATGTACTCCTAGTCCTTAACCCTCCAGGGTCTATTTAAAAATATTTTTGGCATTGTAAAAGGCAGTTCTGAGTGGAGTTTGGGAGGAGGTACTAAAAGGAGAAATTATCTCCAGATTTATGCTATTGTAAGCCCTTAGGGAATGTTTTGAAGTCTATTTTCTCTGTACTGAATGTATTAGCTTATTTACAAAGTTAATAAAATTTTCTTTTCTTGTTGTGTCCATTCTGTGCTTGGATTGTGTCCCCATCAGGAAATTATCTCCTACTTATCAATACATCATTTAACCATTGCCTTAACTGATCCTTGCACTTCATTACAACATCATAACTCAACCTTTCCCCTAGGTACTCTTGTTGATAAAATCCTCTTCATTAATCAAGTAAGTGATAGTACTTGGATCTTATAAGAAAATGTCATTCCTACAAATAGCAGGTTTGACATCAATGACAAAATAATGATTGAAAACATTCTTTTAACAACAATCTCCCTCTTTGATATTCAAAAATGAACTTTTCAATCAAATTTCCAACAAGATGAAGAGCTCTTGTGCTTCAAAGGATGTTTCTAAGCCTCTTTACTTCTACCTTAAAATTTCTCTCATATCAAATATGAATGTCTATAATAGTTTACCCACATGACGTATGCACATGATTTCTTGATATTACTTATTATATCATCATACCATTTCAAATAAAGTAATTTAGTATGTTTATATATGATTTAGAATTAACTTTCTCCTATCGGTTGATTAGACAAGGAAAATTATGTCTTAGATCAACCCCAACACAAGGCCTAAGAAGGGAGCCCAAAATGGGCCCTAAGAAAGGATGCATTGCATCCCTATTTCTCATCTAGGGATGTTGAAAATAGTCGTCAATTGTATATTGTCTTTGATGTTACACAAAATGTCATATCTTAACCAGTCACTATATGTCAAGCTCACTTGGACGATGAAGACAGTGTCTACTTAGTTCACTCCGGCATCAAAGAGAAGTTTGCAGAAGTTGAGTTTTAACCAAGCTCACTTGATTGACAAAGGAAAGTTGGTTGGAACCAGTGTTAACCAAGCTCACTTAGTTACCAAAGGAATTTTTTGAAGATGTAGTGTTAACCGAGTTCACTTGGTTAACACATGAAAATCATTTTAGTGTTAGCATCTACCAAACAAGGTTGAATAACAAAGGATTTTCTTATTTTGGCATATTGAGTTGAATGGATTTGTTTGTTGGTTCTAGCCAAATGAGGAGATGAATATTAATTATTCTAATTCGTATTCAAGCCAACTTGATAGTGTTAAATGATATAAGGTCAAGTTGAGGATTGAATGTATAAGAATGTGTGAAAGATAAGAAGATGCTTACAGGAAGCGAATTGGAAGGATAAGCAGAATATCCTTACTGGTCGGTAAAGATTAATCTAATTAGGAAGGATCATGTATTCAAACTAGAATGGAGATCTAAAATTAGAAATATAGTTACATTAGCAATCAAGTCATATCATTGTTACTCTATAACCATTTTAGTAGTGTATCAAGTCTCTTAACAGAGTTAGCTTAACAACTATTTGTGAAATCTTCTAACAAGGTGACATTTCTATATTGAAGTGTCTAAAGACCTCTATCAAGGCCACTCCTAACAAGGTGATTAAATCCTCTAATAGGGTCACACTTAATAGTGTATTTTGTAACCTTTAATAGGGTTGGCTCCTAACAGGGCTCACTTCAAAAGAGTGAAAAATAGTAACTAGTTTCATATGGTGATTTTTCCCAAATTGAGTTTCCACATCAAATCTTAGTGTCACTTGTGTTCATGCTATTTATTTTATGTATATGAAACTAAGTTAATTAAGGTTAATCATATTTAATATCTTAAGATTTGCATGTTCAATATTTTTCTAGTAATATTTGATATTATAATGCTTGCTGAGTTACAACATATTGTTAATGTTAGTGTTAATTGAGTAACAACAATTTCAGCAAAGTTTATGTTTTGTATTGACATATAAGGGTTATAGAATTTATATTAATGGTAACTGATTCACCCCTCCCCTCTTAGTTACTCCTCTTATATTTTCAGCAATTGGTATCAAAGCTTTTGGTGCTTGCAGAGAAGGTTTCAAGGACCTAAGCTAAAGATCAAGATGTCTTATAGGAGAGAGATTCCCAAGTTGAACAAAGATAACTTCGAGGCATGACAAAAACTTATGAAGCTACATCTAGAAAAAATCATTGGTTCATGTCTAAAATATTTGAACGCTTAGTATAAGGCTCCTACTAGAATAATGACTATCGAGGAGATTTTTGAAAAGAAGAATCATAATATCATGATGATTGACATCGCATCAATTCTTAACTATACTAAATTTGATGAGGTTAGACAGTGTGCTACTGCTCATGAGATGTGGACAAAGATAAAGGATGTCTATGGAGGTGATGATAATGTGAGAAGAGCCAAGTTAGAAAGCTTGAGAGGTCATTTTGATCAGATGAAAACATTGCAAAATATGTTAACAAAACTAAAGCTAGTGTCAGTGCAATCAAATCCTTTGGAGGGAGAATTGAAGATGTGACAGTGTTAAGCAAGGTACATAGAACCCTTTTTCCTATATCTATAATCAGAGTGTTATCCATTCAAGAGATGAGATGTGATCCAAATAATATGATAACCTTGGATGCTTTAGTGGGAAGATTGACAACACTTGAGCTAGATAACTATGATAACTATGTTCCTAGTTCTAGCAATATTGAGTCTGCATTTGAAGCTAAGTTGTCACTAAAGAAGAAAGCTACAAAGTCTAAAGGAAAAAAATCTGAAAGTAAAGAGGAAGATAGTTTTGAAAGTGATCTTGAAGTCATTGAAGCACTACTTGCAAGAAGATATCCCAAAGGAAAAGGAAAGTACAAAGGTAAAATTCCTCTAATCTATTTCTCTTCTGAAGAAGTTGGTCACATTGCTACAAGGTGTCCAACTAGAGAAGATAAAGATGAAAAGAAGAACAATAAGTATAAAGGAAAGAAGGATTTCAAAAGCTACAAAGACTACAAGGACAAAGCTAAGAAGTCTTATTTCATGGCTAAAGATTTAGATAGTAGTAATGATGATGAAATGGTCTATACTATTGTAAAATATGAATATGATGATGAAGAAGATAAAATGGCACCTATTTCTCATGTTAGAAAAAATGATACATGGATTATTGATAGTGGTTATTCTCAACATATGATTGGTGATAAAACACAGTTTGAACATATGGAACAGTATGATGGTGGAAGTGTAAGATTTGGAAATAATGAACCATGTTGCATAAAAGAAAAAGGTTGTATTTCTCTAACCAATGAACTTGGATGTGATAATGCTTATTTGGTTGAAGAATTGAAACATAATCTATTGAGTGTGGCACAATTGAATAACATTGGATTCAAGGTAGAATTCATGAATGGGAAGGTTGGGCTACTAGATGGAAAAAGAAATCTAGTTGGGTCTAGTAACCAAATAAAAGGTAACTTATTCTACCTAGATCTTAGTGAAAGTTCAAGTTTCATTGATCAAGTAGAGGACAGTTGGTTATGGCATAAAAGTTTATATCATGTGAACTTTGAAAATCTAATCAAGATAAGCAAAAATAAAAGAGTAAGAGGTATTCCTAGTCTAAGGAAACTTGATATGGGCCTATGCAAAAATTGTCAAATTGGTAAGATGGACAAGACAAGTTTCAAGAGCAAGAACTGTCATTTTGAAGAAGTCTTGGAGCTGGTTCATACAGACCTTTATGGACCTATTGGTGTTGAGAGCTATAGTGGAGATAAGTACTTTATTCTATTTATTGATGATTATTTTAGGATGATGATTGTAATGTATCTAAAAAATAAGTTTGAAGCTTTTCAAAAGTTTGAGTTGTATCTAGCAAGAGTTGAGAAGGAAACATAGAAGAAGCTAAAATGTTTGAGATTAGATAGAGGAAGTGAGTTCATTTCAAATGAATTCAATAAATTTTGTAGTGAAAGAGGAATCAAAAGAAAAGTATCTACCCTTGGTACACCTTAGTAGAATGGTATAATAGAAAAAAGGAATAAATCAATCATGGAATGTGCAAGAACCTTGATGATAGAAAAGAACGTTGCAATCAAATGCTAGAAGGAAGCAATCGGTACAATATTTCATACCTTAAATAGAGTACAGTTGAAGAAAGACTCAAATAAAACTCTTTATGAACTATAGTATGGCTATAAACCTAATGTAAGTTACTTGAAAGTATTTGGTAGCAAATGTTATATTTTGACGGAGACTAGGAAAGGTAAATTTGATGTCAAAAGTGATGAAGGTGTATTCCTAGGATAGTCCAGCATAAGTAAAGCATAAGAATGTTTGATTCTAACTACTCATAAGATCATAGAAAGTGCACATGTGAAGATTGATGAGTTTGCAGAAAAGAGTGACTAAGAGAGTAGCAAAGAACCCAAAGATTACAAAAGGTTTATTTACTTTGAACCTAATACATTGCCTAATCCAATTGGAAGTTAGTAAACTTCACCTTCTAAGTCCCCAAAATCTCTAGAAGCACCTGAGTTGCATCCAATGCAACCCAAGTCACAGTTTGAAGGACCTAAGTCATAGTTAAAGGCTACTAAGTTGAATCTAGTGCAACCCGAGTCTAAATCTGAAGGACCCGAGTCACAGATAGTGGGACTCAAGCATGATGTAGAAGATCATGGTGAGGAAAGTGGAACAAGTTTGAAATACAAAGCAACTATATTAATAAGATATGTTAGAAGGCACCATGTACTTGAGAAGATCGTTGGAGATAAATCAGATGGTACAATGACAAGAAATAAATTGAAAGGTATATGTTTGCTTATTGAATTTGAACCTAGAACAATTAAAGATGCTTTGGATAATGAAAGGTAGATTGAAGCAATGAATGAAGAGATAGAAAAAATAGAAAGGAATAAGACCTGGACCCTTATTCCTAGAGCCAAGGATAAGGATGTAATTGGCACAAAGTGGGTTTTCAAAAATAAGATGAATGAAGATGGAGAAGTTTCAAGAAACAAAGCAAGGTTAGTATGCAAAGGTTATTCTCAAGAAGAAGGTATTGATTGTGGTGAAAAAATTTCTCTTGTTGCAAGATTAGAAGGTATTAGGACCTTACTTTCTCATACTACATATAAAGGATTTAAACTATATCAAATGTATGTGAAATCTACATTCTTGAATGGAATTCTAGAAGAAGAAGTTTACATAAAACAACCTAAAGGTTTTGTAGATCCTAGCAAAAAGGATATGGTTTTTAAATTGTACAAAGCATTGTATGGTCTCGAGCAAGTTCCTAGACCTTGGTATGAAAGACTTCATAATTACTTGATGAAGATTGGTTTTCAAAGGACAAATGATAACTGCAGCCTATACATCAAAGGACTAGACAAGAAGATTGTGTTGGCATAAATCTTTATGGATGATACATTTTTTACTAGAAATGGTGATTTGTGCGAAGCTTTTTCAAAGGAAATGAGTAAGGAGTTTGAGATGTTAATGTTTGGAGAAATCAAATTCTTTGTTGGCTTGTAGATTCAACAGAAGAAATATGGTATCTAGATTACTCAATCTAAGTATATCAAGGAGATACTGAAGAAGTTTGGAATGGAGGATTGAAGATCAGTTGGAACTCCTATGTCTACTGGACATAAGCTTTCCAAAAATGATGATTCTAAGGAGGTTGATCAGACCACATATAGATAAATGATTGGAAAAAATTAGTATATTGTACATACTAGGCTTGATTTTTCTCTTGCAGTTGGTATAGTGGCAATATTTTTAGCTAATCCTAAAGAAAATTATATGATGGCAATAAAGAGAATCATGAGGTATTTGAAGGGTACTTAAGACTATGGATTATGGTACAAGAAATGAGGCAATTAGATTTAAAATCCTTCACTAATGTAGATTGGGCAGGAAGTGTTGATGGTAGGAAGAGCACCAGTTGTGGAGAGTTATTTCTTGGTAAGAGACTAGTATATTAGATAAGTAAGAAGAAAAATTGCATTTCTTAGTCTATAGAAGACATAGAGTATGTTGCAATAGTAGTTAATTGTTCCAATGTTGTTTGGTGCAAGCAATTGTTGGGAGGTATGAAGGTAGAAATCAAGGATCTAGTGGTTATCTTCTATGATAACACAAGTGCAATTAATATATCAAAGAATCGTGTGATGCATACCAAGATCGAGCACATTGCAATAACATATCATTTTTTGAGAGAGTTGGTGCAAGAAAAAGAGGTAAGATTGGAAAATGTGAATACTAAAGATCAAATTGTAGACATATTCACCAAGCCATTACCTAAGGATGCATTTTTGTATGTAAGAGGTAAGTTGGGGGTTATTACCCTATCTCAAGCTCACTAAGTGAAGTTTAGTGATGCATTAATCAGTGCATGTTGAAAATCAGTCAAGTTGATGCAGTAATGGAAGGGTAAATTGCATTTGAATCTATACATCAAGTACATTGATATTCACTAAATATTGTCTTTTGCATAAGATGTCAAAGAGGGAGAAGTTTGTGTGTCATATCACAAAAAAATTGTTTGAAGATGTCAAAGAGGAAGAACTTGGTCTTATATCAAAGAGGAAGAGTTTTCTATCAGAAGAAGATGTTGAAGACAAAGTTTGCTGATAGAGGGAGAAATTGAAGTCAGAGGGAGTTCACATTGATAGAGGGTGTTCTCATGGATAAGAATAAGAATGAAACTAAGGATATTTTCCTTACTTTATTTTTCTCAAAAATGTTATTGTATTATGATATGTTGTGTTGCCATCAATAGAAAAGAGGGAGATTTTTGAAAATAATTGATCAATTGTATATTGTCTTTGATGTTACACAAAATGTCATATCTTTACCAGTTAGTGTATGTCGAGCTCACTCGGGCGATGAAGATAGTGTCCTGTGTCTGTTGAGTATTCTAGTGTTTTCCAAGTTCAGAAGACAATATCTATCGAGTTCACTCAGGTGTCGAAGAGAAGTTCATAGAAGTTGAGTATTAACTGAACTCACTTAGTTAACATAGGAAAGTTGGATGGAACCAGTGTTAACTAAGTTCACTTGGAATATAGGAAAATCATTTTAGTGTTAGTATCCACTGAGCAGGATTGACTAAGGATTTTCTTGTTTTGGCATATTGAGTTTAATGGATTTATTTGTTGGTTCTAGCCAATTGAGGAGATGAATATTAATTATTCTAAGTTATATTGAAGTTGACTTGACAATGTTAATGATATAAGTATAAGGTCAAGTTGAGGATTGAATGTGTGAGAACTTGTGGAAGATAAGAAGATTCTTAGAGGAAGCAAAATGGAAGGATAAGCATAATATCCTTATTGGGAGACAAAGATTAATCTGATCAAGAAGGATCAAGCATTCGAACTAGAATTGAGATCTAAAATCAGCAATATAGTTGCATTAGCAATCAAGTCATATCATTGTTAGCCTCTAACCATTGTAGCAGTGTATCAAAACTCTTAATAGAGTTAACTTAACAACTATTTTCCAAATCTTCTAACAAGGTAGAATTTCTAGATTGAAGTGTCTAAAGACCTCTAACAAGGCCACTCCTAATAGGGTGATTGAATCCTCTAATAGGGTCACACCTAAAAAATTGTTTCGTAACCTTTAATAGGGTTGGCTCCTAACAGAACTCACTTTATAAGAGAGAAAAACAATAACTAGTTGTAATTGGTGGTTTTTCCCAAATTGGATTTCCATGTTAAATATTGGTGTCACTTGTGTTCATGCTATTTCTTTTATGTGTATGCAACTAAGTTAATTAAGGTTAATCATAGTTAATATCTTAAGATCTGCATGTTTAATATTTGTCAAGTAATAGTTGATAGTATAGTGCTTGTTGAGTTACAACATATTGTTATTGTTAACCAAGTGCTTGTGTGTTAACTGAGTAACAATAGTTCTAGCAGAGTTTATGTTTTGTATTGATATTTAAGGGATCTGGGATGTATTTCACTGGTAACTAATTTACCCCTCCCCTCTTAGTTATTCCTCTTATATCTCCAACAAGGGATGCATTTCATCCCTGGTTGACAAAGGACACATTACATCTCTGATGACCAAACCCCAAAACCTCTAAGATTCACTAGAGGTCAAGTGCAAATCTTGAGGAAATCCTATATGAGTGCAGAAAAAGGATTTATATGATTGGAAGAAGAGAAAAAGATGACCCAAGTATGTTGATCTTACCTTGATCTTTGTGTCATGAAATAGGAATTTCATGGAGAACCCATTAGGTCCTACCTAGATTCTATCTAAGAGAAATAAAGAGAGAGATATATTAAATGCATCTTAAATGTAATATTATTATTAAATTATGCTAAATAGGTGTTAAGAGGCCATTATATTAAAGTGCTTCTAATTTAAGACAATACATCCAACCCCCACTTTAGTTGGATATGACACTACATAAATATGTAAGCTAAAGTAAAGAAAGATTTCAATAAAGAAAAAATATATGGTAAAGTCCACAATGTCAAGATCCTACAAGAAAGTATTAGTACTCGTACTCTTGGGGACACACATTAGTGAAAAGACAAAATCACTTAAGACTTACTAGAAATGATTATGTGAAGTTCAAGGTGCCCATTGTTGGAAATACCAATATAAAAGTAAGTTTTAAGAGGGGTGGGGGATGTGAATCAACACTTAAAACTTTTAACCTTAAAAAAATTCACCATACATCCATCTCATAACTTTGCAGGTGAATTGAAATAATTAACCATACATCACATCCATAGCATAAAGTAAATCAACACATAACAGATAAGATTTGGTTATCCAGAAACCCTCCAACAAGAAGGTAAAAATAGGGTTGGGATGACACCCACAAATATTCACTACTACAGTTGTAAAGTGTGGCCTATTATGGCTACAAATATTTGATAATAAACTATGATCTACCTTGTGAGGGGTCTACCCTATTAAAGGCTTACAAGACTAGTAGGTCTCACCTTGACTAAAGGATTTCAAACTCACAATTAAGTAAGCACTCTATTAAGAGATTTACAATAGCCTATCAGGAGTACTCTATTAAGAGATTTACTTTATATCACCTGTTAGAACAATTCAACATTTGAGCCTTTGATTAGCACCTTATTTCTTAATGTCAGATATCCTCTTTACTATTTAAACCTTGATCCTCCTGATCAAATATCTCTCCTCTATCCTTTCATTGCTTCACTCTGTTCTCCTTAAACTAAATTTGTAATGGATAACTCTACCATAGCCATCATAGCCACCATGAATTCTCTTTATACTCTTAGCATTCATTTCCTTGCATACCCATTAATTCTTTAGGGTTTTACCTCCTTAAATAGGAATTGGTGGAGATGGGCTAGGTCATAATCAATCACTATGGTTGATCCTTATTGCTACCTAATGCTTCCCTTAATCTGATTGGTTGCATGCATTACATAGGGATGTATAATATGATTGGATCCTTATCCCTTAATATCAAAAATTTCATGTTTATGTTAGCCAAAAATGGTTTACATAGAAGTTTGTGACATAACAAACATCTAGGACAAAGACTGTTCACTCAACATCAATAGGCTTTGATGCTTGGCCTTCACTATGCTCTAAATGTTGTAATTGGGCTTATGTATAGCTTGAGATTTACTATTACTCATCACCTAAATCACTTGGCATGTATAGACTAATCGACACTAGAGTGACTCGACGCATACTATCTGCTTGGCACTGACTAATCATATTACTTGGCATGTACTGTCTGGAGGCTTATGATCAACATATGCTATGCAGTTGACTCACACTATTTTTTGGTAGATAATGACTAAGTGTTTTGTCACTACCTTGTCAAAACCAAAAATGAGATTAACACCCATAAGCCCTGTTATTTTGACTTACTCATTAGGAAAGATGAAATAGGGTGATATAGATAACCCTATAAACTAGACATACAAAACGATGAAAAATAATTTTAAAACCAATGAATAAGTTATGAAAATTTTGTTTAAAATTTTCTAAAATGTTGGAAATTTAATCACAATTCCATGCCTATAATGACGAGATAATTGGAGTTACCTAGCTAAAGTTATAATGAAAATAATACATGCCTCAGCCTATCTAAATGCATGGAATGGAAAACCTAAATATTTCCCTAATTTTACTTCAAAATTATATAAATAGGGAAGCTTACCATTCAATTAATGCCTTTGAAGATTGTAGAAAGAGACAAGAATAGAAGCTAAAATGCCCAATAAGACTTTGTAGGTGACATAGATGGAGGTCTTGAGAGAGGTTGTAGTAGATAAGCAACCCCCTACCTAAGGTGAGTCATGATATTACTCGTATTTTACCTCTATTTACATGTTTTTACCATTTATGCATCATATTTTGAGTCTTTTTGGTTGATGTATGGCATGGAACCAAGAGTCTAATTTCCAATTTTGGGTAGAAGTCGATCCTTCTTAGGGAAGTTGACCTTAACCTAGATAGTTGACCCTGATCTTGAAAGTCGATCCTAATCCAAAAAGTCAACCCATATCCCAAAAGTTGACCTTGGCCATAGATTTTACCCAAATAAAAAAATTCAAGGTTTTAGATTAGTGTGCTGATACATGATTTTCAAAAATTATCATCTCTATGGGAGCATCTCATGTCATAGGTGATCCATTTTTTTCATAAGAGCATACAGGAGATGAGTTAGGCAGATATCCAGTTACAGAGAGATGTGGACCTATTTTAGGAAAGCTAGCTACCATACATGAGATTCTACCAAGGCATGATACTAGCTATGATGGAGAGGTGGAATGAGAGCACATGCACATTTCATCTTTTGACTAGGATGATTGCAATGACATTGAAGGATGTATATAGGATTCTCCATCTTCCTACTAGAGGGTGTCTAGTGAGGCCACATACAGGTAGAGAAGTATGTTGATTCCTGGGATCACTGCAAATGTATTGGAATTGTTATTTTGTGGTATGTGTTTTTCAAATGCAGATCCAAGTGTATATAAATAGGAGTAGTAGAGACATATCTCATGAAGAGACATGTCTCTATGTTAATCAATATTTGTTATTGTAAGTTAATTATCATTAGACATCATTAATCAAATGCAATAATATTTAAACAATAACCATAGGGGATTGAGTCTAGGTCAAGTCAATCTAACTGAAGCTGCAACATCAACACTACCTCTTAGCTAGTGAGGCTAAACACATGACCATATATTATCTCACCGTAATATAAGAATATCTTTGATTAGAAGATATTCAACATTTTGATATCACGTTTAATATCACAAGTATTGGCCTCCTTAATATCAATTTTCGCAACATATCAGAAATGTTCATAAGATATGTCCACACGTATTCTCATAATGCCTACCATATGAACAACCATGGTCTATTTATGGGACTTAATCCACCATGAAAATAATCTTCTATCATGATCTGCCTAGACATCATAAGATGTCCATCACAATAGAAGACCATGGTCTATTTAAATAACAAGTAATGTATTTTGAGAAAAACATAAGTCATTTACTTAGTTCATGCTAAACAAGTAATGTATTTCGAGCAAGAAATATACAATGTGTCCAGTAACTAGTAAGTGTCGAACAGATAGTAAGTGTTGAGTTATTTAGACATTGAGTGATTAATGGATGCTGATTCATTTAGAGGCCAAGTTACAACAAGACAGTGGATGCCGAGCATTAGAAACTTCAAGTGCCGAGTAAATGGTTTTGGAAATAGTTTTTGGTAATGGCACAAACTTCTATGTAAACCATTTTTTAGCTGACTTAAGGATTTTTTTGCTATTTTAGATGATAAGAAAAAATCTTTATTGAGGACACCAATGCAGCACATGCAACCAATCAGTTGAAGGGATGTTTTAAGTAGAAAAATGGGTGAATCACAATCGCTAATTCATACCTAACCCTAAGTCACCAAAGTTTTCTTAAGGAGGAAAAACCCTAAACTTTGTATGAGTGTGGAAGGAGAAAAGAGAGAAGTTTGCATGTGCAAACAGAGCATTCATGGTGACTAAGGAGTTGTGAATTGAGATAAATTTCATAATTGGTTAAAGGAGAACAAAGGAAAGGAGTTAGAGGACATAAGAGATACATCTTATTAGTGAGGATCAAGTACACATCAGGAAAGAGGTGATCTGTTATCTAGCAGTAGAGTGCTAACCATAGGATCATTGTTGATACATTCTAGTAGGTAAATTAGTTAAATATCTTAACAAAGTAGTCTTAATAGGTTATTGTAAATCCTTTAATAGGGTGCTTACTTTATTGTAAGTTAAAGTCCTTTAACTAGGCACACTTCTAAAAGGGTAAGATCTAACAATCTTGTAAGCCTTTAATAGGGTAGATCATGTCTCATGATCAAACATTGTAGCCTTCATTGGATACACTTTATTACTATAGTAATGGAGATTTGTGGGTGTCATCCGGGCCACCATAGTTTTACTTTCTCATTGGAGGGTTTCTAGGTAACCAAATATCTTGTGTCATACATGTGTTGAATGTTATTTGCTTTCATACTATGAATGAATATGTTTAGCTAACTATTTCAATTTACATGCAAATTGTGAGATAGATGTGAGCTGAATAAATAAATATGGTTAAAGTTTTGAAGGAATTATCCCCACCCCCCTCTCAAAGTTTACTTTCCCTATTGAGCTTTGAGGACATATCTTGAAGATGGAAGTCTACAAGTTGGGAAAGATTATTGATAAACAGAAGATTGAAATCCAACTTGCCCTACATTAGCTAATTGAAGTAAGATATGAGTTAAAATGATCATTGAAGAGAAGGAAAGATATATCTATTGAAGAAAATGACACACATTACCAAGATATTGACACTACTAAATTATTTGTAGATGGAAATTCAAGTGAATTTGATGTAGCAGTTGAAAATCTAATGGGAAAGAATGGAGCCCTAATTAAAGAGGTTAGAAATCTCAAGATAGAACAAAAAGTCCAATCGATATTTCTATGTGAGGTGACCGAGTAAAAAAAGAAAGCTAAAGAAGACAAAGTCATGATTGAGGATGATAAAAGGATACTAACCAACAGATCAAAAGAGAAGACATCAGAAGTGAATAGGATTGCTCACGTGCAACTAGAAACATTGAATCAAATGATGATTGCCAATCATGAATTAAATGAAAAAGGTATTAAAATAACAAAATTGAAGTTATAGAATGAACAAATGAAAAATAATCTAAAAAGAGAAAAATAATTTGCTAAAAGTTTCAAAAGACCTAGTGAAGCTATCAAGTATTTTGAGCAATTGATGAGATCTCCTAGATCCAACAGTGATATTTCTAGATTGGGTTACAATGCTGAAGAAGGAGAATCATCAAAAAGTGGTGAACAAAGAAGCAACAATGGTAAGAAATACAAACCTAATTGTTACAATTATGGTAAGATAGGTCATACAACAAATGTTTGCAGGAGCAAGACTACAAATCAGAATCCTAAATAGAAGTTCATGGTTCACTACCACAAGTGCAACAAGCAAGGACATCAGGCACATAAATGTAAGATCAATACATAAAGCACACAAAGATTTGAAGGTTACTGCTACAACTATAAGAAATATGGACATAGAGCATATGAGTGTAGATCAAAGCCTAACTTTTCATCAAATAAGAAAGCTAAGGTAAAACATACTGGCATATTCTACAATTGGGATTGCAATAAAATTTATAGTTTTCACTATTGTCAAGAGTATGGAAATGTTGCTGAAAATTGCATTAGAAAACATTTAAGAAATGACTAAAAAAGATGGTTGAGTCAAACTACATGTTTTAGTTGTTTGAAGACTAGTCACATAAGTAGAAATTGTCCAACAAGGTCAAAAGCACCTAGCAGTGAATTCAATAAAGGCAAAGGAAAGTTTGATGTTGAAGAAGTCAAAGTGTAGATGAACAAGACATGGAAGAAAAAGGAAGACTGAATTACATCAAGCTCAGATGGGATCACTTCATCCAATGGATTAGGTGATCACACCATTCCCAACTAGGCAATTAAGAGGTATGTGTGGGACTGATATGTCAAAGTTCAATTATACATCAGTTCCAAGAAGTTGGTTCTAAAAGGATCATATATGCATGAAGAAAGATACAAAGTATTGGTTAGAACTTAGAAAGAATCTATGAGTTTGCATGTTACTGTTGGGCATGAAAAGTTTTTTTGTGATTGTTGAGTGAAAGCTAGTTGTTGTTGAGCTATCAAAGGTGATTAATGGTGGCCGAGCTCATTGTGGTTGCCAAGCATGGAAGGATTTATATGGAAGTTGAGTGAGTCAGAATTGCTATTGGAGCCAAGCTTACAACTATGTAAGCACTGAGCATTTATTGTGAAGTTTTTAGGGCTATATGGTCAATTTTTGACTCATTTATAATTATTTGAAATTAAGAAGAGTACAAAGAGATGAAGGTGAATTGGAAAGAAGGATTCAAGCATTTGCAAACTGAATTCAATTGCTACTCGACACCAGTCATTAGATTTTAAGGTATTTATCATGTGTCGAGCTATGTTGTTTGAATTTTTGCAAACCCTAGTTAGTTGTTATGGTGTCTATCTCTTTTGCTAATGTGGTTAAGGAAGGAAAGAAAGTTTTGAATGTTCAATTGATAAGTAATGAGATCAAACAACCACATTTCCATGCAATTCCTGACATTGCATATAAAGGAGATCCGTCTAGTGCACTATCAATGATACCACAAGTTTTGATGATACAAGATGTAAGATGTTTCTACACTTGTAAGGTTGGAATCATTGGAGATATGGAGATAAGAGACATTTATGGAGAATTGTGTGACAACGATATATTGAAAGAAGAATTCAAGGTTGTAGAGAGAACAGGGTTAACTTGTGCCCTAGATTTTCCAAACTTGTTCAAAACATAATGGACTAAGATTGCTCTTATTAGAATTCATGATAATTATGTATGATTGGAGGATGGCCCTATAAAATTCATAAAGAGGATTAGTCATAGAGTGATAGGGTATCCAACCCTAGATAAACCTAAGACAATGAGGAGTGATACAAAAGAAACAACTAAAAAGAATATAGGGGCATTATGGAACAAGAGAGGAATGACCATAGACATAATTTTTTATCCGCTAATTGCATTTACAATGAGAATTATTGCACATAAGTTCTTTCAATCCAATAGGTTAAATAATATACCATATATGGTTGTGGATTTGGGTTACAAGATAGTAAAGAAAGACCATTCTTATGACCTTGTCGAGTTACAACTCCAGTAGTTATCAGAAAACTTGGGAGCCATAAGGAAAACAAAAAGTGCACAATGCAAATGTGGTTCAATACTTTTTTGTATATTTTTCTATGTGTGGAACACTTTTCCCATATTTTGTAAAGTGGCTTGGAAGACTAACATATTAGTTGCAGTGCAGATTGGTGAATTTATAGAACAACTTGGAGATAATTTTGAGTCTATGTTAACTAGCTACTTTGAATACTTTAAGAAGTTAATGAAACAAAGACAAAGGATTCCAATATAACTAGTAGAGAAACATTTCAATGATGTTTTTTTTCTAGTTGATGTTGATTTCACATATGTACAAGTTGTTATTCCAAGGATGAGATGGCTCAGACCATTGCCTTATGAGATTAATCTAATGAGGCATCTACAACCATCACTGCTTTACTGGTAAAAGAAGTGGAGAAGGATGCTACTACTTTTGGAAACTAGTAAGTGTCAAGTCATTCAAGTGTCGAGTAGATAGCAAGTGTCAATTCACTCAGATGTTGAGTTATTAATGGATGCCGAATCATTTAGAGGCTAAGTTACAACAATATAGTGGATATCGAGCATCAAATACTTCAAGTGCCAAGTAAATAGGTTTGGACATAGTTGTTTGTAATGGCACAAACTTCTATGTAAACCATTTTTGAGCCAACTTAAGGATTGTTTTACAATTGTAGATGATAAGGACAAATCTTTATTGGGGATCCCTATGCAGTACATGCAACCAATCAGTTGAAGGGATGTTTTAAGTGGAAAAATGGGTGAATCACAATTGTTGATTCATACCTATCCCTAAGTCACCTAGGTCTTCTTAAGGAGGAAAAACCCTAAACTTTATATGATTGTGGAAGGAGAAAAAAGAGAAGTTTTCATGCGCAAATAGAGCATTCATGGTGACTAAGGATTTGTGAATTGAGATACTTTGTAGAATTAGCTAAAGGAGAATATAGAAAAGGAATTAGAGGACAAAAGAGATACATTTGATCAGCGAGGATCAAGTACACATCAGGAAAAAGGTGATCTATTATCTAGTAGTAGAGTGCTAATGATGAGATCATTGTTGATACATTCTAGCAGGTGAATTAGTTAAATCTCTTAACAAAGTAGTCTTAAAAGGCTGATGTAAATCCTTTAATAGGGTGCTTACTTTATTGTAAGTTAAAGTCCTTTAATTAGGCACACTTCTAATAGGGTGTTGAAATCTTTAAACAGGGTAAGATCTAACAATCTTGTAAGCCTTTAATAGAGTAGGCCTTTCATAGGGTAGATCATGTCTCATGATCAAACATTGTAGCCTTCATTAGATACACTTATTATTATAGTAGTGGATATTTTTGGGTGTCATCTCCACCCCAATTTTACCTTCTCATTCGAGGGTTTCTGGGTAACCAAATATCTTGTGTCATACATGTGTTGAATATTATTTGCTTTCATATTATGGATGAATATGTTTAGCTAGCTATTTCAGTTTACATGCAAATTGTGAGATGGATGTGAGGTGAATAAATTTATGGTAAAAGTTTTGAAGGATTGATTCACCTCACTCCCTCGCCCCCCCCCCCCCCCCCCCCCACTCTTAGAGTTTACTTTCCCTATTGTATTTCCAACACATGTAAGATATCATCTATCATGATCTTTTTGGACATCAAAGATGTCCATCATAATAGATGGTCATGGTCTATTCAAGGAACATAATCCACTATGCAAGTTTACAATCTATTATGATTTGTTTCATAAATCATAAAATGTCTATCACTATAGTAGGTCAAGTTATTGAAAGATCATCACCTTTCAATAATTTCTATAGGTACAAGTGATAATCATTTGAAAGATGTCACTTCCTCATGATGTACATAGTGGCTAGGCCCATTAAATCATAAAGTCATGTGTATGCCACCAAAATTTTACATGAAATCAAAACTCCCTCTGATTTATCAATCTTCTGATCTCCTTTACCTTAGAAGTGTCAAACTCCCTCTGAATTTGATATCAATCTCCCATTTTCTTCAAGAACATACTTAGAGGAAAAGATGAGCTCTTCTAGTATGTATAGATATAAATACAAGAAGGATTTATTACATTAGGAATATAATACTTCTAGATATTTAAATAATTTGAATTGTGTGTGTGTGTGTGTGTGTGTGTCTATATATGTATATATATAAACATCATAACAAAACTATATGTGTGTGCATGTGTATTTTATAAAGATCATAATACCAACCTTAATTTTACCTTATTATATCTCCACCTAATCTGATAGGATTCTTATATTAAATCTTCTTCATTTCATATATGATTTGCAGTGGGTGGGTCCATTTTATACCCATGGCCTACTTAACTTACCTTTTTACATGTCTTGTCTTAGCAGTGTTTATGTTCCATGTATCCCTAATGTTGAAAGAAATTCACACATGAATATAATCTTTTTTGGTGGGTCATATTAGCAAATACCTTTACTTAAAAATCACACTTTGTTTGTAATGTTGACGTTCCTTTTCATTCTCAAAAGAAAAAATATTATTATCAATACAAATACTCATTGTCATCAATATTAATACTAGTGGTTGGTAGTCAATTCATGTACTTAACCCTTTCTAATTTGACTTTTGTCCTCATTTTTTTCGTTGGTAACCCCCCTTCTTTGTTCATCAAGTGAAATCATAAAAAAAAAATGCATATATTGATTGGGGTCGAACCCCAATATCATATGACATAATTGTCCTTATGTTACCCTTTGGAGAATGATAGAGTATTTAAGGTTATTAGGTTTTACTCCTATATTTTGTTGCATTTGGTGGAAGATTAAAAGTACCTATTGAGGAATAGCATGCCTTTCATAAGTTGTGATCATCACAGTCCAAGAACAAACATCCTTCTTTGCTATTTCATCAAAAAAACTGTGATGGTCTAGCATACTTTTGCATTTGACATACATGCTAATGAGGGTATTTTGCAAGACAATGTTTCTTGCAATAAACTTGTTATTGATGTAATCATGGATTTGTTTGTCCTCTCCCAGGGGTTTCTTTCTTATACATTCCTGCAATGCACATACATATTTGGAAGGTTGTTCACATAATGATTTGACATCGGAATATGATGAACTAAAGGTGTTTGCATTGGCATGTTTTAGAATGTCATTGCCAACCATTATACACTTGCATTGAATCATTTGAGTCCCATCAAAGAAAACTATCACTCATAACACTGATTTTTTTTCTCTTCATCATCGCATAACTCCACGAGCATTGTTGATGGAGGATGGATTTTCTTACAATTTTCATCGGTTGATAAGTAGTTATAATACATACATAATTATATATTGCAGTGTAGTGAAAATTGTCCCATACAAAAGAAAACTCCTAGACTTTACAATGCAATGATATATTTCATCCTAGACATCAAATTTTGCAACCCACCAAACATTGTGATATTTGTTTTTAAAATTTCATTGATAATCTAGCTCTGGTAACATGTTGTTTTTCTAGGAACTACAAATGTATTGGCACTATAGTTTTATGTATATATTTTTCAAATGTAGATCCAAGTTTATATAAATAGGAGTAGAAGAGACATGTCTCTACTTTAATCAATATTTATTATTGTAAGTTAAATGTCATTAGACATTATTAACAACTGCATGTGTGTGCATCTAATTCATGATTAATCAAATTAATAATGTTTAAACAATAACTATAGGGGATTGAGTCTAGATAAAATCAATTTGATTGAAGCTACAATATAAACAAGACAGAGGAGATTTCCATAGACGAGGATTCTTGTGTGGGGCATTAATTGAAAATTAGATCTTAGGCACACTGCATTGATCTTTGTGGAATCATAGTGGCTCCTAATATATTGATTAGGAATTGGATATATTATCTGTTACTATGTGTTGTGACTCTAAATGGTAAGGGGAAAATATTTTTCACAGCCTTTATTCATTTGGTTTGATAGATAGACAAATAAAATGATAGTTTCATTGGGGAGAAGTATGCTACTAGTTCTATATGCAAAGTTGAGAAGACTTGTTAGGTATTAGAGAGAGAGAGAGAAAGCCTCACAGTATATACACTCTTACAAGTGTAGCTATTTGAGCACTTTACAAATTTTTTGATTGCACTATAGGAGAGCCTCCTCAGAGTTTATGTGTATCCACTAGCAGAGATGTGGCAGTTCAAAACACATTATACTTGAGAGTGAAGTTTGATCGGATGTGAGGAGAGAACATAGTATGGATACCATATCTCCACATAAAAAAGTGGTATGATACAAAATATCATATGAGATTGTTATAAAGGAGGAGATTTCTAGAGGAATGATAGAGTCATCTAATCATGTTGTATTATTATGATTGGATGCTAAGGCATTTTGGCATACAACAAGACATCGATATTAAGGTATCATGGTATATGTATCCTACTAGATTTATACATAGACCTCAAGTTGAACCTAGGCCTATAGTAGCCAATATCATCTCAAGTAATATAAAGTAGAAAAATGATCTTTCATTTGTGCTAGAATTTTATGTTAGGTACACCGCATAGTACATTTGCTACTAGATGACAAAGGGAGTGAGAGTCATCTTCCCAATAGACTATACCACCTGCAATCCAATTCCATTCTATAGAGCATAGTGAGGAGATAAAAAAGAGGAGGATGAGGGGGTAGGAGATGGAGGATGAGGAACAATAATAAGTTGATATCATGGATGAGGAAATCCTCAAGCTAAAGGAGAGAGGAGATGAGATACAACATCCCCTAGTAGAGGAGGTGAAATAGGAGAGAGAACATGAGAGAGTAGAGGAGGTCCCCCTAAGAGGCAATGAATGAGGAGTTAATATTTATTGTACATTTTAGACCACTTCAAGCATGGAAACTATGCTCATAAAAATTGATACACCTCTCTTGTGATTGAGGTAGCAGGTGCATGGAGAGATAGTCATTCCATGCCCCCACCCTCCTCATCAAAAAGAGACGAAGAGTACCAAAAGGGTGATATAGGTATATCACTACTACCAAATTATAGATGTAGCTTAGGGTGGAGGGGCTTCTTATGTGAGATCCTTAAGGACTTAACCATAGCATCAAGGATATAATTTACCTACCACTAGGAGTTTAGAAGATAGAGATATCCTGACAGACATGCCAATATATTTGTATATGTTTGTTGGTTAACCATTTGTTCTCCTATTAGGGTTTATAACCTAACTCTTTTTAATGCCCAATGTTTGGAGGAACAAAAGGATGTCACCAAAAAATGGGTTAGTGTATGTGTTCTATCACTGCCCTTTGAATTACAAGGTACAACTCCCTTCGGACTTGCAATGAATATGTCTTTCTTAGATCAAAAGTTTATGACATAATAAACTCTTAACCTGAGAGTAGTAAAGGCTAACCACATTGTTTGCAGACACAAACAACTTAGGAAAAATGGATTTGGATAACTCACAACCCCCAATGGAATTTTTTTCATGAATTATCTTGCAACACTTCTATCTAGCTTCTAACTACAATCTATATCTATTTATGCAATCATGGTTGTTATCCCTAACAAAGTAAAACAAAAAGAGGGAGAGAAGAAATAGAATCATATATGGATAGTAAATGGAATTCAATAGGACATAACAAAGCCACACACAATTTTCTTTCAACTCATCATGCAAAAACTATTTTAAAACTAAGTGGAATAACAAAACTTTAACAACAAATGCAAGTAGATGGAACTAAAAGACCCATTCACCATCAAGTTTTCCAACCTTTTCACTATTAAAAGAAATTAAATTTATAGTCTTCTATCATTCCTCAGTTCTGGTAGTGCAACAATCACACGATGGAAAGAAAAAATGAATAAAACATGAAAATATCTAATCTACAACATGGTATGGATGTGTGACATCTTCCCCAGTGATGATCTTGATCCCAAGGAACCTCTGAGAATGCCTGGTGACTATTTATCTTCATGCCGCTTCAAAAACCTTGTGAAAATCTTCATTCCCTTCATATTCTATTGTTGGCACTAAAACCATGTAATTCATATCTCAACAGTCGTAGCAAGTTTGAATTATGGTCGTCGACCTTGAATTAATAATCATGATTAAAACTTATCAATCCTCTTTAATTTTCCTTTTATGACTTTCTTATTTAGGTCTCACCATCTCCACACATCATCACCTTGCTTTCCCACTTTGATTAAACATAATACAATTTCTTAAAGTGGGAAAGCGACAAGCATTGATCTATGCAAAATCAGATGATGTCAAGAAGTTGATGGCCCTTTATTAGAATTGTTGTCTACAACCAATAAAAACATGCCATGTGGATCCTATTCTGACACATTTCTTTTTTTGTGGCCCACAACAAGATATGGACCCACCAAATCCATGTGGCAGCTCACCACTTCCCCTTTAGTTAAAATTTGGACACTTGCAAAATGCAAGTATGCAACAAGCATTGATCTTTACCTAATCAATGGTTAGGAACATGCATGATCTTACATCGCTTAAAACCAAAATGAAAGGGGGCCCAAGTGACAAGTAAGCAGTTGACTTTTCAACTGACCAATGGCATACATTCCTTTGTTAATTGACTCTTCCACCCATCTATGTAGATGCTAAGATCACATTTGGACCATCCATGTACTGAATTGATGATGCACATTTGCTTACCTTTACATTTTTGAATATTAAAGGGTTTTGGCTACTTTTTGCTAAAAAAATTGGTTTCTCAGCATTCTGAGCTCGATCACACATGATGTCTTCCATTGAAATGAAAACTACTACAAATATCTTTCCTCAAAATCCTTTTGAATATTTAGATGATGAATCAGTGGAGTTTTCAAACCTTCTTCTCATCAAGACAATGCTTATAACTAACCCACCAAACCCTAAATCACCTAGCCCTTGAACAGTGTAATGCTTACATGATTTCTTGCATACGTTAGATTAAAAGGGGGTGATGAGAAGAAGATCATCCTAGAGGTAACCTAGACTCGGACTCAAGACATGGACACTTTGACTTCACTTCAACCTAAAGAAAAATTAAACAAACTAAAAGTTAGGCAACATTGCTATAGTAGATTTGAGATTGAGATGGGAAAATGAGGGGCTAGTGACACATAACACACCAGTAGATTGAGGTATGAGTGCTATGAGAGAACTTGTATGAGTATAGTTCATCTAGGAGCCATTTTCACAACACCATATCTTACAAGTCATCCTCCTCACACCATCAATCAAAGAGATTTGGGAGTCATTACCAGAGAGAGAGAGAGAGAGAGAGAGAGAGAGAGAGAGATGATACTAAATGCATGTTTTGTATGATGCCTTCATGTATTAAAATTGATGATACACATACATACATACATACATACATACATACATACATACATATATATATATATATATATATATATATATATATATATATATATATGAATGACAATAAATTGCATAGAATGTACTAACTTTTTTAAAGAAACATTTCAAGTAAATAAAACATCATATACAAATAAAACACCATAAAATGTTCTAATTGGAGAAATATTAGCACATAAAGAAAATAAAATGTTAAGCATAATAAAGTTGAAGATGCTTAATAGTAGTTGGTTCCTTTAGAGAAACACCATCCATATCAACAATGTTATAAGTGTCTGGACCATATATTTGAGTCACAAAAAAGGGACCCAACCAACTAGGATAAATTTTCCCTTTTTCTCAAGTAAAGCATTCACATTCCTCTAATTTTCATAAAGAATGAGATCATCGACATAAAAAGAACGTTTAAGCACCTTGTTATTGTCAAGATTTTGGAGAGATTAATGATAGCATCTAATATGTTCCAATGCATAGTTTTTTTATTCATACAAAATTTCTAGTTCTAGCAAATGTTGTTTCCTAAAAGTGTCCTTATCGATAATTTCATGAAAATAAACTCAAAGAGAAGGGATTTCTAATTCTAAAGACACAATAGCATCAACACAATAAAAAAGGTTATAAGGAGAAGTACCCATAGCTGTGTGGACACTAGTCATATAAGCCCACAAAGCATGGATTAATTGGTTATGTCAATATTTTCCATGTTTATTAAAAAAAAATCATAAGATTTTCTAAATGGCCTTATTAAAAGATTCAATTTGCCCATTAGATTGAGGGTAATAAGGTGTAGAAAAGAATTGATGAATTTGATATTTATGTAAAAAATTCTTAACCTCCTTTTCAAAAAAAGAAGCACAATTATAAGAAATATTTATTGAAGGAATAACAAAGAAAGAAATGATTCTCTAAAGAATAAAATTGTAAATAGTATTAGCAGTGGTGGAAGGAAGAGGGACAAGTTCAACCCATTTTGTAAAATAATTAGCGGTTGTCAAAATGTAGATATGTCCTTGTGATAAAAGAGGAGAAATCATGCCAATGAGATCTAAACCCCAAACACAAAAAGGTTGTGAAGCTAATTTATTACAAAGCATAGTAGAGGGTGCATGAATAAGGTTACCATGATGTTGACACTACAAACATTGTTTGACAAAGGAAAAAGAACATTGCTCCATTGTTTTCCAATAGTATCCCATTCACAAGAGTTTGTTCACTAATGAATTTCCTCAAAAATATCCACTATAGGACCCTACATGAGATTCTTGCAAAGTGGTCATGATTTTACTATTTCCAAGACATCAAAATAAATGGTCATCATAAGAACTCTTATAGAGAATGTCAACTCAAAAAACATAAAAAAATGCCAGTTTTCAAATCTAGTTACAAGCATTATGTATAAAAGATTCATAAAAGGTGTCATCTTTCAAGTACTAAAAGATTTGGGAATACTACTCATCTAAATGTAAATTAAGACATTTAGCCATAATGGGACTATCCTTAGGAATGATAGGTTCATTTAAGAGTATGAATAGTCAATCAAAAATCTTTATCATCATCAAGACACAAAAGAGATGCACCACTGAGTGTAATGTCAACATGTTTATTGTCTTTCCTAGGGATTGTCCGAATATCATAGGATGAAAATTTAGGTTGCAAGTTAAGGTGTAATTTATGATATTTCATCATATTATGATTTTCACCTTAATATAAATCTTTATTTTTTGCACAATTAATAGTGAATCACCAAAAATGTCCAAGTGCTTGATTTAAAGAGATCTTCCAAAATAAGAGACTCATATTTTCCAATATTATTAGTGTAATTGAAAAGTTAGATTATAAGAAAGAGGAAGTGGTTTCTTAGATGGAGGGCCTAATATCACACCCACACCAGTGACAATTTTACACCTAGATCCACAAAAATAAAGTTTCCAAGCATTATCCTTACTTATGGGTAAGATTTTTGCAATTGAAAATTTGATAAGTAATGTATATGAAGAAGGAGTGTTAGCTAAGTAATCAATCAAGGCTTCCCCTTTGATTTATTTTTGTGAAATAAATTTGAAATCAAATTTTGTCAAAAAGAATCACCCATTTTACAAGATTTCTAGAAGTTAGTTTTGCAAAAGTGGTGCTTTAAAGGATCAAATTTAACAATAACAATGACTTTTGTATTCACAAGATAATGTTTGAGTTTCTAATATGCAAAAACTAAATCAATACATTGTTTCACTATATTTGTGTATCATTTCTCATAATCAATCAAATATGGCTATGCAATACATGAGATGATCTTTATCATTGTCTTTAATAATGAAAATAGGTTTTGAAGGGCCCCTAAAACCCTTTACATCCCTAAAGAATAAAACATTAAAAAACCAATCTGACTAGAAATAGAGAAAAATAAGGACAATGACCAAAAAGACTAGCAAGAAAGGCCATCAACACAAGGATAGCTTGAAACAACACAAAAGAGACACATAGATCTAGGAATCCATATTCTTAAGGTGGTTCACAAAGTGTCCATCTTCCTAGCAACCTCTTTGATATCAGTGAGCTCATTGTTGTACTCAAAGACTCTCTTCTTCTTACTAGACCCAGTCCTACTCCATGGGCCTTCTATCCTAAGCACCAATAGCCCCATCATCTGTGATGATCATTGTCTTTTCCATTCCCTTTCCCTCCAGTATGTTGATTAGAGCCTTGAGGTTTTCATTAGAGGCTTTTAGGATATGGTAGCTCTGGTTAGCTATTCCCGATAGAGTAGCTTGAGTGGCATCCACTTTGTTGGTAAGATCCAACACTTTAGCTCCCAGGCTATAGAAGGCAACAAGATCAACTTACTAGTTGAACTCAACTTTTTCCCCTTTGATAGTGATCTTCTTTTCTTCTAGTAGACTCATTCTTTCCTTAATCTCAACAATCTAGTGGAACAACCATTTAATGGACTTGAAGTTGTCCATCATGTTGTTCTTAGCATTTTTGATAAAATTGAAGTTATCTTCCTTGCTAAAGTCACTCATGATCAACATCAGAGGGTCAATAAGCTTCTAGAGTTCCACCTTCCCTTTCAAGTCCTCATGAATTTGCATGTTGACACTTTCTCTAGATATCCCCAGGAAAATGTTGTCCATGTTCATGTTTTTCCAAGTTGTTACCCTTCCTTTAGTAGAGGCAATTACCATCACATTTTTATCTTTCATTTGTTCTTCCATTGGGTTAGTGGAAGTCTGAAAACCCTTCTGGTCTCCTAGGTCCATATTGTTGATGGGGTTATGCTCCCTGTCCTCTACATATCCTATAATCTCCTCTTGAGATGGTTGTTTCTTTTTATCCTTGGGGTTCTTTCTCACAGCCTCTTTCTCCCCTTCTATTTTTGTCTCCTCACCTTCCTCCTCATCACTCTCAGAAGATGACTCCCTTCCTTTATTCTTCTAAGGTTTCTTGGGATTTTTATCCTTCATCTATCTCTTAGTCATGCTAATCTTCTTAACTATGTACAATACCTCCATATCCATGTCTATGGCATCCTCTCTAGAGCTGAGATCATCTTTAGAATCATTAGGGTTGCCTAGAGGATGTTTTTTAACCCTTTTTTGTAGTTGGTCTCTAGAAGTTTTCCTTTTGGCAATTTTCTCCTTACTCTTACTCAGCTCAGAGTCCTCATTAGGGTCAAGGCCATCATTATCCTCCTCATCTCAAGAATCTTTATACTCATCAAAATCATCACCTCCACCCTCTGCAGTCTTAGTTTCAATGAACTTCCCTATACTATTAGCTTCAATGTCTTCATAAATGAGAAGCATTAGGCCATCATGAAGAGGGGGATTGGGAATACTCTGATCTCTAAAACCATTGATGCTATTGTTCAGCAAGGAGTACAGATAAAAAGGAATAGAAATCTTAAGATTATGCCTTAAGTGATTTAGCATAACAAAATGATACATATAAACCCTAGAGAACCTGTAACCAAGGGTAATGTACAAAAAAATATCCCTAAGAATAAATCTCTAAAATTTCTTCAGAGACTTGGGCTAAAAGTAGGTAATACCTTTTTCTTCACCAATTTCTTATTCTCCTTGGGTATCTTTGGGAAGGTGTCCACAATAGAGTCAGAGATCTTCCTATCTCTGTAAAACTTCTTTTCAACAATTGGGATGCTCGTGACCTTGGAGATATACTACTTAGTGATAGAGTACTTCCTAACATTCACACTCAATCAAATCTCATTCCAATCCTGCACAAACAACTAGGTAACTTGGGGATTGCTCCCATGCAATTTCTCTAGGAAAGTAGCAATACTCCATTTGCTCAACACTTCCCAAATTTATGTTCTCTTCCTCCATTTATCACATCTAGCAGGCTCCCAATGTCTTTTTTAGCCTCCCATTATCTTTGTTGTGTATCTAGAACTAATGCAACAGATGAAGGGAAAATAAGCAGATAACAAAATGACCTAGAATATATGTGAAATAATAGCAAAGTAATGGCAAGTACCACCGCCACCTCTACCACTCCTCATAATCAAAACGTATCCTTCTTAGCATACATGATCTTTAATGATGACCCCTTTAACTCCTACCAACACATCATGATTGATTCTCTTTATCATTGCTATCACATGAGCCTTAGAAGAATTTGATGTGTATAGATAGAAAGTCTTATTAGGTTGATTAGGTTGCAAGATAGGAGAATTAGTAAGGTATTCCTTAAACTACTCAAATGATTGCTTGCATTCTTCATTCTGAAAGAGTTAAATCCTTTCTAAGCAAGGAAATAAAGGGAATAGTTTTATCAGCTAAATTCAAAATAAATCACCTTATAGCTTGTTTATTTCCTTGTAAGCTTTTGATTTGTGATATATTTTTAGGAGGAGGCATGTTAACAATACCCTCTAGCTTTTTCAATATCCACTTCAATACCTCAATTAGAGATGATAAATCCAAACAATTTCCCTCTATCTACCCCAAAGGCACAATTGTGAGGATTCAAACACATATTATAGCTTTGTATCCATTCAAATATTCTTCAAAGGATAATAATGCATTCTCTACAATGAATTAAATTAGCAAGAATTTCATCAACATAATCTTCAAGAATTTTATGCATGTAATCATGAAAGATGAGAGTCATAGTGTGTTGATAAGTTGCACCAAAAATTTTTAATCTAGAAGACATCATAACCCAACAAAAGGTTCCCCAATGTACTATAAATATAGCATTATATTGATCCTTGCAGGTAATAAGGATTTGATTGTCACTAGAAAAGTCCTCTAAAAAAGATAATAGAGCATGTCTAACCATAGAATCAACCATAATGTTGATGTTTGGTAAAGGGAAATTATCTTTCAAAGATGTTTTATTTAAACCTTGGAAACTAGTACTCATCCTTATGTTATTCTCACCCTTAGAAACAAAAACTATATTATATATCAAGGAGAATAATTAGTAAAGTGAATAAATCCAGCATACAAAAGTTTTCTATTTTAGCTTCAATCAAAAGAGAAATACTCAGATTCATCTTACAATTTATTTGTTTAATAGGTTTGGCATTTTGTAAAAACACAATGTTATATGTCACAATCTTAGGATCAATACCAAGAATATTCAAATAAGACCATGCAAAGATATCTTTAAATTCAACCAACAGAGCACTAAATTGGTCATGTTCTTTTAAAGTCAAACATTTTCCAATTATAATCACCTTTTCAAGATTAGTAGGATCCATATGAGTATTAATTGTCTTCATGATTAGCAAGTTACTTTTCATGGAATCTTTAATTGGTAAAATATCATCATGTGTGATCTCAAGGTCCATATTTTCCCTAGAGTAATGATAGGTATTCAAACAATATGGTCATTGCTTCTTGTGATGAATAGAAGGAAAATTATCATATATCACTAATATAGAAACTAGAGCATCATTATCATTATAAAAAGGATTCATTTTAGTTCTCTAGGAAAACTCCACTAGATCTGGGTTAAGGAATTTTAATGGTCTACTAAAAATGTGGCATATCCCCATTTTAAGATAAAATTTTAATAATAATCAGATAATACAATGTTATTAAATAAACAATGATTATAAATTATATTAAAACTAATACTAAAATATAATTCTATGAAATAATTATTATTTAATCTATATTATTAATGAAATAATATTTAGTATGATATTTTAAATAATTAAAAATAATAAAATTTCAATGAGTAAATAAAGAAACTAAATTATATACAAGAGACAATATTGTAGAAAGCATGTTAACTTTCTATATAGAATTTAATAATAAATAATAATAAACATAAATAAGTAAATAAATAATATAACATAGAATAATATGAATTAAGTAAATCTAATGAAAAGTCAAGAGATGCTTAACAAATAGACATGACTCCTTAAAATTAAGATATAAAAGTGAGGAGAGTTTATTTTAGAGAGGGAAAAAAAAGAGGAGGAGAAGAGAGGAGTTCAAAAGGAAAAATGGAAGAGGGGAGTAATATGAAGAAAATAAGGAAGTGACCTTTTGAAAAGGCATTAATGATATTGAAAGGATATGAACTTTCGAAAGGGTCATAATTATGAATAGTTGCGAGTCTTCAAAAATATTGTGATTATAAAGTAGTGGGACTTTTCCAAAGGATTTTATTTATGAAGTGTTGTGACTTTTTGAAAGTATTATAACTATGAAGTGTTGTGACTTTGCAAAGGATTTGTATTATGAAAGGGTGTGACTCTTGGAAAAGAAGAAGATAAGAAAGGTATGTTTATGAATTTATTTATATTAATGAACCATACTTGTGGATAATATTGTGTTAGCTCATGGTGTTAACATCATGGATATTAATGTGAACTCGAAGCATGAAGCATGTGAGATATTAAGATCTCCATTGTCCACCATGGTCGAGAATTAATATCGAAGCATGGAGCATGGAGATATTAAGATCTTCATTATCCACCATGGCCGATAATAGATGTGCCAAAATATTTTGATGTTGTCAAACATATGCATATGTCATTGGCCTTGGATAGAGGATACCTATCCAAGAAGAATCTTAAGGGGTGCACTCCCAGGATGACAGCGAGGTAGCTATGAGCTAAGAAGCCTGATCTAGAGACATCCTTAAGATTGGGGTTAACTTAGAGGGTAGAATAATATAGTTAGTTTTATTATTATTGTGATTCTAACATTTATTTTGTAGGTATTACTTGTCCCTAACTAATCCTATTAGTGGGGACATTACAATGGTATCAGAGCATGAGCTTGCCATCCTGTAGGGTTAAAGGAGACTTAGAAAAATAATTTATATGAAAGACAAATGTAGAAAGTTAATGACTAGTATAAATGATACAAACATATCCATGACAACAACCTAAGAATTTGGACTAAAAGAAATATATATATTTCAACTCAATAGAAGAAATTATATAATTGCTTGATGACAAACAATTTGAGGAAGGACTGTCATATCCCCATTTTAAGATAGAATTTTAATAATAATTATACAATACAATGTTATTAAAAAACTAATGATAATAAAGTTATATTAAAACTAATACTAAAATATAATTCTAGGAAATAATTATTATTTAATTTATATTATTAATGAAATAATATTTAGTATGATATTTTAAATAATTAAAATAATAATAATAATTCAATGTGATGTCCCTAGAGTGGGCCCCTAATAGAAGGTGACGTAGGTTTGTCTGTGCGGTTCGTCGCTACCACATGTCTGGGGTCCTCACTAGCGAGGTTGTCCTGGGGTTGCCCCCTTAACATAGGGAAGTGTCGTTTACTAATAGTCCAGGCTTTTGGTGCAATGGTTACTAACTTGGTATCAGAGCCGAAGGTCTCAAGGTCGAGACTCGCGGAGCGTGGTGGACTGTGATGTCCCCAAAGTGGGCCCCTAATAGAAGGTGGCATAGGTCTGTCCATGCGGTTTGTCGCTACCACGTGTTCGGGGTCCTCGCCAGCGAGGCTGTCCTGGGGTTGCCCCCTTAACACAGGGAGGTGTTGTTTACTAATAGTTTGGGCTTTTGGTGCAACAGTTACTAACTCCTGTAATGTCGCATTTTTTCGGAGGAGTTAATTATAAAGTTATCAATTAAAAAATATATATATTACAAGGTAACTTTATATATTGAATAAAAAATCTCTAGAGGTTGCTGGAAGAAGCGGAGAAAAATTAAAAAGGAGGCTGACCTATCGAGGAAAAAAGAATAAATAGGCATTGAGGGCTCATTGCTTATCATCGAGATTTATATTGATATTTGATGATGTGCATTGTAGAGCCTAGGGTTTCTGCAGGTAGTCACAATTGGCCATTGAGAATGAAGACTCTCAATTGGTATGCAATTTTGAGGGTGTGAAAGATCACCTGAACTATTGCAGTGGTGGGAAGGATATTTTAGTCCTTTCACTTGTGCTTAATTGCTGGTTTGGAGTTTCAGTTGGAGTTGCACTTTCATCATATCATCTTCAGCATTCAGTCTCCACCATTTGATCAATCTAGGTTCTTCATTTCAATTTGTAGTTGCAACAAGTTCTCAATTGTATATAGCTAGTTAGGGTTTCTCTGTAATGTGCCATGTCATAATGTTTTGGTGCTAAAAATTTCCATATCATTTGTAAAAACATTTGGTTTTCATTGAATGAATACATTGGCACTATTATTTCTTTTATTTAGCAATATACTTTAACAGTGTATTAAATTTAGGGTTTTTTTAAGTGGCCTATTGGAAAGGGTCATTACAGTTGGTAATGAATCCCACTCATTCCTCACTTGTCGGAGTTCATCTACAATATTTGTTACCATAGCATCAGGTGTGCATGCTGGAGTTTCTTCCCTGAATGTAGGATGTGTGGGTCTGTCAACTGTTCTAGACCGTGTCCTATGTTGTGATCTTGCTATGCTCCTATCATCCTGGTTATTATTATGATTATTTATCCTGTTTTCCCCAATCAAATGTTGCATCATAACCATCATTGTCTATGTACTTGCCTCTATTGACTGTAGAAGCCTCTCTTGTTGCTGTAAAGTCTCATCATCTCGCACACTTCTCGATGGGCTTTTGACAGGTACTTGAACTACAAAGCTGCAAGGCAGAAGTAGGCAGATAAACATAGTGAGTTGCAAAAAGTCACCAACAAGTTGGTATTATCCACATTTGATGGTAGTGGAAAAATGATTGCTCGTGCTTGGATTCATAAGGTGGACACTTTCCTATCTCTGAAGACTATGATAGAATTTGAAGCACTCAAGTATGCCACTTTACACTTAGATGGGGCAGTACATGATTGGTGGACACATGGCATGATCACATTGCAACACAATCAGGTAACCACTTATCAGGAGTTTGTGGATAGATTGATAGAAAGGTTTGATAAAAAAATCTTGAAGTTTATTTTTGGGAGTTAGCCCAGTTGAGACAGTCAGGAGGCTTAGAACAATTTATCAACGACTTCCAGAAGCTTGTAGTGATGGTGCCTGACATTTCAAAAAGGAGGCTAGTCATTGTATTCATAGAGGGATTAACTAAATCACTCAAGGGGTGGGTAAAAGCCTTTGATCCTCCTACATTATAGGAAACCATGAAGAAAGCCCGCAGTATGGAACTTGCAGCTCCAGCAAACCGGTTTAGTTCAAAGGGGTCTTCATCATTTAGAGATAACAAAGGGGAATTCAACAAGGGTAAAGAGAAGGTTAGTGACTCAAAAGGCAAGCTATCTACACCTTGGGATAAGAAAACACTTAATGACCCTCGTAGGAAAAAGCTATGCTTCTTTTGCAAAGGTCCCTATGAGGCCTAAGGGCAAGGCTAACTGAGCGATGTGGCCTTATTACGAGGGTTCAGATTTAGACAGCTCAGAGCACCATGATGAGGATCTTGATGAGGCAGAGGGTGAACAAAAGGTAGATAGTGCTAAGAAAAAAGAGGCTCCAGAGATACATTTACAGGAGGCACGTCTGTCTAGTATTCAAAGAGAGGGATCTTTCAAATTTCAGGGAGTCTTAGTAGGATAGAAGGTTATTACTCTATTAGATACAGGTGCCACACATAATTTCATTGATGCACAATTTTTGGAGAGGCGTGGACTCATTATTGAGGAGTTTGAGGGACTGAGAGTTAAGGTAACCGATGGATATACTCTTCATTGTGATAGGATGGTGCAAGATCTACCTTTGCGCTTGAACAACTGTGAGTTTAAGGTGGACTATCATGTGGTCAACATGGGTGACATGGACATAGTACTTGGGATGCAATGGCTACATTCTTTGAAGGAGGTTACCCTGAGATTAGAGGATATGGAGATACGATTCGTGGTGGATGGCAAGACTCATGTGTTGAAGGCTATCTGTAATGGTGATGTCAGGACTATCTCATTTAGGCAGTTGGAGAGATTAGCCAAGAATAATAATATAGAGTGGGCGACAATATGTTCCTTGATGCCTACCCAAGGGGAGCAACATAAGACTAAATATCATCTAGATATTCAGAAATTGAGAATCAAGTATGGGAAGGTATTCAGCGAGATTCCACCAGGCAAGCCACCAAACAGAGGTATTGAGCACATTATTGAGCTGGAGGAAGGTGCTAAGCATGTCATGATCACACCATACCAGAACCCAAAATGACTCAAAAATGAGATCGAGAGGACCATAAAGGAGTTGCTAGCGATGGGACACATTAGACCAAGTAAGTCACCTTTTGCATATTCTGTTGTTTTGGTAAAAAATAAGGATGGAACTCTATGAATGTGTATTGATTACAGGGTGTTGGATAAGAGAACTATAAAGAACAAGTATCCCATCCCACACATCGATGAGCTAATAGACGAATTGCATGGGGCTTGTTATTTCACAAAAATTGATTTGAGATCAGGCTATCACCAAATCAGAGTTCAAGAGTAGGATATTGAAAAAACTGCTTTCAGATGTCATTATGGGCATTTTGAGTTTGTAGTCATGTCTTTTGGTTTGACTAATGCACCTGCCACTTTTTAGTCCACTATGAACAAGGTCTTCCACCATCAGTTGAGGAAATTTGTGCTAGTGTTCTTTGATGATATTTTGATCTATAACAGGACATGGTAGGAACATTTAGAGCATTTGGAGATAGTATTGAGCATTTTATAGAGTGAGTCCTTGTATGCCAAGGAGTCCAAATACAATTTGGGGATGATAGAATTGTTGTATCTTGGACACATCATTAGTGCATAAGGAGTGCGAATGGATCCTAAAAAGATCTGTGCTATTGTTAATTGGCCACCACCAGAGAACCTTACACAGTTAAGAGGGTTCCTTGGTCTATGTGGATTTTATCGTAGGTTTGTTAGTGGCTACTCACAACATGCAGCACCCATGACAGATTTGCTAAAGAAAGGGGCATTTGTGTGGACTCAAGAGGTACAGGAGTGTTTTATGTGGTTCAAGGAAATAATGACTACATGCCTAGTATTAACATTGCCTGATTTCATGAAGCCATTTGAGCTTCAATGTGATTCTTTTGGAGAGGGAGTTGGTGTTGTACTCATGCAAGACAAGCATCCTATAGCTTATGAGAGTAGGAAACTCAAAGGGCTAAGAGATCATTCAGTATATATGATAAGGAGATGCTGGCCATCATGCATGCCTTGGCCAAATTTAGACAGTATCTTGTGGGCAGCAAATTTTGTATTAAAACTTATCATAATAGTTTGAGGCACTTTTTGGGATAGCGGGACTTGAATGATCATCAGTAAAAGTGGGTGAGTAAGTTAGAGGCATATGATTTTGATATCACATATGTTAAGGGGACACAAAATATTGTTGCAAATGCTTTATCTTGTAGGCCACACCTCACTTCTATGATTCAGATGTCAGAGGATTGATGACACTTGATTGTAGCAGAATATATCAAAGACACGTGGGCCTCTGCTATAGTGGAGGGAACAACAATCGACACCAGATAAACTCTCATAGATAATTTGATCATTTACAAGAACGAGATTTACTTAGTCCCAGGATCGAAAGTGAAGCTATTGATTTTGAGAGCATTAATTCACCTACAGCAGGCCATCCTGGGTATTTCAAGACTTACAAGTTAGTATGGGAATAGTTCACTTGGAAGGGACTTAAGGCTAATGTTTTGCAGTATGTGTGAGAGTGTCATGTTTTCTAGTAGAACAAACAAGAGCACACTTATCCAGCAGGGCTCCTACAACCACTTCCTATTCCTGACAGGAAGTGGGAGTGCATCTCTATGGATTTTATTACGGGCTTGCCCAGGGCCTAGGGGCATGATTGTATCTATGTGGTGGTGGATAGGCTAACAAAATATGCTCACTTCCTCCCTATCGCTACTACATACTCAAGAACTCAAGTGGCAGAGGTCTTCTTCAGGTAGATTTTTAGATTACACAATTTTCCTCGGAGCATTGTGAGTGATAGGAATAGCCGCTTCATGAGTCACTTTTGGTAGGAGATATTTTGGTTGTGTGGCACTGAGCTTACACCTAGCACCAGTTATCACCCATAGACTGATGGTCAAATAGAGATTGTAAACAAATGGGTGGAAGGGTATTTGAGGAATTATGTGGCAAATCAACAACGAGCTTGGGTCAGATGGATATATCTCTGTGAGTATTGTGACAATACTACATATCATATGACTATACAAATAACACCCTTTATGGAACTTTACAGTTATGAGGCACCTAGTTTCTTAGATTTGTTGTTGGGAGATAGTCAAGTACTCCGTGCAGGTGAACTATTATAGGAAAGTAAGGATATAGTTGCTACTCTCAAAGACAACATTGCTAGAGCTTAGAACCAGCAAAAGCAGTATGCAAACAAGAAGAGGACTGAGCATATTTTTGAGGTAAATGATATGGTTTACCTCATGTTGCAGCAATATAAGCAGTCCACTCTCAAGAAGAGTGGTGCAGAGAAACTCAAGCCACACTATTATGGACCATTTAGGATCATCAAACAAGTTGGTGAGGTGGCTTATGAGTTGGAGCTTCCCATAGACAGTAGAGTGCACAATGTGTTTCATGTATCATGCCTCAAAAAGGCGTTGGGTTGGAATGTGATGCCTTCTACAGTATTACCTCCCTTGGATGATGAGGGGAAATTGATCTTAGTGCCAGAATCCATTCTGGATAGTAGAGAGAAGCAGCTTCGCATGAGAGTAATCAAAGAGTATCTAGTTAAGTGGAAAGATTTACCTATTGAAGATGCTACTTGGGAGGAAGAAGTGATTTTGTAGTATGCAGTATTAAAATTGCTTGAGGCCAAGCAATTTTAGGAGGGGCGGACCTGTAATGTCCCATTTTTTGGAGGAGTTAATTATAAAGTTATCAATTAAAAAATATATATATTACAAGGTAACTTTAAATATTTAATAAAAAATCTTCTAGAGGTTGCTGGAAGAAGTGGAGAAAAAATTAAAAAGGTGGCTAACCTATCGAGGAAAAAAGAATAAATAGGCATTGAGGGCTCATTGCCTATCATCAAGATTTATATTGATATTTGTTGATGTGTGTTGTGGAGCCTAGGTTTCTACAGGTAGTCACAATTGGCCATTGAGAACGAAGACTCTCAATTGGTATGAAATTTTGAGGGTGTGAAAGATCACCTAGATTATATCAGTGGTGGGAAAGATATTTCAGTCCTTTCACTTGTGCTCAATTGCTAGTTTGGAGTTTCAGTTGGAGTTGCACTTTCATCATATCATCTTCAGCATTCAGTCTCCACCATTTGATTAATCTAGGTTCTTCATTTCAATCTGTAGTTGCAACAAGTTCTCAATTGTATACAGCTAGTTAGGGTTTCTCTGTAATGTGTCATGTCATAATGTTTTGGTGCTAAAATTTGCCATATCATTTGTAAAAACATTTGGTTTTCATTGAATGAATACATTGGCACTATTATTTCTTTTATTCAGCAGTGTATTAAATTTAGGGTTTTTTTTAGTGGCCTATTGGAAAGGATCATTACATTCAATGACTAAATAAAGAAACTAAATTAAATACAAGAGACAATATTGTAGAAAGAATGTTAACTTTCTAAATAGAATTTAATAATAAACATAAATAAGTAAGCCAATAAATAATATAACATGGAATAATACAAATTAACTAAATCTAATGAAAATCAAGAGATGCTTAACAAATAGACATGACTCCTTAAAATTAAGATATAAAGGGAGGAGAGTTTATTTTAGAGAGGGAAAAAAAAGAGGAGAAGAGAGGAGTTCAAAAAGGAAAAATGGAAGAGGGAAGTAATATGAAGAAAATAAGGAAGTGACTTTTTGAAAAGGTGTCAATGATATTGAAAGGATGTGAACCTTCAAAAGGGTCATAATTATGAATAGTTGTGACTCTTCAAAAATATTGTGATTATAAAGTAGTGGGACTTTTCCAAAAGATTTTAGTTAGGAAATGTTGTGATTTTTGAAAGTATTATAGCTATGAAGTGTCGTGACTTTTCAAAAGATTTGTATTGTGAAAGGGTGTGACTCTTGGAAGAAAAGAAGGTAAGAAAGGTATGTTTATGAATTATTATTTTTAATTATGTTTATGAATTTATTTATATTAATTAATTATACTTGTGGATAATATTGTGTTAGCTCATGGGGTTAACTCCGTGGATATTAAAGTGAACTCGAAGCACAAAGCATGTGAGATATTAAGATTTCCATTGTCCACCATGGCCGAGAATCGATATCAAAGCATGGAGCATGGAGATATTAAGATCTTCATTATCTACCATGGTTGATAATCGATGTGCTAGAATATTTTGATGTTGTCAAACATATGCATATGTCATTGGCCTTGGATAGAGGATGCTCATCCAAGAAGACTCTTAAAGGGTGTGCTATCGAGATGACAACGAGGTAGCTATGAGCTAAGAAGCCCGATATGGGGACGTCGTTAAGATTGGGGTTAACTTAGAGGGTAGAATAATATAGTTAGTTTTATTACTATTTTGATTCTAATATAGTTAGTTTTATCATTATTTTGATTCTAACATTTATTTTGCAGGTATTACTTGTCCCTAACTAACCCTATTAGTGGGGACATTACAAAATGTTATTAACATTGAGAGGTAATAATGAAGGTTTCTTGCAATGATTAAATCCTAACCCATATGTATGTTTGGGAAATCCATTATCCAGAGGAACTTGTATACTTCGTTCAAACTTTCCACAACCCTTACTAGTAAAACTTGATTTTGTTAACAAACTATTAATGGGACCATAATGACCAATCATACTTGCATGAGTCAAGGGTGCTTCATAGGTCATTATATGATAACAATGAAGATTAATAGTATCAATAGTTTCCTTAGCAAAAGTAAGTAAACACTTTCATTTTAGGTTTAGGTTGTATTTGCAAATTTAAATCAGAAGCTGTATATTCTCCAATAGATGTCAAATTAAAATCTACAATACCCCAATCATCTTAGCACAAAGGAGATGAACTTCCTTCTTTGGAGGTTCATCTTGAGTCTCAAGTCCCTTAACCTCTTGGGAAAGAGGAGGGAGCCAAGCATATTCCACATTTAAATAAAGATTAGGCACATCAGTAGCATTAAGGGTATATATGAGATTGTTAATTATAAACAATATGAACCTTGCAATGAAGAGTGGAAGGAACAACATGCATTAAGTATAACCAAGGTCATCTTAGAAGAAGATTGTAGTTGATAGGTCCAGGCATAACATGTGTGAGAGTATCCAAAATCATAGGACCTACTTTAATGGGTAATGTAATAATACCCAAATTTTTCTTAGCAATACAAAATCCATGAATGGGAATATTATTTGGCTAAATAGAAGGAAGATTAGTGTTCACAGCCTTCAACGTATCCATACTACAAATGTTCAATCCCAATCCATTACTAATTAGAGTTTTGCATATGGTATTCTTATTAATATATAGCTACTATAAGAACATCATTTTTTAAAAAAAATTCAAGGGAGGGAAGATCATCCTCATCAAAGGAGATAGGAGGAATGGATTACAAAATATGCATACACTCTAAAAAAGGATTTAATAGTATGTAGATTAGGCAGAGGAATGAGAAGAGTAGCTAAATCCTTTAGCAAAGCTTTATGATAGAAAGGTAAGGTTTGAAGAAATTATCAAAGAGATATCATAGGAGTAGCTTGTAATAGGTTAGCTAAGTCATACTCCTTAGAAGAAGTAGGTAATTTAGGTGATTGAGGAAGCACAAGTTGAGAAGGTGGTTAAGAAACTAAGATTGTAAATTGAGGATTATTTTGAGTGCAATGAGCATGAGCAACAAAATCTAGATCATTAAAGTAGTTTAAAGGGTCTTTAGGCTTACCTTTAACAATAATCAAAGTAAAATCCTCAACAATCATCAAATGCTTAGGATAATGTATCCAAGGGGTACCAATATGACACACAGTTGTGGAAGAAGGAAGCCATGTACATAACCTATGGTAAATTTTTTTAGAGAGAAGCATAGAGGAAGGTGAAATATGAATATTATCATGAGAGACCATATCCAACGATATAAAATCTTCACAAGAAAACTCTTAATTAAGGATTCCATCCTTATGTATAACAAAGCTATCATCGAAGTACTCATAAAAGAAATCAAACATCTTGAAAGTAAACTAAGCTACCAATTCAATTGTTTAATTTGTTTTGTATTGTTTTTTTAATTTTTTTTTTTTCATAAGAATAATTCAAGAACATAAAAGAAAACTAATCTAATATGCATGCAATATATAGAGCAAAGAAAGCAATTTAGTCCCCAAGAATCAAAAGTGGAAATGTTGTATCATGGGTTCACCAAAATGTGTCAAGTGAAATGTGAAGTAAGGAAATAGACCTAAGTACATCACATAGCCCTACACCTTAAGAGGATTGGATCAAGGAAATTCCTTCTAGCTAATCCCCAAGATTATTATATCTTGGTCAATGCAATCCAAGTGATAAAGGAGCACTAACATAAGCCAAGATCTAATGGTTGTAGAGATAGATTAAATAATGTTTAAACCCTTATGACCCTAATAGGTATAAAATTAAATTACCTCTAAATCTAAGAACAAAGATGAAAAAATGAATTTGAAATGCAAATTGTTGAATTAACAAGATAAAGTAAAGTACTTACCTCGAAAGATGATCAATAATTGAATATTATTTTATGTCCACTGCACTACTCCAATCAACAAGAAAATATAGATCCAAGCCTATAATATTAGAGTTCATAGAACCCATAAATATTTCAGTCTACTAGTAGGGTCAAACTAAGGCAACATGGTCAACCTTGCACGAACACAATGTGCCACTGCTCAATAGTGTCCAATCCCAAAATAGGTTTTGAACCTGCAAAGATATGCAAAAAGGGTTTGTTCCATCATTTGAGATATGTTGATATCTGAAAATGAGGTGATTTAGGTGGCTATGTAGGGATTCCTTAGTCAACCCCTTGTTTCAGTGGTTTTCACCTCTACAGATAATCGTTGAATCAATAGTAAAAGTATTTGTGATGCTTGTGTATGAGCTCTAAATGTGCAATGATAAGATTGATATCCCTAAATCCAAACCGATAGCATGAAAATTGATATGAATGGTGATGAAGCACCAATGCATAGATTTGAGGATAACCAAGAATGTATACCAATCCCCCAAGGCTAAAGTACTCTAATCCATACTCATAATTAATGTTTGCTACTCCATAAGTGGATCTTGAATGCTTTAATGATAAATTAGAATGGAAATATTTAGAAATATTTTGCTTTGAAGGATTTTTTTCAAGCATCATTGCTTCCACCTTGCAATTACTCTTATGTCAAATTGGGATGCCTACAGTAGCATTTCTACATGAAGTATGTGTGTGCTTGCTTGATATTTCTTATCATAGTATAATACCATGTCAAATAAAGAAATGATGTGTGTTTATATAGGAATTAGAATTAGCTTTCTCCCATCGATCGACCAAGCAAGGAAAATTATGCCTCAAATTAATCTTGACATAGGGCCCAAGAAGGGGACCCAAAATGGTTCCCAACTAGGGATGAACTACATCCCTAATAGAAAATTCTAAAAACCCCTAAGATTCCATCAAGTTCCTAAAATAGGTCCTAGCTTTGGGAAATCAAGTGCAGATCTTGAGAAAATGTTGTTTCAATGCATAAAAGAGATTTAGGTGAAAGGAAGAAGAGAAAAGGAGTACCTATCTAGATAGATCCTACCTCAAACTTTGCATCGTGAAATAGGAATGCTAAGGAGGACCCATTAGGTCCTACCTAGATTCCATCTAGGAGAAATGTAGAGAGATATGCAAAATGCATCTTGAATTTGGATTTATTATTAAATTACATTAAATAGGTGTTAAACGATCATAAAATTGAAGTGCTTCAAATTTAAGAAAGTACACTATGAAAATAATTTTTCAAGGTAGCAATGTTGTGGACAACATAGAAAGGATATTGGTTGAGTTTGATGCTCATTTTCAGTCATTAGAGGAAGTAGCTAAGGGTAGAGCTTGCAATGAATATAAGGTTGAAAGGTTTGAAAAGGTAAGTGCCTCCATCGCTAGTGATACAAAGCTAGTTGATGTGCATATTAATTAGATTAAAGATTGCATTTCAAATGGAAAAAAGGTTTATATTCATTCTGTTAGATTGGATAGGTATGTAGTTGATGTATAAAAATCAATTGAGGAGGAAGAGGATAATTTGGGATAGTTATCTTCTATTTATGAGAGGCTTGGTCAAGTAGTGATTGATCTTGATAAGAATTTTAGTGAGATATTGGATAAGTTCAAAATTCTTCAGAGGGGGAAGGATAGAGAATTTCATAGATTTTCCATGTTAAGGAGCTTGATTACTCCTAAAACAAAAACAATGCAAAAGGAGTTAGAATTGCTTTAGACTATCCAAAATTCTTATGTAATCTTAAGACCTATAGATCTAGAGGAAAAAAAAATTGAAACACATGCACTCTCTAGAGATATTCAGGTAGAAAAAAGCTTGATGAAACTATAGGATACAAAATTTCAATCTATGAAAGTCAGTTTTGTAGATATTTTGAGGTTTGTATAGATAAGGGTTGCCTAGATGCATAGTTTTTTTTTATCTTTGTAAATATCGGCATCATGGTGGAAATATTGGTGGTAGTCATAAAAAGATACTTATTTGGTTTTCATTGATGGAAACTAATTCAACACAACTAAGAAATATGATTGGTGAAATCAACATGAAGTCAAAACATGATCAGTGAGAAGGTTTTATGATTGGTGATGCAAAAAATAGCTAAAGTCCAATAGAGGAGTTAATAATTTAGACAACACTTTGGTGGCAATCATGGTATGTAAGTAATTGTATAATACAATAATAAGTGTTGGTCCACTCACTGATAAATTTCCTAGAGGGGAGTATATTGGTATATTAAGAATAATTCCAAATCTAACCTCATGCTAGTATGCTAAAATAGGTAATTACAACTGAACTAATCATAATTAAGTATAAACAATCAAGATATAAGTAGCATCACATAACACACAAATTTATCTAATGAAAACTTAACTATGGTGAAAACCATGGTATGTGCTCGATGGTCCTCACAAAGATTGCACTCTTCTAGAGTACGCCCAATCAAGAGCTTATCTCTATCAAAAGATTACAACTGCACTATTAAGTGTCACTTAGTCAAGGGATTTGGTATAGACATATGAGAGCCTTTACTTTGTTAAGAGCAACTTAGTTAAAGGAGTTTAGATGCAATATAGTGTGCCATCCTATTAGGGGATTTAATATAACAACTTGTTAAAGTTCAGCCTCAAAGGGATTTTTTGTTGCCATGATAAGAGAACAATAGTAAGTTTGACCTATATAGTATATCTACTTCACTTAGCTTTATGTAGATCACTTTTATGACTTTGGTTCAATCTACAACCTGCTTTGCACTTCCTCAACTCTATGACTCAAACATAATCACTTTTGTGCTTAGCTCTACTAGCTTCAACACATACTTTTACTATGTTGTCTGGCTCACTATCTCTTCCTCAACACATCCTTTTTGTTCACACTTTTCTCCTGTCTCTTCCATTTTACCTTTCTCTTCTAGAGTTTACAGTCAACTCATCTCTCTGGTTATTTTTCTTCCTAATCTATAATATAAGTTTTTCATTCAAAATGAAAGTTCTTTTATTTGATCTTTTCTTGTTATACTGCAAATTGTAATCCAAGAATTCAAAATTTGATTTCTCCTTCCTATGTTTAGCTTGTACTCATCATTTTACTATCACACATTATTCATGTTAGATGTATGTTGTATAAATAGAAGTCGTATATGTTATATGATTTCGATAACTTGTTCATTTAGAGAGAATTTAATTCAAATTATATCATCTCCCTTGATGTGACAATACCTACTCCATTAATTTAACTTACAAGTGTAATCCACATACTTCATGATATGGCAGTCACGTGTATCTTTCCTTTGTACTCCATCTAACTGATTTGGCTCCAAACTATCTTCATGACCATCATTCACTTCATCCTTTATGTTTTCTTGACTTCTTTCTACGTATGCTTATGTACTCATCCAATTTGTCTAAGTGTGAATGTCCTCATGATTTCCTTCACATGTCTTAACCCTATCGTATCTCTAGCCACACTTGTAGATGGGAGATACACTCATGTGCTCACACTACCTCACTGATCATATGTTTTGGTACTTTGTATGGGTCTTTGACATCAATCACAACTAAATCATAATTGGTTCCATAGTCTTTTTGACAATCATGCCAACAATCTCCCCCTTTGGCTTTGATGACCAATACTTAAACACTTAAACACTTATATATTGATAACTATCCTTTATCATATATGTTATTGACTACTTCATACTTAACAAATAGTATCACATCTTAACCTTATTTTGTTCTTATTCCACATCAACCCCTAGGATGATGCCACTTGTTGCAAGTTCATTGCCTACCATTTTTGCATTGCCTATCTCTGTGCCCATTGTCTTGTTCTTCCTCTTTCTTCCTTGCATACTTCTCCCCTTCCTTCACTTAGGTTCTTATTCTTCTTCTTATTTGTTTCTTCTTCTACAATCTGTCTTTCTCCTCTTGTTAGGATTCAATTGCTTAACTTCTCCCCCTTCAACAATAATGTCAAAGGTGCATATTGTGTAATGTCCCCACTAATAGGGTTACATTAGAATACATAGCAATTATAAAAAATCAATATGATAACAATGAATCCAATTAAGTAGCTTATATCCTTAAGAAGTAATTAGCATTTACAACAAATGTTCTCCACCGAAATAAACTGGATCGTGTATGATACTACTCTAGAATGTCTTCCACCAAGAACTTGAATCATGTTTATGACATTCCTAAGAATTCCCTACACCAAGTTTATACTTGAATCGATTCATATCTTTCTATTTTAATTGATTCATACTGAAAATAATTTATTATTTGAATTAATTACTTGATTCTATTACTATATATTTATATTATATAAATATATATAATATATAATATATATTTATATTATATAAATATATATAACTAAAACTATTGTTAGTATCCACATACTATTATATAAGGAAAGATTCTTTATACTAATTATACATTAGCAATTAATCATACCTTAGTAATTAATATTGGATCTGCTAACTCTGACTACTTCACCAAGTATTCCCTCACCACATATGATGTATGTACTGAAAGCGTGTGTGCCTCCTTGTCAATTCTTGACATTCAGTCTCCCCTTCTTCTCTGATCAACGATGAATGTAGTGGTGTCAGGCGTATTCCTTTTAATGACTGCTGCTTCAAAACCAATCTTCTCTTTCATTTGACGTCGTCCTCTATACGTCTTTATTTGTCTTGCTTTGTCTGCTCATTCCGCATGGAGGAATCATGGAGACACGTGTCTTGGGCAGAATACAACTGTATGTATGATCCTCCTATCTTGTTGACTGATATGCCTTTGTCCTCTTCATCCTTTATCTTCACCTTATTTGTATTGGGTAGAAGGTTTTCAACGCTGCTCTGATCAAGGTAACTTATAAAGGATGAGACAGTAACACCCCGGTTATATCAATTGTTGGATTACCCCATGCTGAAGATGGTTCCAAAACAAATGCTGAAGGTAGATGTTTTATGAATTGCCAAATCATTCCCTTCTTATACTAGGTCTAATGAGTCGATGCGTCACAAGAGACATATCGTTGTGCTGATCACCTAATATGAAGACAAACCTTTTAATAATTCTGATTATTTCTTTGTTTGTAATGATTATTTCTTATATTAATGTTTGTATTATTTTATCATATTATGACTATCTGATTATTTATATTATTATAATAATAATAGTTCATTGTATTATCATAGTATTATTATATTAATTATAATAATAGATTATTATTATGTAATGACATGTAGGTACATTATAAAATTATTATTGGTATTTGATATCATTTATAATTAAAATATTTATTTGTTATTTAATTTATTTAACTCATTAATATTATAATTATAATATAATATTTTACATTACAATTATGCTATGATCTTATATATTGTTTTATTTTTATATTGTCAAATATATCACTATTATATAATAGATTATAGTATTATTATTCTTAATTATTATTATATAATATGTTATTTGAATATTCATATATCCTTTTAATTTGGGCTCATGACATATTGTCTCAATGATTGCTCCCCATGTGCATTAGTCCTACCTCTTTCATCAATCCACTTATTGATTGGTTGTTGGAGATCATGGGTTGATGACTGATTCTTTTATTCTACTTTGGGTTTAATAGGGGTAATACCCCTAACTTTTATCTAAGATATAACTCGAAGGTACCCTTCTAAAGAGGTTTTATGAATATATCTACCAATTGTTCTTTGGTTAGTATATATTCCAACCTTACCTCTTTCTCCTATAGTTTCTCAATAAGAAAATGATATTTTGTTAATATGTGATTTTCCTTTGAGAGGATAAACAAGTCCTTTGATATATTTATTGTACTTGTATTGTCACAATTGATGACCACTGGTTCCTCTACCTTTTCTTGAATTCCTTTAAGCAATCATTTGATCCAAACAACCTAATTGCAATTTACCACCACTACTACATAATCTACTTCTTCGCTTGATTGAGATATATAATTTTCTTTTTTCTAGTCCAAGCCACTAATCTTCCACCAAGAAATTATGACCTCCTGTCAATCTCTTTTTTGTCATCTATATTACCAGCCCAATTTATGTCAGTGAAAATAGTGAGCTCGATTTTACCCTTGTGAGGATACCATTGACCATACTCTTATATACCCTTAAGATATCTAAAGATCCTTTTCACAACAACTAAATGTGATTGCTTTAGATTGGTTGGGAATCTAGCCACTATCCCAACAACTTGAGCAATGTTTGATTTTGTACTATCTTAAAATGGAATCACTCTAATTTAATGAAGGTTTAGCACCTATTTAATGTGAGATCATAAATCTCTCACCCTCTTTCATTTCTCCTTCCCTTTCTCCTAGTTGGAATTAGGATAAAACCTAATAGATCCTCTTTAAAGCTCCTATTTCTATGGTGTTAAGCTCAAGGTAGGATCTATTTCTCCTAGGTGCTTCCTTTTCATACACCTTTCCATTTGGGATCTACTCTTGGCACAAAAATAGGGTTTCCTCAAAGTTTGGACATGAATTCTATCTTTTTAGCCCTATTTTGGGGTCCCTAGTTGTTCCCAGGGTTTGCACACCTAGAAATCAGGGGTGCAATGCACCTCTAATGCTTCAAGGTTGCACTACACCCATGATGGGCCAATTATGGGAACAATGTGCTCCTATTTTGCCTCCCTCTTTGGGTCTTGATTAGATGTTCATGTGTTAACTTTTAGGATAGTCAACTTGCAGGAGTTAGCCATTTCTGAGCTCTATATAAACCCTTCCATTTGCTCCATTTTTCATATCATGACATCTAATCATTAAGTAATCAAACATTCATTCATTCAAGCTTTGAAGTGCTCTTGCATCCAACCTTCAAGCCTTCAAGAATTCATTCAAGCATTCCTCCATTAAATATCAAGGATTCAATCACTCAAGAAATTGAAGGAGTTTATCTTCAAAATATTCTTTAATATATTTAAGATCCTTTAGTGCATCTTCTACATCCATTCATCTTCATCTTCTTGGTTCAAACTCATTGGTGAAGTAAGCACATTGCATTCAATTCAAGAGATCTGACTTTGTAAGGCAAATTCATACATTTACTTTATATTCATGTTATTTCAATTATTTCAATTTAAGGTTCATTACTAAACTGGGGTTTGACCAAAGAAAACTCCCCATCAACAACAAATCCCTTTTTATTGCAAGTTACAGATATCAAATTGACAAATAAATTTCACATCAAAGTACCCTTATTAGCTTTCTACAAAAATGCACAATCATAACTAGCATTGACTACAACCATTTAGGATCACACTACACCTCTTATGCACCAGTTCACTCCTACTAGATCATTGAAAGATTTATGGGTTTTGTTTGTTGTGTAATTTTAGGGCCGAATATGAAGAACTCATTTTGATCATAACAACAAGCACAAAACAAATTTCAAAGATGAGTCTCTTCTCCTCCCTTTGTCATTTCAACATATCTATATATCTTGTTTATATCTTACACACACATTAAGGGTCTTTAAGGAAGTAGATATATTTCCCCTATTCTTCCTAGATCTAGTTTGTGTTAGTGCTCCTTGTTCACTTGGTTAGTATTAATCTCTCTAGAACCTAACCCCTAGAATTGGGATTGAAAGGTTTCTCCTCCTTATCTTCCCCCCTTCTATATCACACACTTGCACATGTAAGTGGGTTATGTGATCATCTTAGGTTTTATATCCTTGATTTAAATCCCCCCAAATACATTAATTGGTGAACCCAACTGCCGACATTTCCTCTTTTGATTTTAGAGTTAGGTCTTTTCATTATCTTTTGTGCCTTGGTTCTTTCTTTTTGCATGATTTATATCTTTCTTTACATTATAATAGTGTTGAGTTCATACATAAGGGTAGATCTATCTATGTATTCTTGCCTTCTTTGATGTATGAGATTTACTACTTTTAGTCCTACTTAGAGCATTCCTATTAGGACAAGGCATAGACTCATGGCACTTTTTGATCCTGAATCCTCTTCTCCTCTTATTCAAAACCTTAGTGACCCTATGATTTCTCATTATCTAAATACTTTTATGTAGTGTGACTCTTCCCACTCATCTCATGATAAGGATGAGGCTTTAAGAGTTTCTCCTGAACATATTGATAATCTTGCTACTGAGATTGATAAAATGCATGATTGACTTTTACAAGGAAATTACAATACTAAAACTATTGTTGTTTTTGATGCTCTTAAAAAAGTGATCTGTATTGATGAACATGGTTTTAATATTTTGTGTGGTCTTACTCACCTTGTCTATACTTGTGTTAAACCTTTGAAACATGTTGATTTTGAATTAGGGATGGATTGTCTTGTTTCTACTCTTGAGACTATATTGCTCATTTCTGTACCTATCTCTAGCATTTTTACTTATGTTCTTTCTATTATGTTGTTTCTATTTAGATGTCTAATCCTCTTAGTAGTATTCATGTCCCTTCTTTTCCTGTATGTGTTTTTCCTACTTCATTGTCGACTTTACATCCTTTATATAACAATATTCCTTTCATGTATCCTTCTATTGTGGTTCCAAGTGTTCCACCTCTAGTTTATTTCATTCCAACTAATTCATACACTTTTCCTGGTATGCCAAATATGCATGTTCCATCCATCCCTTCTAATGATTCCACTATCCTTAGTCTAGCTCAAATGGTGTCTTTTTTGCAGTAATAACTTGTTGTTTTCTCTCAATATAAGTTCAATATTTCTACATGTGATATGGGTAGTCCTTTATCTTTTGACATAATCCATAATACTACATCTTTACGAGTTGAAATGCCTCATCTTGACACTTACAATGGTAAAGTTAATCTTGTGACACATCTTAAGATTTTCCAAGTTCTATGTAATTATTATTCTCATGACCATATGATTTTAGCTAAGTTGTTTGATCATACTTTCCATAACAAAGCTTTGTAATGGTATTTCTCTTTACTACCTTGTTCTATTGATTCATTTCATAAACTTGCTAATGTATACAACAATGTCAGAATAATATTGGTCCATCTTTTTCTTTGATTGATTTGATGCATTATAAACAAGGTCCTAGTGACATATTTTATTTGTAGATTTAAGCATTTGCATGCTTATATTTCTTATCATGTGCCTAATATTGATATACAACATATGTTTATTGTGAATTTAAAAAAATACATTAGAGATAAGATTATGCTTACTAATTTTACCTCCTTTTCCCAACTTTTTGCAATGCTTTATCATTATCAATTACAAGTGAGTCAGTTTAAGAGCACACTCCAAAGGCTCCCATATGTGTTGGTAAGAGTGATGTCGCACCTAATCCTAACGAATTCCACTAACCTACCAATTATGTCAAGATCAACAAAACCATGAATACAGTAGATGATCAAGTGGCTTTTTCCTCTCAGAGTACCACTACTTCTTATATTTTTCAAATGAACCATAAGTTTACTCCTTTATGTTAGTCTCTAAATTCTATTATGACTAGGTTGGTTCTTGCTAATATGATTAAACTTCCGCCTATTAAACCACTTTTTCCTTCTACTACATCAAGTCCACATTTAATCCTCAAGATTTTTGTTAATTTCATTTCCAATCTAGACATGATATTGAAGCCTGTTATTCTTTGAAATATAAGATTTAAGATTTAATTTATGCTAATACTTTATCTATTAAGGGTCAAGATAGTGTGAATAAATCTGTGGTAACTCCTAATCAAAATCTACACTAATATTTTGCCTCAAGACACTACAAACCCTGTTTTTCAACATCCTTATTTTGTTCCTCCTAAAGTGAATGTTTCTTATAATACCTTACGACGAGAGAATGATATTATTGTTAATGTTGTGGAACATGTACTTCAACCTCGACCTCCACCTCTACCTAAGGAAGACATTCCCTCTACACCTAATGATCAACCTAAACCTAAATAGAATCATAAGAGAACAAGAGCCCTCACTATCTCATTCAATAATGATAAAAAATTTAAGGCTCCAGATGGTCCTCTTTATATTGTTACTCGGATTGCTAATATCCTTCTTATAGGTGTCTTGTTGATCCTACTTTTATGGTTAACATCATCATTGAAGAACATCTTTATAATAAAGGGGAACAACATGACTGGTTTCAGAATTGTAATGGTTTCTTCTATCTTTTGCATGGTTCCATCTCTTTTCCTATTGAGCTTTGTGGTAAATTGGTGAATACTACCTTTGTGGTCATTCCTACTTTTGATCAGTTCCAAGTAAAGCTTGGCTTACCTTGGTTGATTGCCATGCAAGATATTACTTCTCCTATCCATCAATGCATTAAATCTTATTATGATGGTGAGATTAAGATGATCAATAACTATCTTTATCATCTTTCTAGACCTCGACATTGTGCTACACTTGACTTATTTTGGTCTTCAATTCTTACTACTCCTCCTACTCATTCAAAGTATATGTTCTATTCATACCAAAAATATAAATGTCAAAAAAATTGTTGAGTTTGTTGGAATGCTTTAGAATAACTAAGATGGGGGTGAATCACTTATCCAAGGTGCAAATGTATAGATAAATCATTTCATTACTAAATATATATATGTGCATGCATTGATCATCCAATATCTCAAACCATAGTATATTATTGTCTTGGCCCAAATGAACTTTGCAGAAATGTAAACATGAAATAACACAAAATCATTCCAACAATTTGACACAAGGATTTTATGTGGAAAACCAATTTGGTAAAAATCACCACCAGTAACATGCTGTCAGTTTTCACTCTTATGAAGTGAACTCTATGAGGAGCCAACCCTGTTAAATGTTACAATGCACACTATTAAATGTGATCTTGATTAAATGATTTCAATCACCCTATTAGGAGTGAGCCTTATTATAGGACTTTAGAACATTCCATTAAAATATCACCCTATTAAAGGATTTACTCATGACTATTAGGTCAACCTTAATCCAAAGGATTTATCCAAACTGATACAATTGTTAGAAAGTAACTATAGGACTTGATTTGATAATAATACAACTCACTTGTATATTAAAAATCTCTTATTTAGTCATCCATATTTCTTAGCATTCAATCTCCTTCATCTCTAATAGCTTGTTAACCCTTCAAGCCTTCACCTCCTTAAGCCTTCTTGCTTGGTATGCCAACTACAGGGTTATCCCTTCAGCCACCAAATGAAGTAACACCATAAGATACCTTGTCTCACTCTGGTTTGCACTATGACACTTTGCTTCTGGCCTATTATCTCCTTATATATAGAATTTAGATCTTTTTATGCTTAATCACTATCATCCATCTTAGGGTTAGGTTGAATTCATCGAATCTACCCTATTTTCCATTTTTTTCCCTCTAGAAACTTCCTTTACAATCCTCTTCAAATTCATTTCAAAATAGTTAATATTGAATTATGTGCCACAAGTTCATCATACTTATCTTCCACACACTTAACATAATTAAAGAAATCAATTTTGTCAGCTTAGATTCATCAAATCTTTGATCAAACTCATTTTACTAGCACTCGAAATAACATGTTGTTTGCTTGGCAATCACTATCTTCTGATGTTGATCAATACTGGGTTTCTTGGCATATACTAAGTTTAATTGGTGCTCGACACACACTAAACTTCCTTTGCTCATCTCATACTAGATTTTCTTTGTTTGGCACATACTGAATTTGTTTCGCTTGGCTTCAACTAACTTTCTGCTTAGCCTACACTAACTTTCTCGGCTCCCACTATTTGCTCAATTAGGCTTGGCAGATACATTTATTTGCTTAGTCTTCTTTTTTCTTTGCTCAAGTATCATTTCATTATTTCTTGACATAGATTTAAAAAAATACACTATATCATCAAAGTCTTACTTGGTCTTAGTGCTTCTTTTATACACCATCTAACTCAACCTTTCTCTAGATACTCTTTTTATCCTTTCTTTTCAAATCCTCTTCATCAATTAATGAAGGGTAAAAGCACAAACCTGTGTTACCTTTTATAAAGAAATAGGATATCAAAATGTGACAGTTCAACATTAATGACAAAAAAAATGCTATTGGTGTTTAGATTATGAAGATGATGTAAACTAATGAAATGTGTAGAATTGGATGAATTATCCTTTCTTTTCAAATCCTCTTCATAAATTAATCAAATGATAGAATTCAGACCAAATTAGTGATCATCTCATGAACAAGTAGTAGGTTTGACATCAGTGACAAACTAATGATTGTTCCATGATAGGTTTCATCAATCTCCTCATTTCTATACTTCAACAATCTTCTTCATTTCAATAGAGTTAAGTATATCTCATGGTCTTTTTCCTACAACTTCTATTCCTATCTCTTCTGGTGTTTCTATTTTTAATTATCAATGACCTCTTGCATTTTCAGATCCTCGTATTTTGGTTCCTTCTTCTACATCTCAACCTTTCGTTGTTTCTCCTCTTGTTTCATCCAAAGGTAAGGAAGCTATGGTTCTTGATCCTCTTTCATCTTCTCAACAAATTTATAATAAAACTAAGTGTAACCAACATGCTAGTGAATATTGAAAGAACTATCAATCTTGTGCTAAAGCTCATATGAATGCTTCTCACTAGTCCATGTTTGTTGAAGAGGTGAGTGATGTTTATATTCCTATTTTGGATTCTATTGCTAGTAATTTATATGAGGAGGATACTCTATATGTTGAGCATGGGATTATTGATATTGATATTGATTTTCCTAACATGCTTTCTATACTGCTTATGCCTACATCTACACATGAGCATGGCGACTCTCTTGAGAGTCCTTCTTTGGATTTAGCTAATGCTCCTACTATGTTGGGCATAGCTCCTCTTAAAAGTTACCCACATTCTCCTATTACTACTTACCAAGATAGGGGAGGAGGGAAACATGCTTGAAGTGAGTTCTCTAGCATAGTAGTTTTTTATGTGTTAAAATTGTTGTTATGTGTTTCTCCTATATTGTGTTTGCTAAATGTATGTTCAAATTTCTTTAAACAACCCTTATTCCTCCATTGACTCAAGGTGATAAAGAAATCATTGCATTATTGTTCTATTTTTATCTTACTTCTTATATCTATTATTCTATGTTATAATGTACATGTGTTATCATTTGTACTTGTATCCCTGTGCAGTTTACATGGATTTGTGATATGGTAGCACCAATTCATTTTGGTCTTCATGATGATTATCTAAAGAGATTCTTCTCTATAATTCTTATGTATATTTATTCCACTATGTTGTAATCATACTTCCTTTGGGGGATGATGACATTTCATACTTGATATAATACTCATATATTATCATATGATTACACTGACCCCAAAGTTAGTAGATCCTTTATGTGCTCTTGCATGTCATGTTTTCATTTCCCTAGATTTTCCCATTGTTGGGGCATCTCATAGTGGAAACATCCTTTTATGATTGTATTAGTAGATTCTTTATGTGCTCTTGCATGTTATGTTTTCATTTCCCTAGATTTGTCCACTGTTGGGGGCATCTCATAGTGGAAACATCTTTTTATGATTGTACGTATACTCCATTAAATTCATTTTTCATGTTGAAGTATTAGTAATGACTTTAACGTGGGGGTATGTGCTCTAATTATTCTTCCATTCCAATCATGGGGTAGTGAATACAGCTTTTGAGTCTAGCTTGGGGTGCTTTAGCCTTGGATGCTTAGGATGCTTCCTAAATTAGCATCAAATATATGCATTACTACTTCGTTCTTCTCTTTCAATGCACATATTTCATGAATCTCTTTATTGATTATGCATAATCCTAAAGAATGGATTCTATATGCACACATTCAATCCAATAAGTGGGCATCCTTAACATTGGGTATCTTCTCCCTTTACATGCACATATGCTAAATATAATCTATGGGCTACACATAGCAATCAAGGATAACTTTAAGAAACCCCCATTAGGAAAAAAGTTATTTAAAAAATGGTGAATCAAACATTAGTTCAAGGGGGGGAAAAAAAATCTATTGGAAAATGTTTACTTTTAAGTAGGAAATTTTTTAATTTTATTAGCAATTTTTTTTCAGTCATTTGAAAATTCTATAAAATCCTAGCAAATATTTCATTATTGATGAAAATCACATATATAAGTACACATACCTAGAAACCATGATTTTATTATTATTATTATATGGATTCTAATTAATTATCAAACTTTAAGGTTAAATTTAGCCCACTTGTATTGCTATGATTTCCTTCCAAATTATTGATATCACTAAGGGGGCAGAACCCCTATTATTTATAGTCATTGGATGATCCTAAATCAATGGCCTATTTCATATTTAAAGCTATACTTTTAAAAGGATACCAAATTTTAAAGAAAGTCCCCAAAATAAAGATATGTATCCCCAATCAAATCTATTTTGGACTAACATGATAAATGATAATTTTTTTCATGAGAAGTCTTTGAAATAGTGACACATGTTAAATCTATAGAATTAATCTTTAAGCTAACTTAATTTTTTACCAAATATTGGCGAATATGACCATTGATTAAGACAATCCTTGGAAATTGTAAGCGAAAATATTTCAGTTGTCACATAGAAAAATTAGATTGTATTGGCGAAGTCATCACTAATATACAAATACTTATGTAATATTATTAGCGGTTGACCTAACCATGGGACCCAATTCTAGTAAAGTTTAGGTGACATGGACATCCCAAAAGTGTTAAAACATTAGCCAAATTTAGGATCCTTGATTAGTGAGATTAGCTAGTTGGTGATTATTAGCCACTAAAGTTATCCTTGATAACAATTTGCTAAAGTCCTATACATGGGTAATGCACCCTTCTTAAACCTTACCATGGTGATATGAAGAACGTTGATCTATGGGTGGGTCTTTCATTTGGCTAACTAGCATTTTACCACCCTGTTACACTATTTCAATACCATCTTTTGCAACAACTCTTCTAGTGATTCACAGTATGGTGGGAAGTCTACTAGATGAGATAATCACTTTCTGTTCAGTCAACAATCTCTCTCTTACTATAATTTGGGAGTTAGCAAAGTTTCAATGCCTTAAGGCATGATGGATTCTTTGTCTCCTTGATTGTAATAAGAGTATCCTATGCCTTTTGCTCTACTTTACCAAGATTTTGGATCGAGTCCATCCTCTCCTTAAAGTGGAGGCTAAATGTATCATCTTATTCCAATTTAATGAAGGTTTAGCACCTATTTAATGTAAGATCATTAATTACTCTCCCTCTTTCATTTCTTCTTCCTTTTTTCTCCTTTCTCATCTTAAATTGGAAGCACTCCAATTTAATGAAGGTTTAACACCTATTTAATTCAAGATCATGAATCTCTCTCCCTCTTTCATTTCTTCTTCCCTATTTGTCATTTCTCTTAGGCAGAATTGGGGTAAAACTGAATAGATCCTCTTTAAAGCTCCTATTTTCATGGTGTCAAGCTTGAGGTAGGATATATCTCCCCTTTTTCTTTCCTTTTCATCCACCTTTCCACTTGGAATCTACTCCTAGCACTAAAATAGGGTTCCTTAGAGTTTGCACATGAATTTTGGATTCTGAGACTTGTTTTGGGGTACCCAGATTGTCCCTAGGGTTTGTGCACCTGATAATCAAGGGTGCAATGTGCCCCTAATGCTTTAGGGGTGCATTGAACCCCTGATGCAATATGAAGGGGTGCAATGCACACTTAATGAGGCCCTGGTTTTGCCTCCCCTCTTTGGGTCACGTATTCTAGGATGTTCAGGTGTTAACTTCTAAGATAGTCAGCCTGCAAGAGTTAGTCAATTTTGAGTTCTATATAACCCTTCCATTTGCTCCAATTTTCATATCATGATCTAATCATCAAGTACTCAAACATTCACACATTCAAGCTCTCAAATACTCTTCCATCCAACCTTCAATCCTTTAAGCATCCATTCAAGCAGTTCTTCATTGAAGATCAAGGATTCAAGCACTCAAGTAATTGAAGGAGTTTATCTTCAAGATCTTCTTCAATTTATTCAAGATCCTTTTATGCATCTTCTACATTCACTCATCTTTATCTTCTTTGTCAAAACTCGTTGGCAAAGTAAGCACATTGCATTCGATTCAAGAGATCCAACTGTGTAAGGTGAATTCATACATTTACTTTGCATTCATGCTATTCCAATTATTTTGATTCCTAAATTGGTGTTTGACCAAGGAAAACCCCTCATTTATAACAAAACCCCTTCTTACATACTTTTCCAGCATGGGTTCTTCTATTGGTGTCTAAATGACTAGTTTCTCAAGTTGTACTACTTCTATCTATGCCTATTCATGTGTAGCTTCTACAATTTTCTCTACTAGTAGTTCAGAAAGTGGGGTGTACACAAACTATTTATAGTCTTATTGTTTTACCCTTGCATTTGCATATTCTACTACCTTATTTGTTCTTGTGTCAAGAAACTAGTAAGCCTTACTTTTCATGGAGTATCCCAAGAAAATACCTTTGTTACTTTTAGGTTCAAACTTCCCTTGATATTTGTCCCTATTTATATATTTACTTCTAAATACCTTAAAGTAACCCACGAATGGTGAGTATCCAAACCGTAGCTCATAAGGTGTCTCATGTATTCCTTTCTTCACTTGAACCCTATTCAAGGTGTACATTATTGTACTTAAAACCTCTTTCTAGTAGATTTATGCAACATTCTTCTAGACCATTAATGTTCTTGCACAATCTCTTATTATTTTGTTTCTTCGCTCCATGACTTCATTCTACTAAGTTGTCTTGGGGGCTAACATTTTCCTCTTTATACCTTATTATTCATAATAAATTATAAACTCTGGTGAGGTGAACTCACCACCCTTTTTTGATCTCATGCACTTTAGAACTTTGCCTGACTCTCTTTCCACTTTGGCTTTGAAAACCTTAAACATGTGGAATACTTCTATTTTTTCCTTTAGGTAGATAACACACATCATCCTAGAAAAATCATCTATAGAAAAATATATATATCTATCACTCAATACACTCTTAGTTCTAATAAGACCACATAGGACAGAGTGCATTAACTCTAATATCTATTCAAAAGGAAATAGCTTAATATAAAAACTAAAACTCACCAACTTCCCTAGTTGATAGTCTTTACACATTGCATTGTCAAGATTTATACTTGGAGGCAAGCCTCTTACACATTTATTCCTTCCTATTTTAACAATTCTTTCAAAATGTTCACAGCATTGCTTTTAATTCCACAACCAACTATTATAAGACTTAGCTACTAGACAATTATCTAAAGAAGTATTAAGGTAGAATAGATAACCTCTACTTTTCTCACATGTAGCTAGTAGCTTACCCATCTTGTTAAAATGAAACTTGTAGCCTTTATTACTTTTTTGAGACAACCTCAATAGGTTATATTTCAAACCTTCAACTAGATAAACATCTTCATTGTTAGTAGAATCATTTATGGATTTTCTACCCTTACATATTACTGTACATGGGAAGTCACTGTTGAATCTTACCATACCTTTGTTACATTATTCCACTTCATGGAACTTGCTTTGGTCACCAATCATGTCATGAGAAAAAGAACAATCTATAATCCATTATTTTTGGTTGGTGCTTGATATTAGGGCTCTCTCCACCTATTCTTCCTTTATAGAAACAATTATTGTCTCCTCAGCATCATCATTAGAATAGATTGAATTCTCATCCACTGGTACATTTGGAACTATTTTTTTATAGCTATTGATCAATATTTTGATGTCATTTTGTCAGAGAATCAACCAAAATGGTCATCAAAAACTTTGTGTTGAAATATTGATTCTTGTGCCTTTTACCACTATTCTAACTCTAATAATCATTGTTGCTATTTCAACCCATATGATGGTCAAAATGTAACTACTAAACTAGAATTAGATGCCCATTAGTGAGATGGCATACCATCACAAGTGGGATGAAACTATCATCAATTATATTTGACGACATCGACGCAAGATTTTGTCGCTAGTATAGCAACTTTATCACTCCTATTCTACATAATGTTAGAATATTGACATGTATTAGATGGAGTTTCCATCAGACATACAACACTGTCATCAAAAAAAAAATTGGTATGCGTTAAAACTCTGATGGTAGCTTCTACCATGCTCTGACCCTCAATAGTGGGAATAAAACTTGATGAATTCATCTTCTTTGCCAAACTTTTGTAATTGGTCACCATGCTCTCTTGAATCTTACATTCCTTAGTTGCACTTCTCCAACACTCTTCCAACTCCACCTCTTATGCCTATATTTTTTCCTTTCAATTCCATCCCCCTCTCTAGTAAACATCTCTTCCATCCATAATGCACTTTATATAAGCATTTGTTCCTTTTTGTTAACACCATTTATCCACTCTCTATCAACTGCAATGGATAAAGAGTGGATAAGTGATGTTCAGAGAAAGGAATGGATGCTTATATAATATGTATTATGGATGGAACAACCATTAACTAGAGTAGGGGATGGAATTCAAAGGCAAAATAAGAGGTTAAGGAAGAGGAAGAAGAGATGGAGTTGGAAGAGTTCTAGGGAAGTAGAAGTGAGGAATGTGAGACAATAGAGAGCACGGTGAGAAATTATAGAGGTTCAAAGAAGAACAAGAAGAAGAATTTATCAAGTACCACTACCATTTTTGAGGGTTAGAGCATGGTAGAAGTTGTTTCAAAATTAGATCTAAATAGTTTAGATCACATTTTAATATATAACCTTAGCATTAGATAAGTTGTGATGTGATGGATAAATTTGTATTTAGATGTTATGATGGTCTATGATGGCTTATTTCACAGATATTATATACTACCATATAAGTGTTGATCTCTACCACCTATACATTATGATTATGTTGCTATCACTTATTCATCAACATATATGTATTTTTATTTTGAATTAATCTGATAGTATCCAAATCCTTTTCTCTATTGACATAAACATTTATACAAGAAATCCTCATAATAAGAAGACACGATAAGGAAGAAGGTGGACACTTTGTAGTTGCAATAGAGTTGGAGATTGGTTATAATTAATTAAAACTTCCCAATTATCATACAAAATAATGGAGAGGGCATCGACTAATGGTCAAAATTTTTAACATATGTAAAATTTGAAATATGAATTACAATTATTATGAGCATCGTCAATAAAGTTGTCGTGAATAAATGGGAATGAGGAGCATTGACTTAATATACATAATAATGTTGTAAGTAATGTTATTTAAAAATATGAAATGAATACATGAATGTTGTTATCAAATGTTCTAGGCAAGCAATTCATTATAAGATATTCAAATCACAATAACACATAATTGACTTGCAATGAAAGGTTAAATAATTTTTATAGTTCAAAGAGTTAGATTTGGTTTCTTAATGATCATATTAGTTCTGTAACATGTAAAATACAACTCAATATCATAACCACCAATTTTATTGGAAGAAGAAACTTAGATTTTTTATTTAGCCTCATCTGTGGAAACTCAACTAACATAGAATTCATAGCATAAAATGTAATACAACAAAAAGGGAGATACTTCAACTACATGAGAATAAGAAGCAAAGAAATAAAACCTTAAAATTAAGGGTAAGTAACTTGGTACACACTTAAAGATCGTAACCTTTCATAACAACCAATAGACCCCCATACAAATTAATGACAAACAATATTAATTTGGTTGAGACCAAATATATCACCAAATGAACAAAAAAAATTAAATTGTACATATCAAAAGTAAATAAAAAGTTTGACCATATATCATCTAACCAAAGAAAAATGTTACTCATATATGCATACTTCTAGCAAAAATGAAGTAAAAATGAGCAAAAAATACCATAATATTGTTGTTGATAGATAATATAACCTACCTAGAACTGTCATTTGTGTCAAAGCTCTTGCCACTGCAACATCACATGTCTCTCTAAACTTTAGCTTTTGACTAGCATCCTATATTGTTTCATACAGGAAAGTTATCAATAAATTACAATAAAAACTAAAATATTTGCATCATAGACATTTTCCCATATAATCCCAACTCCTAATACACTAATATTTTTAGTCTTACTATCCAAGAAAAACTAACAATTTCATATTGCCTAATTAAGACAGTTGCACATCATTTAAAATAACTCATTTTTGTCATGCTTGGATCCGACAACATTCTCCACCAATCTTTGCATCTCCTAGTATGAATATTATTCTTCTCTCATTCCTCATGAAATCACCTCATATACTTTGAATGGTAAAATCTATTAATTTAATTCTATTAACATCTACTATTGTATAGAAAGTTACAATCCTATCCTACTATACCAAAACTCATACAAACTATTGTGTGACATCTTAGAGTTCTAGGAGGTTGTTGTGTGCATGCCATTTCCGATCCTCTTGTCCATTATCAGGCTTGGGTCACACATGAAATTGAAAGATATCACATTTTATAACAACCTGGAAACATTAGACAAGGATTTATGATAACTATATTAAAATATCGATATCTTACTAATTATTTAGGGAAAAGAATAAATGTTGATAAAAAATAATGGAGTATAATAGTAGAATGTCACTATATAATCATTATGAATCATTTTCAAATACTTGTTTTCAATGAATGATCAAAATGACACTTAGTTTAAATGATTCTATTACTTTTTGTATGCAATAAACATTAGTGTGTAAAGAATACAAAGATAAACTAAGCATGCACAAACTAAGATTCAAAGAAAAAAATATGAAAAACCATAAGGAAACCTTAAAAATAAGAATGCAAACATGTGAATCTTCATGTAGACTCCTTGATACTTTGATATGGTCGAGTAGTCGTCGATTTGTGCTCAATGGTGTGATCAAGCTTCAATCATAGATGAAAGTGATCGATGATTACATGTAAATTTGAGTATAATAATAATGTTTTGATAGTATTTAGCTTTCAAAATAGTATAATAAGTTTACTCACAAGGATGATTTGTGGAGGATACAAGAATTAAATTGATAGGTAAGGGATAGAGGAAATGGATGACTGAGATGCAAAATAGGAAGATTGTGAGAGTGTCAGGATGCAAGGAGAAAAGAGCACATGGATTATGCTTTGTCAAATCCATAGCATCACAATAAGTGTCATAAAGATATGTGAGGAGATAGGCATTGTGGAGGATTTGTTAACTGGATGAGATGTAAAACATACGTGGGTGTTCAGAAGTGGGAGAGGGAGATGTGGCATGAGAGTGGACTTGGACTAGAGTTAGGAAGAGGTAAATTGTGCCTTGATTCATGCAAGTGATTTGGAGAGGTAATTTGGACTTAGGTAAGGAGGTGATGTGCTCTATTAAGAGGGGTTGATGTGGCTCGATTAAGGGAATGATGTGGCTAGTGGATGTATTTTTTAGAAAAAAAGGTTGGTGGAGGAGTTTAATTAAATAAATGATTTATTTAATTAAAGTGAGAATTGTTGTGAATGAGTTGGGTTTGGCTAATTGTTGGGTTGAGGGTGTAGCTTGTGGTTGAGGGATCTAATTAATTAAATGAAGAAGGGAATTTAGAATTAAATTAAATGGGTTACACATTTATTTTATTTAATATAGGAAGGGGGACTTGATTAATAAATTAGGCTATTAGTTGTCATTTAATTTATTAGTCATACTATAATTAATTAATTAATTAGGGGATGACATTAATTAACTAAATATTTAATTTAAAATGCTTTAGAAGATGACTAAATATGATTATGTTAGTGCGATTAGATTTAGGTGTCTATATTTTTCCCCTCTTTCACATAGTGTTGAGACAATGCTATTTCAAGTACTTTTTTTTAAAAAATAGATGACACAGAGAATATTTTAAGGCAACAAGGTTGCCCCAATTCAAAAAAATATTGTGCTATGTGATGCCCCCATGAGAAGGCATTGGGAGAGAAAATGAGGCCTGATGAAATCTTGAAAATAAAACCAATGTAGAAAAGAGGACATATAAGGGTTAGCATTTGGGAAAATCATTCACATAATGTTAAGGATGGGGATTGAGAAATCATGGATTTGTGAGGAATAGCTTTTAAGTTAAACCCTTAGGGAAGGAGTAGGGGGATGGATGGAAATTGGAAACTTGTAGGATTTTCTAGGGCTTTGAGTAGGATTCAATAGGATCTAGATTATAGGATTGATTTTGATAGGATGGTGGGTCAACAATTAGGATAAAATGAACTCTCTTCTTCTTTTTTGTGCATGATGGATGAGTTGGATTCCATTTGAAGATTGAGTGTGGGGTTATCTATAAAGAGAAAAACCATGTAGTTTGAGAACTTGGTTTGATATAGAAAAATCGGGGACCTTCCAGGGTTACTAAGAATATCAAGTCCTTATTGTCGTCATTGCATAAGATAGACTTTGAAATAGACTCGCAAGGATTTCCCTAGCATTACACATGAATCCTGAAAGGAGATTAGAGTGGAAATGATGCTTGAGAACCCACACACAAATGATATTTCCCTAGTGTATCATGCAACCCGAGATGATCAAATGTTTGGATATGCAAGGGTTACATCTCACTGACTCACATGCAGAAAAATAAAAATAAATGAAAGACAGATCAAGACCTTTCTCTCATATTCTCTCATTTTCAATGCACTATTATATGAATTATCATGGTGACCTTAAGTAGAGAATAATTAAATTGCTTGGAAAAGATAATAAAGAACCAAATTTTAAAATCTAACATCGAAAGAAAGAGTAAAATACATTTAAACAAATTAACCTTTTGTCAAAGAGATTGGTAGGACTAGATACCAATGCACCAAAATCAAACATGAGGAAAGATATATCCTTCGAGGAATTTTTAGTAGCATCTAGAACAATGATTGAGTAGAAAATAGAAACCTTTAGGACAATGCTCTGATGATAGAGGATCTTGCATGAAGACTTTCTAGAGTACAGAGATGGGAGAGTTTGAAGGTTTTGATTGGAATGAACTAATAGAAAACTGAGATATGTGCAAGGGGACTAAACTGAAGACTAATATGGGGGGTGATATATATAATGTCTAACTAACTGAGATATTTTAAAGGATAAAATTCTATAGGAAGCTCAGGATGTACTGGTGATAGCAAAACCAATCCAAATAATGGTACACTATGAAAAAATTGCCATGACAGTGCAAAGAACAACATGATGGTGGCCTAATCAAGTTAAAAGCCAAGATGGATTGATGGTGAATAAGGTGTTGTGGATAAAGGAATAATATACTTGAAAACAAGACAAGGATTTTGGAAGGATGTGTACCAATGATGATGATTGGATTTTTTAGGGCTTATAAAAAGGTTGGGAGCCAGATTGAGGATGTGATTGGATGGGTTGCTTAATGCATGATTTTAGATAGCTAGAGGAGAAGGATGGGATGGTGCATGTGATGACAGGTTTATAGGAGAATTAGGATATGAATGGATGGCATTAGGTTGCATGGGGATATCCTAGAGATAGATACTAATGACAAGGGATGTATCAGGTGATGCAAAGATGGAGAAGATGTTGGGAGGTGCAAGGATGGAAGCAAAAAGAATGGTGGGTAGAAATATCTGGGTAGAGGAATGTAGAAAGAGAGAGGTTGAGACATGAATTAATTAGGGATGACAATATAGAAATAGAATAAGAATGGGGAGATGGAAGGAGGAACACGATAGGATCTCCAAGGAATAGGATGCCCCTAGTTATAATATGCCATGCATTGATAAGGTGTAAGAGGGGTATAATAGGATGTAAATAGGATAAAAAGGGGATGAGGAAAGTAGATAGAAGTTAGGGTATTCCATGTCAATGAGGTAGGGAGATAGAGGATAACTATGATGGGTAAATGAGGATAAAGAAAATGAGGTGGAGGGATTGTATGGAAGGAAGAATGGGTGGATAAAGGATAGGTGGATATAAATTGCAATGGGGAAATGGATATCAAAAGGGCCAAAAGAATGTATGTACAGTGGTGGCCTTTTTCTTATTAAGATCCAAAGGAGAATGGAGGAGGTGAGATGACTAATATATGATATGTATGGCAGGAAGATGAATGAATATTATGGGTAGATCAACTTGCCCTCGAGTGTCAAGAGTATATATATGGAGATTAAATATGGATGATACTTTTTTGCCAAATTTTCATCATGGTAAATTTCCAACATGCTTTTTTGCCAAGTTTTCCCCATTGGACAATGTTTTCTTCTTCTTTTTTAATTTATTGTTTTTTCCTTTTTTTGTGTTTCATTTTTACTCATAAATGTTGGTAGGATGAGTGGATAGACTAAGCATTCACAAACTAAGATTCAAAGCAACAAATATGATAAATAAAAAGGAAACCTAAATAATAAAAATACAAACATGTGAATCTTTGTGTAGCCTCTTTGATACTTTGATATGGTCGAGTGATCATAGATGTGCTCAACGGTGTGCTCAAGAAGCTTCAATGATGGCTAAAAGTGATGGATGCATGCATGGAAATCCAAGTATAATAATAATGTTTTGATAGTATTTAGCTCTCAAAATAGTATAATAAGTTTACTCAAAAGGTGGGTGATAGTCAAAAGGCCTTTGGTCTACTGGAAAAGTTGAATGGATCATAAAGATTCCATCAAGGATCAAGTCTTACTGAGTGCAAAGGCCTGACACCATTAGGGATAAGGTTGGGATTGTGCCCTGAGTGATTTTGATGGTGTAGAGGCCCCTAAGTCCTTGGCCCTAAGCTAAAGATGTACTCGTATGGGCCCGTATTAGGTTCCTAACCCCTCAACCAAAAAAAATGTGGATGATTTCTGAAGGATACAAGGGTTCAATTTGTAGGCAAAGGATAGAGGAAATGGATGGTCAAGATGCAAAATACAAACATTGTGAGGGAGTGCTAGGATGCAAGGAGAAAAAGCACATGGACTCTACTTTCCCAAATCCATAGTATCACAATAAGTGTCGCAAGGAGAATCAGTGTGAGGAGATAGGATTTATGGAGGATTAGTTAATTGGATGAAGTGTGAAATATACATGAGTGTTTAGAGGTGGGAGAGGGAGATGTGGCATGAGAGTGGACTTGATCTTGAGTCAAGAAGACATAAATCATGCCTTGATTTGTGCAAGTGATCTGGAGAGGGGATTCAAACTTGGATAAGGATGTAATTTGGCTCAGTTAAGAGGGGTGATGTGGTTCAGTTACGGGAATGATAAATCTAGTGGATAGATTTTTTAGAAAAAAGGTTGGTGGAAGAGTTTAATTAAATAAATAAATTATTTAATTAAAGTGAGAATTATTGGTGCATGAGTTGGGTTTGGCTAACTACCAAGTTGAGGGGTTAATTAAATGGACTGGGGAATTTGGAATTAAATTAAATCAGTTACACACTTATTTCATTTAATAGAGGAATGGGGGTTTGATTAATAAATTAGACTATTGGTTATCATTTAATTTCTTAGTTGGACTATAATTAATTAATTATGGGTTAACATTAATTAATTAAGTATTTTATATTTAATTAAAAATGCCTAAGTAGATGACTAAATATGATTACCTTTGTGTGATCAGATTTAGGTGTCCACACTTTTGACTTCATTTCTCGAAAAATCCTATTGAGTGATCCTTGAGAGAATGATATGGACTTGAAGGACATCGAGGTGACACATTTCTTGACAATTATGTAAAGAAGTTTTCTATAAGTGTGTGCATAGTGGTTCTTGTGGATATCAACATGATTGTAGGACCTTTAAAACAAATATCACTATTTATATTTTCTTTTTCTAGAGTTGGACAAATTCTTAGATAATTAAAATTAATTAATTTTTCTAACATCCATAGTCGTTCTTAGATAATTTTGTCATCATACAAAGCCATACTAAACAAAAGAACAATGAGATTGCTAAAAGAATGAACCCATAAAAGATGACTTGTTGTTACAAAAATATCCATAACTCACTCAATATTCTACCAAAAACCATGATACCAATGCTACATGAAAGATGATATAATGATGAATATTCAAAAATTATGTGTATGTCAAAATACCATCATAAAAGATCATTAAATGCTATTGTAATAGTCACATAATCACAAAAATATATAATAGTCCAATGTTTATTCTCTCTCTTTTTTCCATTGATTTCAATCTTATTACATTATCTCCTTTCCACTACCTAATACCAAGTTTGGAGGCCTCAAATATAATTAGTAATGAATAAAAACCAACTATCAATAAACATCTCTTAAATTGTAGATCTATTATCTTCCAAAATAATCATTTTTTGGGATTGATAACTATGTAAGATTGTCATTTAACTTTTGCAAACTTTTACCAAAAATAGCTTATTGACCCTATAGAAAACACCAATGGTCAGATAATAAATTTAATAAAACTAGCTTTATTTTAACTAGTTTTACAAAACTATATTATTAACCCTATCAAAACTAGCTTATTGACCCTATCAACTTGTGACCAACTGTGTGAAGCATTTAACAATGGTTAGAATTTTAATGAAACTACAATGTTGAAATAGTTCACACTTGAATATATATTTGATGAACTATTAAATAAGGTAATATCAACTAAAAATCTTGATGAAAGGGAGAGATTGAAGTTGAAAGATGAACTCTTGGACATGGCATATGAGAAATTGAATTTCATGACTTCTAAGATGGGGAGACAATTTGTAAAGGAAAGTGGTGTTTTTTCTCTTGGAAGGTTGGGATATTTATTCAATTTTTGTAATTAATAGTTAAAAAAGAAAGACTATCAATCTTGATATTGATCCTAAACAAGCCAAATATTTATATTTTGGCTTTGTATTTGATGGAAATTGGACATATTAGTTATATAGGAACTCTTAGAGAGTCTAGATTTTTAAATGCTCTTAGAGAATCTAGATATTAGAGGAGTTGAAGTCAAGACCATGACATGGCTTATAGAGAATCTTAGAGTCTAAATTCATTTCTATTGTAAGTTGCGTAGATATAGCATGGGATGAGCACAAGTAACTCGTGGATTTTCTTAGCCCATTTGAAATGGCAAAAGTATTTGGCTTTTCTAATTTCCTTTACAACAATTTTAAATAGGTTTATAGTTTACCTTTAAGGACTAGTACCTAAATATTTACATGAGATGACCCGTGATATGAGAACAAAATTAAAAGTTTAATTTAGACCTTTTTAACCCATAGGGTATATACCAATGTAATCAAAATAGAACAATTTAATAATTAAAATAACACTAGTTTTCATATGCTTCCTTTTTTATGATAAAACTAAGTTGTATGGTAATCAAAAACTAGAATATTCTTAGATCCAATGTTAGTAAGCATCCATGCAAACAAGATTGTTGCAATGAAAAAATTAGATTCACACTTGAATGCCTTATCTAAGTTTGAATCAGTTTTGACTAAGGTGGGGATTTCTAGAAGCAAAATCAATGATGAAAGCTACAAAAGACACATCCAAGGTATTCCAAATTTCAAGGATGAAGGAGATAAGGATCTATAATTTGTTTTGGTTTCTCCCATAAGCTTCGGAGCTCAACTTTAAATTTTGAGTCAAGAAGTAGCTGTTGGATCCCACCTTGTTTGAATTTTGGCAAATTTTAACTCTTTTAGCTTTGAAATAAGTTTGAAAGCAATCAATTTTTGTGCTCAAGGTAAAAAAGAATCATGCCAAAATTGTGATTTTAGTACCAAATGTAAATATTTGAAGCATTTTTTGTTTTTTTGAAATACTACATCAAGTCGCTCTTTGTCAGGGTAGATTTAACAGGTCTAGATTATTTAGATTTCCTCCAATTTGATAAGTAGGCTTATGTTTGGAGGAAAAATCATAACATTTTCAACATCTACCATTTGTAGAGAATGAAAGAGAATGTTTGATTCTTTGTCAACAACTCAAAAAGGTCTTTTGTCTTCTAGCATGTCAAGTAGTTACCTATGGCCACTTATTATTTGTAAAAGGACCAATGCTTGTTGCTTCCTTGTTATATAAAAAGGAATTTAAGGTCTTTTTTTTGGCTTTGAGTAGTCAAAATGGGCCTTAAGAGGTCATGGAAAAAGTGTTAGATTGTTTGTAAGATTAGATAATGTGAGGCATCAATCAAGGGGATTGAAAAATTAGTTAATTATATATTTGAGTGTGAACTATTTAAACATTCTAGTTTCAATAAAAACCAGCTTATTGCTACATTTTTTGAAAACTTGTAGCAAACACTAATAATCTTACCAAATATAGATTGGGAAAAGAATAAATATTGATGAAAAAATAATGGAGTACACAGAAATATGGCATTATATAACTATTAGGAACCATTTGAAAATATTCATTTTCAATGAATGAGAAAAAGGACACTCGGTTGTGATTATTAAAAGAATGTCGGTAACCATATGTGTTGATGAATCCTTGAAAAAAATGGATGGTATGGACTTAGGAGGGCATCAAAGTGACACATTCCTTGATTATTGTGTAAAGTAACCTTTTGTAGAACATTATGGTCTTACACAAAACTATTAACCTAGGGTTCATGCTTTTGTCTTTAAACACTAGACCAAATTTTTGGGTGTGGGTTATACCCAAATGAAGAAAAGATTTTGGAAAATAAATTTCTTCCAAGTATTAGATGACAAGTTGTTACTCAACTCATATGGAAACTTTTAAGACTTTCACTACTAGAATAACTAAACACAATTCATTAGGTGCATTAAATTCCAATTAAGTTTTATGCTCTGCATTATTTTTTGCCTAACTCCTATTAACATCATAAGATATAATAAGGGAATCCCCTTATGGTGGCACATACAATATCTAACTCACATGGCAGAAAAATGAACACCTGAAACAAGGTATTTAAACATACCCAAACTAATTACAACAAGTGTATTTTGTTGAGCCTTGGGCATCTCTCATCATCATTCTCCATTGTGTGTTGACTAACATTCATTAAGTATTGGCCTAAAAATTAGACATCAAACAATTGAACCATTCCAATAAATATTTCAATTTAAAGATCCATAAAATATTTTCAGACAAAGTTTTAAGGTGTGCACATAAATATTCTAAAATTAGTGTTATATTATTGAGCTTTACTTTATTTCGAGAATACTTCAATAGTCCCTACTTAACAGGGCCAACCACGTGAAGGTGGAAGCTCAACTAGCCCCTCCCCCCACCCTACACCTGCCCTATCCCCCCTTAAACATAACTCTAAATTCCCCATTAACATCTTGTTAAGATTAATGAGATATAAATAATAATTACATGCAAATATAACCAATATGATAAAATAATAAATCACATAGAAGAGAACACAAGACACAAATATTTAGCATGGTTAACTAAATCCTTGGGCTACATCTACCAAATAGAAAGTCCAATAATCTTATTATCCAATGATTACAACCCAATTACAATTCATAATCCCTTATAGGTCAATACCACCACAAGAAGCTACATTCCCATCATACATAATAAAATTCCTAACGCTAAGCCTTTATATACAATATTTTTTTTTCTTGCAAAATTAGGGCTAGAATAAGCTAACCAATAGAAAAAATATAACTCTTGATGCCTTTTACAATATTAAATCCATTTTTTCCTAGGGTCGCTGACTCCAGGACCCTGCAAGGGGTGTTGCTCCTTGACCCAGCCTAGGGCACTAGCTTAGGAACCTACAAGGGTCGTTGCCCCTTGACTCCTAAAGATTGGAGGTGCTTTCCTAAAACCCCATAGTAAAATCCATGGGAGAACTACGTTGAATGAAGTGCAAAAAAATTAACCTCTGAGTCTAATTAGTCCACATCACAACACATCTAAAAGTCATTCATTCTTTCATCCATTAATAAAATATAAGATTAATTCATTATCACATGATATTCGTTAGCACATAACATTCATTAACATTCTTCAATATTGATTAACACATATTATTCATGAGCACAATGATTGAGGACTTCTTTGATTCTAACGATATGATTAATGACTCTTACATTTGGAATTGTCTTCAAAAGGCTCAATGTTGGCTAAAAAGGGTACTAGATGGAACCTCAGAGTTGGGAGAAGAATAATTTTTTGGAAGGATAGTTGATTATGGGATAAGCCTCTCAACAATTTCCCTATCTTCTCTTAGGCATCCCAATAATACATTGAGTCCTTTGTTGAGAAAGTTAACAACTACTAGACCAATAACTGTTGGATTAAGTTTGAGGATATTGACCTTTCTTTGGCCTCTTTAGATACAACTTTGAATTCATTTTTTTAAGGCCTAATTCCAATGATTCTATATACTGGAACCCCAACCCCAAATTGTAATTTTTTACTAGCTTCAATTTCTTCTCTCTAATTCCAAAATTACGAGTCTCTTTTATGGGTGAAAGTTTGAATTAAACATTTCAATCCTAACATTATTTTTTTTTATTGGCTCATTCTGTAGAATATTTTTTGGACTACATATAACTTGAGTAAGAAGGGTTACTACCTCTCAAATTGGTGTTATCTTTATGGTTTGGAGGCAAAAATAACTTCTCACCTTCTACTACATTGTCATTTTTCTTTTGAAGTATGGACAACTATCCTCTAGGACTAGAACATCCATTGGATCTTTTTGAACTATGTAGAGGAGTTCTTTTATCAATGGATTTATATTGTTTCTCAAAATGAGGCTAATTATTTATGGAATCTAATAGCTCCACAATTCATTTGGAATGTCAAGAAGGAGCACATCAATAGAATCTTTAGAGTTGTTTCTAACAATAAAAGAAATTGTGGGTGAAAGAATCTACAAACATGTTAATAAAAACTTCCATTAGTTTGTTCATATTCCTTGTGATCCTAAAGTCTTGATCAATCAAAATCCTTTTAATTGGGACTTTGTCAGTTTCAAATTTTTAAATAGAAAAGTGAGGGAAAATCTAGCCTAGTTTTCTCCTCCTCAGGGTTGGTATAAAGTGAGCTTTGATGGTAGTGCTAAAGGGGATCCGAGTAAAGAAGGCTCTAGAGGGGTAATCAGAAATGATTATGGTCATTACATAGGTGCAATAGTTGTGCCTTTAGGAATTCCAATAAATCATGTGGTTGAAGCTATGGTAGCCTTACACACTATCACTTTTCCTAAGGAGATGGGGTGTGACTAAGTATAATTAGAGGCCTAGATGCCAATTAAGAACATAATTGATAAAATAAAAAATATCTACCTAAGTTTCAAAGAAAATCTACATCTCACACAACTATAGTGAAACAAATAAAGCCACTGACAAAGTTGCTAACATTGAAAATTAAATAAATGAAATTATTAAATGGTATGGCATAAATTGAATGATAGAGGAAATGGTTAATCTAATAAATTATGTATTATTGAACTAGGCCAAGGAGAAAGAAGCAACTATAAGTTTGAGAAAATGGGTGGAATTTTTAATCATGAGGAATTGAGTAAATACAAATAGCATTGAGGCAAAAAGGTTTGGGAGAAGATCAAATAAGGCTAGGTGGTTAAATATATCAAGAAACTCCATGGATGAAAAAAAAGATGTGACTACCCAATTCATTGATAGGTGGAATGGTTGCTTTGTAATTTTGCATAGTGGAGTCATAGAAATTTATGTCGATAGGTTATTATTGTTGGAAACTATAATTGGAACAGTTTTTATGTTGTAATTGGTGTCAAACCTTACTAGTAACATATTTACTAATAGTGTAGAGTTCCATATTGGTTGATTGATGAAGAGGATTTGAAAATAATATATAATAAGGTGAACTACATAAGTGTTTGAGTAAAGAGGAGTATGTACGGTAGAATTACAATGGGCACTTGATTAGTTAGTCTTTGATAAGATATGTTTGATCATTGTATAAAGTGAAGAAAATAAGAAGTTGAGTAAAACACTAAGCTTGACTGAGTACCGGTTTACAAGGTCAATGAAGAAGTTGAAGCAAAAACTAAGGAACTTAAGAGGTAGTCAAGCAAACAATATTAGCTAAGTGATAGTTATGGCCAAGCAAGTTGTACAGGAAAACTGAAGTAGCGATCAAGCACAGTGAAGGTTGAGCGAGAAAGATAGAATAATAGAGACCAAGTTACCCAACATTGATTGAGATGAAGAACATAGTGATGATCGAGTGTCAACAAAATAATAGTTTGTGACAGAATCAATTTTTGAGGCTAACATAGTTGAATTTACATATTGATCAAAATGTGTGAATGATAAGGATTGATGAGCTGGCATATTTAATGCATGAATTGAGTTTGTTAAAGGATCTATGGTCAGGATTTAAGGAGAAGTTTCCAAAAATTTCAAGAAAGGAGAAGGACAAAATGATGGACAAATTCAATGAATTTGATAAAACCTTAAGATCTACAATATTTTTTAAGTGGAACAAGATCAAAGCTACCTATTTAAGGAGGTACAAGTGATGTTTTATGGTTGTTGATTGGAAAATTTGTTGAGAATTTGTGAAGAATAGTGTAGCAGAGGAAATGTGAGAAGATTGGTGAAGTGTGATTGCTTGAAGAGTTGCAAACTAGATTAGAGATGGAGTCCAGTCAATGAACCAGTAATGAGTCAAATAGAGATCTAAATTTGTAAAGTGAGTTATATCTTATCATATCAAACCTAGTTGTTGTTTTCAAACTATTATGGCAGTAAAATCCTTTAATCAAGGTGACATTCTAATGGAATTATCTAAAGACCTCTAACTAGGTCACTCCTAATAGAGTGATTTAAATCCTTTAACAGGGTCACACCTAATAGTGTGTTTTGTAACCTTTAACAAGGTTGGATCTTAACTGAGCTTACTTTAAAAGAGTGAAAAGTGGTAGCATGTTACTTGGTGGGTTTTCCCAAAATTAGTTTCTACATTAAATCATGGTGTCATACATGCGTGAATGTTATTTTCATGATGCATGTTATTTATTGTTATTTATTTCTCTTATTTGGCATATACTGAACAGAGAGATTGTGATGTGATGAATGAGTTGAGTTACTAATAAGTTACTATATTGGTCGAGTGGTTATATGAGTTTAAATAATTTGTTAAACATTTGATTTGGTACATCTGAACCGAGGATAATTAATTCACCCCCTCTCCTCTTATTTATTCAATCATTCTAACAATTGGCATCAGAGCATCGGTGCTTGTAAAGAATGTTTCAAGGGACTTAAGATAAAGATCAAGATGTACAAGAGAAAGGTATCTAAGCTAAACAAAGATAACTTCCCTACACAACAATGATTGATGAGATTGCATCTATCTGGTGTTGGAGATTTTGAGCTATATTACTTGGAAAATGAATACATTGAAGTGCCTAGACCTGTGACTATTGAGCAAATCAAGGAGAAGCATAAGCACAATCAAATGCTGATATATTTGGCATCTTCCCTAAGTTATGTTGAGTTTGATGATGTAAATTATTGCACAACTACAAAGAAAATGTGGGCTAAGTTAGCACAAATTCATGGAGGAGACAAAAATGTGTTAAGGGCTAAAGCATAAAGTTTAAGAGGCAAGTTTGATGAAATGGGAATAATAGAAGGAGAAACTATTGCACAATATTGTAGCTGAATTAAAGAGGTTATGAATGCAATTAGAGGACCCGGAGTAAACATATCTAATGAGACTATTATAAGCAAGGTATTGAGAACTTTACTTCCTATCTATGCAATTAGAGTGTCTGCAATTCAAGAATTGAGATGTACACCTGGTAATGATCTGACCTTAGATAGTCTAATTGGTAGACTCATTACATTTTAATTGTCAATTTCTTATAACTATACACCTTCTAGTGTTGAATGTGCTTTCAAGTCTCAACTAACCCTTGATAGATCTAAAAGAAATAAAAAGAGTAAGCCTATGGATAGTGATAGTGAATCAAATGATGATCTTGATCATCTCAAAGCATTATTGGTAAGAAGGCTACTAAGAGGAAAAGGTAAATATAAAGGTAAACTTCTTATTATCTATTTTACATGTAACAAAGTTGGTCATATTGTTGCAAGATGCCCTAAAAGAGATGAGAAGGAAGAAAGCAAAGACAACAAATACAGAGGAAGGAGAGAAAATAGAGATAACCAAGGTAACAAAGACTACAGAGTAAAAGATAGGAAATCTTGTTACATTGCTGATGAAGAGGGTTCTGACAGTGATTCTAATGAACATGATGAAGAAGTTATTTATGTTGCAATGAAAGATGAATCTGATGGAGATGAATAAGTTGAGAAAACTACTTTAATCTTACATATGAGTAAGAATGATAAATAGATAATTGATAGTGGTTGCTAACATCATATGATTGGTGATACAAGTGAATTTGAAAAGATAGATCATTATAATGGTAATTGTCTTAAGTTTGGAAATGATGCACCATGTTATGTGAGAGGTAAAGGATCTATTATATTAAATGATAAGATTAGATATGATAATGTATATTGGGCTTAATGGATTGAAACATAATTTTTTGAGTGTGGCATGGTTGAACAATTTAGGTTACCGAGTTGAATTCCAAAATAAGAAGGCAAAGATCTATGATGCTACTGGGGAACTAATTGGAAGTGGAGAGCAAACAAGAGGTAACTTGTTCTATTCATACCTATCTAAAGATACATGTCTATTTACACAATTTTAAGATGTTTGGTTATGGCATAAGAGGTTATGTCATGTGAAATTTTATAATTTGGTAAGCATTAGTAAGATGGAAAGAGTTAGACGATTGCCAAGATTGAGAAAACCTGATAAAGTGATGTGAAAACAATGTCAAATGGGAAAAATAAAAATAAAACCTAGTTTTAAGAACAAGACCTATTTTTGGGATGATATTTTGGAGTTGGTTCATATTTATTTGCATGGTCTTATTGGAGTGAAATGTTATTATGGTGACAAGTAATTTATTCTATTTGTTGATGATTTCTCTAGGATGGTGACTTTGATGTTTTTAAGATAAAAATATGATGCTTTTCAAATGTTTAAGTGGTATTTGGCTAGAGTTGAAAAGAAAACAGGAAAGAGTTTGAAGTGCTTGAGATTTGATAGAGGATGTGAATTCATATCTAAGGAGTTCAACACATTATGCAATGACAAAGGAATCAAAAGACAAATGAGTGCACCAAGGATTCCACCACAAAATGGGATAGTTGAAAGAAGAAATAGATCAATCATGGATTGCATGCTGATGATGGAAAAGAATGCTTCACAAAAGTAGTGGAGAGAATTTTTAAATATTTTTGTTTATACATTGAACTAAGTTCAAGACAAGATAGGTAAAAAAAAAAACCCTTTTGAACTATGGTATGTTTATGCACCTAATGTCAAGTATTTGAAAGTTTTTGGAAGCAAGTGTTACATATTGAAAGATACAAGGAAAAGAAAATTTTATGCAAAGAGTGATGAAGGTATATTCTTAGGTTATTTCACTAAAACCAAGGCATACAAGTGTTTGAATACTAACACTAACAAAATTGTGGAAAGTACAAATATTAGAGTTGATGAATTTGTTGAGAAAAATGAAGATGAATGCAAGAAGGAACCTAAAGATTACAAAAAAATGTGTATACATCTATGAGGGAGAACCAAGTACCTTACCTGAACCAGAGAAGGAGAGTGGCACTATCAAGCATCAACATATTTTTGAGAATCAGGCTGTAGGAACTAAGTCACAAAGAGAGGACACCAAACACTAGATAGAGGAAGTTGAGTTATAGCAGGAGATGCCTACAAAAGTTTAGCAAGATGGATCAAGTGAACAACAACAATGAGAAAGAAGAATTGAACCTGTTCTAGAAAAATATGTGAGAAGGCACCATCCACCAAATCAAATCATCAAATACAAAGATTCAAGAGTTATAACAAGAAATAAATTAAAGAATGATATATGTTTATTATGTGATTTTGAGCCAAGAATAGTCAAAATGCATTATAGAATGAAGATTGGATAAAGGAAATGAATAAGAAAATTGATCAAATAGAGAAGAACAAGAGATGGACATGGTACTAAGGCTAAAGGATATGAATGTGATTGTAACAAAGTGGGCATTTAGAAATAAGCTAAATGAGAAAGGTGAAGTCACAAGGAAAAAAGCAAGATTAGTTTGTAAGGGATATGTAAAATCGAAAGAAATTGACTATGGAAAGACTTTTGCCCCAGTTGAAAGGTTAGAAGGAGTAAGAACATTAGCTGCATATGTTTCTTACAAAGAATTCAAGGTAAATCAAATGGATGTGAAATCTGCATTTTTTAATGGAATCTTGGAAGAAGTCTACATTGAACAACTTGAAGGATTTGTTGACCCTAGAAAGAGGAACATGGTATGTAAGTTGCACAAATCATTGTATGGTTTGAAACAAGCCCTTAGAGCATGTTATGAAAGGATACATACATATTTGGTGAAAATTGGTTTTGCAAGAACTAATGATAATAGAAATCTGTACTTGAAAAGTGAATGGAGTAAGATATTGCTAGCTGAAATTTATGTTGATGATATCATATTTGGAGGACATGATGTGTTGTTCAAATCATTTTCTAATGAGATAAAGAGAGAATTGAGATGTTAATGTTTTGAGAGATTAAATTCTTTGTTGGTTTGCAAGTTTATCAAATGAAAGAAGGGATTTAGATTACACAATCAAAATATATCAAGGAGATATTGAAAACCTTTAGAGAAAAAGATTCAAGACCAATTAGAACACCTGTAATGACTAGATATAAATTTTCAAATAATGATTATTCTTTTGGAGTAAACTAGACATTGTATAGCTCAATGATTCAAAAATTGCAATATGTTGTTCATAATAGACCTCAAATCGCATTAGTTGTTAGTATTGTTGCAAGATTTTATGCTAATCCTAAGGAGAATCACATGATGGCTATGAAAAGGATACTAAGATATTTGAAAGGAATAGAAGACTATGGATTATGGTATAAGAAGAATGACAAGTTTGAGCTGAGAGTTTACATAGATGTTGATTAGGCTAGAAACATTGATGACAGAAAGAGTACAAGTGGTGGCACTTTCTTTCTAGGCAAGAAGTTGATTTCATGGACAAGTAAGAAGCAAAATTGTAGTTCTCAATCTAGAATAGAGGTTGAGTATGTTTTTATAGTAGTTAATTGTTGAAATACTATGTGGATCAAGCAATTGTCGGAAGGAATTAAGGAAGAGATTGCCAAACCCGTGGTGATATATTATGACAACACAAGTTCTATAAATATATCAAAGAATCCTATATTGCATACAAAGACCAAGAATATTTCCATTAAGTATCATTAGTCAAGGGAATTAGTGCAAGATAAATAAGTAAGATTGGAATATAGGAACACAAAGGAGCAAATAGCTGATATATTTGCTAGGGCATTACCTAAGGATATATTTGTGTATCTAAGAGGTAAGTTAGGGTTTATTCCCCTATCTGAGGAAAACTAAGAAGAGATGAATCATTGTATCAATTGTTATCATCTGAATATTTTACAGATTGATACAAGAGGTCACACTTTAGGAGATAGCTAAAGTTGTGAAAAAGATGGGAAGAAGCATGAGTAGGTTGAGCTACAACTCAAAGATGAAAGAGGGAATGATATTTAAAAGATTGTTCAGTAAAAAAAATAATCAAGAGGATGATGTGTATTTTCAATGGATGATTTCTTTGGCATTTTTGTCAAAGAGTGCATGGATGAGAATCATAATAAAATCAAGGATATTGATGAAGATTTGATGCAGAACACAGAGGGAGCTATTAATGATAGATCAAGTGAAAGTGTTTTGAATTCTCATGGTAACTAAAGGTATTTCTTTCAATGTCAAAGAGCGAGATTGTTGGAAACTATAATCAGAACAATTGTTATGTTGTTATTGATGTCAAATCTTACTGGTAAGGAATTTACTAATAGTGTAGAGTACCATATTAGTTGATTGATGTAGATGATTTGAAAAGAAGAAATAATAAAGGTGAACTGGTAAAGTTGTTGAGTAAAGAGGAGTAAGTATGATAGAATTATAATGGACACTTGATTACTCAGTATTTCACAAGATAATGTGTTGTTTGATCATTCTATAAATTGAAGACAACAAGAAGTTGAGTAAAACACTGTTGATTGATAATTACAGTTGAGCAAGTTGTAGAAGAAAATTGAAGTAGCGATTGAGCAAGCAAGTGTAAGCTGAGCAAGACATAACAGTAGGGATCGAGCTACCCAATGTTGACCAATATGAAGAACATAGTGATGACCGAGTGTCAACAAAATAACAATTTTTGAAAGAAGCAAGTTTTGAGGCTGACATAGTTGAATTTAGGAATTGGTCAAAAAGTGTGAATGATAAGGATTGATGAGTTGGCATATTTAATGCACAATTTGACTTTTTTAAGTGATCTATGGTGAGGATTTAAGGAGAAGTTTCCATAAGTGTCAAGGAGAAGAAGAACATAATGATGGATAGATTCAATGAATCTGTTCAAACCCTAAGATCTATGATGATGTTTAAGCAACAAAAGATCAAAGCTACCTATTTAAGGAGGTATAAGAGACATTTTATGGTTGTTGATTGGAAAAGTTGTGGAGAACTTGTGGAGAATAGAGTGGCAGAGGAAAAGTGAGAAGATTGGTGACTTGTGTGATTACTTGAAGAGTTGCCAAGTAGATCAGAGATGGAGTATATGATGAAGTCTATTGAATGAATCAAGAATGATTCAAATAGAGATCTAAAATTTTTAAGTGAGTTGTATTTTATCATATCAAACCTAGATGTTACTTTCTAACCATTGTACCAATAAAATCCTTTGATCAAGGTTGACTTAATAGTCATATTATAAATCATTTAATTAAGGTGACATTCTAATGGAATGATCTATAAACCTCTAACCAAGACATTCCTAATAGGGTGATTTAAATCCTTTAATGAGGTCACACTTAACCATGTGTTTTGTAACCTCTAACAGGGCTGGCTCTTAACAAAGGTCACTTTAGAAGAGTGACAAGTGGTAGCATATTACTTGATGGTTTTTTCCCAAATTGGGTTTCCATGTTAAATCTTGGTGTCATACATGTGTGAGTGTTATTTTCATGATGCATGCTATTTATGTTGGAAATGATTGAAAAGATCATGAGGGAGATTGTTGGAAATGATCATATATAAAAAGTAATGGAAGTAATGGAACTGGTAAAGAATGTTCTCAATCATTGTTTTGTCATTGATGTCAAACTTGCTACTTGCAGGAATGACAATTGCTTTAGTGATCCAAACACTATCAAATGGTTGATTGACAAGGAGGAGGCAATCAATAAGATGTAACTAGAACACCTAGAGGAAGGTTGAAGTTATGATGTTGTAATGAAGTACAAGGATCAGCTAAGCCATTGATGAAAAAGTGTATTGATGACATACTCTAAGACACAGAAAATGGGCACACCAAAACATATCAAAGATTCAAGGTTTTAGCTAAGTCATTTGTAAAGCCTAACTAAGTTCATTAGAGAGAGAGCCAAGCAAGCTAGTGAGTGCCGAGCAGAAACAAGTATCGAGCAAATACAAGTGATGAGCAGAAACAAACGCTGAGCAAATACAAGTGCTGAGCAGAAACAAGTGCCGAGCAGAAACAAGTACCAAGCAGATACAAGTGTCGAGCTGATACAAGTGTCGAGCAGAAACAAGTGCCGAGCAGATACACGTGCTGAGAAAATACAAGTGCTGAGCAAATACAAGTGCCGAGTAATGCCAAGCATCAGTAAACCAATAGTGCTAAGTTGTTGCATTATTTCAAAGATCGAAGATTCGTCAGATCTGAGCCAACAAGGTTGTTATCTTGAATTCTGCGAATTAAATAGAAGGTAAGAGTGATGAGCTGGTGGCACAGAACACCATGTAGAACATTTTTGGAGAATACAACTAGACTCTAGGAAAAGTTTCTAGATAAGAGCAAGATATGGGGTAGATACATTGTATCCTACCTAATCCATATGAAACCCTAAAGTTAGAGAGGGAGAATTGAGCAGCAAAGGCAATCCAGATTTCTATTTAAGAAATAACAAGGTCACAAAGCAAAGAGAGAGGAGAGGTCAAGCATGAAAGTAAAAAGTGCTGAAGGAGGTGCTAAGGAGTAAGAAAGCACAGTTACTCTGCTTCAACAGATGACCATAGATATGATTGCATTGGTATCATGAGTAAGAAGACTCAAGGAGATGAAGCATGAGATGACAAGCTGTCAGAGCTAAAGTGATTAAAGCCAAGCAAAGGATTGAGCTGAAGTGTGATCTGAAATTTGCAAGATATGTTGTAAGTTGTATCAGATCAAAAATCCATTATTGTTACTTTCTAGCAATTGTAACAGTTAGTTTAAATAGGTTGGTTTAATAGCCATGTTGTAAATCCTTTAACAGGGTGACATTCCAAGTGAATGTTCTAAAGTCCTTTGATTAGGCCCATTCCTAATAGTATGGTGAAATCCTCTAACAAGGTCACATTTAACAGTGTGTTGTAAGCCTTTAACAAGGCATCACTTTAGAAGAGTGAAAATCAAGTAGCATGTTACTAGTGGTTTTTCCCAAATTGGGTTTCCACGTAAATCATTATGTCATGTGTTGATCTTGCATGTTTTATCCCTGCATATTTATTTACTGTAATTTGCTAAGGATGATTGATTTAAGCTTGGATAGATGAAAAGTTTATGGATTCGCCATAATTTGTGAAAAAGTATTATTAGGGCATTTGGACCTTGGATAACTGATTCACCCCCCCCGCCCACCTCTTAGTTATTGTAAAGAATTCTAACAATTGGTATCAGAGCCAAACTGTTGATTCAGTTTAAAGGCACTAGAAGCGAAAAAGATCAGAATGCCTAAGAGAGAAGTCCCCAAGCTCAACAAAGACAACTTTGTTGCATGACAAAGTTTGATGAAGCTACATCTTGGGTCCATAGGAGATTATGCCCAAAATTCAATTGTTACTGAACATGTTGATCCAACTGGTACTCTTATTGCAGAAGATTTGAAAAACAAACAGGAACACAATCAGATAATGTTGGAGATTGCTTCTACACTCAACTATGTTGAATTTGATGATATCAAAGGATGTGATACTGCATTCAAAATGTGGAAATCCCTATCAAACATCTATGGAGGAGATCAGAATGTCCAAAGAGCAAAAAGAGAAAGCCTCAGAGGAAAGTTTGATGATATGAAAATGGAGGAAAGTGAGAATGCTGCTCAGTATGGCACAAGAATAAAGGAAGTGGTAAGTGCAATAAGATGTTTGAGTGGTCAATTGGATGAAGATACTGTTAATAGTAAGTTCTTAAGAACCTTGCTCCCTATCTATGCTATTAGAGTATCGACAATACAAGAACTAAGATCTGTACCAAGAAACAATCTAAGTTTTGAAGGAATAGTGGGTAGACTGACTACATTTGAGTTATCTAACTTTGATAACTACAGACCTAATAATGTTGAATCTGCTTTAAAGGCCAAGCTATCACTGAAAGATGCTAAATAGGTAAAATCAAAGAAAGGAAGAAAAATGAAATATGTATCCAGTGACAGTAGCACTGATGAGGAAGATGTGAAACAATTGGAAGCATTGCTAGCTAGAAGATTTCACAAAGGCAAAGGAAAATTCAAAGGTAAGATGCCTATCATTTGTTTCAATTGCAATGAAGTAGGACATATTGCTGCAAGGTGTACACAGAAAAAGGATTACAAGGAAGGCAACAAATACAAATATAGAAGAGAAGATGACAAGAAAGATTACAAAGAGAAAGGCAAGAAGTGTTATATTGCTGAAGAGAATTCTGATGATAATGATGATGAAGTTGTTTATGTAGCCATGAAGGATCAGTCTGATGAAGAAGAACCTACAGCACTAGTAACATGTATGAACAAAAATGACAGATGGATCAGAGATAGTGGATGCTCACATCACATGATAGGAGACAAAAGTAAGTTTGTTAACTTTACTCAGTATGATGGAAATAGTGTTAGATTTGGTAATGATGCTCCATGTCAAATAAAAGGAAAAGGCTCCATTAAGCTTACAGAACAAATTTCATGTGATAATGCATACTATGTTGAAGGATTGAACTACAATTTGTTGAGTGTCTCACAGTTAGGCAATGTAAGATGCAAAGTAGAATTTGGAAACAAAACTGCAAAAATCTATGATACTGATGGCAAATTGATAGGAAAAAGAGATCAAACAAGAAGTAATCTATTTTACCTTGATATGGATGATGTTTCTTGTTTTGTTGCAAAATTTGATGATGAGTGGTTATGGCATAAAAGGCTATGTCATGTCAAATTTGGCAATCTGGTCAATATCAGTAAAGTGAAGAAAGTCAGAGGTTTACCTAAATTGAAAAAACTTGACAATATCATGTGCAAACAATGTCAGCTAGGAAAGATGACAAAGTCAAGTTTCAAAAGCAAAAACTATACATCTAAAGAAGTACTTGAGTTAGTTCATACTGACTTATGTGGTCCAATGGAAGTACAAAGCTACAAAGGAGATAAATACATAATGTTGTTTGTTGATGACTATTCAAGGATGATGACTGTTATGTTCTTAAAGCAAAAATCTAATGCTTTTCAAATGTTTAAGTGGTATGTGGCTAGAGTTGAAAAAGATATAGGAAAAAGTTTGAAATGCTTGAGATCAGACAGAGGTGGTGAATTCACATCAAAAAAATTCAAGATATTTTGTAATGACAAAGGAATCAAAAGACAAACGTCAGCTCCTAGAACTCCCCCACAGAATGGAATTGCTGAGATAAGAAATAGATATGTGATTGACTAAGCCAAAACATTAATGATGGAAAAGATTGTTGCTCTAAAATACTGGAGAGAAGCTGTAAGTGTAGCTATTCATACACTGAACCAAGTACAAGTCAAGAAAGGTACTAGTGCAACACCTTTTGAATTATGGTATGGTCACTCACCCAATGTAAAACATTTCAAAGTATTTGGTTGCAAATGCTTTATCCTTAAAGATGCTAGAAATGGGAAATTTGATGCAAAAAGTGATGAAGGTATATTCCTTGGTTACTCCACTAGAAGTAAAGCATACAAGTGTTTGAATACTAACACTAACAAAATTGTGAAAAGTGCAAATGTAACCTTTGATGAGCATACAGAAGTCCAAGTTGAAGAACCAAAGAGAATGAACGAATACAGAACCTTTGTGTATTCTTATGAAGGAATTCCTATTGACGAGGATGTTGTCAATCAAATTGAAATTCAACAACAAATTTCAATTTCAGCCGAGTCACAACCAGTGAATGTTGAGTTACATTCAGAAGCCAAGTTACAGAATGAAGAAAATGCACAATCTAATCTTGAAGTCAGTACACATGAAATAGATGAAGAACAACCTGACAACGAAGTGCATAATGACCCTGAATCTGAAAGATCAAACATGCAAACAAGGATAGAACCAAGATTATCCAAATATGTAAAAAGACATCACCCTGCTAAACAGATAATTGGTGACAAAGATGCAAGACTAATGACAAGGAACAAACTAAGACATGAATCATGTTTGATCAGCAAACTTGAACCTAAGACAATATATGGTGCATTACAAGATGATGACTGGTATAAAGCTATGGAAGAAGAGATTGATCAAATAAAGAAGAACAAAACCTGGAGTTTGGTTCCCAGACCAGTTGACAAGAATGTGATTGGTACCAAGTGGGTATTCAGAAACAAGCTAGATGAGAATGGTGAGATTACTAGAAACAAAGCTAGACTAGTATGCAAGGGTTATGCTCAAGAAGAAGGATTAGACTATGGGGAAACATTCGCTCCTGTTGCTAGAATGGAAGGAGTAAGAACTTTACTTGCATATGCTGCATATAAAGGTTTTAAAGTCTATCAGATGGATGTAAAGTCTATTTTTTTAAATGGTATACTAGAAGAAGAAGTCTATATTGAACAACCAGAGGGATTTGTTGATGCGAACAACAGGGATATGGTTTGTAAATTACATAAAGCACTCTATGGTCTGAAACAAGCACCCAGAGCATGGTATGAGAGACTTCACAAGTATCTAGTGCAAATAGGATTTGAAAGAACTAATGATAACAGTAACATGTACATCAAATTAGAAGAAGGTAAGGATATTATTGTATCTGAGATCTTTGTGGATGACATAGTTTTTGGAGGAAAGGAAGTGCTTTGCAGAGGCTTTGCTGACAAAATGAAACATGAGTTTGAGATGTCTATGTTTGGAGAGATCAAATTCTTTATTGGATTGCAAGTACATCAACTAAAACATGGTATATTTGTGATACAATCAAAATACATCAAAGAGATACTTAAAATGTTTGGATTGGAGGAGTTCAAACCAGTTAGCACACCAATGGCAACAGGAAATAAGCTATCCAAAAATGATGTATCAGCTGAAGTCAATCAAACAATGTACAGATCCATGATTGGAAAACTACAATATGTTGTACATAGCAGACCAGACATAGCATTAGCAGTTGGAATAGTGGATAGATTCTCTGTTGATCCCAAAGAAAATCATCTCATAGTAGTAAAAATAATAATGAGGTATCTCAAAGGAACTAATAACTTTGGTCTATATTACAAAAAGAATGAGAAGCTTGAGCTCAATGCATATACAGATGCAGATTGGGGAGGCAACATTGATGACAGAAAAAGCACAAGTGGAGGTGCATTATTTTTAGGTAAAAGGCTAGTTACTTGGACCAGCAAGAAACAAACATGCACATCCCAGTCCACTGCAGAATCAGAATATGTGGCAGCAGCAGTCAATTGCACAAACATTGTGTGGCTCACACATCTATTGAAAGGAATGAAAGAAGAAGTAACTAAACCTATGATATTGTATTGTGATAATACAAGTGCTATAAACATACCCAAAAATCCAGTAATGCATGCAAAAACCAAGCATATTGCAATCAAGTATCACTATGTCAAAGAATTGGTAGAAGACAAACAAGTGAAGTCGGAGTACATTCATACAAAGGAACAAACTGTAGATATCTTCACCAAACCATTGCCCAAGGATGCTTATGAATATCTTAGAGGCAAGTTGGGGGTAATGCCCCTAACTCAAGCAGTATAAAACAACAAGAAAGTTGTCCTGCATCAACACGAACAAATCATTGAAATATCAGAAGAATGATGCAAAGGATGACAGTAGGAGCAGAAACTCCAAATTAGTCACAAGCATGGTGACAGAGGGAGAAAACATGAGATGCAAAGCTTATACTTCGCATGATAAAGATGCTACATCTTTGGCATTTATGTCAAAGAGGGAGAAATATGCAAAAAATTGATCAATACAAAGCAAGAGGGAGATATATATGAAAGAGGGAGATATATGAGATTAGTAGTAAGGATGGAGCAGTCAAGATAACGCATACAATCTTGGTGGTAACTAAGTTGATCAATTGATCAGTTTGGTTTGCCATCAATGCCAAAGAGGGAGATTGTTGAAAATGATTGAAAAGATCATGAGGGAGATTGTTGGAAATGATCATATATAAAAAGTAATGGAATTGGTAAAGAATGTTCTCAATCATTGTTTTGTCATTGATGTCAAACTTGCTACTTGTAGGAATGACAATTGCTTTAGTGATCCAAACACTATCAAATGATTGATTGACAAGGAGGAGGAAATCAATAAGATGTAACCAGAACACCTAGAGGAAGGTTGAAGTTATGATGTTGTAATGAAGTACAAGGATCAGCTAAGCCATTGATGAAAAAGTGTAGTGATGACATACTTTAAGACATAGAAAATGGGCACACTGAAACATATCAAAGATGCAAGGTTTTAGCTAAGTCATTTGTAAAGCCTAACTAACTTCATTAGAGAGAGAGAGAGAGAGCTGAACAAGCTAGTGAGTGCCAAGTAGAAACAAGTACAGAGCAGATACAAGTGTCGAGCAGAAACAAGTGCCGAGCAGAAACAAGTGTCGAGCAGAAATAAGTACCGAGTAGATACAAGTGCCAAGTAGATACAAGTGCTAAGCAGAAACAAGTTTCGAGCAGATACACGTGCCGAGCAAATACAAGTGTCGAGTAACACAGAGATGCCGAGCATCAATAAACTAATTGTGTCGAGTTGCTGCATTATTTCAAAGATCAAAGATTCATCAGATCTAAGCCGACAATGTTGTTATCTTGAATTCTGTGAATTAAATAGAAGATAAAAGTGATGAGCTGGTGGCATGGAACACCATGTAGAACATTTTTGGAGAATACAACTAGACTCTAGATGAAGTTTCTAGATAAGAGCAAGATATGGGGTAGATACATTATATCCTACCTAATCCATATGAAACCCTAAAGTTGGAGAGGGAGAATCGAGCGGCAAAGGCAATCCAGATTTCTATTTAAGGAATAACAAGGTCACAAAGCAAAGAGAGAGGAGAGGTCAAGCATGAAAGTAAAAAGTATTAAAGGAGGTGCTAAGGAGTAAGAAAGCACAGTTACTCTGCTTCAACAGATGACCACAGATATGATTACATTGGTATCATGAGTAAGAAGACTCAAGGAGATGAAGCTTGAGATGACAAACTGTCAGAGCTGAAGTGATTAAAGCCAAGCAAAGGATTGAGCTAAAGTGTGATATGAAATCTGCAAGATATGTTGTAAGTTGTATCAGATCAAAAAGCCATTATTGTTACTTTCTAGCAATTGTAACAGTTAGTTTAAATCCTATGGACTTAGGTTGGTTTAATAGCCATGTTGTAAATCCTTTAACAGGGTGACATTCCAAGTGAATATCCTAAAGTCCTTTGTTCAGGCTCATTCCTAACAGTATGGTGAAATCCTCTAACAAGGTCACATTTAACAGTGTGTTGTAAGCCTTTAACAGGGCATCACTTTAGAAGAGTGAAAATCAAGTAGCATGTTACTGGTGGTTTTTCCCAAATTGGGTTTCCACGTAAACCATTGTGTCATGTGTTGATCTTGCATGTTTTATCCCTACATATTGATTTACTATAATTTGCTAAGGATGATTGATTTAAGCTTGGATGGATGAAAAGTTTATGGATTCATTATAATTTGTGAAAAATTATTATTAGGGCATTTGGATCTTGGATAACTGATTCAACCACCCCCCCCCCCCCCCCTCTCAGTTATTCTAAAGAATTCTAACAATTTATTGTTGTTTATTTTTGTTATTTGACTTATACTAAACAAAGAGATAGTGATGTGATGAACGAGTTAAGTTATTGATGAGTTGCTATATTGGTCGAGTGGTTTTATGAGTTTGAATAAGTTGTTAAGAGATTAACTTGGTACATCTCGACCTGGGGATATTTTATTCACCCCACCCCCCTCCTCTTTAGTTATATTTTCATTCTAACAATTACCATAGTCATGGGTCTCCCCAACTCAGGTACACAATTATACAAGGACTTTAAGATGATTAAGGATGCGAATAAAATTTCTAAGAATGTTGTTGATAATTTCCTAAATTCTAAAAAGGAAAGGAAAATTTTGGTTAAAGGTAGACGAAATCATTATGATTTGAGTCAGTTCAAACCATTATGGGTAAAAATGTTGAAGTTTATTATGGAATATATTTTTGTTGATGGTAGGTTCAGGCAAGTTTAAAATTTCCACTTTATTTTATTAAATCATTTTTTCCATGATGTAAAGATTTTCTTCTTGTTCTATCTACATAGATCCCTTACCCAAAGCCTAAGCAATAACCAAGATGGCCCAAATAAACATGTGCTTCATGAAAGCCTAATGTTGCTTATTTATGAGTATTGCAAAAATCATAATGAGGGTAAGATTTTAGTTAAAGAAGGTTTGAGAAATAGAAACCCCTAAAGAAAAATAATGAGGGAAGGAGAGGAAAGAACGTGAAGAGGGAGGAACTAGTAACCCTTCTCCTAACCCTAAAAAAAGATTAAAATTGAGGGCTCTACCTCCAATGCTAAAATGAGAAAGTGGAGGGAAAAGAGAATGAGGACACAAACTCTAAAGAAGAGGGAAATGAGGAAGATGCATCTTCTTCAAGTTTGGATGATGAAACATTTGAAGATGATAATGGTGGTAAAAAGTTTAGTAAAAAGAAGTGACATGATGAAAATAGCGAGGAGGACTCTGAGACCTCAAAGAATGATACTAAAGAAAACTCCTCTTCAAATAAATTTAAGAATGATGATGAAGAAAGTAACTTTTTTAGTGAGGGAGAAGAGAATAACCCTAAGGAAGAAGTTTTAGAGACCTTTTATACTATTAAGGAGGAGAAACAGGCTATTAACAAAGAGGAGGATAAAGAAGGGTCTAAGAATATGGGGAGAATGAGTAGGAGGATTCTCGAGATAGGAATAGGTCTTACAATAGGTAGGAAAAAACAAGTAACTCTCTCCATTTGGATGTTTAACATTGACCTGAATCCCTTTGTCAGCAAGGACTTCAGAAATGACTAGAATGTTGTCACTAAAGAATCAAAAGCTAAGCAACCTGAATTTTAAGCATAATTGAATTATAAGGATTTTGAGAATGACAGGGATAATACTATGGGTATTATGGAGACTGTTAAGGTAAGGTACACTTATTCTTTCTGCATTAACAAATGGATTGTCAAGGAAATTAAAAATCTCAATGATAGGATACAGGTGTTGTCTAAAATAGTGGAAGATATGACTAAGACCAACATTGAGATGCATAGTCACTTCCTTTTTGACAATGCCAACATTAGATACAATGAAGATTTTCTAGAAAAGAAATTGGAAAGCATGTTAAAAATAGGATGTAGGTCATTTCAAATATGTTGAAGAAGAATGACGAACTAGTTAGGAGCCAATTGAGAATTAACCAGAAGGGCCTAAAATTTTATTTGGCTAATCTCAAAAAAAATTATGCTATGTTAGTTGACAAAAATGTGATAAAAATGGATAATTACACTAAGTCGAAGGAGGAGGTTATTATTGGTCTAGGGAAGTGGACAAGACCTAGCTACAAAAAGAAGCCTTTTGACAAATCAGAAGAAATGACCATCATTAATTATCTATTCTAGAGGATGGAGAACAATGAGAAGAACGTTGATACTATTATGAAGTAAATGGAATGATGTGCTTGTTGATTTGTTGGTTTGTTATCAAATGATTTTTGGCCATGTTGGGTAATTGTTGTAACAACTCTATAGTTACAAGGTTCTAGTATATTTGGTTAGTTCTATTTTGGTAATGGTGTGTCTCTTTTAGCAGTTATTTTTCTTGTGTTGTTGTCTAAATATATATCTTTTAAGGAGATTGTTAAGGTTTTGGGGTCCCTTGAAAACCTAATTTTTCCTTAGTTGAAAGCATTCATTATCACAAAAAATACATTCATTAGCACATAAAGTTCATTCATTGTTGAATAAGGTAAACTCCAATTATTATTTTATAGTTTTTCTCTTCTATTAGTAAAAAGTCTTCGTGGAGCATCAAATCCTTCACCATTTCCCTCTACTTGCATTCTCATTAATATATTGCTTGTCAGAGGAGGAGTCTTCTCTTGCAGAGGGGGGTTTTCTACAATAACAAAGAAATGGGTTAAACTCAAAAAATATTTTTTAATTCTTATAAGTATTGGATTAATTTATGGAACAAAATTGTGGTAGTCTTTACCATATGGGGTGACATCATCTTCGATATCATTTTGTCTTTCCTTGACCTCAATAGGTTGAACACTCTCTAGAGTGGAAAATGAAAGAATAGGTTAATAAAAAAACTAATTGCAATTAAATTTTTTTAAAGGTATTTTTGTGATCATCTTTACCTAATGGAGGAACATCACATTCCTAATATTGTGTAGCCGAGTCATGATCCACTTGGTTAGCACTAACTACACGCTCTAAATTATTAACAAAAAAAGTTACATTAATTACTACACTAATTTTAATTTAAGATTTGTAATTGAATTAATAATTATTTTTTAAATGAATACTTGCATCATAGGAACATCTGAACTAGCTTCATCAAATTCAACATCCTGCATTCCAATTCCATGCACATTGTTATCATTGCTTGCTTATCTAAAACAAATATATCACTTGATGTTGGAGCTTAACATCAAATATATTATTTATCTATGTCATAGATGCACTATGCACACTCATTTCTCATAGCCTTTCAGCAATAGCTATATAACCTTTTTGGTAACTCATTCTCTTGTCATCTTTGATCAGTGCTTTATTGAACTGAGTTCCTTGCATTTTTGGTTAGTATAGAAAATTTTGAAATTTATAATTATATTCATGTGATATTTCTTTTACTCATACTTACAACTCCTATGACAAGTTTCAAATAACCACCAAAGTCAAGTTTGTGTTGCTCGTGCTTATCTCATATTACCTTTATTTCCTTTGATGTATTGGGTAGTCTATGAAAAGTTTCAAATATGTTAAAATATGTAAATATAAAGCAGTGCAAGAATAGTTGCTAAAATAATAGAATGCAAAAATGATGCTAAAGTTGCAATAGTAATTACATTCTTAATAGTATCATGTACATTCTTTTCATTGGTGTATTTCATTTTTTCCTTTCACTTTTCTCCTTTGCATCCAAAATGAGGTCATTCCACTCCAACTCTAGAATCATGGTGGGTATGTGTGTGTGTGTGTGTGGGGGGGGGGGGGGGGTGAGGGAGGGAGATCATACTTCACATTTATTTCTAGATGTTCCCTCTATTGGTCCCTAACATACTTTAGATATGTTCCATCTTTCTCAAGGGCCTTAGCTTTGTTGAAAATGTCTTTGAACAAATCAACCATATAGCTTACTAGTAGATTCTACTTTTTAAGCAAACAAAAACATGTCAAATTCACGAATTAACTAGATTTACCTTTAATATATCTCAATAAATGGATCAAATGAAAATTATGGTTAGTTCATAAATGTCGTTCCAACTTTTACATATAGTGGCCCTAAATAACTCAATTTAAAGTCACTAAAGAATCTATTTAAAGTATCATTCATGCAAATAAAACACATGATCATTGGTCCAAAATGAGAGATCAAAAAGTAAATTACAATTAGACTAGATATATAATAATAATTTTAAATTACCTTGAAGCTTTTTATCTTAATTGAAATCAACTCTTCCTTTCTCATGATCAATATGTGCTCCTTCAACGTTCCTGTAGAAATAAACACATAAATATCCAAGAAATGATTCAATTTTATCAATAGATGATGGTTGTGGTGTTGCATCCCTATAAGATGCATCTCTTATTGTAGAAAATGAATCCATTATGAAATGCAACTAAGAATGAACACTTCAAGGGAAATAAACACATAAGAAAAGGGAGAGAAAAAGAGGGATCTACATACTAATATTATGTGTAGTATTAGATGTACTATGTGTTGTTGATTTTGTAGCTAACAATACACTTGGGGTTGACCTTTTCAAAGGTAACATGTGTTGTAAAATATTGTTGATGCAACTTGAAGAAAGAGTAGAAATAATGAATAGTTTATTTAACAATATCATTAAAAGAGCAAGTTCACAAGTTCAACAAAGTAATAATAATGTATAGAACATGGGCATCACCTGAACCACTTGGCATACCCTAATCACGACCACTAGGTACAACCAGATACAAAATTATATGTAAAAAGAACATGTACATATTTTACTTAATAGCATAAAAGAGCATAAAATATGAACCATTATGGCACTTTTCTCATAATAAAAAATTCCATTCATACTTCTATGTTCTCTTCTTCATCAATCAAATTTTGCATCCTCTCATGATTCTCAAGAGTCATAGGGATTGTGGTTGTCAATTGAAAAATTTCTCTATTAATATTTGCAAGTGTCTTATGCAACACACGCATTGGATGTGGGGAAAATGTGATATTTTCATCACATAAAATTGAGTTTGCATGTCATGAGGTAACCTGAGGTACTAGCTCCAATGGCCTTTCCCTTTTGTTGTACATCCACCTATGATAACAATATTATTAATATTATGAAAATTACTCCCAAATAATCAAGAAAGGAACATACTAATATAATTGTATTTTGCTTTTATCTAATTTGTACAATTACAATAATGTTTACCTACTGGGTAGAATGGTCAATACTAACACCCCTATCCGTGCTATGTGACATATCTATATCACCCTGTGACAAAGACCAAATTTAGAAAAGTTAACAGAAAAACTTAATAATCAAATAGTATGTTTGAGTCATTAATTGGAGGTTAGTTTAAAAGGTACATAATACTTACCACCACTATGATAGTAACTTTGTTTGTATATATTCTAGTGCTTATTCTAAAAATTCTAGGGGCCGACGTGATGGACAAGTTCAAACCCATTAGTCTATGCAACTCTTTCTATAAAATCATCTCAAAAGTTTTGACCACCAGGCTTCTCAGTGTCCTTCATCTGATCATCTCCCCACAACAAACTAGTTTTGTCCTAGGGAGAAAAATTCTAGACTCTATTATTATGGTCCATGAGGTGATTCATTCATTGGAAGCTGGGAAGAGGGAAGGATTTCTGCTCAAGCTGGATTTGTCTAAAGCTTATGACAGGGTGGACTAGAATTTCTTGATGGCTATCCTCCAGGCTTTTGGTTTCGACGCCTAGGTTTGTAGACTCATCCTTCAACTTGTCTCAAGCCCCTCTCTTTCCATATTGGTCAATGGTTCTCCCTCGAATTTTTCTTACCCTTGAGAGGGTTGAGACAGGGTGACCCCTTATCCCCTATTCTTTTCATTATTATGGCTAAGTGTTTGGGGAGGTTAATTTTGAGGAAAAGATAGGATCGAAGCCTCAAGCCTTCATCTAGGCAAACTTCTTTCACCCATCAGCAATTTGTGGATGATACTATCCTGGGTGGAGATGCCTTAGTCTAGGAGGCCAAAGTGTTTAAAGGTTTGCTGAATACTTACACGAGTGGTTTAGGATAGGCTATAAACTAGGATAAAAGTTCGATCTACTTTATCAGCACACCTTTGGAGAGACAGAGGAAAATTGTTCATATCTTGGGATGTGGTGTTGGGTCTCTTCCAGCAAGCTATCTTGGAATGCCATTCGGGTCCAAACCTCCAGAATCCTTTTGGAATGGTATCATTGGTAGATTCAACAAAAAATTAGCTAGTTGGAAAGGAGCCACCCTTAGTCAAGCAAACAAATGTACTTTGGTGAAATCTACCCTTCAAAATCTCCCTACTTATGCCCTTAGCCTCTTTGGGATCCCAGTTAAGCATGCTGACATAATGGAGAAGATTCTGAGAGATTTCTTATGGATAGGTGTTGAAGATAATAAGAGATATCATCTTGTTTCTTGGGACCATGTCTGTCTCCCTAAATGTTATAGTGGTCTTGGCATAAGAAAAATCAAACATCTCAACAATGCCCTATTAGCCAAGCAGATATGGTGCATTTTTCAGAGCTCAAGAGAATGGAGGGGCATCATGATGGAGATATATCTAAGAAGATAGTCTCTCAATGTTTTGCTTAGTGAGGTTGAGATACCTCAAGGATCTTACATATGGAACAGGATTCTAAAGGCAAAATTTTTATCCAAGTCTAAGGCAAAATGGAAAGTAGGCAATGGTGAAAATATCTTCTTCTAGCAAGATAATTGGCTAAGCCAGGGACCTCTTATTGACCACCCTAACTTTGGGCGATGGGAAAAATTATGTATAAGAAGATTTGGCCTGAAAGTTAGTGACTACAAAGCTGGTCAAGGGTGGTAAGACTGTCCCTAGTTTCCTAGGATCTCAAACCTTTGATGATTATCCTGAATGCTATGATCCTTAATAACAAGAGAGATGAAGTCATTTGGGGAGTCAACTCAAATGGGCAATACTCTATTGCTTCAGGTTACTTCTCGACGTGAGATAGAAAGGAGAAACCCATCTGGGCTAAGGCCTAGATTCTTGGTCTTACCCCAAAAATTAACATATTCTTTTGGCTTCTTCTCCAAGACAAAGTTCTTACTTTGGATAACTTGGCTAAGAGAGGTTAGATTATCCCTAATAGGTGCAGCCTTTGCAAGCAAGATTTGGAGATGGTTAACCACATTTTCATTCATTGTCCCTACTACTCTGAGGTTTGGAATCTTTTGACCACGGACTATGGGGTCAGTTGGTGTATCTCAGAAAACATCCAAGAGTTATTCGGACAATGGAATAGTGTGCACATCGGAATGAAGACTCAAATGTTATGCTCCTTGTCTCTTTCAGACTTTTGTTGGGGAATATGGAAAGAGCGAAATAATCATAGCTTTAGAGATAGAAAATCCCCTGCTTTTGTTATTGCAAAAAATATTGAAGGTTCAATGAAGGACAATTTTTCCATCAGAAAGGGAGGAGACATAGAAGAAGGAGGAAACAACATAGAAAAGAAAAAGGACAGGGATAGGAAAAGATAGGAGGCTAGGTGGCTTTTTCCCCCTTAAGACTGACATAAAGCCAACTTTGACGGGGTACCCAAAGGGAATCTTGGTCCTGTTGGCTGTGGAGGGATTATCAGAAATAATCATGAGGGCAATATTGCAGCTTTTTATTACCCTCTTGGGTCTCAGCCGAACCATTTTGCTGAGGCCAGTGCAGCTTGTCACATAGTTAAATTGGCCCTGGGTTCTAGGATCGAGAACCTTTGGTTGGAGGGGGATTCTTTAAATATTATTAATTGTTTAAATAGTCAATCTTTGCCCTCTTGGACCATTGTGAATGTGCTAGAGGAGATAAAATCTGACTTGGGCAAATTTAATAAGGTCCACATCAGCCATGTACAGGGAGGCCAACTTAGCTGTGGACTAGTTCGCAAATGAAGTGGTAATAAAAAACATGACGATGACATGGCATAACGGCGACAACTTCCTAGAGGCCATGAAAGATATCATATTATTGGATCCTATCTAAGAAAGTACGAAGGCAATCCAATAGTAATTATGGAAAGATTTGTAAGATTGCATGTTAGACAAGGCATAAATGAGAATCATGTGAAGGAATTAACTATCCATCATATCGAGTACATGTGGCATGTTTTATGGGTCAATTTGCCTTCTACCATTATAATTTCCAAATGTAAAAAAAAAAATCGGTGTTCAAATTTGAAGGAAGCTGAAGTCTATGAGAGAACAGTGAGCAGGTGCAGGATTTGTGAACCAGAGGACATTATGGTGGGGAAAGAAGTAGGAAGGAGCTGATGGGGGAGGCAAAAAATTGGAGGAAAAGCTCAAAGGTCTAGCATAAGCTGGGGAAGGGTGGTATTACAAGATTCATAGAAAAACTCCATGGATTCGATAAGGAGATCACTAAGATTATGGTGAAATCATGGAAGGATGGGCGTGTAAAAATCAATGGGGTCACTCATTAGGTTAATGTGGAACTGATTGCCCAGGTCATAGAGATCCCCTTGGAGGGGATAAACTTTTTTAGAGACAAGAAAATGTCAGTTAACGTAGTCAAAGACTTTGTGAAGGATGATGACGAAAGGAAGAAACTTGTGAAGACTGAGACATACTATGAAACAGAGTCGATTAAAAAGCTTTGGAGGTATGTTTTAAGGGTTATTATTATTGTGTGTGTGTGTGTGTGTGTGTGTGTGTGTGTGTGTGTGTATACTAGATTTGTTAGGGTCAGAACACATCATTTTGTTTTGTTAAATCATTGTAGGCATGGCATAAAAATTTCCTTTCCTTTTTATCTTTTTACTTCAATGGGCAAGGGCATTGAGGGTTTCAAAAAGAAACCTACTGCAAACCCAACCCTTCATGAAGGTTTGCTCCTTCTGGTCTATGAGTACCTAAAGACTCAGACTAGGGGCAAATCCCTTGGTGAAATTGGGGATGTATTTGAGGAAACTAAGAGTTCGAATTCTAAGGAAGTTCAAAGCATAAATTTGGAAGACAAGGATAATATGCCTCTAATGGAAAGAAGTCAAAGGAAGGGGAGTAAATTTCTCCCTCTGCCAACATTGTTCCTAGTAGAAAGAGCCCTCGGGGCTTCACCCCTAATCCCCCCAAGTCAAAGGAACAAGAGGAAGAGGAGCATAATGCTGAAGAAGAGGGAGGATAGTGAGAAGGTTGAGGAGGATATGACAATAATGTCAGGGAACCCCAAGAAAAGGAAGGTCGAGGAGGCTTCACTGTTGGAAGAAACAAAAGACCAGACTCCTACAATTTTGGGCCCTATCCCTTCTATTTCTTTGCTACAGGAGAAGACATTTTCTCTGGTGGAAGATAGTGGGGAGATAGTTTTGAAAGATAGGAGGGGTTCATGGAGAAACTTCAACACTAAAACGACGAAGATGGGGATTGTCAGGGAGACAATGAACCCCCAAGTGATGGAGGATAAAGATGGAAAAGCCCATTTTGATGAACTTATTGACCCAACTCTAGTTGCAATCTCTGACAATGTGAGAGAATATGGGCTCAATTTGCTCAATAATGCTAAAAATAGCATGATAGATAACTTTTTCTCTATCAAGTGGTTGTTTCATGAGATAGAAGAGCTCAAGGAGAAAAGGAGCCAGAAGGATGGCCATATGAGAAGTAGGGACTAGGGACACCATGCTGACCAGGAGGATCGAATCTTAATGGTTGAAAAAAGAGTTCAAAGGATGGAGACTTCTAATCATAACCTGGCTAATCAGGTGATTGCAACTTTGAACACCTGAATGAGAATATCAATAGTCTGGGTGAATCACTGGAGAATGTTGGATTTGGCGGGGAAAAAGAAGATAAAGCCAGTATGTACTTTGGGTAGGCTAAGGGAGAAATGAAAGAGATCAGGGGATCGGCGGCTAGTTAGAACTAGAACCAAGTGGGTGTGAACAATCGGAGGGCCAATGAAGCTACAGAGACTCTACAGGTTCTAGATAGGGAGAACTAATAGTTTCAGTTTTCATTTTTTGTTTTGTCCTTATCTAGGTTAGTTGGCTTTTGTTTCCTAGCCGTGGGCCTATCTTTTGGTTTTGGCTTTTTATAAGAAGATGCATAGTAGCTGGAATTTACTTTTAATTTCTATTTCAGATATTATGTAAAAACTTTTGGGTTTTAGGATCCTTGTAAAACCTGTTTTACTTAATCAAAAACTTTGTTTGTATATATGTGATTCAAATTATAATCAATTAGCAACTCTTCCCCTACAGCTATTGATTTTATTACACATACAAATACATGATTTCCCTCCCATGCCTCAAATATGCAATTGGGTTTCTTATTAGTTGACCTAGGTCAAGTACTATTTATAAAACTTGCAAGGTCCCGTGTTATTTTTGGTCTTCCATCAATGTACACAGTAAGTCTTTTACTTCAATCATTCTCTTTCTATTGTATATAATTGTTTGAGATGGCATACCTATGCATTATATCAAATAATAAAAATCCAACTATTTTAATTGTAAGAAGGACTGACATTCTCCATCAATTCAACAACTTTGTTGTAAGATACCTTTATGTCGTCCTGCAATGCCCTGCCAAGGGATCCAAAAGAATTAAACTAAAGTTTTACTAAGTTTGCCAAAAAAAATTAAAATTAAAAGAATAACATACACATCAATCATAAAGTAGTCGAAGCAATAACATCCAATCATACATAAGCAAACATAATAGATTATATTCCTCAAGGATCTGAAGACATTGAATCACATTTAAATTTAAATAATACTAAGTCTAATAAATACTACATCTACATGAAAGAATAATTACAAGTCCAAGTCCATTTAAATAATAAACATTTTTTCCAAATGCCACTTGGCAATAAAATTCAGAATGCTCAATCATCCAATGTACATGTCACAGGGTATGAAAGGCTAAAAGAATATACATTTATAAAAATAGATTACATCATCCTTTTCGGATCCATGAAACAAGGTATAATACAATAAGTAAAATCATCCATCATAAATATATAACCATCTATCATAATACACAAAGATAGAATGAAGGAAATGTAGACAAGGAACTCCAGTCAGGGCATCAATAGACAGATCTCAATGGTAAAAGTAAAAAGCACTACCACCCTACTGTGTGGTAACCCAAAAAGGCCCACTCCCCGCACGCTGAGGAGATAGTCTCAAGTACCAAATAGGATATCAATCCCAAAATAAAAACTAATATCTAAGTCAAGGAAACCCTAAAAGTAATCTAACTCAAAGGTTCTAAGATAAATTGACATCTAGACTCAGAGGCGAACAAAGACACATAGGGAATCTACTATGCAAGTGGGAAAGTATTGTCACATGAATCAATGCTAGCGTTACCCTGGCAGTCTAACTTGACCCTGGCCCCCTAGTGACTCTACGTGGCACTAGTATCCTTTCATACTAACAAAGCATACTAACAATGCATGGTTGCAACCAAGCGTTCTCTCTACTCCCATCCTAGTTTGTACTAGCACTCGAGGCATGGGCGAGAACATACAAAGACTCTTATCTGGTTCATTTTATTCCCATTTAGTGTTATATTTTCACTTATTAAACAACTTATAATGGGTTACCCTGGTAGCAACTTTGGGCCCCAACCTCCATTGCAAGCCACTTCCTGACATTACGTATAGATAACCCACCCTAAGCTCATAAATCATAAATCAAAAATCATAGTATTTCCCTTAGTCCTATACAAGTGACTAGAAAACATCAAAAGATAATTCACAATAACCCATCAGTTCTTTACAAGCAATTGGAAAGCATCCCAAAAATATTGATCGAAGACTCAAAAAGGTTAAGTCAAATATGTCATAACGTTCATCTTGTAATCACATAAGGACATAGAAAGCAATAACAAACAATATAATCAAACTCATCATAGAGCATACCAAAAAAATTACCATGGTTGAGTTTAAAAGATCAAGTTCAAATCATCATAATACCACAATCACAGAACTCCCAAGCCTCTGGTAGATGTCCTAGAACTTATCAACACTCTAGTCAACCTAGACCCAAAACGTAGACAACATATAGATAATAGAGTAGTTTCATAGTTTGATTTGATTTTGAAGACACATAATTGAGTTAACAGTAAGGTTTAAATATTTGTTTCAATGTATGTTTCAAGTAGATGAGATTCACAGTTTACCCGTACAAATTAACCCATTTTTTATATTTGAATAAAATGCACCATTACCCTAATTTGATTTTTAAGTCAATTATTCCAAAATAATTTAAGGGTAATTATTTATTAAATTATTAAACTAATAATTATTGATTTTCAAATAAAATAATTATTGTTTTATTAAAATCAATATTATTAATAATAATAAAATAAATTTAAAACTTGATTAAATAATAATCATCATTAATCAAACTTAACTAAACTAGTTTTAAATAAATTAATTAATAATTAAAAAATAACAACTATATTAATATCTTGTTAATTATTAATAATTAATAAAACTATTAATAAATTCATTAATTAAAATTAACTATATTTAAATGTAGATATAAAAATTCATTAATAATTAAATTAGTAAATAATAAAAAAAAATTAATAAAAATTATTAATTAATAATAAAATTAATATTAAAATTTATAAAATAAAATTTAAAACAACCCTTGTGTATATTTTAAAAGCCCGCCGGCTTTGCTGTTGCGATAGCAAGTGTACCTACTATCACGACAGTAGCCCTGTCGTGTGGCTTTAATGGCCAACGACAACCTTTGTGTTGCCATGGTGGGGGTAAAAGAAAGGGGAGGTGGGGATTTGGTGGCCTCGCCTCCTCCCAATTCTCTTTAATTTTATTTTTATTATTTATTTTTTAATTTTACAAATTTTATATATATATATATATATATATATATATATATATATATATATATATATATATATATATATATATATATATATATATATATAAAACAGAATTCCCATCAATACTCTGATAGGAAAAATACAACAAACCAATCAAATTTTCAATTTAAGATTTCCATTTCATTTCAAAACCCTTCCTAATTAAAACTAATTTCTTTCGTCTACAGAATGAGGGTTTCTAATTGCTTTTTCAATCCTGATATATAGATGAAATTTGGTATGAATATCAAAAGATTCAGAATAAAAGATTGAAAGATTCATACAAATGAACTTTGGAAAACAGATTTCAACAATCACGAACAAGACAGGAATAATAAATAACATAATTAATTGGGTGATCAAAACACAAGGATCTACCTGGTTCTAATGCTAAATTTGCAACACCCAAAGATTGCAAAAGAAATCTCTTCTCTCAAAACCTTCCCTCTAAAAATTCTTTCTCCAAAATTCTTGGTCCCCAAAAAATGGACCCTCAAATGCTAATAAGGATTTCTCTCCTAAATTAGGGACACTAATTGTGTGATCACCTGAGGGAACTCCTTGATCACAACTTTTTAACTCATTAATATCTTTTTCGAAACTTCATGCATACTTTATGCAATTTTAAATATCTTTAATAACTTAGTTTCTTTTTTCACTCTTTAATTTATTTTCAAAGTGTTAATTGATAAAATATTTATCAACTCAAGTAATAATAATATTTAGCATTTATTTAAAAATGATCTCCTAAGTATATTATTATTAAATTTAATAAATATTATTACGATCTAAAATTAAAGAATAATTTTATATTTAAATTCAATTAATTAAATATTGAAAATATCATAATAATTTTAATTAAATTAAATCATTAATTTAATCTTTTAATTTGACTTAATTAATAGGAAAATCACCATAGACGTATAAGACGAAATACAAAAACCCATCATAAAATACCACATACAAGATTAAACTCTAGGGTTATAATCATGAATTTATGTCATACGATGTATTTGGAAGATAATCATCTTAGATACTTGTCCTAATTTTCTAGGACAATTTGGTTTAAAGGTTAGGATTTGGACTTAAGAATTTATCTCCCCTCTCTTACCATTGAGATATTGTGATAGGGTATGCTCATCCTAGCAATTCAAGGAAGTCGATACCTGGTACCTGTAATCTACATAAAATCCATGCATGTACAAACACATATATACTAAAATAAATAGGCAATGTCAAGAAGTGGTGCATTGTGTAGATCTCGACTAGCAGGTTACTATGACTCCCTTCCTTAACCACATCAGAAACATCATACATAAAGAAAATATACATGCACACCATACACATGTAGAATGGGGTAAGTATCCATAAGAACACACATATAATAATACATCTAACTAATCATCATTAATAACTAAAATCACTATAATAATCATCATCATGCATACATGAAGTAAATAGTACCAAGTAGTCTCATCATAAAATCAACTAAATATGAAACAATATCTAATAATCTGAAAGATAATATTGCTAATCATCAAGCATAAACTGGCCTAAAAGAGTTCAACAATAATAATAAAATGTAAACTAGGGGCAGGCACTACACGTTCATGGAAAACAAGCCCAAACCATGTAGTGACGATGGTGTTATGTGATATGTACTCTTGTTAACGCAAAAATTGGTTTTTACTCAAGGAATTTCTTTGGGTGCCCATTTAATCTGTGGATTTTGGTACATCTAGGACACCTCGATGTCACCTTTGGCCTCATCATCATAAAAAAATGACCCTCCCTTAGTAAGGAAAAATTCCACGTGTTTTTTGAATTTCCTTCTAATCTTTTGACCTCTAGTTGATCTCCCTACTTTAGACCTACTACATGTCTCACTTTCATCTTATATTCCTACATTTTCCCCACTTGAGTAAGATACATCTTTAAAATACCTATTTGGTGATACGTACACTCCATCAAATGAGAAAGATAGTTGGTAATGAGAGGTATAGTTTACAAATGAAAGAAATTCTGATGTTCATAACTGTATAAAAAAACATGTTTAGATATAAGGTGTCTTGACTTATACAGGTGTCAATCCATGAGACTGTGATGAATGCTCTTGAAAGGGGTTTAGGTTCTTGCAAATTTAATTGAATGTTCTTATCCACATCAATGCCATAATGTAAGAATCACATAGGAATTAAAAGGAATATAGATACATCTCACAAATTAATTATGTAATTTCATTAGAATTGAAAACACAAAGAATTTATTATGTAATTTCATATGTCATACATTTTATTCACATCAATGATTTTCTTCATTATCAAACTCATCATCATGATTATCATCATCCTCATCATCACTCTCACCATCATCAAGATCATCATCACCATCATCAGTATTATCATTGTCGTCATCTTCGTCATATTCATCTTCTTCTTCTTCATGAACATTTTTGTCTAAAACATCATCAACTAAATTCCAATCATCATCATCATCTTCTACTTCTTGTGTATCTTCTTCTTCCATCATGTTATACTTTATCAACCTTTCTCTTGGATCATGTCTATTAAAAAATAACCATCTAGGTTTATGTGGAACCTCTGAGTAGAATACCTACTCCCATTAGCTTGAAAGAACATAGAGATCATCCCCAATTGGCTCAAATAACCTTGTAGTAATCATTTTAAATATATTATCATGTTCAACAATAGTACTATCAGGACCATTTTGATTCATTCATAGCTTGTATCATTTGACAATGAAGAGAAATATTTTGAAGGAATTAAAGTCACAGTCAAGTATATCATCTAAAATGCCATAGCATTGATTTTGAGACTATTGAGGATGTATATCATATCTAGTTGATATATTAGTCACCTCAAAGATGAAAATTATCCCAAAATCAAAATTTTTATTTGTGTCATCTAGCCTTTTGATGCAAAATATATAACCATTGTAGTACATAACATTGTGGTGTTTGACCTATAATAAGTCAAACATGTAAAAAATAATGCATCATGACTTTATAAACATACAGGTGATTAATAAATTTGTACTTACCTATATTTCTCTTAAACCCTGTGCAAAATCAATTTTCCGTTGTGTAAAATTGGAATCTTCATTATGATGAGCTTCTTTCACCAATGAAGCCACACCTTCCCATGTTAGTGTGTGACCATAATGTTGATATTGTCTAATCCACACCATCGCCCAATCAAGATTGTTTGCTACATAAAAGTGTAGTGTATCCCACTCTCCACCAATTGTAAAAAAAAATGCCTCAAAACAAATTTATTTTAAAGATTAAGAATGAATTAACTACAATAAAATCTTATAATTACCTTTTATTTTTCCCAATTTACCTTTCCCCGTCAAGCTCTCCCCTTTGAATTTGTTAATGTGGTTGGGATCCCAAATGCACTCTACATGAATTTTTATTGTAAATTTATGAAGATATTGAGTAACATACACCATAGTCTATTATACCATATATCCCTCAACCATAGAGCTCTAAAGATGTGCTCTTTTTTGAACCAAAACCTTCAAACATTTCAAGTGTCTCTCAACCACCTACGTTGACCTAGTGTGTACATGTCCACACAATTCAATATCCTCAACTGGTGTAGGAGGTGGTATTCTTGTGCACATACTAAAGCTAGAGGTAGACATTCTTACATTTCACACATTAGATGAAAGTTTTTTCTCTGTCAATATTGTATATCTTCTTTAGATTTTTTTAGATGACAACCACCTATAAGATATTCAAGATACAAAAATATTAAAAATGATACTTTACAATATATATACAAGTAATTGTAAGAATTTGGTATAGCTCTGATACCATGTAAGAATATGCCTAAGGCAAGAATGAAATGCCAAGATCTAGAAGCTCAAGAGATAGCACAAGAGAGACAAGATATGATCAAATGAGAATAGATTAATCAGATGATTGGATGAATATATCATAGAAGTGCCTTGAATATAAAGGCAATTGATATGACTAGGAGTCGACAAAGATATAAGCATAACAACTAAGCACATGTCCACCAAAAGTGGATTATCCTCTATTCTGCATGAATGTATGTGAAATAATGAGAGGATAAGAATGTAAAGGTGTATCTCATAAAGAGATGTAGTAGACAACATGTGCTTAATTGGAGTGCAAACTACTGTGTTCTCAACATGACAACTCATATGAATATGCAAACTCCTAGGTGTCTACATGACAACTAATATGAATATGCACTAACCTAAGTAAACTTAATTAAAGTGTAAATAGTAAATACTTATTTACACCAACACCCCCCTTAAGTACAACATAGGGAAATGTACTAAAGCTCACAAAAGCTATATAATAATGCAAGATGGGTTCTAACTACTAGGCCCTGTTAGGTACCCATGTACAATATGCAAGTGCAAAAGATATGCAATGCAATCTCTCATAAAGTGGAGGAAGAGGGAAAACCACATGGGAAAACCCCCCCTCAAAAAAGAGAGATAAGTACAATGAAATAAAATGAGAGAGAATAAGACCTCATGTGAGGAAAAGATCCCCCCATAAGAGAGAAAAGGAAGATAGAGTGAGTAACCACCCCTCCACCCCACCACCCCCCCCCCCCCCCCCACAACCTCAATATATAATGTACACCTATGGTAGATGCGCAAGGCTCAATGTAGAAACTCGTCCATGAGTGTAGAATAGAATTCCTCCCCTTGAGAAACATAACTAAAGGTGTACCAATGAAGCCTCTCCCATCTATAGGAAGAAACCTCAAAATGTATGAAATCTCTAATACCTGCTCAAGTGTCCCCATGTCAATACTAAAAGGTGCCTCCAAATCATGTGTACTATGCCACTGTTATGAAAAAGACAAATCAAGATGAATTGGGGATGAATGTAGAGCATGTATCATAAACTCAAGTGTCTCCTATGAAGAGAAAGTGACCTCCTCCAACTATTGTATCAAAAGATCTACCATCATGTCAACCTTGAAAGACTGATCAAGTAGAGAATGAAGATGAGGGTCAGAGTGTTCCCTCCCAAAAATTGAAGAAGGATCATCTTCACCAAACAAAAGATGAATATCATCAATAGTGTCTCCCAAATCTACAATGTAGGACTCCACAAACAAAGTGGAAATGTCTATCAAGTAGTCATCCCATGGAACTAAGTCTAGAAGACAGCGAATATCTTGCTACACTGAATCACTTGAATCCATGGCTATGTGAATACAACTATCATCGGGAACAACAGTAGATGGAATATCAGTAGGAGTAGAAGTAATGGAAGGCTGAATAACTTGATCATATGTGAGAACACCTAAGTTCAAGTAGCCAAAGTTCTCCTCAAAGTTTGAATTAATAGTAGAAGTGTGATCAAAATCTACTGAAGAATCTGCTAAGAAATAATTGTCATCATCATGAGAAAAATTTGAGAAGTAGTATAACCTAGATGTGTGATCAACCACTCTATAGCAATGATTTGTCTAGTCTCCAAGTCTTTGATAAAAACTAAATCAGGTGTGAATTCCAAAGTCCTTCTATCTCCATGAGTGAGCTAATAGATGAAAAGAAGATTATGACTTAGGTGAGGTACACACAACACATCTTTGAAGTATCTCTCCCCCTTATCAATATTTCCTTTCCCAAAAACAATCATGTAAGTATGATTTGCAATCAAGATACGTGGAGTGTGACAAGGATCAAATGATGAAAACATAGACTGTGAAGATGCCATATGATGAGAAGCCCTTGAATCTTGACTTCAAGTAGCTACTAAGGCTTGACCTTTTCCCATGTGATCCTTTCCTTTATCAAAATCTGAATGTGAAGAAGATGATGAAGTATTCAGTCTTGATGGTAGGCTGATTTGATTCTTCTTAAGAAGATTCTTGAGTTCATCTATCTCCTTCTTATAACAATGATGTTTTTCATGTCCATTCTTCTTGCAATATACACATGTAAGAAACTCCTTTTTGGATGACTTTCCCTTATTATTGGAGTTGTCTTCTGGTGAGGAGGTTGAGTGTTCTTTCTCTTGTTGTGAATTCTTTTGCCATGATTTTTGCTTCTTGTCAAACCCTTTTCCTTGATTCCATTTACTAGCCACCATTGCTTTGGACTTTGAATACTTGAGAATCCCCATGCTCATCAAATTTGATTATTCTATGATCAACATCTCTTTAAAGGAATCAAATGAAGGCATGGTGTAGGAAGAACCTAAGGTCAACTTATGAGTGTTGAAGCTCGAGACAAATGATGCATACTCTGGAGGAAGTTTTCTCATCAAATCATAGATCAATTTTTCATCCTCTATGGTAATTCCACAATCCTTAACCATTGACCTTAGCTCATGTGCCTTGGTGATATAGTCTTGAATTGTGTCAAACTCCTTTGGATCTAATGATATGATATTTTCATCAAGTTCAAAACCCCTAGCTTTGTCTACTTTTGCATACAAGCTAGTAAACTTATCCCATGCTTCCTTTACTATTTTACAATTATAAATATGGAAGATGAGATCTTCATGTACATACTTCCTCAAAGTACCAATAGCAACCTTATTGTTACGATTCCATTGATTTAGTTTATCAGGATCAGATGGTGCAACCATGGTTCCATCAACATTATCAATTAAACCTTTTTCCATCATTTTACTCCATGCTCTAAATTTTTATGTAGCATAATTCTATGGAGTTAAAAGTGGAAACCTAGGAGAACCCATAATGCAAAATAAAATAACCCAAGAGAAAGAGAAGTGGAAGTGCTCAAGACATACCCCCCCAATCACTCAATCAAAGAACCCCCCAAAATAGATGATTTTGGCACTTTATACTTAGTGCATATACTGCCACTTGTCAAAATGAACGAAAGTGGACTTCTAATTTTGATGGTCGCAATAACAAATATGAATCTATATCAAACTCAACAAGATAAAACACAAGACCTCTCAAGGATCTAATTAATTACAAGTGCAAAAATAGGCCAAAAAATAACCAAATGCTGAAAGTATTATGTCTACTTGAAATTACTCCAAACTGATACCAAATTTGAAAAGTAGACAAAAAATCATGCACTTTCAAAAAAAATAGCACCTGAATATGTATCCAAATGAGCCTAAACTAAGCCTTTGAAGTTGCGAAAATTGGGATTTATGATTTTCAAAAAAATTCAAGAACAAGGATTGCAAGCAACCTCTTTAATTATTTTTCCTGAATCGCCGCCATCACACCTCTAAAAAAAATGACTCTAGATTTCACCTAAAATGTCTGATTTTGATGAAACTGGAGTTTATTTATGGGTTTTTTGACCTTCTGAATGTGATGCCAACACTTGATTTGCACTAGCAAGCTCCAACCTTGACCTACAAAAAAAAAAATCTCTCTAATGGCTATGTAATGAAACTCCTATGGCTTTGATACCATGTAAGAATTTGGTATAGCTTTGATACCATGTAAGAATATGCTTAAGGCAAGAATGAAACGCCAAGATCTAGAAGCTCAAGAGATAGCACAAGAGAGACAAGATATGATCAAATGAGAATAGATTAATCAAATGATTGGATGAATACATCATAAAAGTGCTTTGAATATAAAGGCAACTAATATGACTACGAGTTAGAAAAGAGATAAACATACCAACTAAGCACATGTCCACCAAGTCTATTGTGCATGAATGTACGTGCAACAATGAGAGGATAAGAATGTAAAGGTTTATCTCATAAAGAGATGTGGTAGACAACATGTGTTCAATTGGAGTGCAAACTATTGTGTTGTCAACATGACAACTCATATGAATATGCAAACTCCTAGGTGTCTACATGACAACTAATATGAATATGCATTAACCTAAGTAAACTTAAGTAAAGTGTAAATAGTAAATACTTATTTACACTAACAATAATAATACATTACCTAACAAGAGAAAATTTATAATTATAATATTTTTACAACAAATAAAACAAATTTCACAAGCTACCTCATGTATTTTTCAATATCATATATGACTTTCTTGACATTATAGTCAAAGTGGTATAGGAGAGATAGAGGTAGAACGTACTGCAGCAATTATTAAATTATCTTTTCATTATTTTATAACAAAATATAATTAAAAAGTACATGAAATTTATAAATATATGTAGCAAATATAGAGAAAAATGAATTACCTTGATGAAGGTATGTCAGTCACACATTTTAACCCTAGCCCAAATTCATTCTTCTTTTATATGAGACTATTTATGTTTGCAAAAAATCAATTGGGAAAACAAATTTTTCATGTGACTTCATGTATAGCATTATTTTTTTTGGTTTTTTAATAACTAATGAAGGGTGCTTATGTTGATCTGGACTCCATTGTTATCTGAATGAATGAAATTTTTCATTGCATGATTCAATTCCAGAATGTCACTGCAAAATTTGACAAATTTTTCTTTATCACACCTTCCATCCAATATTTTCCATAATGTCTATGTTATATTATTTCTAATGTGCATAGTATCAAACAAACACATAATTTATAGTTGTCTTTACTACAATAACCTACTCAATTGTGTGAAGTAAATTTTTATTCCCTCTGGAAGGTGGTTATTCACGCCATGATGACCTATATGATCATCAATTACATCATCACTAAACAAAATACAATAAAATAAAATAAATTCCAAATATAAAATAATAATTAAATAGAATGAATTACCTCGATGATTAATTCTATTATATTTCAACTACCATTGGCATGGTGTCATTCTTTGTGGCTTTGATGCAATCTCTTCTTTCCCATTGAAAAGATGTTTTTTAGTATTTTGATACTTATGATTTATGTGGAGGAAGTGCCTATACGCATCAAATGCCAATGACGAGATTTCATCTTCGAACCACAAGCTAGACATGCAATTTTTTCCTTTATTCGAAGACCTGCAGGATAATGTATAATTGAATTAAACATCATTTTTTTATAATAAAAATTATCATGCACAACTTGAACACTATAAATACCACAAAATGTCTTGTCCCTAGGGCATCATGTATTGTCCATACACGCATTGTGTGGAATGCAATTATTTTTGTCATATTAGTCTAAAAATGTCATACATAGTGACACCATTCCATAACTCCAACAACTCGTCAATAAGACTCTCTCTCTCTCTCTCTCTCTCTCTCTCTCTCTCTCTCTATATATATATATATATATATATATATATATATATATATATATATATATTTATTTATTTATTTATTTACATCCATGGAGGAATGTTATTTTTGATAAAAAAAAATAGGCCACGTCGAGTAAATAGATCTCATCTCTCCAAAGGGATTGACATTGTCTAATGTAAATAAAAGTATGAGATTACAAGGTTCTTATTTAAAGTGTGGAAATTTTTTCTCTATGTCCATAAATGGAAAATCATTCATAATAATTTGAATAATGTCATCTCAGTTTCTCTTCTGTGCATGGTAATCAATAAATTGTGCCAAGTTGGTGCATCTAAATAATCATTGCATATGTGGAATAATGAGAGTGTACCAAAGAACCTTGCAAGGCACCTTTTTTGTTATTTGATTTGTTCTATAATGACATGTATGGCATTTAGGGCAATCTATTGTAAATTCATGTCATCATGGTATATAATATGATTATAGGGACAGGTATCTATTGCTTGATACTCCATTCTAATATCTTTCATAATGGTAGTTAATTATTGGTAATGAATGAGGTAGAATATTTGATGGTGGCATGAAAAGACTCTCCTATAAATCTACATCAAATAAAACATTATTAATATAAAGAATATTGATCGTACACGATTCACCCTTTATTACATATAATGACATATATGACATACCTTAACATACATGATATTGTTATGTTGGATAAACCATTCATAACCTTCAAGATCGCCAACTAAAATACAACTAAGAGAAGAGTTATTCGGGAGCCTTCATAAAGTGGTTTATATGCCTTCTCAACTAGAGGTATACCATGAACAACACCAAGGTCATCTTGATCGTCATGATTGATTGCACCAGTACTAAATGTGTTATGGATCAATGTATCTGTACCATCATCTTCAATTGTGTTTTATGGTGCATGATCGTAATCTTCCATGGGATAATTATCTCCAACTATGAATACACACCTCCATGTTTGTCCACTTTGAAAACCATATTCTCTGGGTTTTATTGGTCCACGTCATGTGACTTGAGGTGGTTGACCTATATAAAAACGATCAACATAAATAAACTATGATCATGATCTCTTCATCAAGTGATTTCTTGTACATATAAATTGTTAAAAAGTTATAATGAGCAACTTACCAATAGATGATAACAATTACCCCCTTCAATGTGACCATGATCCCTACAATGTCTCTTTGTCATTTTTTATGAGTTATCTTCTCATCTTTGAGCTCCTACGATTTTTTCAAGGAGAATAACATTTTTCATCACCTCTTATTTTCCAGTTAAACCACAATCTTTTATTCTTCATCTATTTTCAAGAAAATTGATGTTGCCAATTTGTGAGTCCAGTTGATCCAAGGTATATCAATTATACACACACACACACACATACTTAAATCTGTTTTAGAAAATCTAAAAATATGATTTTTAGATTTCAAAATAAGAACAATGATAAGGTTTACAGTAAAAAAATAACTTTGAAGATTAAGTACATAAATTCTGTTGGAAATGATTGAAAAGATCACGAGGGAGATTGTTGGAAATGATTGAAGAGATCATGCATAAAAAGTAATGGAACTAGTAAAGAATGTTCTCAATCATTGTTTTGTCATTGATGTCAAACTTGCTATTTACAGGAATGACAATTGCTTTAGTGATCCAAATACTATCAATTGGTTGATTGACAAGAAAGAGGCAATCAATAAGATGTAACTAGAACACCTAGAGAAAGGTTGAAGTTATGATGTTGTAATGAAGTACAAGGATCAGCTAAGCCATTGATGAAAAAGTGTATTGATGACATACTCTAAGACATAGAGAATGGGCACACTAAAATACACCAAAGATGTAAGGTTTTAGCTAAGTCATTTGTAAAGTCTAACTAAGTTTATTAGAGAGAGAGTCGAGCAAGCTAGTTAGTGTCGAACAGATTCCTAGTTGAAGCCAAGCAAGTTCAACTTCAGTGAGTGCCGAGTGAAGATCAGATGTCGAGCAGGATTCAAGTGCCGAGTAACACAAAAAGTGCCGAGTGAAGATCAGATGCTGAGCAAGATACAAGTGTCGAGTAACACAGAGGTGTCAAGCATTAGTAAACTAATAATGTCGAGTTGCTACATTATCTCAAAGATCGAAGATTTGCTAGATTTGAGCCGACAAAGTTGTTATCTAGAATTCTGTGAATCAAATAGAAGATAAGAGTAATGAGCTGGTGGCACAGAACACCATGTAAAACATTTTTGGAGAATACAACTAGACTTTAGACAAAGTTTCTAGATAAGAGCAAGATATGGGGTAGATACATTGTACCCTACCTAATCTACCCGAAACCCTAAAATTGGAGAGGAAGAATTGAGTGGGAAAGGGACTCCAGATTTCTATTTAAGGAGTCATAAGGTCACAAAGCAAAAAAGGAAGTAGGTCAAGCATGAAAGCATAAAGTCCTGAAGGAGGTGCTAAGGAGTAAGAGAGAACAGTTACTCTGCTTCAACAAATGACCACATATATGGTTGCATTGGTATGATGAGTAAGAAGACTCAAGGAGATGAAGCTTGAGATGACAAGCTGTTAGAGCTGAAGTAATTAAAAGCCAAGCAAAGGATTGAACTGAAGTGTGATCTAAAATGTGCAAAATATGTTGTAAGTTGTATCAGATCAAAAAGCTATTATTGTTACTCTCTAGCAATTGTAACAGTTAGTTTAAATCCTATGGACTTAGGTTGGTTTAATAGCCATGTTGAAAATCCTTTAACAGGGTGACATTCCAAGAGAATGTTCTAAAGTCCTTTGACTAGGCCCATTCCTAACAGTATGGTGAAATCCTCTAACAAGGTCACATTTAACAGTGTGTTGTAAGCCTTTAACAGGGCAGGCTTTTAATAAGGCATCACTTTAGAAGAGTGAGAATTAAGTAGCATGTTACTGGTGGTTTTTCCCAAATTGGGTTTCCATGTAAATCACTATGTCATGTGTTGATCTTGCATGTTTTATCCCTGCATGTTGATTTGCCGTAACTTGCTAAGATGATTGATTTAAGCTTGGATGGATGAAAAGTTTATGTGCTCACTATAATTTGAGAAAAAGTATTATTAGGGCATTTAGACCTTGGATAACTGATTCAACCCCCCCCCCCCCCCCCCCTCCTCTCAGTTATTCTAAAGAATTCTAACAAAATTCAAATGTCAAATAATCATTGTATCAAAGTTTCAAACTAATTAGTGACTACATTGAAATAAGCTTGATAAATAAACCGAATACACCTATCAAAATTTACTATCTACCAATCATATCACATCATTTAATTCATCATTCCCAATATCCAACTACAACTATGTTCATGCATCAGACCCTTAATTATTTGATCAACACCATATCTACTAGACATTCCTTATACCCTTAAGTTTGTGAGTCTTTTCCTAATTCACTCTATAAACTTTTCCAATGTTCTTAAGGCTTTGTTCATCACAACTCTACCACAAACTTACTCATAATCTTTTACTTTAAAAAAATAATTGTAACTATACCACTATCACAACAAGGGACAACATCATAAATCCCTTAACAACTCTTCTACTTCATGCAATCACAAGATCCTTAAAGGATCAATCTACACCACTGAGCTACCTAACTCCATAAGTTTGACATAATCACTCTCTAATTAGTAATACTTCTATCTTAGCATTTATAAAACAACATTACATTCTTTGATTGGTTCAAAACTCCAACATCCTTCCACACACATCCTACTAAGAACCTGATACCAAATCCTCCACTCTTCCATGTATACCACCATGTTACAACTGTTAATTGATTTACTAAACCCAAGTTCACAAACTTGTTGTAATCAAGTACAACAAACTCGTAATTCCTTGCAATTACCAACACACTTTGTAACGCCCCGCCAAGGGATCCAAAAGAATTAACCTAAATTTTCACTAAGTTTGCCAAACATTTTTTTTTAAATCATGAAAGATAAACCATTCATATCAAATACATAGTAGCAGAAGTAATAACATACATACAACTAAAAACATACATAACAGGTTACATTCCTTAAGGATCCCAAGACGTTGAGTCACATTTAATCTAACTAGTACTAAGTCTAACCACTACCACATCCATGTGAAAGAATAATTAGAAAGTCCAATGTCCATATTATACATTTTTTCCAAATGCCTCTTGGAAATTAAATTCGGAATGCTCAATCATCCACTGTACATGACACTGGGTATGAAAGGCTTAAAAGAATATACATGTGTGAAAATGAAGTACATCATCATACTAACTCTAATCCATGATGCAATAACATAAATGAAACCACAAACCATACATGATACATCATCATAGGAGATAACCATAACTCATCAAACATAATTAACTAAGTGCACGGTTTCTCCCAACCATAAATAGCATCATTAGACCATCATGGATCCTAGCCATCCCTCTGTGTGTAACATCCCAAGTCACCGAAGAGATCATCGATATTATCATAGTAGGAATGTCACTCCTAAAACATACTACAACATATCCAGAAAAGAATCTAACATGCAAAGTAAAGCATAAGATAACATCATCTAACATATGCAAATCATCAAAGTGAGGATACATGTCCACCATCATAATCCATGAAGATAGATGCCAACAAAGAATGCATCAGCTACGGTGTCTCAGATGAATCTCAAATGGTAAGAGTGAAAAAGCACTACCACCCGACCACGTGGAACCTAAATGGCCCACTCCCACCACGCTGAGGAGATAGTCTCGAGTCCCAAACAGGTTATCAAAATCACATAGCATAAATACTCTCTAAGTCCAAGAATCCTAAAAGTATACTAACTCAAAGGTTCCAATCACAAAACGACATCTAATCCCAGAGGCACACAAAGACATGTAGGAAACCTACTATGCAAGCAGGAAAGTGTCATCGCACGGATCATGCTAGAGTTACCCTGGAAGTCTCTCAATAGACCCTGGCCCCCTAGTGATCCCTGTGCGGCCACTAGTATCCTCTCATACTGACAATGCATGCTACGAAATGCAAGGTCGCAACCAAATGTTCTCTCTACTCCCATCCTAGTCTGTACTAGCACTCGAGGCATGGGCAAGAAGATACAATTATCTTATTAGGTTCATTTAATCCCCATTTAGTGTAAATTTTATCACTTATTAATAAAACTTACAATGAGTTACCCTGACAGCCACTTAGGGCCCCAGCCCCCATTGCAAGCCACTTCCCGACACTACAAGTAGATAACCCACCCTAGACTCATGGAATCATAAATCTCAAAATCACCACAGTCCTATACAAGCGACTGGAAAGAAATACCAAAAGATAATCCATAAAAAGAGCATCAAATCTCCATGAGAAAATGAAAAGCATCCATAGATAATCATGACCACAACAGTTCTCTATTGGCAACTGAAGGTATCACTGATAATCAAAAGTATCCATTGGTTCTCAATAACCAAGATATATCTCAAAATCATATTGATTGAAGATTCCAAAACGGTTGAGTCAAAACATGTCACAACATGACATCATCAAGAAATAAATCAACATTTCAGTCCCATTATGGCGACTGGAAAGTAATCCAAGGATAACTGATCGATGACTCAAAAATGGTTAAGTCAAGTGTCCCATGTGCATACATCTCAGCTTCACACAAGAAGACTGATAAGCAATAAAAATCAGTAAATACAAACATTTCATAGAGCATACTATCACATTACCATGGTTGGGTTTAGAAAGATCAAGATCAAAAGACATCATCATGACATCACAATCATAACCCCTGAGCCTCTAGTAGACGTCCTATAACTGGTCAACCATCTAGGACCACCCAAGCCAAAACACAGATAGCATAGAGAAAACACAATGCAAGCACATGTTTTTGGTTTGCTAAAATTACATAGTTGAATTGAGTATGGAGGTTTCAGTTTTTGTTTGCAAGTATACTTAAAGTATATAAGATTTATCATTTGACCTACAAGTCAACCCATTTGTTCCCTTGATAGCATTATCTTTCCATTATTTAAAATTACATTCTAAGAATAACTGAAGGATAAATATCTACTCATTAAACTAATCTTCATTATCCCTTAATTAATATTATTCGCTTTATTAATTATTCTTAATTAAATCAATTAATAATGAACATAGGTATAACTCTTTATCATTCTAACAATACTTAATTAAAACTCAACTAAATATTACTAAAATTTAGGTCTCTTAATTAAATCATCACTAATAACCATTAAAATATCTAAAGTCATTATTCAAGTCATTAGAATAAGACTTATCAACTTCGATGTAAATACTTCACAACTTCGCTAGAAGAATCGATATTAGCATATCAATTAAAATTTTATTACATAACTTAATTATTAGTAAAATTTAATTAACTCTAATTAATTAATTTAATTAATAATTACATAACCATACCAACAACCCAATGAATATCAGTTGATTAATAACTAACTATAATTTGTAAGTTAAAAGTCAACTATAATCCAATTCTCCAATATTAATAGTTCAATAATGACTTGTATATGTATGTATGTATGTATATGTATGCATATTAATAGTTATATGTATGTATGTATATGTATGTATGTATGTATATGTATGTATATGTGTATGTATATATATATATGTATATGTGTATGTGTATGCATATGTGTATATGTATGTATACATACATACATATACATACATATACATAAATTCTAATCAAAATGTGCCTACGATATAATAGTCACGGCAATACTAAGCACACATTAGTGTGACAGTCGCTGTGCGATTTGGCAGTGTTTTATTAACTCTGTGTGTGGGCTTTTAAAGTCGCAGTCTTTAGCAAAAAGGGTCGTGCGACCCGTGGGTCGCAAGTACCCTGCGAACACACAGGTACTTTGAGACTCGTGCAGGTACGCCGCCGGCAGATGGGGGGTACGTGGGGACCCCTCCAAAAAAGGTTTTTTAATTTTTAATTTTTTTTTATAATAACATTTTTAATAAACGTTTGGCCATTATGCGAATTCATTTTTTGTTTAATAACGTTTTTCAAAATATTTTCTCAGTATGAATTGTGATGCGATTTTATAAGTTTCTCACTTCAATATATCATTTGATTTTTCAATTAAATATATATATACATATGTATGTATGTATATATATATATATATATATATATATATATATATATATATATATATATATATATATATATATATATATATATATATATATATATGTATGTATATGTATGTATGTATGTATGTATGTATGTATGTATGTATGTATGTATGTATGTATACGCAAAGTTTTGTACTACAGCATAAACATATGTATATATATGTATATATAAATGTATATTTATATGTGTGTGTGTGTGTGTGTGTGTAGATCTAAAATATATATATAAACATGTATATTTCCACAGAGAACATATACACAATTTTTAAAGGCTTCCAATTTTAAGAATTTTTCCTATAACACATTTGTTCTCTAAATTTACCCATTAATTTTTCTAATAGGTTTGACTATAAATTTTAACTTAGAATTCTTCATTAAAATACAAACCCTTGTCTAATCAAATCCTTGATTCTATTACAATTCGAACCCAAACCTGATTTAAAACTAATTGCTTTCTTAATTGGAACTAGGGTTTATCCTGCTTGAGCTCTCTATTGATTTCTTTGCACAAGGAGAGAATCAACATGCAAAACTGAATTAAACATTCATCACAAGAATTATCCAAGTAGTCATCTAGCAGACACGATGAAGACAGGAAGAGAAAGTGTGCAAAAAGGAAATATGCGAAAATCACGACTGCACCTAGATACTGATGCTAATTTGCCATGCCTCAGAAGTCCATAGAAAACAATCCCTTCCTTTTCCGACATTCACAAATCCTCCAAGATTCGAACCAACCGCCTCGAGTGACTAAGAGTGCTTGTAAAAGCATATGAGGACATAGAAGCATAGGAGCATGTCGAAGAATACGAGCTTGTAGAAGCATATGAGTATGTAGAAGCATACGAGCTTCTCGAATGCCTCTCCGCTTGTTCATACACACTAGGAGAGCCTCTATATAAAGGCCTCTAAGATGCATCTAGAATGTGTCTAGAAGGAACTAGGAGATAAGCATGACAACTAAGCACGTAACTTCCACGACAAGAAGATTGACATGATGAGGTGTCTAGAATGTTGTTGACACCATATGCTCAAATAATATGCTAACTCCTAAGTGTAGACAACATGTGCATACTTAGAGTACAAACTCTTATGTTGTCTACATGACAACTCCCGAGAATTCACATACTCCTATGTGAATGAATATTAGAATAATACACATTAATTAATTTAATATTCACTTTACTCTTTTCAATTTAATTTATTAATTTTTAAATCTTATGCACTCACTTTAATAACTCCACTTGTTTTATGTTAATATATTTATATTTTAATCACATGTACACATCATGCAATCTAGAATCTTTTAATAATTTTAATATCTTTTCCACTTTTAAATTCATTTTTGAAACTTAATTGATAAAATATTTATTAACTTAAATAAACATTATCACATTCCAACTTTAAAATTATAACTTTTATCTTCTAATTTAATTATTTTATATAATTAATTTCTTAATTAATTAAATAAAATAAATATTAAAATACCATATTAATTTTCCATTAAATTAAACCATTAATTAAATCTTTTAATTAGGCTTAATTAATAGAAAATACACCAAAGAATCGTAAAATAAAATACAAAAAACCCACTATAGCAAAACACATACAAAATCAAACCAAAAGGGTTAATATCATGAATTACGTCATCTGACGCATTCAGAAGGTACTCAACTCAGATATTTGTCCTAATTTTCAATTAGGACAAATGGCTTAAAGGGTTGTGATTTGGACTTGAGAATTTATCTCCCCTCTCTTACCATTGAGATAATGTGATAGGGTACGCTCATCCTGACAATTCAGGGAAGTCGATACCCGGTACTTGCAACCTGCATAAAAAAACCATGCATGTACATACAATATATATATATATATGCTAAGCTAAACAGGCAATAGTAGGAAGTGGTGCATCGTGTAAATCTCGACTAGCAGGTGACTATGACTCCCTTCCTTAACCACATCAGAAACGCCATACAGAAAGAAAACAATCACGCACACCATACACATGCAAGTATGGGGTAAGTATCTATAAGAAAACACATGTGATAATAAACCTTCTAACTAATCAATAACTGAAAATACTGTAATAATCATCATGTATACATGAAATGTAGAGTCTAAGTAATCTCATCACATATCAACTGAATCCATAGCACAATATCTGATAGTCTCAAAACAATGTTGCTAACCATCAACATAAAACTAGCCCTAAAAAAAGTTCGACAATGATAACAAAAATGCGACCTAGTGGTAGGCACTACACACTTTATTCTTAGTCTCATTAAACTTACCAACTCAGTGTTTCATCCTAGAAATAGCTTTGAATAACCCAAGGTCTTTTCCACTCTATTCTGTTACCTTAGACTCACTCTCAACTCCTTAATTAATCAACCAAAAACAACTTATTTGTCATTGTCCAATCCTGACATCAAACCCCATATCTGCAACTTCTCTTGTCTCATCCTACCTTCGTGGTTAACCCAATTGCCTCCATGTCCTCAAATATACTTATCAACATCATTCACAATATTCACAAGGTATTTCAGGTCATAATTGGCCTTCTAAGATGAACAAACCCTTCTCTTTGTCTTCTATGATAAAAGAACCTTTACTATGATTATCACATACCTTGTTCCCCCCTTAAACCACGCATCAACCACTACATGCTCCTCTTATAACTACCCAAACACATATGTCACATTATCCCCCATTATCCCTATCCATGATGACACTTATTATACATTAAATGAAGAAAATATACATTCTTAGTGACTTTAGATACCCTAGGCAAGTGTTGTAACAATTATAAAGTAGTAAAGGGATTGATGAGTTATAAAATAGTCAAGGGATCAAATCTCCCCATGACTCATACTTCCATACCATTTATAAATTTCTCAATCTATTACATAATCGATCAACTACCTATAGCCAACCAAAAATTTCTTGAAAACTGACTACAATTGGTTTGCAACTATAAATTTTTTATTGTCAAGTTGACAATAATTTGTCAATTTTGACAACACATTTATTCTTCTTAATATTGAATAAAACATCATTTAGATGCCTTTTCATGACCATGATACCCTCCTAGACCTAGTATACCCTTAATCCTCACAATTTGGACTCTAGGCCTTATTTTGCCTATATGGCAACATTACATGTTTTTGCATCTTTATTGTGTTTAGTTACACTTAGTGGCTCTATTCCCAAAATTAAAATGTAAGTCCCTTTAGGACCTATTCAGCCTTCAAGTGATCAAGGTCCTTCATGTGAATCTAGTAGTGTTCCTTAACCTTCTAGTGCTTCTACACCACATAGACTCACTTACTAACTCTTCTTAGACTAATTAGGTCCAATAGGTCAAATTAATGTAAACATGTCAAGGAAGATCCATGCCATTTGTATATATTTAGTTTAGAAGGTAAAATTATTACCCAATGGAAGAACTCTTGCAATAATAAGATCATCACATATTGCAACACTTCCAAATTGATGTGTAAAAATATACACACTAGTAATTGAAACAATACTCTTCATTTTCATATAGATCAACAATTGGAAAATTAAACTAAAAATCTCTCATGTGTTGATGAAGCACAAAAGTGTGAAATTCATTAGTTGAAAAGATGATTGAGGACCAACATTTAACACCAAAAGACACACAAATACATATAGTACTTCTTACACTTATGCCACACCCTTATTAAAGTATGGGGGAAGTCACAAAAACAAAATTAGGTGTGTTGTAGCACCTAACACTTGGAAGGTACTAGGAGGGTCACATGGATGACCTTAAGGTTTTGAAGACTAAAATGATCTATAAGGTCAAAAATCATTGTATTTGTAGCCATTAGTTTCAATGAGTTGTAATTTTAATCAAAATGAGTCAATATGTTCCAAGTTGCCAATGTGAGGCAATAGACCTAGAAGGATCACTATGTAAGGGGTTGATGGTTTACAACCTTAAGTGAGGTTTTGATGGGATAAAAAATGTAATGAGGCAATTATGGTCATGCAATAACATAATAAGGGCCAACATAGTATAATAGGCTCAATATTGTATCAACTTGTCAAAAGGCCTGTGAGTGGGGGATAAGTGGGACATATGAACATAAGGTCATTAATAAGATCGCAATCAAGATTCAAAGGACGTAAGAGAATAAAAAGGAGCATAATTTATGAGTTGACAACTTGGTTCTCAGCTTGACAACATAACATTCCTTAACAACTAGTTTGTCAACAATTGTAACACTAGGTCTAGGAGGTGATTGGTTGGTTCCAGAGTGGTTATAGGTTGGTTGTCAGCCCATGAGGATGGGGTGTATTTATAAATAGATTACCTAATGAAAGTTGGGATATAGTTCAATGTAATGCATTTTGGAATAATAAGAAGGTGCATTTTTGTGCATTTTCCTTTGTTTAAACAATGATAATTTCACATTAGATTTGTAGAGTTTGTTTATTTTCCAATTGTCATCTTTTTGGATATGCTTTATTTGAGAATGTGCTAGTAGTGAATTAGTGTTATTTACATCCTCTAGGCACATTCTTTGATTAATTTTACATAGATGTTATTTTTTGATTCAACTGTTGAAACCCTCTGTTAGGGTATCCTAAGAGTAAAAGAAATATAGGTTCTTTTATATTTAATGATTACCATTATATTATATAAATATCATAGAAATCTCAATATCAATCAAATAAAAATGTAAAACAAAATCTTTGCTAGAAATCTCACATCATTGATTAGTGTTTAGTGCACAATGTTTGGGATTATGTGGGCAAAGGTTTACTATTAAAGAATCACAACCATGGATGAGAACAAGAATTCTATTACTCAAAAACTCAGCAACAATATTGCATTACAAATTTCAAGGTAGATAACCCATGAAGAAACATGTGATTGAATTAGGGAACCTGGAAATGACATGGAATGAAGTGATTTACTTATATAAAGTGGGATATTAATCCATGAGTACTTGAATTGTGTAAACAAAGAACTTTGCACCTACAGTTAGTCTGGACTAGTAGGAGAAATGATCTCTACTCAATCTAGATATGATATTTAACTTGCCAACACCCAAGTCACCTATTTCAAGTTAAAGTCTTGCAAGAACCTAGAAAAGTACATGTCAATTATTAGGTCTTGTGTACTATTTAGTCTCGTGACAAACATAAAAAGAATGCAGTCTTGGTAGCATAAGAACATAGAAAAATTAAAAACCATAAAATCAAAATAAATCCTCCCTTTCTATTGAAAAATCCATGCCAAAAAGATAAGTAGTAGAGATGTACCCCAATTTGATTTCACGTTTAACAAATGGTCAACAAGTTTAGGGCTTTAGATGCACTTTTTCATATGGTAGACCAAAAACAACCCAACTAGCACATGGTAAACTATGTCTTGGAAGAGAATGTGATAACCTTGTGCTGTAAGAGAATAAGGACTAGAGTAACACACTGGAGATATTTGCATGTAAAATAATTGTGTATTTTTTGTTATTGTATTTCGTGACAAAGTCATTAATCTGACAATGTACCCTAAGCAGATGTTATTTCTACTAACATGTTTTTAATATTGGTTCTAGCCATTAGATTTTTAATTACTTATTAATTAGGCAATCAAAATCTTGATGAACACATAGATCTTTTAAGAAAAATGCAAATTCATACACAAATTGCATTGTCCATTGGAAATGGCCTCCAAATATCTTACTGACCAGTCATGTCTTTTTCAACAATGAAATATTGCTTCTTCTCTTTTCCTTTGAAGCTTTTCCATCTCTTTCTCTTTTCTTTCTTGATGGGCTTCAAACATCTCACAACTATGTGACCTATCTTGTTATAATTAGAACATTTGAAAGGAAGTTTGCCTTTGTACTTATGTTTACCTCTTGGTAGTCCTTTTGTGAAGAGAGCCTCCAACTCTTCTTGCTCAACTTTCTCAGCAAAGAGACTTTCAATATCTCTTTTGTATTTTGAAGTTCTTTCCACTTTTTTTCCCTTTTGGGTGTAATAGGTTCAACTAAATATTTGAATACAACCTCGTGAATTGATTATTGTTAAAGTTTCTCACCTCAAATATTGTTAGCTTTCCTTTCAATGCATTGAGATCTACCACACCTTTCTCTAGAAATCTTAATTCATGAATGGTCGAGACCCTTATGGCATACTGAGGTTGCAAAGATATTAGTATTTTTCCTACTACATCATCGTCTTCTAGTCTACCTCCATCTGCTCTAATGCCAATCACCGCATCTTTTACTCTCTTTCTATATTTCTCAATGATTTCTCCTTCCTACATCCTCATGTTATTGTATTTTCCTCTCGGGGTATCAACCTTTTCCTTTTAGACATGCTTGTCTTCTCCATATATAGTTTTAAGCTTCTTCCAAATTTCATAAGTAGTCTCTGTTAGTGTAAATAATTATTATTTATATTTTGTTTAAGTTTACTTAGGATATATGCATTATTTTATTATTTATTAGGTTAGACACCTAGGAGTTTGTGTACTCATATGAGTTGTTATGTTGACAACACAAGAGTTAGCAACTCTATTTTAGCACATGGTGTCTACAACACTAGAGTTTGCATAATCAATTGAGTTGTCATGTAGACAACACAGTTGTTCACACTCTTAATTAAGCACATGGTGTCTACAACATAATTATATGTGACACACCTTTGTAGGCTTATCCTCTCATCATCGCACTAATGCCTGTGATTAATGGAGGATAACCCACTCCTGGTGGACATGTACTTAGTTGTGAGGCTTATCATATTGCTAACTCCTAGACATTCTAGAAGCATTCTATAGGCCTTTATATACAGGCACCTCTAGTGTACTATAAATCAATTACAATCAATACATCAATCAATTACAATCAATTGAATATCATATTGTTATTCTAATCATACTTTATTGGTCTATTTTGTGCTAGTTATTGTGCTTCTCGGTCTTGGGTAATCTTTCCCTAAGGAAAATTCTTACATGGTATCAAAGTTATACCGAATTCTTACATGGTATCAAAGCCATAGAGGTGTCATTTCATAGCCATTGGAGACCATTCTTGCTTCACCTATCTGAGGATACCTCAACTCAAATCCAGAGTATCCACAGCTATTGGGAGTGCCTAGAGCCAAAGCGAACCTCACCATTGTGTTTGGAGCATTGATTTGATGAAAATTGACTATAAATTTTGCAATTTTTTTTGCAAACTAGGACTCGAAGGCCCGATTTGCAAATTTGGTATGATCTATTAGATCTGCACATTTATTTTGTCTCATATCTGCATTTTATTTTCTCTATAATTTTTGGAGCATTTTGTTTGAAATTTTTTAGGCCATCAGGCTTGCAGAGAATTTTTTTGTTGTTACAAGAACCAGGTGATAAAATCCTGGCCCTTGCAACATATTTCGATGAATATTCCATCAAGCTAGAGATTCCTCAAATATCGACATATCATTAAAACCAACAGATCCAAAGTTGTGATCGGCAAACACATTCTCCGCAAGTGGCAGAACACCACCATGGACTGACACATCACCTCAGCCTTAGTACATGTCAGATTTTGTACAACAATGATGTTAGAATTCGTGCTGCCACATCACTCGGGGAGGCATTTTTTGCTGACATCAGTTGGACACTACATTAAAATTGATGATCTTTTGATTGTCATCAGTAGGCCCAATTACACTATTGTGATGGTCATTTGGAGGTCAAATTTAACTTCATAGTTTGCTGATCAGACCCCTCTCCAGATTCAATTTTGATTTGATAGTCCGACTTTGGGAGGCCATATCTCAGTCATCTGGGCTCCAAATTAGGTGCAAATTTATTTTTTTTGGCTAGAATTTCTTGATCTTTTCAGTGCTACTATTATTTTCTAGTTTTGGTGCATGGATTTGTTAGAAATTTTAGTTTTTGGTGAGTATACCTGTCAAATCTTACATTTTCCAACTTTAATTGCTCCATACGGGCTCATTTGGAATCCAAATTAGGTTCCATTTTTTTTGAAAGGAAATAATTTTTCATCTACTTTCTAGATCTGCAATCAGATTATAGGCTTGTATGGAAAAAAATACCACTTTCATAATTAGGTCCTTTTTTGCATTGCAATGCTTTCATAAAACTACAGAATTGTTGTATATCTGAGATACATTGTAAAGTTCCAGATTTGAACTCCAAAAGGAGGTTGTAAACAACAAATCAGAAGTCCACTGAGGCTTAAATCAACACTACCTATAAAGTGCCAAATCATGCATTGGGGGGGGGGGGGGGGGGGGTTTGATTGCATGTTTTTGCATTTTCGGGGTCATACATTCATTGATCTCATAGAGTTTTGTCTCACATGTCAGTTTGGTGTTAGACCAAGGTTGACAAAGAGGAACTATCAGAAATGGAGTGCTTTAATCACTGATCATCTAAGAAGATAGCATAAGGAAGTATTTCCTTATCTATGTTCCAATGAACTACTCTCTAGCATTGATATACCACTTGTTAAAACAATTTTAGATGTCATTTATTTTAGTGTCACTCATTCTTGATTTGAAGTCATTGATAAGTTCACATATCCTTATGACATTTAGATGGGTCTTTGGAAAGCATATGGAGATCCAACAATTCCTCCCTTCTAGAAGACATCCTATCATTAGTCACTCTAGTTATAGTCCCTTCAACTCCAGATGAGATCATACATCTTGATGCTCCTGTTGATTCTACTGATCTAGTTCTAGCCATTGCTCTTGATTCAGTACAGTAGGATGTACCATGTCTTCCTACTTCAGCTTCATGGGATGACTTCCAGACATTGTAGGGTTTTTCGTGGAGTCTCACATTGAAGATGTGGGAGACATCATTGATGACATCAATCTTCTCTTTGTTGAGGAGACTTCTTTGCTTTTTGGGAGGGCACACTCTGACCCTCAACCACTTGAGCTTTCTTTTGAGATTAACTTGATTGTGGACATTTTTTTACAACAGTTGGAGGAGAACTCTTTCACTTCAAAGGAAACATCTCAATCTATGGAGATTGTATTCCAATTTCCTCAGACACCATATTTTCTAAGGATTCTTCCTATCAATTAGGGAGCATTCTCTATTGCACCTATGGCACCATTTCTTCCCACAAGGAGGACCATCATTCAACTTTCATGGTGCAACTTCTTCAGTCATCAAGGAGCTTCTATCATGGGTGTGCATTCATCATTAAGGGAAGGCTACATTGCTTCTCTTCCATTATCTTCTTATCAGGATGCTTCATCATCTTTGGAGGTTGCTTCAGTGTCATACATGGACATGGTACCTTGTTTGCCACCTTCTTTTCGGCATCCACTAGATTGGTTTGTGGCATCTACATTCATCAAGGACTTGTCAACATATGAGCATACTTTAGAGGCAACATCCACAACATATTACATATGGATCCCTCTTCCATCTTCCTATCCACAGTGGGAAGCATACTTGCACCTATACTTGGTGTTTCTTCTTCCTAAAGGGAGAAATGTTGTTTGTAGGCATTAGATTTTTCTTTGTCTTCAAGCACTCATCATCAGGAGATCCTTCACTAAGGGGGGGATTTCATCAAAGGATTCTCTATCGTATATGCATGATGTATGTCATAATTGGGGGGGGGGGGTGTTTGATTACTCCATCCATACGTGCATCTTTCTTTATTGTACTTATCTCTCTTTTTGGGGGAGGGTTTTTCCCATGAGGTTTTCCCTCTTTCCCCATTTGCAGAGAGAATTCATTACATTTCTGCATTGCATTTGTACTTGGGTACCTAACATTGCCCAATACCTAGGACCCATTATGCATTTCATCATAGCTTTTGTGAGCTTAAGTGCATTCCCATAAGTTGCACTTAAGGAGGGGTGTTAGTGTAAATTATTATTATTTACACTTTACTTAAGTTTACTCAGGATAAATGTATTATTTTATTATTTATTAGGTTAGAAACCTAGGAGTTTGCGTACTCATATGAATTATGTTGACAACACAAGAGTTAGCAACTCTATTTTAGCAAATGGTGTCTACAACAGTGGAGTTTTCATAATCAACTGAGTTGTCATGTAGACAACACAATTGTTTGCACTCTTAATTAAGCACATGGTGTCTACAACATAATTGTACGTGACACACCTTTGTAGGCTTATCCTCTCATCATCGTACTAACTCTTGTGCTTAATGGAGGATAACCCACTCTTGTGGACATGTGCTTAGTTGTGAGGCTTATCATATTGCTAACTCCTAGACATTCTAGAAGCATTCTAGAGGCCTTTATATACAAAAACCTCTAGTGCACTATCAATCAATTATAATCAATACATCAATCAATTGAATATCATATTGTTATTTTGATCATACTCTGTTGGTCTATTTTGTGCTAGTTATTGTGCTTCTTAGTCTTGGGTGATTTTGCCCTAAGGAAAATTCTTACAGTCTCAAGATCTTCTACAACAACATAACCAACATATGAAAGATTACTTAACTATGCATCCATGATAGAAACATGGGATACCTTCTCCTTTGTTTGATCTATATCAAGTGGTGGTGCAAGTTGGATGTACTTGGTCTCAACATGCTTCTAGTATGCATCTCCCAATGTTTTGAGATGCAACTTCATCTTTCCACACCAAAGGTCTTAGTTTTCCTTTTAAAACTTTGGTACTTCCCTTTTCATCAAATTGGTATTTTCTGTAAGCTATTAAACTCTTGTTTCCAGTGGACCAAGCTCTTATACCAATTGTTGGTCCACTCATTGACAAATATACCGAGGGGGTGAATTAGTATATTTGTAAAAACTTCAAATCTACAAAAATCTTACTTCGCACTTGTCTACTAAAATGAATAAGTACAACTTAACTAGTGAGAATTAAGAAAACACAATCAAGATACACGTAGTATCACATAACACATATTTATCTCATGGAAACCCAACTAGGGTGAAACATACAATGCGTGAGACAATACTCACAAATCTTGCACTATTCTATAGTACACATAGTCAACAACTTATGTCTATTAAAATATTACAATGACACTGTCAAGTGCCACCCAATCTAGGGATTTGATATAGACCTATAAGATTCTTTGCCTAGTTAAGAGAGGCTTAGTTGTTAAAGGACTTTGAACACAATATAATATACTACCTGTATGCTAGAAAACTAGACCTGTTGGAAGTAAGGGTTAACAAACAAACATTAGTTGATGTGCATGCATTAAATATTCAACAATGAAATAAAACTAACAAACATTTGCTTGAGTTTTGCAACTCAAAGCAACCAACAACTCAAGTCCTCAAGCAACCTCAAACAACTCAACAAAGGCACCCATGAGAGGCCTTGTTGGTGTGTTTAGATTGGAGGGATGTTTGTTGTGCTCTCCCAAGCACAACTATGTTTGAATCTCTTGATGTGAAGGTGCAAGTGTGATTGATGAAACTATAAAACTATGCTATATGAGATAAGAACACCTCAAACAATGGCTATGGAGGAAGCCATGTTTGAAAGCATTCAAGGATGTGGAGATGGAATGCAATAAAGAAACTAAGCTAATGTGCAAGCTAGACTATTATGCAAGAGAAATGAAGATCTAAATGCATGAGTAAGCTAAGTATAACAATGCAAATGCAATCTAAAATCAACTACCAAGGGTTAGTATGCAACATGAAATCACTATGAAAACTCTAGAACTCAAACTAGCATGATGACACTATGAAAGCTCAAAACTCAAACTAATATGATAACAATGCATGTGGAGGAGATATGAAAATGCTTGAGACAAGAGCTCTATTTATAGGCTTGAGGGAGACCCTGGGTGAGGTGGCATCTATGTGGCATCCACATAGTGCCACAAGGAGACACATAAGCAGGCCATACAAGTGGTCAACATTCAAAGTTTGCTCACACATGTGGGAGCAAACTTGGAGAGAGGAGTGGGGGACAAAGCTTGCAAGAGGGAGTGGTCTCACATATGTGTGAGCACACACTTAGGCTTAAGAAGAGATTAGCAAGATGATTAAGGTAATTAAGTGGGGTTAAATGGTGGATAGACTTAGGACAATGAAAGTGATGGTTGTAGACTAGGCTTTAGGCTAGGTTTAAGATTAAATTAAATAAGATTTAATTTAATCATAGGTTTAGAGGAATTAAGGAGATGGAGGGGATTTAAATAAATAAGATTTATTTAAAAGGGAATTTATGGAGGATCGTGTATTAAATAAATTTAACACATTAAGGCTGGAGGTATTTAAATTAAATTTAAATACCTTAGAAAAGTGAACCTACTTAATTAAATAAATTTAATTAAATAGGTAGAAGAATATGACAAATATAATTAATTAATAAATAAATAATTATAATGTCGAGGGCAATATTAAATAAATTAATATAGTGTTTAAGACAATTTTAAGTGTCTACATTTTGCCCTTCTTTGATGTGATGTCGGGACGACATCATATCAAAGAAAAGAAAATATAGGTTGCCCCAAAGAAGGTAGGAGTTCTAAGAGCGACGATAGAGGAGGAGGGTGCCCCCTCGAGGAAATGGGAGGAAAAGGAATATATTTTTCCCCATTTTCTCGAAACTAGACACAAGAAGGAAAAGAGAAAGAGAAAAAGGCTCAAAAGATGACCTTGCATGACTTGTTGGTAAAAGTTGAATGAAGTAGGGTGAATTGGATAATGATTAAGCTAAATGCAACTTAACTACATGAATGCATGAGATTCAGTTGTGTTTATATGGAAGAGCACACCCTAGTTTGATATTGCAAGAGGAGTTATGCATCAAATGCTATAGTAGCATAGGTGACAAGATTCCTTTGCGTAGACTAGACTCTCAACACAATAGATGTAGGTTTTAGAGTCATGATGGAACAAATGACATATACACACTGGGGAGGTCTGGCCACACCCAAAGTCTTGTTAGGGATCTTGGTGGAAAGTGTACAAACCTATTGCCCCAAATGAGCAATGCATAATCATAACTTGAAACTGGCATAGATGTGCTAAAGAATTATGAAAATAGATCATATTGCAAAATGACATGTGTAATCAGGGTAAGCCATTCAAATGATACCAAGATATTGAAGATCGAGGCACACATGGAGAGGCTATCACTAACACAGAAAGATAAAATCAACAAAAGACCATATGACCAAGTAGTCATTTGGTTCACAGTTCTTGCCATGAACTTGATTTTGATGATGAAATTTGTTAAGCCTGTGTAGGAAGGATTCATCCTGTAAGGCAAAAATTGATTGTTTGATTGAATTGTATTAAAAAATTTATGATTGTTTGCTAGCAATGATAGTAAAAGGAATGACGTTCTCAAATCATGTAGTCTCATTTTGAATTTTGTGTAAGTTTGTTTGCAATCACTATTTTGATAAGCTCAAATTTATGGGTTGAAGCTCAGCATTATGAGATTAGATGATGAAGAGAAGAATTTGGATAAGATATGATAAGATGATGGTTGAATTGAATTAGAATGGAAGTGGAATGATATTGATGTGAAGAAAAAGGAGACTTTGATAAGATGTAAATGGATTTGTAGGAAATGATTGGAAGAATGGAATTTGATTAGATTAGAGGGTAAATGGATTGATTGAATGTATTGGAAGAAGTGAAAAAAATTGATGGAAGGTGGAATAAATTAGAACCAATGACAAGGGATAACCAAGGAATGGTAAATGGATGGGAAGGGTGGAAATATCTGAATGGGGGAATAATAAATGGGTGGAAGGAATGGTGAAAGGAATATGGGGGACCAAAGGATATGGTGTCGAAAAATGCGGAGCCAAGGACCATGTTTCAAAGGAGTTCAAATACCCCATACCAAGGATAGTAAAATGGAAGAAAATATGGTGGGAAAGGATGTGTGGAAATGGAAAGATGGTGTAAAGGCTATTGTATGGAGGAAGGGAAGGCATGCGGATGTCTGACGCATGGATGAACAGTTTTTTGTTGTGCCTCTAGTATGGATCATGAGCATGGCATGAAAGGGGAATGAATATGGGATATGGGAGGGAGAGTATGAAAAAAGGATAAGGATATGAAGGGTATGGGGGAAATGTGCAATATGAAGTGGATGAAATGGAAGGGATAACCAAGATCAAGGACATATGAAAGGGGGATGGAAATATGTGGGTGTATGGATGGAAAAATGGATGAACATGACAAGGACTATGGGATGAAAGATATGAATAGAATGTCAAGATCAAATATATGAAAGGATTATGGAAGTATGTAGGATAGTGTGTGGATAATGTGCAAGGGATATGGAAAGTGAGCATATGGATGGAAGGAATAAGATAGTCAAGATTAAAGATGGAAAAGGATGATGAAAGGTAGATGGAAGTATGGAAAATATGTATGGAAGTGTGGTATGGATGGAGCTTGCCCCCAGTGTAGAGTGCAAGTGGAAGAGGAAAAGTGAATGGATGGATGAGTGGAAGTGGAAGTGGAAGACTCAAGCATCTAGATACATAGATGGTATCCCTTGATATTTTTTCATTTTCAAGGAATTTTAACTATTTTATCATAGATGTTGGTAAGATAGTGAAAGGAAGGGTGAAATGGGTTGGGAAAGTGGAGGACAGTTACTTATGAAAAAGTTTGGATAAAGGGGGTGGAGTGGGTGGTAGGAAGAAATGGTTGATGGATGCTAGGTTGGAAGACTTGTGAATGAATGGATGAAGGAGGTGGAAAGATCGTCAGTGGCACACACCTTGAAGGGTGATGGAAAGGAGGAAATTTTAGAGGATATGTAGGAGAGAGTTTTAATTTTGGGATATAGGGACCCAAAATGGATGAAGGAGATGATGGGTGTAGGATAGTAGATTTTGGGGAATAAGAACCCAAAATGGAGATGGAAGATGGAAGCTTGGATGGTTTATGAATGAGGGAAGCCTATGGATTAGCAAAATTGGATGTCATTTTGAATCTTTTTTTGAGATTCATTTCTACATTAAGTAGCTTTGGGATCCACAAATTTTTTTCATTTTTGATTTCGAGACTTTGTGGCCTTTTAGTTCTGTTTTGGATTGTATTTTTCTTTTCTTGAACATGTCTTTTAGAGGCGACATGTTGATCCTTAGATTTTTGTGGATTTTTGGCTTTATTATCTTTTTCTTTAGCATCCAATTTGCTTCCATTGGCCATGGTATGACAGCATGAGGAAAAATGGGATGGAGAGCTTATGGATGGTGAACATTGGAAGGGATTCAAGGATGTGTGCCTTTGTTGATCTTTATTAGGAGCATGAGGGGATGAAGTGGCAAACATGGATATGGTGGATGGATGTATGTAAGGACCCAAAATGGAAGGAAGGGATGAAGGCTTTAGCTGTGGAACATAGGGACCTAAAATGGATGGAAGTGAGGAAGGAATGGGAATATGGATATAAGGGCCCGAAATGGACTTGGAAGATGAATGATGAGAAGCTTCAGGTTTGGAAGGGGGAATTTTGGATTTGGGAGGAGTGGAAGATGTACCAACATCTTGAGACATTATTTCTTCAATGGGATACTTATTATTTTCAACACAAGATGCGAGTCCATGAATATGGGGTTCATGAGTGCATTGGATAGGTGTGATAGGATCATGTGATGGAATGGAGGGAATGGAACCATGGGATGGAGTGATTTGATCTTGACATGGAGAAGTATTAGTGGATGGAGTGGAAGGAACCGATTCATGAAGTGGAGGATCTATGGATGCTAACTCTTGAGATGGAGCAGAATCGGTAAGATGTGCAGTACATGAAACATCGTGATTTTGATTAGCAAGGGAATCATGAGATGGACTAAGAGGAATAAATGGATCTTGAGGGATAAGGGAATGATGGGATGGAGAAATGCTTAGATCTAGAGGAGAAGAGTAATCTATAATGTCATTATTTGGAGGATGGTCTTGAGATGGAATTGGGGGTATGACTTTGGGTGATTGGATCACTTTATTTTGAATTTTGCACATAGACAAGAATTTGGTTGAGAAAAACCTATTAGGGATGATGTTTTTGGAGGATTAGGATTGTGTGAAGGTGGAAGTATGGGTAGGGGATTGGGATGATGGTTTTTGGCATGAAGGTCAAAGTATGGGGAATCACATGGAGGATTGGGGTTGGATGGGACATGAGGACTATGGTCTTCGAAACATGGGGGAAGAGGACATGTGTCATGGAAGGTGGAATTTTTCTTTTGATTTGCTAGGCTCAAGATAGAATTCTTTAGTTCCTCAATTTCCTTGGGAATGGCATTTCCATTTGAGGAATTGTGTGGGCTATGAACGAAATCATATGTGGTTGAAGGATAATGAGGTGGATTTCCCTTGTCAAAGGTAGAAGAATAATGAAAACACGAGATGGATTAGAATTGGATATGAAGTTTTGAGGATTGATTTGATAGATAGGTTGAAAGGGAGGTATAACTCCAGATTGCCTTTGAAGATCTTGAACCATTTGATTAAGCCAATTCTTATCCATGAAACTTAAATGAAGAGTGACAAAAGATTTAATGATGGATGGAATATGAACTCGGGACTAGGAACAATTTTGGACTTTTTGTTGACTTGATTTGAATTAGATTTGACTTGATATTGATTGAACTTGATTTGATTTGAATGAAGTTGATTTGATTTGATTGGATATTTGGATGAAGGTTTGCTATAGCTTTGACAAAAAAACTTATGATATTGCAAACAAGTGAATGTGGGATTTGAATCAAAAGTATGATGTTTATGACAATGCTCCTATGTCCAAAGTAGAAGATTTGATGCAAAGTTGGATTAGAAGAAGGCATGAATGGATGAAATTAGAAAGATTTATTGTGGATGAAGATGTAAATGGATTGAATTAAGAATTGATTAAAAATGAATGAGTTTGACAAGGGATTGGATTGGAAGGATGATGATTTGAAGGATGTAATTAAGGATGAATGATGAGATTGGCTGAGAAAATTGGATCTTGATGCGGCTTATGAATCATGACTAGAATGAAGATTAGGAATTTGATTGAATGAATAGGAAAATGAGGAAATGATTTGGACGAATAGAGATAATTAAGACTTTGAGGAAGGATTTGAATGATTACGATAAGAGATGCATGATGGTGATGAATTTGATGAATAGAAGAAGTGATATGGAATTGATGTGGAAAACTTGACTAAGAGGACTTAAAACAAGACTTGTTTTGTTGTTTTAGAGAAAAAAAAATTGTTTTTTTGAACTTTTGTGGTTTTTTTGGATTTTTATGTTTTATGATGTTTTAGCTTTTTCAAATTTGAGATGCAAAATCAAACAATGAAATATATACAAGTGTAGCTAGTGCATCCCCTTCAACTGGGGAGGGTGTCAAACACTCAAGAATGTCAAACAAACCAACAATCCTATAAGGTTTCAACTAGGATGTACAAGGATCAACTAGAGGGCATCCTCGATATATGCAAGGTACATGAGGCCCAAATCTATAGATGAAAAAAAATAATGCCACACAGTCGGGGGGAGACGGTAACCCAAATCTCCTCCTTCACTTTCCAAAGGTATAAAGTTCTTTGGGGATTAGCCAAGAGTGACAAGATTTTACTTCCAAGAGAGGTGTCTTTTGATTCACCTTCCGATTTTTATACTCATCCATAACACTAGAGTTGAGGTCGTCCCAAGGGGTGATGAAATCCCCAAGCAGGCCTCCTAAAAAAGAAAAGAAAAACAAGACCACTTATTCCTTATACACCCAAGATCACCCGAAGGCGCGAGGGGAGAGAATATGTAAGTGGCCTCAGGGTTTAAAAGACACACGTTCTTTCCCAATGAAACTTTAGATTTTGTAATCTACTTTGAAGACACACGTGTTTATAACATATAATGTTCTTTCCAACTTGACAACGTCATCAACATAAATAAAAGCGCAGATTCGTCAACAAGAAAATAAATCACTCGTGAACATAAGCAAATTGTTGAAAATGAAACCAATTTCTTTTAAGGCATTCAAGAGTGTGTGAATTTATTTTAAGCACCAAATCCAAATGTTTGCTAGCCTAAACATGCATGTCAATTACCTTAAGGCATTCAAAATTATGTTTGACTAATCTAAACATGCATTCCAATGAAAAACTTATTCATTACTTAATGGAATTCAAGAGTGTGTTTTAACAACATTCATCCAGATGAAAGGTTTTGTTCAATTGCTTATGCATTCAAGATTGGATTTGTTTGTTTTATGTTTAGCCATTCAAGAGTGTGTTTAATTTATCACATTAAGTGCAACATTCATTCAAAGACAAATGGTTAAACATTCAAGTTCATTCCCAAGAGTAATAAAACATTAAGCAAAACTTGCAAGAAAACGTGGTTAAGTGTTTCTAAAATGCTCCAATGTGCAAGAAAAAACAAACTTGATTAGCCTCACAAATGTTTTTTTCCAAAATGAAGGCTTTACTATGGGAAAATTTATTTTAACTTTTCTTTGGTTATTTTTTCTATACGTAAATAAGCTTAGAATGACCCTAATCCTACGGAACCACCAAAAGTCAAAATTTGATTTATACTCTTTTTTAAAAAAATAATAAAAAAATCGCAAATGACAGAATGCAGACAAAGATGACAGAATAATGCAAATGATAGAATAACGCTGATGACAAATGCAAACAATAAAACTCATAGACAACAAAACTAAAACTTGCCAGAAAATCACAGATGACAAAACTAAAGTTCACCGAAAAATCGTAGATGCCAAAATAGTGGGTCGCCGGGAAAACGCAAATGACAGTATACAATGAAGACGACAGTTTAGAGGTGGAGATGCCAATTTATAAAAAAGATTGATTTTTGATGGCCCACAATGCAGATGACAGAACGAGTTAAACTATAGAGATGACAGTTTTGTAGGCGCAGACGCTAAAACTCAGGTCTAATGCCAAAAAAAAAGGGGTCAAAACAGCAAGGACGCAAATGCTAATCTGTAGAGATGACAAAACGCAGATGAGACTGCGTGATGCGCAGACGATAATGCACATATTTTGACAGCAAGTTATGGTTTTTTGATATTTTTTGAAGGGAAAGCAAGGATGTGGGTCCCACTGGACCTGCCAAAATCTATGCTAGAAAACTAGACCTGTTGGAAGCAAGGGTTAACAAACAAACATTAGTTGACGTGCATGCATTAAATATTTAACAATGAAATAAAACTAACATTTGCTTGAGTTTGCAACTCAAAGCAACCAACAACTCAAGTCCTCAAGCAACCTCAAATAGCTCAACAAAGGCACCCATGAGAGGCCTTGTTGGTATGTTTAAATTGAAGGGATGTTTAATGTGCTCTCCCAAACACAACTATGTTTGAATCTCTTGATGTGAAGGTGCAAGTGTGATTGATGAAACTATGAAACTATGCTATATGAGATGAACACCTCAAACAATGGCTATGGTGGAAGCCATGTTTGAAAGCATTCAAGGATGTGGAGATGGAATACAATAAAGAAACTAAGCTAATGTGCAAGCTAGACTAGTATGCAAGAGAAATGAAGATCTAAATGCATGAGTAAGCTAAGTCTAACAATGCAAATGCAATCTAAAATCAGCTACCAAGGGTTAGTATGTAACATGAAATCACTATGAAAACTCTAAAACTCAAACTAGCATGATAACACTATGAAAGCTCAAAACTCAAACTAACATGATAAAAATGCATGTGGAGGAGATATGAAAATGCTTGAGACAAGGGCTCTATTTATAGGCTTGAGGGAGACCTTCGGCAAGGTGGCATCTATGTGGCATCCACATAGTGCCACAAGGAGACACATAAGCAAGCCATGCAAGTGGTCAACATTCAAAGTTTGCTCACACATGTGTGAGCAGACTTGAAGAGAGGAGTGGGGGACAAAGCTTGCAAGAGGGAGTGGTCTCACACATGTGTGAGCACAAACTTAGGCTTAATAAGAGAGTAGCAAGATGATTAAGGTAATTAAGTGGGGTTAAATGGTGGATAGGCTTAGGAGGATGAAAGTGATGGTTGTAGACTAGGCTTTAGGCTAAGTTTAAGATTAAATTAAATAAGATTTAATTTAATCATAGGTTTAAAGGAATTAATGAGATGGAGGGGATTTAAATAAATAAGATTTATTTAAAAGGGAATTTATGGAGGATCATGTATTAAATAAATTGAACACATTAAGGCTAGAGGTATTTGAATTAAATTTAAATACCTTAGGAAAGTGAACCTACTTAATTAAATAAATTTAATTAAATAGGTAGAAGAATATGAAAAATATAATTAATTAATAAATAAATAATTATAATGTCAAGGGCAATATTAAATAAATTAATATAGTGTTTAGGACAATTTTGAGTGTCTACACTACCCTATTAGAGAATTTAATACAATAACTTTTTAAACTTCACCCTCAATGGGATTTTATGTTGCAATGACAAGAGAACAATAATAAGATTAACCTATATAGTATAGCTACTTCACCTAACTTGATGTGGATCACTTTCACACTCTATGATTCAATCTATAAATTTCTCTTCTCTTCCTCAACTCTACAACTTAGACACAATCACTTGTATGCTCATCTCTACTTGCTTTAGCACACACTTTTACTATGTTGTTTGTCTCACTGACTCTTCTTCAACACATCCTTTTTGTTCACACTCTTCTCTTTTCCCTTCTACTTTACCTTTCTCTTTTGGAGTTTATAGTTGGCTCATATCTCTAGTAATTTTGCTTCCTAATATTTAATCTAAATTGTTCATTTAAAATGAAAGTCATTTTATCCAATCTTTTCTCTTTCTACTACAAACCCTATTCCAAGAATTCAAAATTTGAATTCCCCTACCCATGTTTATCTTGTACTCTCATCATTGTCATGTGTTTTTCATGTCAAATGTACCTTGTACAAACATGGGTGAGGAATTTTCTGTGAATTTGATAGCTTTTTCATTTGGAAAGAATTTAAACTCAACTTATTTTGTCTCTATTTGATGTGATAATACCTACTCCATTAATTGAAATGTCATGTGCAATCTACGTGCTTTATGATGTGTATCTTACCTCTACACTCCATCCAACTAATTTGGGTCCAACCTGTCTTCATGATCATCAATCACTCCATTGTAGATGCTTCCTTGACTTATTTCTACATGTGTATACATACTCAACCCAAATTGTATAAGTTTGAATGTCCTCATGACTTCCTTGCATCCTTATAATATCTTTGGTCACACCTAAAGATGAGAGATACACTCATGTGCTTACACTACCTCACCAGTCACAATCTTGCACTGGTCAAAACTCTATCTTGGTCTTTGACATCAATGACAAATAGATCATAATTGGTCACACCGTAAGCTCCATCGGTCTTGTTCCTTAGTCTTTTTGACAATTATAACAAAAACATGTAGAATATCATTATGGTTACATTTCATCATAATTATGACCACATCCTAATTGGTTGACTGATAAGACAATTTGGATTGACACAGTTATATAGATAGTTAAGAACACTTGAGTTCTTGAAGACATGTAGAAGATTCTAGATTGATGAGTGGTATAGTATGTGCAATCATGTTGGGTAATGTGATGATAAAGTTTAGAGATTATGATCATGATGAGTTGGAATTTTTAGATCATTAGAAAAGTATAAAGTATTTTGAAGCAATGCATTGGAGGTGTCAAAATATGTTTGACTAGCTTGGATAATTGACAGGAAAGATCTAGTTGAAGTTCAACACAATCATGATCAAATGTATTATGAAATCGAGATAAGTGAATTGCTTAAAGTATTTATGCAACAAGACTAAGGTTTGAATGAATGAACATTTTTAAGAGGCAAAAGTTATGTCTCTGACATTATTGTTCTTGAGAAGGTATGTAATGAGAAAAAGTTAGGTTGATTATGAAATACAGAGGTTGTGGTTGGGATAAAGAATAGAGCATATAACAATTGCAGACGTACATAGAATGGATTAGATCTGATAGGTAAGTAGTGCCACATCTAAAATAGTGATCTTGTTATTTCCTAACAATTGCAATAGATAAATCCTTGAATTGGGTAAAGTCTAACAAGTTCTTGTTGTATATCCCTTAGTCGGGTAAGCTCTCAATAGAGTTTGTAAAATCCTTGATCTTAGCAGATCTAATTGTACTTATAACAAGATATAAATCTCTCCCAATAGAATGAACCCTTATAATAGGTTATTGTATCTTCTAAAAATAAAACCATTTATCATCGTTGTGAGCTTGTGGGTATCATGCCCATCATGGTTTTCACCCTCTAGCAAGCATTTCAATGATACCAAAATTAATGTATCATGTGTAATAGTTTTGTGGTTGTTAGACATTATTCTTTTTCTTTCTTACTTTTATAAGTTATATAATTTTTGATTTGAAAGCTAGTATTTTAGTTGAGCAGATCAGTGGTTGAATTTTTACATTACCTATTTGTATTGATTCACCGTCATCCCCTCTTAGTAACTAAGAATCCTGGCAATTAGTATCAACTCTTTGGTCCCCTTGGTAATAAGCCTAATAACTTGAAGGACACATCCACAATCACAGAGAGTTAGAGGTATAAGAAACAACTTGAAAGTGTAAACTAGATGATCTAAGAGTTGTAGGAAAAACTAAGGAAGTCCATATCCATAAGAAGAGAAATCACCAAAAAGTTTAATGAAAGACTAGGCTATATTTATAAATTATTTGAAGGAGCTATGTCCAAAGAATCTAAGGAAGCAATTACAGAGTTGGTGGATAATAATCACAAGCTTAAAGAAAAAAAGAAAAACCTATAAAGAGAGCTTGAAAGTCAGTCTATCAAGATGTTTGGAAGATCTTGAAGGAAAGAGAGCAAGTGAGGAAGTAAGGAAAACTATAGAAGATGCAAAGAAAATTGTTGAAAATGCACTGAAGGAAAATGATGAACAAGATTTCAATATATCCCAAGAAAATGTCATCATGCATGAGTACCTTCATGCAAAAACTATGGAGAATCAACAAATTATGATTGAAAATCAAATGCTAAAAGAGGAGAATGAGAAATTATAGAAGGAACTACAAACTAAGAAAGATGCAAATGAAAAGATTAAGCAATACAATGAAACCTTGAAAAATATTATTGAATAATTGAAGAACCAAATGAGACACAATGACAAAATTGGTCTCAGTTATGAAAAGGAATATTTGTGATCAAGGAATCATCCAAATCTGAAACTAGGAAGCAACAACATGCTAAAAAACAGTCCAAGTAAAATGCCTAACAAACTCAACATTTATAACTGTGAAAAGTTTGGTCATACTGCGAATGTGTGAAGAACAAGTCCTATTAATTTGAAGATCATTGTTATAATTGTCATAAGTATGGTCATTTTTATAATTATTATAAATGTGTGTTAAACAAGTCCTATTCACTTATTCAACCAATGAACTCTTATAGAAGAGAGAGACACTCCAATGCTACATGCTCAGTATGTGGTAGCTTTGCACATCTAGTAGTAAATTATGAATTGAGAACTCAAAAAGGTAATGTTGAAGTTCGGTTTCCAATAACTTGGTTTCAATGTAACAAGGTTGGTCACCTTGCTAGAGATTATAGATTCGAGAATCAATCTCCTAACCAATCACAAGAGAGAAAAGAAAACATGATCATAAGTCTTGATGAAATTAGAAGCGAGACGAAGACAACTTGGATGAATAAAGAAGAGAAATAAAAATAGAAATAGGTCAAGACACCTGAAGGTGAATCACCATCATCTAATGTAGAGGATTCATCTCCAAACTAAGCATAATATTTTCTTAGGGGGAGCACATAAAGAGAAACCATTCACTGATCCCCTACAATCAAGAATGGTAAGATATATGTGCACATTATGGTGTAAGTTCACATGTTTTTAACATTTATGAAGATTACAAGAATCTAGAATAATGTTTAGATGATTGCACTAAAGATTTCATAACATACATCTATTTTTTATTGGTCATCATCATTAATGAGTATCAAGTAGTGAATATTCATTAACTAGTGACAAGACACTATTCTTATCATTGGTAAAAGTATTGTTTAACCATTAAAGAATGTAATGTCTATTTCTCAATGACAGATAGAGGAAAGTTACTTCACACCACACACTTACTTTCATTTGAGCATTTAAAAGCTATCTTGAGCAGTATTACGCTCAATTATTTTAATTGTATTGAACCTGCCAAAGAAAATTTACTATCATGTTTTTGTGAGCCCTAACTGGTATATCACGAGTCATTAATTTCATTTGTTGTTTGAGATGTGTATCATACTAATGACAAAGAACATTGATACACTTTTCTTAGTTAGCAATGTAGAGATGCCTCAACTTGAGTTCAGACTCCATCCTATCAAAGCGGTTAAAGTGGACATGTTTGGTGCCATTTCCACTACTCCTCTAAGAATATTTTTTATTAAAGATGTTCAACTATAGATTCATTGAAATATTTAAGAGTTGGAAGAAGAAGAAATCAAGGAAAAGTACAATGGATTGTGTGAAAATGGACTATTGAAGGGGGAACGCAAACATCTATAGACCAAAGGTTTGACATTCATGATGGGGTAAAAGTACAAACTTGTTTCACAATTTTATAAAGGAAAAGGTAAACAACATGCAAAACTTAATGACATAAAAGAACATTTGTGTTTAGAATTTAAAGATGATGTAAAATGATGAAATGTGTAAAATTGGATGAATTTAATGCCTATATTTTTTGTTAAAAAAAGAGCAAGAATTTATGTATTTTTTTAATTTTTAAAGTCCATTTTTCAATTGCTGAAAATATAGGGCGTAGTTCCCACCAAACAAGTATAATGTATATGCAAATAATATATATTTCCTTTGATTTCAAAATAGGCTATAGATGACATGTATAGATGATACAAAAAATAAAAATAAATAAATTTTGATGTATATTTTATTAGTTGAAGTCAAACTTGTCAAAAATTAAGAATTTTTTTCTCCCATTGAAATTTCCCAATCAAATCTACACATTTAAATTTTTTTTTTACATATTCTTGAAGATGACTCTCTCCTCTAGTGCTAAATATATATTTTATTTGATTTTGATACGATTTACTATTTTTCCCCCTTCTAAAGTACCATACGATTGAATGTTAAAATACATACTTGAAATATTAGTTCCTGCCTACGGCAAGAAATCTTATGGAATCATTCAATTCCAAAAAAACTATAAAATATATTACTTGAACCAATAAGATTCAAATTTTTTTTCAGTTGTAATTTTTTTATAAAGTTTGAATATTTTGATTATTTTTTGAAATGGAAAAAAGCTATTTAACTAAAATCTTATTAATCCTCACTAATAATAGTAAGGGAGATAATTAATTTTTGAAACAAAAAAATCAAGAAAAATTTAAAGCTCTAACTTTTAGCATTAATTGTGCAATTAATGAATGAAAATATCATAAAAGATGATGTGACACTACATTTACTTTATCATTTCAAGAATTTCAAAATTTAAATTCTTTATTATCATTGAAAATATCGTAAAAGATAATGTGACACTGCATTTACTTTATCATTTAAGAATTTGAGAATTTAAATTCTTTATAAAGTTTGAATATTTTTATTTTATTTTTTGAAAAAATAGAATAGTATTTAATTAAAATCTTATTAGATCTAACTAAATAGTAATGGAGAAATTCAAAATTTAAAATAAAAAATTAATGAAAATTTAAAATTCTAACTTTTTCTATTAATTGTGCAATTAATATAATTATTAGTTCCTGTTGTAGGCAGGAAATCTTATGGAATTGTTGAGTTTCATTAAAAACCATTAAAAACTTGTTATTGTCCAATAAAGTTAAAGAATTTTTAACCTTCAAACTGTTTTCAAAAGTTTGAATTTTGAATGTATTTTTAAAAGTAAAAAAATACTATTTATTTGATGTCTTATTGGTTCTTATCGAAAAAGGCAAGGAGTAAAAATCAATTTTAGACCAGAAAATTCAGAAAAAAAAATGTGGAGTACTTTACAAGCGGACATAATGATGCAAAGTTATTATTATTAAATGTTTTGTCCTTTTGACACAGAGAACATTTAAGATAGTAGGTCATACGCAACAAACCTTTCATATTCTGATTCACCAGATTTACGAGTTTGAGATAATATTCGTTTCAACTTAAGCAGAAAAAGTGAATCTCCCCATTTTTTGAGAAACAACGTCCAACACTACAAGAGCTTAGCTATTTATGACATTCTGGTTTGAAGAGTTAAACTATGAAAGTGTACGGAAGGGACATGAAATGTGTTTTGTATCTAGTGGTGATTGCCCTAGTGGACACGAATTGCAAATGTGGCAAAATACAAAATTTTGCCAATTTTTATTATTCTTTTGACCAAGAAAACTTTGTAGAATAAAAGAAATTACATTTACTTTAAATAATTTTAGCAAATATTTAGATTTTAGAGATAAATTTTTTTATAGGTCATATTAAGAATACAATGCTTTACTAATATATTTTAACATTAAAATTTGTATAAAATTGAATTTTGTAAATATATTTTTTGCGACAAATCTTGAAGTTTCAAAATGATGGCCTTTCTATCTATCAAATTATGTTTTTCAAAAGTTGCTTTATTTCTATGATGCTATTAATTCTTGAACTTATTTTTGAAATTTAAAAATGTCCCTAGTATTACTATTCATATTATGTACATCTATAAACACAGGAACTTTGGCGCTTGCACCTCTTGTTATAAAAGACATGTCACACCACACTTCACTTTAGCATTAGTCAAATTAATAATAATATAGAATGTGCTAACTCAAAAAAATTTGATTCATTTTGTCCTTAAAGCATTATCTTTTAAAATAACTAAAAGTAATAAAAACTAAATAATGTAACAAAGAATTTTAAAAACTAAAAACTAAATAAGGTCACAAAGAATTTGAAAATGGTAGTTATTGTAAGTACAATTATGTTTATTGTTTCTATATTTAAAATTTAAAATATCTTATATCATTTTTGGGTGTCAAGTTGTTCATTAAATATTTTTTTATAAATAAAAACTTACAATGCTAATTACTAATGATATTTTGCAATATATATTGAGAACTATTAAAAAAATATTATCTTTTATTGAAATGTACCTATTTTCCCATGTGAATGAGTATAATTATATTATTCAGTCATTAAATATAAATTTTAGTTCTAATATTAATTCAAATTATTTAAAATATATAAACTTCTCAATTCTGTTAGTTAAATATTCTTTACATTTTTCAATATTTTTAGTTAAATATTTTATTATTATCAAATACAACCTTCTACCATTAGATGAAAACATCCTTCAATTTTTCAATAGTTCTCCTAAAAGTTCAAAAAAGAATTATACATACACAACTTCTGCTTTTTTTTCCTTCAAACTTGTACTCATATTTACAAAAAAATAACATATCATGCTTAATTTCTATTTATGAATTAAAGACCAACACCAAAAACTTCTTTCCATGTCCTTGTGCCAACAACACCACCAAAAGCAGGAACTTTGGCACTTGAGCCTCTTGTTTTGAAATTGTAACGTATTATAACTAATTAAAACATTATGAAATTTATATGGTGATGATATTGAATCTGAGATCTATGAAAATGTACTTTTAGTTTTTGAAGAAAAGTTGAGTTTTAATGGAGAAATGATCTTCAACCATAAATAGGTCAGATGTCTTCATTGTAACACAGATACATACTTTTACCTAGTGGACATTCTCACAGAATTCCATCCCGATTGGATATGTTACATGCCAAGAAGAGTGCATGATCACTAAATGTAGTTGGACAAACTACATAGGATATAAAAACAATAATTCACAAAGTCACAGGTTTTTAAGCACAAGGAGAAGAGTGGAAATTGTGGATGATAGCAACAAGTTTGGTTACCAAGGTGACCAAATCTAAATACGATGGTAGAATCATGACAATTGATGATATTGAAGAAGAGGAAGTTCACTTTGCTTCTATGGTGATAGGTTATCAAGTTTCGTAGTCAAGTTGAACAACCAATATACCTAACGATGCTATTCACAAATTGTTAAAGATGATGTCATGTATGATCTATGTGAGATGATCAAGTATCAAATCCTAGAAAGCATAGAGAGAATAAAGAGAGGCAATAAGCAGTCACTCAAGTATGGGGACCTTTTGGTATGCATATTTTCTATATCCAAAACTTCTTTTTTGGTAAGGATCCATGCTAACATTGTGGAAAAGTACATAAATGGTATATGTTTTCTAGTTGATACAGATGCATGTATTATGCAGGTAGTTGAACCCATAACCCACTGGCTTCCACCTATGAGCTATAAGGTATAAGGTGATTTTGTGAGCCAACATATAGATGAACTATTTTCCAAACCTCTAGACAAGAAAGAAAAAATATTTGACACATATAATGAATCCTTTGTAACCATTTACAATGAACTGAAGAAACTGTCATTGAAAAGAAGACAAGGAGGATGTTAGCTAGTCAAGAGTAGAAATATGGTGGTGGTGAAATAGGCATGTCTAGTACTATTATTGTAGTGATTGAAAACCCATCAATAATCATCACTGCAACATACATAGTGGTTAAGAGGAAGCAAACTAGATTGGTAGCCAAGGAAATAGAGATAAAGATTAAACCTGTGTTGGTTAACAATTTGTTCTTCTATTAGATTTTGTAATCTTGACTCTTTGATACCCAATGTTTGGAGAGACAAAAGGATGTTTACCAACAAACGGGTTAGTGTGTATATTCTATCATTGCCCTCTAAATTGATTAGGTACAACTCCCTATGATATGCAATGATATGCAATGAATGTGTTTTTATGAGATCATAAGTTTTGCTATTATAAGTTCTTAACCTAAGAGTAGTAAAGGATAACCAAATTATTTGTAGGAACAAAAAATTTAGGTAGGACGAATTTGAATAACCTATCACACTCAATGGAATGACTATAATAGATGATCTTGAGATTTTTCTGACTCTTACATCTATTCTAAATGCAGTGTTAACCACCTAAATGCAAAGAGAAACGTAAGAAGAAATGCACATGAGGGAAAATGGAATTGCTTTGACTACTAGACTTGAATGAAATGGAATTCATCAAGTTACTAATAGATTCATACACATCTATCCTTCAATTCCCAATGAAACCATCTAACATGATATGAAAAGAACAAGAGAGGAAGCATAATCATATATGAAGAGAGTAAATGGAATCACCTCTACTGCAAATATCAAAATGAAATGGAATTCATCTAATTATCACAAGATCACATATATTTTTTCTTCAACTCTTAATGCAAAACTAATCTATGCATGAGCAACAAATCATGATAAGCAAATAGGGTAAATGGAATTATAGACCCATTCACCATCAAGTTTGTTGACCATTGTATTGTCAAATGAGGTTACATTTATAGTTCTCTATCATTTCTTAATTCTGGTAGAGCAGCAGTCATATAATAGAAAAGAAAATGAGAATAAAATATGAAATTATCCAATCTACATTGTGATATGAGCACGTGGTATCTCCTCTATCGATGATCTTGAATCCATGGTGTTTCTGAATACACACAATGACTATTCAACTTCATGTAATCTCAGAAAATCCTGTAGAAAATAATTTATTCTTCATCTTTTGTTGTTTCGCACCAGACTCGTGCATTTTATATTCCAATGGTCACTGCATTTTTTAATTCTAGCTGTCGATCTTAAATTATCAATTGTGATTAAAATGTTATGACCTTCCTTTATAACTTCCTCCACAAGTTCCTCTGCATATATGTGCCTTTCCATCATTTTGTCTCTATGATTATTTTCCTTGCAACTTTACATAGCGAGATGGTAACAAAATATAGATCTTTTTCCGATTTGATAGTTGTAATAAAATGATGTTAAGTCTCTTTGTTTCACAACACAGGTCCACTTTCCAACTAGGTACGTCATGGTAGATAGATGGTAGTAATTCATTGCTTGGGGAGTTTGACAATGGTAGAATGTAATGGGCCCATCAAGACATATGCCTTCACGTCGCATCATCGCGTAGATTATCAAATGGGCATTTTTTATGATGACATAATGACCTTCGTAGATCTTCTTTGATCTAACAGTGACAAAAAAGGTCTAAACCCTTTCTTTTGTTCTGCACTGGGTCCATTTTCCAGCTATACACATCGTGGTGAACAATTGGCACTTTTTCATTGCTTGAAGAATTTGACATTGACCTTCCTTTCTTTGTCGTACCTCATGACTAGATTCTGACTATGCTTTGTGACATGTGATGGCCCACAAGACATGTGTCATTCTGTCATCATGTCACTACGAATAACGATCAACTAAATTTTAATAGCAACATAACGATGATTGTGGATCTTATAAGATGTGATGGCTGAAGGCATTCAACTTTCGTTTAAGACCCGATTTGACAGATAAGCATTTGAACTTTTCAATAGACCAATAGCACACATTCTTTCATTCAATTGACTTTTCAACTTTGCAACATATATGCACAAATTAAATATTAACCATCGATTTTATTTCAAAAAGATTCATACCACCTTTGACTTGGTTCCTTTGCCATTTCTGCTTTTTTTAGGATTCACTTTATATTGAATTCAACTTATCTTGCTTCTGACTTGTTCTAATGATTTGCATATCAATCTTTTAGCCTCAGTCTTTGATGTTCTATATTGCATTTTCTCTATATATGTCTATGATCTCTTTAAATGTATCCTTCTTTTAGCTATAAACCTTTGATCGTGAAGTTATAAACTCTTAGAGATTTAGAAATGCTTTCATGAAGAACTACTTCACAACATGAGTTTTTATCTTTGACATTATTAGGAACAAGAAAATATGAATTATCAAAATATCAAAACCTTCTTCTCATTGGGATAATGCATAACAAACCCTCCAAACCCTAATCACCTAGCTTTGGACTGATGCATTACTCATATGATTCCTGCATTAGGTTAACTCAAAGGAATGATGAGAAGGAAGGCCATCCTATAGGCAATCTAGACTCAAAATCAAGACTTTGACACTTGACTTGACTCAAAACCCTAGAGCAAAAGATACAAACTAAAACTTAGTGAACAACTAGCTCTGTCTAAGGATTTAAGCATGATAATTCTTGAAAGAACTCTAGCAATCTCTAGTTCCACATAAAAAGGTGACAACTTGAAAACAAGAAGAACAAACTAAACTAGGAAAACAACAACAAACAACTAAGTTAGAACAAACTGCAAGGAAGGAAAATCTACCTATCTAGCTGCTATACAGGGGTTACTTGCTTTCAATTTTGCATTTGATACAACTTCAAATCCTGTCCATTATAAGAACATGGGAGATGCCAACTTGAAAGAGTTATTTTGATTTGCTTGTATGATCTGAAAAGGCCCTTTCCATAAAGACTAAAATTTTGAATGCATACCTCTTGGCTCGTGTCTCTTATCCCATAACAATCACCTTCCATGAATTTTCTAGGCCTTGCCCTTTTATCAAACAACTTATTTACGCTTCCTTGGTGTTCAGTAATTTTGTCAACCATCTCTTCCCTTTCTTCTTGCAACTTGGTGAGATACATGATTCTCTTCTCTAATCCATCTTTGAAAACATCTTATTCAATGACAGTCTTTAATTTACATGCAACAAGTTCTAGAGGCAATGGCAAATTAGCTTTTGCTCCATAGACTAATTCAAAAGGTGAAATACCTAGGCTCTTTTAGGTGTGGTTCTATCATCCCATAAAGCATCATGAGTCTTCCTATGCCAACCTTTCTGATTGTGTTAGACCAATTTCTTCAAAATATTAATTAGGTTCTTATTACTAGACTCAACTTGTCCATTTCCTTGAGGGAAATAATCAGAGGAATGTCCAACTTGTATACCATTATCATAGGAAAATTCAATAATTTCTAAAGAGGAAAAATAAGATGCATTATCCATTATCAACTTCACAGGAACTCCAAATCTGATCAATATATGTTCTTCGAGAAAATCACATACCACCTCTGATGAAGTCTTCTTCATTGGATTGGCTTCAACCCATTTACTGAAATAATCTGTGGCAGTCAATATATATGCATGTCCTTGACTAGAAGGAGGATTGATTGGGCCTATAAAATCTAAACCCCATTGATGAAAAGGATCTTTAATTACCATTAGTCTAAGAGGTAGGGTAGCAAGCTAAGGTTTACCAGCAAATATCTTGCATTTCTCACAATTAGCAATCCACTTATATGCATCTTTAAACATGCTAGGCCAATAATAACATTGTCTTATAATTTTGAATGTAGTTACAGTGTTAGAAAAATGTCCTCCACATGCTTAATTATGAAAAGATCTTAACAACTTTACCTATTGCTCTTTATCCATGCATCTTAAAATTGTTCCATCAATTACTCTCTTATACAAGACATCATCATGAATGACATACTTCATGGCCTTTATTTTTAGATCTCTCCTTTTCTTAGCAGTTAATCCATTAGGGAATTCACCATATATCAGAAAATAAACAATGTTTGAGAAAAACGATCTTGAAGACTTGCCATGAGAACTTTTGGAGTATCTTCTTCTTTGCATTGTCGATCCTCTGCCAAGGCTTTATAGAGTGCATTACCTCTTACCTTAATTTCTATATCATATTCTTGGACTTTTGCTATCCACACTCCTCTATTATTACAACCAACCTTTTGTTGTGTCTGAATACTTTTTACTGCAAGATATGGCACATGTATTACTAAATGTGAATGCAATAAATAAAACCTAAAATTTTTAAGGGCTCTCACTACTGCATATGCATGTTTCTCTACTTGTGAATGTCTCAATTCTTGACTCTTTAGTGGTATACTCATGAAGGCAATTGGAGCTTGTATTCTCTCTTTATTTTCTTGCATCAATATGGTTGACATAGTATGTTCTGAGGTATAATAGTAAATGATGAATTCTTTAGTGTAGTCATGATGGACAAGCACAGGGACTTTGGCAATGTCATCCTTGACATCTTCAAAAGCCTTTTTACCAACATCACTCCATTTAAAACTTTTATTGCCTTTCAACATATCAACTACACATTTAACTATCTTAGAGAATCAGAAACAAATCTCCTCAAGAAATTTACTTGGCCAAAGAAGGACTTCACTCCAGTTTTACTCAATGATAGCTTAAATGTTGAATAGCTTTAACTCTGTCTGGATTAATCTTCACTCCTTGGGATAGAATATGACCAAGCAACTTGCCTTCAATCACACAAAATATTGACTTCTTTGGATTCAGTGAGATACCATGATCTTTACATCTTTGCAACACCTTTTCTAGATCTCTGGTATTATCCTTTCTCTTCTTGGAAAAGACTGTCAAATCATCAACATATATGACAATAATTCTATCTTTCAAATCTTGAAAGACTAAATTCATGCCATGCTGAAAAGTTGCACCTACATTAATTAGACCAAAGGGCGTTCTATTGTAGGCAAAAGTACCCCATTGTGTGGTAAATGCAATTTTGAACTGATTTGCTTCATTCACTTGGATATGCTTATACCCTAAAAAGCCATCTAAAATTGACATCATCTCTAACCCTACAACATTTTGTAAGAGATGGTCCATATTAGGGAGAGCAAAATTATCTTTGAGTGAGGCTTGGTTTAGATTTCTAAAATCTACACAAATCCTTATTTCTCCATTCTTCTTCCTTACTAGCACAATATTAGCAACCCAAGTAGATTGATGAATGGGATATATAATCCTAGCCAACAACATTTTGTCAATCTCCTTGAAGATTACTCCTTCAACTATGGGGTTATAGTTTCTTTGTTTCTGCCTGAATGGTGTTGCCTCTAGGCTAAGAGGGATGTCATGTTTGAACTTTCCACCCATTAAATTCTTTAGGTCTTCATAACTCCAAGCAAATACATCTTGAAATTCAATGATTAATTTCCTAATCTCTACCCTCTCTTCTAGTGTGCAATATTTTCCTATGTTTATCATCTTTGGGCCAACTTTTGTCCCTATATTGATTCCATCATATTCACCATAGGTTTTTCCTTTCTTATCTCTTTCCCTCTTTATGTATGCATCATGCCTATCAAAAAAAATTTCTAAAGAGATTAGATGGGGTGAAATCTTATTACCTTTCAATTGAATCATATCAGGCTCTGTTTTCTTTTTATCACCTGTTATTGAATCATCATCACTTGCATTAGTGCTTCCTTCAAAATACAAGCATTCAAAAGGATCTTCCCCTTTAATGAATTTTAATATGCGTTTATCATCTTCAAACACTTGCCATGAATCTTCATTATCAAGGACATCAGGCCTAAATAAAACTTCTACTTTATAGGTCCAATCTTTGAAATTAGGATGTGGTAAGAGCAATAATGTAAAGACTGCCAAAGAATCAACTCTTGAATTGAAATCTTTGAGTACTGATGTAATTGAGAAGGCATCAAAACCCTCAGTCTCATCCCACACTTTATTATGGTAGCTTTTCAGTCTTGAGTTGTTTACTGCATATTGATTTTTGACTTGTCTTACCACCAACTCTGTGTCCCCTTGAGCTTTAAGCATGTTGACTCCTTTTTTTTGTTGTTGTCATTATTCCAAGGAGAAGAGTTTCGTATTCTACATTATTGTTAGTATTTTTTAAATCTAACTTATAGGCCAAGCCAATCATTTCCCCACTAGGTGATGTCAACACTACCCTTGCACTTGAATCGACATTAGCACAACTGCCATCAAATTCCAAAGTACACAACTAATCACCTTTAGTTTGTTCTGATTCTTCTAAAATATCAGGGGTGTTTGAGAATAACACATAATTACCAAACTACATTTCATGATACAAGATTTGAGAACTAGGATCATCTAAATTTAGAACAATAAACTTTGCCTTTTCCTCTAGTCCTAGCTTCATCTTTTTATCTCCAACTTGTATAGTGGCACAAGATCGGTATAGTTTTATTTCTCCCCCCATGTCTTTGCATAAACTTCTACTTAGGAGCATGTCATAGCTTGCAGAGATGTTTGCTACTAAAATGGTAAGTTTAAGTCTTTTTGAAGGATAAGCAACCAAGGCAACTTGAACATCTTTTATTTGTCCAAGCAAGGGTACTTGTTTTGCATCCATTAAATAACATCTACCAAAGGTTTTAGTCAAGGGAAGTCCTAAAGATTTTGCTACAGAAGCGTGCATTACATTATTAGAGGCTCCTAAATCTATGATGTAATTACTCAACCTATTCCCATTGATGAACAAAGAAATGTAGACATGATTTGCTTTTTGATTTGGGCATGTGGCTAAGACAATGGATTCCTCTTCTTGAAACTACTTAGGGAGTGCAAAATCTTCACTAGTCAAAGAAGATCCATTAATACTAGGTTTACTGAGATGATCAACATTAACATTAATACTAACCTATTCTTTATCTTTATTGCAATTTTTAACTAACCTTTTCAACTGATCAGGATTAGCTTTCAAGTAATCCAATGGAGAAATTTGAATTCTTGTCTCTTTACAATATTGTATTATGTCAAAAGAATCAAGTGATTTACCTTTGTTCTCCTTCTATGAAGTTGAAGGTACCATGCCTTTAACTTTATCAATCTTGTTTGATGGTGCCTTATTTTTGACAAGGACTGAATTGTTGATCTGATTTCTCTTCTTTTGAGCTCTGGTCATTATTGTCAACTAAGGTCCTTCTAAAGTTGCAAAGTAATCACCTCCTATATTTGAATCTGATTCATACTCCAAGAAAAAAATTTAGAGTTACCACAAGGAGCATGATCATCCTCACTTTTAGGTTATTCAATTGTTTGTTCTTTATTATCCACAATATGCTTATATCTTATCATACTAGCACATGTATCTCCATCATGATCTGCCCTTAGGTGAAAAGCACACATATTTCGTCTCTTAGAAGCACCTTCAATTACTGATCTATGTTGAATAGGTGGTATTTTCAATGCTTTACCTCCATTTAGATATCTAGGTCCTTCTTGATGAGGTTGATGAAAAGAATTAGCATGCCTATTAATTTGTTTCTTCAATGAAACGAGCTCATTAGACAATTTTTGAAGCATGGCCTCTGTATTATTACAAGTACTAGTTGTATTGCTCATGGTTTTAGATTGGAATTCTCTCTTCCATTTACCAGAGGCTATCATTTCATCCTCCATCTCTACGGCTAGTGCCTGGGCAACTTGCAAATTTGATACATTTGCTCTTCTAATTTGATATCCCAAGTCAGTAGGCATAGAGCTAATGAGGAAAGTCTTCTTATTATCATCTGTTGGTGCACTTGCAGTAGGTATCCTTTTGATGAGCTTGTTACAACAATACTTGTGCATCCTCTATACTTTTGTAACATTATTCAAACCTTTGTTTCATAGTATCCCAATTTGTGATGCATCCTACAAGTAGCTCTTCGAACCAGTCAACAACATTGTCCACCAATGTGTCTACAAACATTCTAATAACCACATCCTTATGTTGAGGATTTACTACACCACAAGCCTTATGGAAAGCACTAAAGTGTTGTTCTGTAGAGGCTGTACCATCACCGTTAAATCTTGGGAAGTTCTTCCTTGATGCTCTTAGAAAACCATTATTAGTTGCAAGGGCAAGAGGACCAATAACATTTCCCCATGGTTGTGCCATAATTGCTGGTATAATGATTTGATTTGTTTGAAAGGTGACAGAAAGTGGGAGGGTTGCACCAATAATAAAAAAAACATCAAAAGAAGAAGGAATGGAAATCCTAGCAATAGGAGGAGAAAAAGGTTGACTTTTTGTGTTCTATTAGGAGGAACAATTGTAGATAATAGAGTATCTTGAAGTTGTTTGGTTATAGATTCCCTTGCACATGTTCTTCCTCTTCTGCAAAGGTCTTATAAGATAGGAAACTTAGCCTTCTTGAGCTCTTTGTATATTGGATCAATCTTTCCTTTCTCCTTGGCACTCCTGGTATATTTGGAATCTAGAGTGTATCAAATGTTCAGAAAATGGTGTTTCAAATTTACCTTACCGGTCTTCAAATTTAGATTTGCTTATTTCCTTCAGCAGGTTGAGGTTGTAAAACTGGTACCAAGTTCATATGGCAAACACCTGACTACCACAAGTCCTTTCTTGTAACTCAAATATATGAAATTAGATTGCAAATTAATATGAAGAAAATTTCTTCAGAGCTTTCATCTGAATCTCCCTAGCAAAGTCACCAAAAAATTGTCGGTTTACAGTTCGTTCTCCTTTTAGATTTTGTAATCTTGACTCTTTGATACCCAATGTTTGGAGAGACAAAATGATGTTTACCAACAAAGGGGTCAATGCATATATTCCATCACTGCTCTCTGAATTAATTAGGTACAACTCCCTATGATTTGCAATGATATGCAATGAATGTGTTTTCATGAGATCAAAAGTTTTGATATTATAAGCTCTTAACATGAGAGCAATAAAGGATAACCAAATTGTTTGTAGGCACAAACAATTTAGGTAGGATGGATTTAAATAACCTATTACACTCAATGGAATGATTGTAATAGATGATCTTGATATTTTTTGACTCTTACTTCTATTCTAAATGTAGTGTTAACCACCTAAATGTAAAGAGGAATGTAAGAAGAAATGCACAAGAGGGAAAATGGAACTGCTTTGACTACCAAACTTGAATGAAATGGAATTCAACAAAATACTAATAGATTCATACACATCTATCCTTCAATTCCCAATGAAACTATCTAACATGATATTAAAAAAACAAGAGAGGAAGCACAATCATATATGAAGAGAGTAAATGGAATCACCTCTACTACAAATATCAAAATGAAATGGAATCCACTTGATTATCGCAGGATCATATATAATTATCCCTCAACTCTTAATGCATAACTAATCTATGCATGGGCAACAAATCATGACAAGCAAATAGGGTAAATGCAATTATAGACCAATTCACCATCAAGTTTGCCAACCATTGTATTGTCAAATGAGGTTATATTTATATTTCTCTATCATTTCTTAATTCTGGTCGAGCAACAATCATATAATAGAAAAGAAAATGAGAATAAAATATGAAATTATCCAATCTGCATCATGACACGAGCACATGGTATCTCCTCTATTGATGATTTTGAATCCATGGTGTTTCTGAATACAGACGATGACTATTCAACTTCATGTAATCTCATAAAATCCTATAGAAAATTGTTTATTCTTCATCTTCTGTTGTTTTGCGCTAAACCCATGCATTTCATATTCCAATGGTCACTGTATTTTTGAATTTTGGTTGTTGATCTTAAATTAAGGATTGTGATTAAAATGTTATGACCCTCCTTTATAACTTCTTTCACGAGTCCCTCAATATATCCATGTCTTTCCATCATTTTTTCGCTATGATTATTTTCCTTTCAACTTTACATAGCGAGATGGTGACAAAATGTAGATCTTTTTCCGATCTAAAAATTGTAATAAAATGATGTTAAGTCTCTTTGTTTCATGGTGCGGGTCCACTTTCCAACTAGGTACATTGTGGCAGATAGATGGTAATAATTCATTGCTTGGGGAGTTTGACAACGGTAGAATGTAATGGGCCCATTGAGACACGTGTCTTCGTGCTCTTTGCTGCATAGATTATCAAATGGGCATCTTTCTATGATGACATAACAACCTCTGTAGATCTTTTTTGATCTGACAGTGACAAAAAAGGTCTTAACCCTTTGTTTTGTTTGCACCATGGGTCCATTTTCCAATATACATGCTATGGCAAACAATTAACACATTTTCATTTCCCAGAGAATTTGACATTGACCTTCCTTGCTTCGTGGCACCTCATGAATATATTCTAACTGTGCTTCGTGAAATGTGATGACCCACAAGACACGTGTTGTTCTGTTATTATGTCACTACGAATAATGATTAAACAACTTTTAATAGCAACGTAATGACGATCGTGGATCTTATGGTTGAAGGTATTCAACTTTCATATAATATTTGAATGGGACCCGATCTGATTGATAAGCATTTGGACTTTTCAACTGGCCAATAACACACATTCTTTTATTTAATTGACTTTTCAACTCTGCAGCGTATATGCACAAATTAAATATTAATAGCCAATTTCATTTCAAAAAGAGTCATACCACCTTTGACTTGGTTCCTTCACCATTTCTACATTTTTAGTGTTCACTCTGCATTGAATTCAACCGATCTTGCTTCTGACTTGTTCTCATGATCTGCATATTAATCTTTTAGCCTCAGTCTTCGATGTTCTCTACTGCATTTTCTTTATATGTGTCCATGATCTCTTTAAATATATCCTTCTTTTAGATATAAACCTTTGATGAAGAAGTTAGAAACTCTCAGAGATTTATAAATGCTTTTGTGAAGAACTGCTTCACAACATCAATTGTTGTCTTTGACATGATAAGGACCAAGAAAATATGAATTATCAGAATATCAAGACCTTCTCATTGGGATAATGCATAACAAACCCTCCAAACCTTAATCACCTAGCTTTGGACTAATGCATTGCTCATATGATTCTTGCATTAGGTTAATTCAAAGGAATGATGAGAAGGAAGGCCATCCTATAGGCAATCTAGACTCAGACTCAAGACTTTGACACTTGACCCAAAACCCTAGAGCAAAATATATGAACTGAAACTTGGGCAACAACCTGCAAGAAGAAGAGGATGGGGTAGTTCTATCAAGCAGGGAAGTCCTAGAAAGAAAAAGAGTGATTAGAAGTGATGTAGGAACATCTTGCATGGTAAAATTTATAAAAAAATAAAATAAAAATTGCGGAGGAGAGAGAAAGTGACGAAAATTAGAGGAGAAAAAAAATAGAAAAAAAGGGAAAAGAAGAATTTCTATTTTTGAGGTGCATAGGTGGCGTAATAGAAAAAAAAAAAAAATGGTTGTCATTCCATTTATTGAAGTGTGTAGGTGGCATCTTAGAAACTTGTGGAAAGTTCCTTAAATCATGCATTTAATATTTGTCGTGATCCATAAAGGAAATGTAATTTTCTAATTAGGCCACATGGTGGTGCTTAGTTGTATTTAGGTGGAATTCTAGAAAGTTGTGGATATTGTAGAAGGCTGTGAATATTGTATAGGAGGAATTCTAGAAGGTTGTGGATAAATCATGCATTGGGTGGTAAGTGCCTATTTAAGCAAGGCATATGAGCATTTCTAATCAAGCTTTGGAAGGTAAAGCTTCAAGGTGGAAAGCTTTGGAAAGTCAAGCTTCAAGGTGTGAAGGCTTCAAGGTGTGAAAGCTTCAAGATGGAAAGCTTCAAGGTGTGAAAGCTTCAAGGTGTGATCTCTTCTTAGTAGAAGTTTGGAGAGAAGGAGGAAGCTAAAGGGTGAGTTTTCTTGAGTCTCTGGATAGAGCGCCAAATGTGAAGCAGTTTACAATAGGATTGTGGTGGAGTTGTGAGTGTGTGGATAGAGTGCCGAATGTGAGGCATTTTACACTTAGATCTTGGATAAAGTTGGAGAAGAGCTAGTGGCTGCGGTTTAGAAACAAGGAGGTTGCTTGGTGGCTTGCGAGCACAAGTTGAGATCTTGGAGGTTTCTACCAGAGTGTGGATCTGGACTAGCTTGGGTTTGGATTAGATCTTGAGAGATCTTGCAGAAATGTTAATGTAATTGCTAATGGATTTTCAAGTATAATAAAATTGCTTGGGAAGCATTTTGTCATCTCGTTGTCTCCATATTGTTGCATTTTTTGGTTATGAGTTGGGAGGGTGGTGTGGCCCTTCATCAAGAAGCAATTTGAAGATGAAGAAGATGAAAGGACATAATCAAGTAGGGAAGTCTCAAAACTAAATAGGAGAGGTATGACAAAGAATTCCACCACCACTGGTGAAATTGTGAAAGACATTATGGAAATATGTGGACTAGCTTTGGTAGGCAGAAGGTACAACTCAGGAATTGATGAGGACAAAAAAAAGATCGAATATGCCATTGTGCGTCATCATTACAAGTTTGGTAGAACACCTCTAGTGATACATTCATTTGTCCTCGATGAATTCTATCAAATCACAAATGCTGGATGACTTCAACATACAATTAGAGTTAGAAATGGAAATTATAGAGAAAGCATTGGCAAATGTGCAACTTGAGCTAAGCCCCAGTGATGTCAAAATAATAGTTGAAGCTCACAAGCAACTGTTTGGAGCTAAGAATATAGCTACAGAATCTAAGACACAATTTTTTCACAATTAAACAATTAAGATGTTCAAGACTATTCTAAAGACTTAGGAGGCTTCAAGGAAAGTTGAAAATGACCAATCTACAGTTATTGAGATAGATGACACATTAACTATAGATCAAATCATTGGAGACATTGTTCAAGATGTTCCTAAACAAGTGCAAGACATTGAAAGACAAAGTGAGGAGTTCTCGCTAATTGGTGGAGTTGAAGTAGTGATTGTTGATATAATCAATCAGAAGGACTCTTCCTCACCAAATCCTAAGGAACATATATAGGAATGAATCCCTAAGAAGAAGGAAGAGAAGGCTATATAAAGCCAATGAGGGGCTATTAAGAAAAATGTTGAACAAGAATATCACATAAAGAGGAAATTGAGTCTTGAGACAAGTGTGCAAAAAAAACACAAGTCAATGCAAATTCTCATAGACGAAGAAGAAGATTTAGGAGAAGAATACAAAATTCAAACACTGGTAGATATTACCAAAACGAAACCTAAGAAATGATTTGAATATTCAGACTAGGTCAAGAGGAAGGCCATAAGAGATAAGTTGAGACTAAACAAGAAGAAGGTAAGAGCCTTGAGGAAGACAAGAAACATTCTGGTTGTACTAGTTCTTGAAGTAGCACACAATGAAGGAGACTAAATTATCAACTCAACTCTACAATCTAATTAACTCAAATCCCCTTAAGAACACTAGGTGATAAATTTTCTATAGGTTGCAAGTTATAGTGTAGGCTCTAATAGGTGTCAAGGGCACACCTACTCAAAGTAGTACACAATTGCATAAAGTAGGAGATGTTCTACATCTTAGATTAGTCACAACAATACATATCATAATCATTATTAAAAATTATAAATAATACAATATTACAACTAGAATTAAACAAATCAAAATCACCTTCTCATTTTATTTCTACTACCTATATTCCTACCTCCAAACTAAATATACCCTCTTTCTCCTTATTTTCATTTAATGTTTTTATGTAAAAGTTAACTTCATAAATTTTTAATTATTTAAAAAACTAAAAAATCATTAAAATGACATAAAGTAGTTTAGATAGTTTAGTGGATTATGGTTCCGAAGTTAAATTTAGTAGTATGATTTTCAATATTAGATAATATTTTGTATTATAATTTTACACATTTTGAATTAATTATTTTAAAAGAACAATACCCATATTATTACTTAATATCACCAACATTGTATTTTTTTCCCATAAAATATTATAATTATTATGACATTTTATCTAACCCACTAAAGATAAAATACATTATTAATCTTTATATGTAATAATTATGATCACACGTTTCTGGGCAAGTAAAGTAACGAATTTATAACTAAATTATAATATATTATAATAATAAAGGGCAAAAGAAGAAATAGGGGAGGGGAATGGACAGAGACGAAACGAACATAGCATTGCGCGGCGAAAAGAGAAGGAAAGAGCATAGCCAGGGTCTGTATACACGAACCCCTTTTCTCCAATTGTAAGTCTGGCAAGCTGCTCTATAATAACATCCTCGTTTAAACGGTAAATAAGTCGTGATATCATGGATATACGCTGCTTTTTTTGGATTGTTCGAGAGGTATATTTCTGTTGTTTTAGGGCTACTCTGCTTAGTGAGTAGTGCCATTTTTTCACGGCGCTGGATGTTCTTGCTTTTTCTTGAAGGATTTTGTTCGTTTCCAATCTATTGCTGAAGAGAAAAACCAATTCTCAGATCTAGTAGGTGCGGATACTCAAAATGTTGAAGAAAAGACAGTCGATTTTTACCTTTTTATTTATTCGTCGGACGCGCGCATATATGTAATACAGTAGAATAGTGACGGGAAATCAACTGGAGATGAACTGGTTATATATTTTTTTGTTCAATGCCAATACTTAGTGCGGTCAGTCTGTATTTAAACAAACCCGGGTCTCTGTGGACTATACACTATTACCATTACAGCACGACGATTCCACATGTCCACCGGCGTTATGAACTTTGATCGCAACCTTATAACTGCTTTCATAACCTTTACACCACAACCATCCTACAGTTATGTATTGTAATGGTGGGGGTTTGAACTTAGATCACGCTTTGGTGAGTTCCACTTTCTACACTACAACCATTCCACCAATTCACTGAAATTACGAATTGTAGAGACGGATTTTTGAACTTCCACAACACCCTCTAGGTGCCCTCAATAATATTGCATCACAATTATCCCAGATGAAATTTGGAGTGTTAAGGCCTTTGAACTTTGATCACTTGTTAGAAAATTGTAGAGATGGGGTTTTGTACTTCCATCACATTTTATAAGTGCCATCATTACCATTGCATCACAATCGTCCCAAATGAACACTGAAGTCATAGAGGCTTTGAACTTTGATCACTCTTTATAAGTGACACCATTACCATTGCATCACAACCATCTCACTGTCTCACATGACCACTGGAGTTCAGCATTATAGTGATGGAGGCTTGAAATATGAGCAGGCTTATATAAGTGCCCCTGTTACCAGTACACTACTTCATCCAACATGTCAGCGACAGATGTGGTTGTAGTGATAGGGTTTAAACTTTGGTCATGCTCTTATAGGTGTCCCTATTACTATCACGCCACAACACATTGGATGGTTTTGAGCATGGAAGTTAAAAGCAAAAGCAGCACTCATTTTTCTATTGCTTCTCGCATTTTTGATTTTTTGAGCATTGAATAGTCGTAGACACAAGCTACAGTATTTTCTTTGTATTTTTTGATTGAAAATACTTAACAAGTATTTCTGGGAGAGGATGTGTAATCACACTTTAAAAACCATGCAATAGTAACTGCAGTAATATACTATATACTCAAGTTTTCCAACTGGATTCATAGTGATGATTAGCTTCCATGTTTCTGGCAGCCAATTGCAATAAACACTGTTATAATTTGTGAAACAGCATTTGTTTTATGTTTCTCTCTTCTTCAGCTTTGCTCCATTATGTTTTGACAGATGAGAGGACATTCTAGAGCTAGTTGTAGGGGCAACATATTGTTTATGGGGATGATATGCTGCGATGAAATGTTTTATTGTTTCTGCAAATTAGGAAACTATAATAGGGATATGAAGTTGTTCTGGTGTGTCTATTGACTTCATTTCTACCCGCAGATCTCTTATAAGATTTGGCCATTTATTGGGACTGGAGGGAAGGAAGATTCTTCCCCATTTTAGACAACAAACAAAATGAATTTCCTAGGACTTTGAATACAAATATCATGTCATGATATGGATTGGTACACTGTGATAAGCATTCCAACTTACAAATGGGTGACAGCTTGGCAGAAAGTCATTTACAATAAGTCTGCGTTATAGATTTTGAAATGATATTATCTCAGTATCTTTGATCTCTACATTTTTTAACTGGTCAATTTATGTGCAAGGAAGGTTTTTATGCTTTTCTAAGACATGGCTTTGTTACTATTTGGTGTATCTAGGGCTTAAGCAATGGAATAGCACTTCACTTTCAGTTTGAGGTTGTCAAGGGGAAGGCATTGAAGATCTCATCTAATAGGAGAAGCAAAAAATGTGTTGTGGAGGGAGATTATGCTCTATATTTTATTTTTAGTACAGGTTGATATGCATGCACCATCGTTAAGAACTGCACAATTGAACTAAAATTATCTGGGAATTATGTTAAGTAATCTTAGTTCGATGGAAACCTAACAGTCCACATTGCAATCCTATTTCAAATCTTAACTGCCTGACAATATTGATCCTTGGAGGAAGGAATCACAAATGGGACTGCTCAAATGCTAGGAATAATTATTTTATTATAAATCACTCCGGTTTGATGTCATTTCTTACTCTTAGTACAACAGCTTATGTTTGAGTTCTGAAATGTTTCATGCTCATCATTATTGCTAGTTTTTCATACTATATGTATGCTGTTGGCAATCTTGAATCAGTGTTGTCAGTTTTATCTAAGTTATCGTTTTCTCCTAATATGTTGCAGGAATTTTGAAGCTACAATATCAAGTGGTTAATCAGCCGAACTTTTTATACAACCCAAGTTCTACACTGTATTGGAGATTTGTGCATGATTTTTTTTGAATATGTCGACAAGTACAATCAATGGAATACTGGAGAAGGTATATTGAGCAATTCATTTTTAATGAATGCATGAAGAGCTTGTTTGCTTCTTGTTATTTGTGTATTGGCCACTTGTTACACTGGAAATGGCCGAGCTAAGATGTTCTGTATATGCCTTGCATTATTGAAATGCTTTAATCTTTTATATGATGCATAAGCCTATATCCACTCTATTGTCATTTTTGAAAGCAGTTGATGAGAGAATGGATCATGCAATGAAAGATCATTTTGTGGATATGTTCTAATCCAATTATTGCAGATACTTAACTATTTCTTATACATGGTCCATCACCATGCCTTTTCAAGAGCTGTTCTTTTTATAAACAAGTTTCTTGTTTGAATTTAATATAAGAGAACAACTGATCTGTATCAAAATTTGTCTCTGCAGGTTACTGGAAAGGATAAGGATTATAGATATATGGCAACATCTGATCTGTTAAATGAGCTGAGCAAAGATTCATTTAAAGCAGATAATGAATTAGAGGGCAAAGTAACGTTTGTTGTGCTTCAACAACTTGATGATGCAGCTGGTGATGTCTCTGGACTTGCTGTAAAGTGGTTTGTCATAACCTTTCCTCTTCGGTGTCAGTAGACATATGCAATCTCATATTTCAGTGCAAGAATTGTTATCCCCACAATATCTGTGCGTTGTTTTGTTTGTCAACTTGAATCAAAATATATTATTTAAAGTTAACTAGTTATTTGTTTTTGCTTATATTTTAGCTGTTGTTTCTCCTCAACAGGATTTATTAATAAGTACCTATCAGAACAATGGATTCATATTAAATGGCATAATCCTAGTTAGTATATTTTTCAAGTGGTTAACATTACACATTAAATCAGATTAAATCAGAGTAATTCTACCATCTTACAACCAGTCAAAAGTTGCTATATTGCTAGTGCCTAATGGAGTTGTCTTCTTTGGCGAGAATGTTATGCACCCTTGCTTGTGAAAAGAGTTTTACACTGTTTTTTAATCTGAAAATGTTACTTGTATTCTGTTTCTATAGTTTTCTTTTCCAAAGCCTAATGTTAGACCCTGCTTGTTTTGCAGCCTTGTTCCGTTGGTTAAAAAGGTCAGTGAGGATAGAGTTGTTGACATGACAAGTACATTGTGTAATAGATTATTGAATGGAAGGGAACAACGGCGTGATATAGTAAACATAGCTTTGAAGACAATTATTTCTGAAATTGCAAGTCCAATTGTTGCCCAGCGTGTTGTTGCGACACTTTGCCCTTTATTCATACAAGGCATCACAACTTTGGTAAGTGGTCATTTCTTAGTACTATTGAGAGTCTTTTTCTTATTTGATCCAGTTAAAAACAGCTGCTGTTGTGGACATTATGGGATAATTCCAGAGTTTACTTTTGCAACTAATTACTCAAACAAAAACATTTGAACAATGGATTGTACTATAAAAAACTGAAGTCATAACATTGAAAGTTGTTACTGTGTGTAACAAATGCTTTTCTTTACCCTTAATATATTATTTATTTAATGAAAATTGCTACAGGATATTGCTAATTTGCAGTTGAAGTTTAAGCTCCAAGTTTACTTTTGTTTGACTGGTTGGTTCGGATATCTTGAATTCTCTTGATGGTGATGGTGCACTGGATTGACACATAAAAAATTGGACTTATTAGATAATAGTTATAAAATTGGAAATTAGTGATTAGTTTGGTCATTAGAATGATCAGGAAACATCAGTGGAAATGGGAATTTTCTTTCTCTGCTGATCCTAGCTTGTAGCAAATATTTGCAGTAACTGAAGGCACAATCTCTATGTAGCATATCTTTTAGTGCTTTCCGGATGGATCTTTTCTTGTTCAGATCATGACATTGTGTTTTTTTATATTAGAGTACAACATCTCCAAGTTGATTGAATGCTTTTTTATGCATGTCATCTCTGGGAGTAATGCATTTTTTGTTGTCAGAGGAAATAGTTTAATGTTGACTCAGTATCTGTTCTACTTCAAACTCTTCGACATTTTTGTTTGAAATGAGAACCATTCCAAACCCACAGTTTTATTGCACCTCTCCTAGCTTATTCTATTTGAGTTTGCACAGAGATGAAATACTGTATCCTGAATCAGGTTTCACCTTTTCATGAATTCAGTGATCCATGTTTTTGTTTTTTGTAAGAACATGTAATTTGCAAACCATTTTTGGGTATCTTTGTCCAGTTTCCCAATCTCTTTATACTTCTGGTCCCTGGGCACAGATGCCTTCCTAAAAAAGTAAAAAACATTTCATGCGTGATCTAAAAAGTGGTTTAATACAAACACAAAACAAAATTATCTGTTTTATCTTTGATAACAGTGGAAAATTTGATTGATGTTTGCTTTGATCATGTAGTAAGAGTGCAGATGTATAGTATCTTTGAAACATTTATTTTATATAATTTCATATTAAATTTTGGCATTGAGTTCCAATCTTTTACATAATTTTTTTGCAAAAAGATAAAATTTTAACAGTTAATCATGCCTTGTTATATGTGCTATATGGAGACTAGCAGCTATCATTTTCTGTATTTTAAATGCCTTAGTGTTGCAACTTGTTTCAAATATATTAACATATACTATGCATGTAGAATCTGGATAATTGGGATTTTTTATTCTTCTTGACAGGAAACAACTACAGAAATAAAGTGTGATTGCCTTGATATCTTATGCGATGTCTTGCACCGGTTTGGAAATCTCATGACAACAAATCATCAGATATTGTTGAATTCTCTGCTTTCACAGCTAAATTCCACCCAAGCAAGCATTAGAAAGAAGTCTGTAGCTTGCCTTGGTAATGATCTCTATTTGCTATCTTATGTATTTTACAATATTCATGTTAAATACTGCTTTGCATGTGTTGAATGCATACAAAATTATAAGCAATTTACATTAAGTGAGTACCTTATTGAGTGAAGTTGCTTGTTAAATAATTTGTTTGGTTGGTCAAGATTATTTTAATTCTTCTGAGAATTGTGGATGCATTGCTCTTTGCTACTACTATAGTAGAGAAAGTTGTCAACTAAGTCTTATTAACTTTTCTGCAGCATCACTTGCTTCTAGCTTGTCAGATGATTTATTGGCCAAGGCAACTGTCCAGGTAGTTCAGTTACTGCAGAGGAAAAACACAAAACCAGATATGATCCGCACAAACATACAGATGATTGGGGCATTCAGGTAAAATTTGACATGCATTATTGCAGTTGAAAAATAAAAGTAGCTTTGAGTATGGGTCCTTTATGAATCCAGGAATTATTGCATGCAACAATTTTTAACAAATATGAAATCAAGGTTGAAATTTAATGTGGTAAAACAAGATATGATGATTAGAAGAGTGTTTTGTGAGGGATGGAGGTTCTGAGAATCTTTGTGACATATCATACCCTTGTTAGCCAAGCAGGTAGGTAAGTAGGTGCTTAGATTTCTGTCTCTTCATCTTGCAATACATTCTAGCAGAAGTATTGTAGCTTGATTGATGGAGATGAAGGTTAGACAAAGAGATAGCCTGAGCCGAATTCAAAACGAGGCTTTAACTGTGTTCTGTCTTTGGTAGAGGCTTTACTTATAAAGTGGTTACTCTGTAAATGTGGTGGATCTATGTAAAATTTTGAAGGAATTACAGATTCTTATTATTTGCAAATGTTCCCAAGTAAAATCTTTACTGCAAATATAAGGTTCAAGAGACAGCTACTTTTGCAAGTAGATTGCAAAGGGGTCTTGGATTTAAAATAAAATATGTTAAATTGTGTATTAATATGTTACTAAACAAAAAGAATAAATGCCATTAAGGAAATTTCAAAAGAAAAATAAATATGAGGTCAATATATACAAGAAATCTAGAAGAGTTGCTTATCAAATCTTGCTGCATTGTGTCTTCTTGTGACGGTGATTGAATGATGAGTCGTTTGGATATGGGGGTAACCAAAATAAGAACGGGACTTCCTTTCGAACTGTGTACTGTTGTATTTTGAATTTTATTGTTTCTTTCAAGGTTTTCAAGATAGCCAGCCATTGCAATTAGAGATAGGACACTTCCATGGGCCATAACAGGTAGACACGAATTTCTGATGTCAGATCTTTGTACATTAATGTTTCCAGCAATTCAAGTGACCCATCATGAGGATAAATTGATTAGAAAAATTGAATTTCCAGAACAGCTCCTTAAATTCATTGGAAATAATTTTTGAGTACACAATAATATAAAAAGAATTCGATTGGATGCAGAAAAATATTTCAATATAAATAATACTAATAATATAAAAATAAATAAATAAATAATAATATAATATAATTAAAGTTAATTAAGTTATGAAATGTCAGGAGATGCATAATGAAGAGTTGCGAGTCTCTCAACAGTAAGATAGAAAAAGGAGGGATATTTCATTTGAAGGTCCAAGGGAGCAAAAGAAATTAAGGAAGCATAAATGGAAGAAGAAAGGAATGGGAAGAAGAGAAGAAAAAAGTGACTCTTTCCCAGGGCAATGAGGAAGGTTTGTGACCGTTTTGGAGGGTGGATTATGAAAGGTTGCAACCATTATGAAGAGGTGCTGCTCTCCCTTACATTGGAGGATATAAAGGGAGAAGGTTTCATTTGAGGAGCACATCCAAGTGAGGTCAATTTCCTGAATAGAAATGGGAGCAGAGCAGAAAAACACATCCATGACAGCAGATATATATGGCACTGTCAAATCAGAAACATTGGAGAAATAATGATGTATCGAATCAACATATCATAATAGAATGAGATTCCAAACCTCAATTAAACCTTTTTTAAAAATCTCAAGCACACCGACTTGAATATATCGTGAACAGATTGAAGATAGAATCTTCATATCTAATCATCAACAGAAGCACTTGTCAGCAGAAATCTGTTAGATAATTGTCATTGATGTCAAAGTTTTGTACACAAAAATGATATAAGATACTACCGTCACTTTTGATATTGCTAAAAGAAGGTAAGTATGCCAATAAAAGAAAGGAAAGCAAATTGCATAAATCTGGCTGTCACTTTTCGAAGCAAATAAGAAAAGAAGGTTTGAGGATATGATAAAATAAACCAAATCTGTTTTCTGTCATAAAAAGAAAGATTGAGTGTGTCACAAAAAGAAAGATGTAATGTGACACCAAAAAAAAGATTTACTGTGTCACAAAAAGAATTGTGTCATAAAAATAATTGTCATAAAAAGAAAAGATTTTATACATATTTAACTGTACTTTTTAAATAGTGTTTATCTTGAAGAGTTAAATGGATATTTATGAAATAAAAAAGAAAAGTGCAGTTTGTTCAAGTCAGTGTAACTCGAGGACTCGCACCCCCTTCTGAAACCTTGAAGTACCCGTCCCCAAGATGTCTCCACACTGCGTACTTGAGTACCCAAGCACCCCCCATCTCCACCATTCCACAACCATGCTGCTGCTGGGATGGTCACTTGAATTTCTATTTGAATTTTGATTTTTGGATGTTACTATAGGGTATGTAATTTGTTACTATGTTGAGTTCAATGGTAATAGTTCATGTTGCAATTTTTCTATGGTCAAGTATTTTAATTTGGTATGCTCTATTTAAATATTATTCCATAATTCGCATTTCAAGTTCTATATGTTATACTATACAACACCTCTCCCTGCCCCGTCCTCCCCTTGCCACTGTCTCCTAGGCATCCCCTGCCGTCCTGAAAACAAGTCCCATTTTCCCCATGCGCCGAAAACTGGTCCCGACGTACCCCATTACCAGTGTTACACTTGTTCAAATAGTTGATGCGTTCAATGTATTGAATGAAAGAATCACAATGAATATATAAACCATTTCTGTATTACAAGTTTTTCAAACTAAAGTTAAATATTTTCTATGCAATACCTAAATGACCATTAACTAAAGAATCTAAAAAGCTGGCAAAAATTAGCAAAAGAATACAAGGTACAAAAATATTCTTAAACCCTCCCTTAATGGTCATTATATTAACTACCCTACATAAGACAATTTGTAGGTCTTTTGATCACAAGTTAATAGAAGGCTGCTTGTTGTAGCTATGATTGCATAGAATGCTCTGAATGTTGTTGAAACCTCATGGAAATTACCAAGATAATTAGAATCATGCCAATTTGATGTTGGAAAACAAAGGTATCTCTCCCTATAGCCAGAGTCATTGAGATGAAACTGAAACCACTATTTTAGGGAAAAATCACCAAAGCCTTTCACATATGAGAGCCAAAACAGACTGCAAGATATCACAATTAGCCAAGGACTTTTGCAAAAGGGCTCTATAACTCAAAATTGTCTGTGAGAAGACATAATTATTGTGGAAAATTTGACAAAATCCTAGTTTACAAAGCATTGTTTTATCAAAAAATGGGTAGAAAACCTATAATATGAACACCTAAAATAAAATCCCATGCAAAGAAACAGCCTCACATATTACAAAACCAAAACCGATTTTAAGGAGAAAATTGAAAAACTAGACATGATTTTCAAGGTGAAAAATTGATCAAAACCAGACACAAAAATTGAGACACAGATCAAAATGCATAACTATGTTTTTTGAGGAGAAACAATAAAACCCTACAATTTTTTTAAGCAAAAACAAAAGCCATCAGATAATTTTTTTAAAGACAAATTTCAATAATTCTTCTGAATTTTTTCAAGGGAAAAATATTATGAAATGTGAAAAGATATTTAAACCTCTAAACACAAGCTAGAATGCATAGAACCCTATGATGAAAAACCAGATCTGCAATACTCTGAAATGTGCAGAAAATCCCTAGGTATGAATGCTAGCATGGACGGAGAGCCATTGAGCAAGAATACATGGGCAAAAAAATGCACAGACACAAAAATGGAAAAGAAACTAGGTAGCAAATTGCACCTCGTAGCACTTGAAAGTACAAAAAATCCTTTTGAAAATCATGCTGAAGGATTGAAGAAAAATCACAAAAAGTTTTTCTGTGATCAGATACAACAAAGGAAAAAACTCGTCAAACCCAAGATGTTGCCCAAGGATAATGGTTCTTGAGCCAAAAATGTGAAGTACATATCTGATGAATGCCAATGAGGAAGAGAAAATTGATAGAAAGTGTGTATGTAGAACTAAATGTAATTTGAGGTGGTGCTTCAAGAAAAGAGAATGCTTAGAAACATGTCAAACAAAAATGGTAACTTGGTTCCTGCAATCTGGCATGCACAAAAGATCTAAAACACAATGTAGACGTCATGACTTGAGCAGGCATGTCTTTAGCTGCAAACTCTCAACTTGCAAAAATGCAGGATTTTTAACACTCCAAGAATTTTCTGACTTCAAGAAACCCTTGATGAAATTCCGAATGGAAGAAAGTCTTGAAGTTTGCAATAAAAATCCCTCCCCAAATCCTTAGTGCTCCCATGATGGGGTCAGACCCAGATTTTCTTTGATACCATGTTGAAATATTTGATGAATCCAATGTATTGAATGAAAGAATTATAATTATTATATAGACAATTACAAGAGCTTTAAACTGAAACTAAAGTCTACTAAAAATAGAGGACTTAAATAAAACAAGAAATGTAACACCTAAATGACCATTAACTAAAGTATTTAAATAGCTGGCTAAAACTAGCAAAAGATTATATGAAATAGCAAAGGCATCCGAGGTACTAAAATCTTCTAAAAGTGCAGTTTACTAAGAGTGATTTAAAATTCAGAGATAACATGTGATGAAATAAAAAAAATACAAAATTCTTTATAGAGGAGGAACTCAAAGCTATTTTATTGAGCAGAGTAAAAAGATTTTTTTTTTTTTTGAGTAGAGTACACAAGCTTTTCTTCCAAGCAATGTTTATTTGAGGTCGGTTCCTCATATTTAGTTGGTGATTAGAGGAAGTTGGTGCTCTTAGTGAGTTGGAGCTCACATTTGTAAGATTGGTGTCTTATGTGGGTTGTTGCCTATAGTTTGTAAGAAGTTAATAGAAGCTATATTTTGTTGTGATTTTTTTCATGGGGGACTGATACATAGTTTTTGTTCTATTATTAGATTTTTTGGTCGGTAACAGTAATATATTTTAGTAAAGTTTGCATACATAATAAAGATATATCCATCCTTGACAAACATCAAAATGTTACAACTATCTAGCCTAATTAATACTTGCCCCTATACACCATCTAAACTGATGCAGAAGCATCTTGCATGGGAAATTTATTGAAAAAAAAAAATTGAAAAAAAAAATTGGAAAAAAACAAAAAATTGGAAAAAAATAAATAAAAAAAAATCTGGAGGAGAGAGAAAGTGACGAAAATTAGAGGAGAAATAATAAAAAAATAAAAAAGGAGAAAAGAAAGGAAAAGGGAATTTCTATTTTCGAGGTGCATAGGTGGCGTAAATAGAAAAATAAAATAAAAATGGTTGTAATTCCATTTATCGAGGTGTGTGGGTAGAATTCTAGAAAGTTATGAATATTGTAGAAAGTTGTGGATATTGTAAAAGGTTATGGAAGTTGTAGAAGGTTGTGGATATTGCGTAGGTGGAATTCTAGAAGGTTGTGGATAAGTCATGCATTGGGTGGTAAGTGCCTATTTAAGCAAGGCATATGAGCATTTCTAATCAAGCTCGAGAAGGAGAAGCTCGAGAAGGAGAAGCTCAGGAAGTAGAAGCTTTGGAAGGAAAGCTTGGAAAGGTGAAAGTTGTGGAAGGTGAAGCTTAGAAAGCTTGGAAGGCTTCAAGGTGTGAAAGAGAAGGAGGAAGTGAAGAGTGAGTTTTCCTGAGTCTGTGGACAGAGCGTCGAATGTGAGGCAATTTACAGCAGGATTATGGTGGAGTTGTGAGTGTAGACAGAGCGCCGAATGTGAGGCAGTTTACGCTTGGATCTTGGATAAAGTTGGAGAAGAGCTAGCGACTGCGGTTTAGAAACAAGGAGGTTGCTTGGTGGCTTGCGAGCACAAGTTGAGATTTCAGAGGTTTCTACCAGAGTGTGGATCTGGGCTAGCTTGGGTTTGGATTGGATCTTGAGAGATCTTGCAAAAATGTTATTGTAATTGCTATTGGATTTTCAAGTATAATAAAATTGCTTGGGAAGCGTTTTCTCTCTCTTTGTCTTCATATTGTTGCATTCTTGGTTATGAGTTGGTAGGGTGGTGTGGCCCTTCATCAATGGTATCAGAGCGTACCTTCATTAAGTGGTATCAGAGCGTACCTTCATCATAAACATCAAACGTAAGCATTTAATAGAGCATCCATGCCCCTTCAACTACTGCCATCATTTACACATACAAAAAGCACCATCGAAAAGTTCACGAAGGAATTGCAAGTCATTCAATAGAAACAATCTATGCACCATTTCCATTTTTTTGAAGCAAAATGATCTTCCTTCTAACCCGCCTTGGTGTTACCTTTGTTGGGAGACCCACCATCATTCTATCATTTTAAAACACAATGTTTCTCTCGTTGTCTTCAAAAACTGTCAACATTCCTTCATGGCGTTCAATGAAAAGCCATCTTCTGTTCTGCCTTTTGCAGAAAACACTGTGCAATTTGGCTCCTACAGAGTAGTCAAGTGTGAACCCTTTTGGGCACCGAAAAAAGGACACCACAAACCGCTTTGTCTGCCAAGTATGTATCTCTGGCAATAACATCCTCTTCTCCCTCCAAGCTTGAGCATGCTTCAGATGATATTCAATCTTATTTAGTCTGCCCCACCACCTTTGGAAAAGATATCAATTTGAACACTCTCATGCCATCTTCGTCCTCCAAGCACTCGCTAATATTAGAGCCTACTGCTGGGACAACTAAGATGGAGTCCAGACCCATAACATGTTCTCATAGAATAGAGCTGAGGTAATTTGCTTTACCTCATTAGTGTCTTCACCTAATTCCGACCCCCACGCTATAAAAATGGAAATAATCTCCACATTCACCTGCCATTTTCCTTTCCGTTTCACAAATTGTGGGTTGAGCACGTCAAAAACTGCATTGGGAACCAACTTTGACTTGATTCTCAGTAACCCAAAGATCCTTCCTAACTGGGCTTTTAAAACCTTTTTGCTCATCTAGTGATTGTCATCATTCTTTAAGAGTGTCTTGTTTCGTACTCTCAATATCCAAAAAATTAACGAGCCACTCCAACGTGTGCTCTTATGAATAACAAGCCCACAAAACCATTTAGAATCAAAATTAATATGATGTATGTCCTCTACCACCATTTCATCTTTTGATTCAAATTTAATTGTAATGCCCCCATTTTTAGTAGGTTCATGTAGTTGGCTTGGTTAGTTCACCATAATGACCCTTGTGAGCTGACAGTGGGATTTGAGGTCTCAGTTGTGGGGTTATAGGCTTTCTTGCAACCTGTGGTGTGTTTTGGTTTCGTTTGAGGGACCTATTATTTATAGTAAGTTCATTGTTGGTTTTGATGAGCTCATTTGAGTTAGAGGAGTTGAGTGATGCTCTTAGTTTTTATTTCAGGCTTCTCATTTGGGCTCCAAGAATCTTGGAGGGAGTGTCTATTTATAGTAAATCACCTCGTCAAGTTCATTCATGGTCTTTCTTCATCAAGATCACTCTAGTGTTGTTAGATTTTGATTATGATGCTTCTTCATCTTGTTTTCACAAGATGGAAGACAGGTGAGTTATTATTATTATTCATCTAAATATGCTGAGGTTGCTATTTTTGTAGGTGTTTAATGTTGGTCACCTTAGTATTATACTATTATAGTTTGTTGGAACTGGGTTGAAAAGTTCTAAATCGTGGGCACAAGAAAAAATTGAAGATTTGGAGAATTATTCTCTATGCTGGCATAGCTTGAGTTATGAACATTTATCGTATCAAATTGAAAATAGAGGACAGTAGGATGCATGTCAAGTGTTTGAAGAAATGGCAAACAACTAAATTATAAGGAAATTTGGTGTTTATTAGTTAAAAACCAGCAGTGGTTATTACATTAACAGCTCATTTTGATAACCTGTCCACTTCGATATTCCCTTCCTTGTGCACAAGATTATTTTAAATTCTTTGAAGGACACAATCGCCACTTGAATTGCCTGGATAACATTTTGTAGGTGCCAAGCACGAATCTCCTCATTCTGAACCGCATTAACAATTATTAAAGAGTCCCCTTCTAAGTGAATCCACTCTAAATACAACAATTTCCCTATCTGCAGAACAAAGAGAGCTGCCTGGGCTTCAAAAAGATTATTTTATCCATCTCTGAGTTTCTTTGCAGCATAGGCAATAGTATTTCCTTGCCAATCCCTTGTAATCACGCCCATCCCTGAGGGCCTTGGGTTACGCTTTGCTGCCGAATCAAATTCACTTTATACCCTCCTTTCTGTGGCCTAATCTACTCCACTGATTGTCTGATGATACAATTTAACCCTTTAGAGGGGCCATCTTGCCTAAATCTGATTTTTATCCCTCACTATTCCAACTGATGAAATTTATCCTTTAGTATGAAATGCACATTTGGTTTAAGATTCATAGTGGATGCACTCACCACTGCCTTTACAATCCTTCCCTTAACTTTATTAACAGTTTCTTGAACATCTTGAAAGATCCTATAGTTTCTTTCCTTCCAAATTTCCCATGCAACAGTAGATGGGCAATAGTCCAAATCTTTGATAGAACTATCTTTTTATTCCTAGTTGGCCAGCTTTGAAAGACCTCCAAGATCGAGTTTTTCAACAACCCATACTATCCTAGCTTAGATTTAACCATATCCCAGCATTCCGAGGCAAATTTACATCTCAACAATAAATGGTCCATGTCTTCTACAACTCCTTCACACAAGACACATTTTGTAGGTCCAATAAACACAAACTTCTTTTGCCTTTTCCCTATTAAAATTCTTCCATTTAGAGACAATCCTGTAAAGGAGCCTTCATTTGGAAGGTAATCCATATCCCAACAAAGTTTAGTTTGCCAGTCCTCTCTCATCCGCTCATTTGACACTATGATATCCAAGTTTATTGAATATTGACCACTCCTAGCAACACACCATATTAGACTATCTAGGTTACTATTCAATAGAACCTCCCTTTGAAGAAAAATGTTTTTCATTGCATCATATTGTTGCTTTGTCAACCCTAAATTATCAATGCTTTTCCACACCCAATGTCTTCCTAATATAGTTTCTTTTAACTCAGTAGTCATTTACCTTACTTCCCCATAAACCACTGAACACGAAGTTCTTCAAGTTCCATATTATCTTTTAGTGCAGGCAAATCATTCCAGGAATTGTCCCAAAAGGAATCTGATCCTCCATCCACTATCTTCCAAGACAAATGATTATTAGTAAGCAGTCTGCATTCTATAATAAAATTCCAATGTTCCATAGAGATATGTCCTCTATGATTTTGGGGTCGTACCCGTCTTGGGGACGCAGGGACAAATTTTTGCCATCCCAAAAGCCATCCGTTTTTTGCCAAATTTGGAAATGTTCTTGAAACCACAATTTTTTTTGTGTAGGAAACCTTGGGATGACCAATAGTACCCCCCAATCGTCCTCGAAACTTCTGGTTGTCTCCTCCAGCGATCTCCAAAACTGATGGCCATCCCCTTTTTTACAGCTAGTTGGGTAAAGGCAAAACCCAAGTTTTTTGTATTAATTTTTTCTTTTTGTGCGGGCTTGTAGTTGTCTTAAAGACATAATAAAAATACGCAAACCATATGTGGTCCACTAGAACACTAAAACACCGACTCTTTTACTTATTTGAAGCTTTGATGTACTTGCTAAGAGGAAGAAAAAGACATGGAGCAGGAACAACAGTGTGGAAAGATTGCATTTAGTATTTAGTACTTACTATTTTAGCTGGACTTCTCTTTATTCCATTCTAATTTCATGCATGATACTTGGGGCCTTTAGGCATTTTGATTTTTGTTATATATGTATGTGATATTGTTATAATAGAAATACTTAGTATTTGTCATTTGATAATTTTCGATGTATTGATCTTCACAAATGTCTGGTGAATGGTTTATCAATGTTATGATATGCATATTTGAATTTTGTCTCTCTATTTAAAAAATCCCCTATGTTTTAATTTGCTGCCCCCTTAGGTCTCGTCCCCTAAATTTTGGCTTTTACTAGTCCCCATACCAGAAACGCATCCTCGTCCCTTAAAATGACCTTGTCCCGGAATCTCTGTGGAGCATAGTTAAATTTCTAACAATTGAACCTCTAGGTGGATTTTGCACCGAGAATATCCTTTCCCTATCCATGGAGTCTAAATACTTTGCTTTTAAAAGTCTGACCCATAGCATGTCTGGATTAGAGTACATTTGCCAATCTAACTCAACGCCTAGAGCTTGAATCATAACTTGCCATTTCGTAATGCTCACCCCTCCACAACATTTTGGTTTACAAATCTTTTCCCATGCAATTAAAGGGATGCTGTCTTCCTCCTAAGCACCATTCCAAAAAAGGCTTCCTTATCTGTTGTTTTATATGTCTTAGAGTCTTCATAGGGATTTTGTGTAATGCCCCTTTTGGGACATTAGAGGATTTTCTGATATACCCTTATAATATTAAAATTTATGTACGAGAGTTGGAATAAAATGGAGCAATTTAATATCATAAGAGGGGGTTGAAGAGTCATAGGGGAATAAGACAAAAGCCAGAGGGGAGTCAAAGAGTCTCAGTTTGTGTATTAAAAAGTGAAAGAGGCTCATTCCAGGGTAGGCTTGATTTATTATTCAGATTTCAGTTTCTCTCTTGGGAGAGTAATTAGAAAGCTTTAGCTTTCAGCCAATGTGAAGACGTAGCCCCTCGTGCTGGTAGATAGTGGACGCAAACCCATTGTTTGTGGAGATGTCATTTCAGGTGTTTTGTATGCGCTTGCAAGTTTTTCTCTGAGTGTTCCAATCTGACTAAAATTCTGTGTTTAAGATTGGATTTTGATTACTGGTTATTGTATTGCTGTTGTATAGTGCAATAACGTTTTTTTAAGGAGTTTTATGAGAGTTGTTGGTTTCATTCTGTTGGTTTGTATCGCATTTCCTTATGCTTGAATCCTGAATTGTGTTTTGAGAAATAACGAGTTAATATCTATTGGTAAATCTTCTAATTTTTATTGTTGTATCGTATTACATTTGCATATGTTTAGTTTTGAATATATTTGGAGGAAAAATCGAGTAAATATCCGGTTTGGGATATTTTATTTTGAGACAGCTCATCATGAAAATTGGGATTGCTGAGATAACTGATTGTTACATAAGAAGCCTCTTACCATATATTAACCACTTACTTTTCCATCCATCCAGCCTCTTGACACAATTGTCAATTATGTCTTTTCAAAAATCAGTTTACAAGCTCCTTCAAACATAGGAATATCGAGATACTTGCTTGACAGCTTACTTTTCTTTGTGCCAAGAAACTTGCAAACCAGCCTTTGGGTTCGAAGATTTGTGTTAAAGAAGAAGGTCTCAAACTTGTTCTAGTTAAAAAGCTGTCCTGAAGCCTCACTGTATTTATCCAATGTTTTCTTAATAATCTTAATGTCCCTAACCAATGCCTCACCCATCAAATGTGTCATCAACAAATTGCAAGTGTGATAAGGAATTGACACCATTAACAATTTTAATCCCCTTCTGAAGTCCTAAAGATCTTACTTTTGAAATCAACTTGCCCAAAGATTTCGCCAGAATAATAAAGAGAAAGGGAGAAAGTGGAACGCCTTGTCGGAAGCTAGTAGTAGTCTCAAAGAAACATTGAGGCTCCCATTAACAAGAATAGACAACCTCAGGGTATTAATACATTTGCCCACCCATTTCACCCACTGCTTACTAAAACCAAAATTTTCCAAAATATTCAAAAGATTTTGTTTAAATTGTCATAGGATTTCCTAATATCAAGTTTGATCATCATCCGGGCTGTCTTAGCACTCCTCACTAAGTGGAAAGTTTCATGCGCCACAATAATCCCTTCATAAATTGACCTATTTTGTGTTAAAACTGGACTAAAAACTATAAACTAAACACATCAATATATCCCGGGAAAAACCCTCTTCAATGAGGGAAACAACCCAACCTCAACAAATAAATCCTTATATTGAAGCAGTCATCGCTACCGCTCTATGAACACGAGAATAGCCATTCACTAAAGTCACCTCTGAACAAGGCAGGATGTTCTAGAACACATCAATATAATATTACCATCACCAAATCTAAGAGAGATTTTAACCAAACTGAGATACAAATAGTAAATTTGAGATGTTAATAAATTAGAGATGTCGTGCATCAAGAAGAAGCAGTTCATGAGATGTCGTGCATCAAGAAGAAGCAGTTCATGAGATGTCGTTTTCTGAAGGAAACTCATCAATTGCAATAATGAATACATGCGGTAAGGTTATACTGGAGATTATTTATATATTTCTCCCAACGCTATCATCACTTAAAGAACGAGTATTAACTAGATGTGAACGGTGACAGAAGAATATCCTAGCACATTGACATGTGTTTCTAATATGTTGGGTTGCCATACATGCAATGACCTTTTAATAAGCTTCCTCTTGGCAATAAATAATCGAAGAGGATAACTGATGCTAGCAAATATGCGGGACCCAAAAAGAAGTGAGGGATTGAATTTGATGATGTAATATAAGAAACCTGTCAGATTAAAATTAAATACAAAATTTCTTTAGAAATATGTTAGTGCATATTTGATATAAACTTGCTATTTCTAAATTGTAGTATTCAAAAATTCATATAAGGCTAAAATATTTAACACTCCCTCTTAGCTAATATGAAATTTAGTAACTAGATGAGTATTCATTCATATGCTTAACACAATAACACAATTATTTATAATCATGGATTAACTCACAGAAAAAACAATTTATTCATAACTAATAATCATGGAATTGCTCAACATGTAAAATTTGTAAGACTCGCAACTAAGCCTTTACTCACGGACTCTCTCAACGTGAATAGTCATGGAATCTCTCAACATGACATCCGACTCTCATCACGGAATTTTTCAATGTGATAACATCATGGACTCTCTCAACATGATATTCACTATTGCATAGTGAAAGGGTTGTCATAGCCGATCTTACAATATTTATTAGTTCACACATCAAAAATTGTAATAGATAAATCTACAAAACAAGACTTTGTTCCATTTAAGTCTTAAGATTTACCATACCTAGCTTATCTCTAAAATAATGAAATTTCATCTTTGAAAGGGGCTTGGTGAGAATATCAGTAGTCTGATCATCAGTGCTGATATACTTTAGCTCCATAGCCTTTCGAAGTACCATGTCCCTTAAATAATTATACTTGATTTTTATATGCTTTGACTTGTCATGGGAAACTGGATTTATAGAAATCTTTATGCAGCTCTGGTTATCACAGAAAATTCTAGTAAATTCAAAGGATTTTCCAAATAATCCACTTAGAAGTTTTTGAAGCCAAACAGCTTCTCGAGCTGCTGAGCAGGCTGCCACATATTCAGCTTCGACAGTACTTTGAGCTACACATTTTTGCTTCTTGCTGCACCACGCAATCATGGTTGAACCAAGGCTGAAACAAAAACCTGAGATACTCTTTCTGTCCACAATATAACCAAGCCAATTAGAGTCTGAGAATCCATGAAGTTGCAGATCATTAGAGCAAGAGAAACTCAATCCATACTATAAGGTCCCTCTGACATATCACAAAATATGGTTGGCTGCAATGAAATGAGATTTTCTTGGCTCACTCATAAACTTACTCAAAGTATTAATAGCGAAGCAAATATCAGGCCTTCTATTGACGAGATACATGAGGGAACCGATAAGCTGCCTATAAGGGGTACAATCAATTAATTCTGAATCAGCTGTAACTACTTGAAGTTTCTTTAGATTAGATTCCGTAGGAGTCACATTTGGCTTGCAATCAATCATACCAAACCTCTTAAGAATGTCTAGAGCATATTTACCTTCACTGATAATGATCTCATTAGATTTTTGCCAAATTTCTAAACCAAAGAAGTAGTGCATTAAACCAAAATCTTTCATTACAAATTCAGAAGTTAAATCCTTTTTGCATTTGACAATTAGTTCATCATCTCCTGTAATAAAGAGATCATCAACATAAAGAACAAGGATCAACATAAGATCATTATACCTTTTGAGATAAATATTTGGATCAATTTCATTTTTTTGTGAAACCCAAACTCAAGAGATAGCTGTCAATGCGCTCATACCAAGCTCGAGGTGCTTGTTTAAGACCATACAATGCCTTTTTTAGTTTGCATACATGAGTTTCTTTGTTATGAATAATGAATCCATCAGGCTGCTCTACATAAACCTCTTCATTAATAAAACCATAGAGAAAGGCTATTTTGACATCCATATGCTGAAGCTTCCACATTTTAACTGCTCCAATAGCAATAATGATTCTAATGGAGGTGTGTACCTTGCTACAGGAGCAAAAATTTCATCATAATCTATACCTTCCTTTTGACTGAAACCGTTGGCTACAAATCTAGCTTTGAATTTTTCCACACTCCCACCAGCAACATGTTTAATCTTGAATAACCACCTAGAGGAGATGACTGATTATCTTTAGGACAAGGGACAATCTCCCAAATTTTATTTTTTAGAATTGACTCATTCTTCTAACATGGCATCCTTCCGAACCTGCTGACCTATTGCTGATTCAAAACAAGAGGGTTCAGCATTAATGAGATTACACATTAAAGCAGAATAATTATCAAATATTTGAGGTCTTTTACTTTCCCGAAAAGTTCCCGTAGGAGCTGAATAATTTTCAGCTTCTTGTATAATGTTCCTTGCCCACAAGGGTCTCTTCTTTTCATTCATGTGAACACTAGGACCAGCTTCTGAAATATCTTGAATCTTAGGAGGAGTAGGACAGAAAGGAGTAGAATCCTCCCTCTTCGAGCAACTAGAAGAAGTAGGAGCAGCAAGAGGAGGATTTTGAGGAACAAAAGGAACATCCAAATCAATATCAATAGAAGAATCAACAGATTTGCAACAATCAAAATTTTCTTCAAAAGAAACATCTCTACTTAGCTCAATAATTTTTTGCCCCGGAATGTAGATTCTATAAGCTTTTGAAGATTCACTATAACGAACAAAGATTCCCTTTTTACTTGAAGGGTCTAATTTAGATCTTTTATCTTTGGGAATATGAACATAAACTGAGGAACCAAAAACTTTGAGATGACTTACGTCAAGTTTAGAGCCCGAGAATGTTTCTTCTGGAGTCATATTGTTAAGGACATGATGAGGACTTCTATTTTGAACATATACTGCTGTCTTGCAGGCCTCTGCCCAAAGAAAAATCTGCAAATTCTGATCATAAAGCATGGCTTTAGCAGCCTCAACAATAGACCTGTTTTTTCATTCAGCAACCCCATTTTGCTAGGGGTTGTAAGGATTGTAAAACTCCCTCTTGATTCCTGCTTCAACACAAAAGGGTTGAAAAGAACTTGAAATAAATTCACCTCCATTATCTGATCTAAGAGTCTTAATTTTCTTTTTTGAAAGGTTTTCGACTAAGGCTTTAAATTCCTTAAATTTGGAAAGAATTTCATCAGTCTCTTTGGATTTAAGGAATTAAATCCATGTCTTGCGAGAATAATCATCAATAAAGGTTACATAGTACCAAAATCCACTTAAAGAAGCTGATGACACTGGTCCACACAGATCTGAATGAATCAGCTCTAATACATGCTTAACTCTACTTTCACTTGAATGAAAAGGACTGTTTGAAAATTTTCCCAGGGCACAACCTTTGCAAACACCATCATGAGAGGGGCTGAGATGGGGAGACCTACAACTAACTTCCCTAAGGATGAAAGTGATTTAAAGTTGAGATGACCAAATCTTTTATGTCATAACAAATTATTATTGGAAGCAACATGATTTAGAACTTGAACTTGATTAGTTGAAAGCTTAAAAAGACTTCCATGACATTCTCCAATAATTTGAGGAGAATTGAAATCAAAATCTTTCTTCCAAGCAACCACACTTCCATTAGAAAAAACAATATTTAAACCTTTATCTTCTAAGGCTGAAATGGAAATTAAATTCCTCTTAGGAACAAATAAAACATCACTAAGATGAAGAGGGATACTGGATTTTAATTTTAAAAAGGTGTTGCCTGCCCCTTTAACAGAATAAGATGCATCATCACCAATGATCACTTGAAGATGGGAATCTTTTTCAATCAGATTCAAAATATGTTGCTTGAAATCGGAGATGTGACGAGAAGCACCACTATTTATCAACCAAGTATTGTGATCAGCTTGTACATGACTAGACAATGCTGATATAAATACAAGACCTTTTGAATGATCACAAGAATCCTTGGAAGGAGAAGAATATTTCATATAAGACACAACCACATTATGAAGATTGAGTTTCACAGTGCAATGTTTAGCAAAATGACCAAGTTTTTCACACTTAAAACATTTAATCTTGGAGAAGTCTTTTTTTCTTTTAAAATCAGAAGATGAGGAAGGATTTTTATCTTCAAACCTTTTGAAATACCTTTTTCTTCCTCTTTTTCCAGAAGTGTGAGAAGTAAACACTTGATCTTCCACATTGTGAGATTTATGAGAATTCCCTCTAGCCTTCAGCCAACATTCCTCTTGAATACAATCAGTTCTCAACCTGTCAAAGGTTGGAAAATCACTTCTGTTGCTAATGCCTTGAATGAATGTTTCCCAAAAATGAGGGAGACCATTCATTGCAAGCATGCCTAGTTCTTTGTCGTTGACAATCACTCCAATGGTACTTAACTGATCCTACAAACCCAAAAATCTTCAAGAAGAAAGAAACAATGGAGTCATTTTTACACATCTTAATATGAAGAAGCTGCATACGAAGTGCTAGAGCTCTGCTAGTGTTATTTATCTCATACATTCTATGCAGGGAATCAAACATCTTGGCAGATTTTAGCTTAGAGACGGTAGGCACTAAATGATCCTTCATGGAGTCAATGATTATCCGTTTGGCCAAAATTTTATTCTTCTTCCAAGTTGCTTTTTCTGCAAGGTCAGTGGGTTCTTGAACTTCAGATTCCACATATGAAATAAGATCATTTTTGAAAGAAGATTATACAGTAAGGTTATACTGGAGATTATCTGTATATTGCTCCCAACGCCATCATCACTTTAAAGAACAAATATTAACCAGATGCGAGCAGTGATAGAAGAATATCCTTGCACGTTGACATGTGTTTCTAATATGTTGGGTTGCCATATATGCGATGACCTTTTAACAAGCTTCTTCTTGGCAATAAGAAACCGAAGAGGATAATTGATGCCAACAAATATGTGGGACCCAGAAAGAAGTGAGGGATTGAATACGATGATGTAATATAAGACTCCTGTCAGATTAAAATTAAATACAACATATCTCTAGAAATATGTTAGTGCATATTTGATATAAATTTGTCATTTCTAAATTGTAGTAATCAAAATTTCATATAAGGCTAAAATATTTAACATTTTGGAGTAAAGCCACTTTGCTCTTTTGAGATGACTGAGCCTATGGCCAATTTCAATCTATTCACCATTACCTTGGTTATAACTTGATGGACTGTGTTGCATAACACGATTGGTCTATAATCACCAAAGGATCCTTCCCCAGATTTCTTAGGGATCAAAGAGATGAAGGTATTGTTGAAATTTTTGAAAATGAAACCACCTTCCCTAGATTCTTCCGTCACACCCCGTCACTCATTACCAATAATGTCCCATGCTTTCTAGAGAAAGATAGTTGGAAAACCATCTGGCCCTAGTGCTTTATCACCTCCCAAATAGAAGAGGGTAGCTTTGACTCTCTCCATAGTGACCGGTTTCATCAGTGACTCATTCTGCCTTGTTGATAAACAAAGAGGAATCTCACCTAGAAGGTTGTCATCAAGATCCCCATTAATGGCTTCTCAAGCAATGATGCTGGTAAAAAAGTTAACAGCCTCCTTATTAATAGCTTCAGGCTCTTGAAATGTAATACCATTGCTTTCTTTGATTGCTTTATTTTTTGTTTTGCGGTTGTCTTACCTTGACCGAGTTATGATTTTTTTTGTGTTTCAATCACCTTTCTTTATTCAAGTCTCAGTAGATTTCTGTCTCCAAAAGGTTTCCTCCCTTGCAAGAATCTCCAAATAGCTTGCTTTCAACACTGTTTCTTTAAAGAAATCTCCATCCTACATGCCATGGGCGATCCCTTTTGCGTTAAGGGATTCTAGTTTTGCTTCAATAACATACTTCTCCATTGTATTCCAAATTTTAAGCCCTTCCTACAAGTAATTTTTTGAAAAGGTTAAAGGCTTTGTTACCTGATCTATGAGGGGAATCATTCTACCAAAGGGAAACTTTTCCATATAATTCTCAGCCCTCGGCCACATTGATTCAAATCTAAAAGGAGTCCTCTTTGGAGTCAAATCCAATTGAATTTTGAAACAGCCCCAAGTACCAGCTAAGAAAAATTTGTCCAACTTTTCAGCTATATTCTGGAAATCCCGTCTCCTATTGGTCCAAGTGAAGTCCCCATTGTTGAGCTCAACATCTATCAGCTCATTGGAAACTACAAAATCAACAAAATCTTTTTTGACTTTGTCCCGCCCAGTCTTTCTCTCCCTTTTTATCTCCTAGATGAAGGATCACATTGAAATCACCCCAAAGTAAATACAAGTTTTCTTTGTTACTCCTTAAAATTGCTAAGAGATCCTCCCATAATTTTTCTTATGTGCTTGGACTATTTGGACCATAGATATTCCTTACATAAAAAGATGATCCTAATTGCTTAGAGCTCACCATGACAAATTCCCAATATATATCCTGATCAACTAGTCTTGCCTCCACCACAGATTCATTCCACAGGAAACACAAATCATTAGAAGCTCCTTTAGTAACAACCAACAAACACTGCTATTTCCCAAAACTTTTTTAAAAATGAATCTACGTCCTGATCTTTGAATTTTGTTTCATGCAAAGTAAATACAAGTTTTCTTTGTTACTCCTTAAAATTGCTAAGAGATCCTCCCATAATTTTTCTTATGTGCTTGGACTATTTGGACCATAGATATTCCTTACATAAAAAGATGATCCTAATTGCTTAGAGCTCACCATGACAAATTCCCAATATATATCCTGATCAACTAGTCTTGCCTCCACCACAGATTCATTCCACAGGAAACGCAAATCACTAGAAGCTCCTTTAGTAACAACCAACAAACACTGCTATTTCCCAAAACTTTTAAAAAAATGAATCTACGTCCTGATCTTTGAATTTTGTTTCATGCAAAAAAATCACATCCGGTCTTATGTGATCAAGACCTCTCTTAATTAGGGGAATCTCGACATTATGCCAACCCTCATATCTCCCAGGAAAAGGCATAGCCACTCCCTGATCTTTAGAACATTTCCTGCCATCAGTAACTTCATCCTCGAAGCTCTTGCACCTCTTCTCTTTTTTTCTCTAATTATTGGTTTGGTTAAAGCTTAAGGTGCTTGAACAATCATTCTATTATCTAGAATATCAAGCTGATCTGAAAGTGCTAAATCCTCATTATCTACAAGCTCCTCCTGAAAGCGAGATTCATCTTCGGACTCCCTAGAGGTACCACCACTATCGCTAACGCTATTGAAGGCATTAGGTAGATTCTTGATAGGAGAGATTTCAATATCCTCACCATTAGCTGGGTCATTGTCACCTGAGTTCAACTATGGGTCACCTTGGTGTTCCTTTGCAAATCATTACACGAGTTTTGTCCTCTGTCATTTCTTTCCTGAATAAGTATTGTTGAATCATTCATAGTCTTAGTTTTAAAAGAATTTGAAACAATACCTATATTCTATGGATATATGCAATTTTGGGCCTAAGCATCTTGAACCGCCACCCATTTACCAAGGTTAGGGTTGATTGACAACATTGGAAAATTTGAGTGGTTGATGTCTTCAACACCAATAGCATCATCAAAGCATAAAAAAAGTGTTTCCTTCACACATTTAACTGAGCTGTCCGCCTCATTGGGATTCCAAAGAACATTTCCTTTATTAACAAAGGAAGTATCTATTAGTTCTTGTCTTTCTTCCACCCAACTTTGTAAACTCCAAATCTCATCATCCCTATCTTTCCACATAAGCTTCTCTGTTCTAAATGAGACTTCATTCCTGTTTGCAATTGTGAATCTGTCACTTTGACAATTTCATCCATTAAACGGTTAGATTCTAAACCTTTCTCTTTTGCTTCAGAGCCTAGGGAATCCTTCTCGCTAGCAATAGATGATATATTATCCACAGTCAACGCTTGTCTGAATTCCCCTTTAGCTGATCCCAAGACAATATACTTAGGAATCTTGAAACAATCTTGTATATTGACCTGCATTCTTTGGAAGATAGAATAGTCCACCTGATTGACGGCTTCCTCCATAGAGATAAAGGTTGCTAGATTATCTCCAACCGTTTTTAACGTTTTCATATCTCTATATTAGTGTGGTAGATTATAGAACGTAATCCACAAAGGGGTTTCTTTAACCTTCTCCTTGATAGGGTCAAAGTTTGAAATCCAATCCCGAACATAAACTCCTGTGCCATCAATCATACAGGGTTCCTGATTAAAATCCATTCTTTGTCTTGCTTTGAGGGACAAATAACTAAGAAGAAGTCATTTGCCAAAGTTTGTAAGACACAACCCCCTTCCCTAGTGTTCAACACACCACTTGTACACCTAGCTTATGGACGGTCATGGCCCTGACCACTTCATAAAAAAAGGCTTTTTCCTCTAAAAAGGAACCAAAATCTATCCATTGTCTATTGTCAATCAGCAATGATAAAGTCGTTACCTTCATGGCATGATCGCCTACTTGTGTCGTCTCCACTGCCCTCTCCTTCTGCTCCTTTGCTCTGTAGAAATTTTGTTCGATTTGTTTAAAGTTGAAATCCTTTTTAATTGGGAACAAACCCCTTGCGGCTTTTGTTTGTCCCTCTCCTTCCATTCTTGTTAAAGGGTGCGATGTGTTTTGCCATCATTTTGAATATTGTGCCCTAGTCAAAGTATCCATTGACTCGACTGCAAGATGAAACTTTGTCGATTTCTTCTATTGAAGAGCCATCCTTTCTTCAAAGGAAGAGCCCCACTGAGTTCGTTGTGCTATTGGGGACCCGTCTGGAGCCATCTATGTGCACCATTACTGTTTTGTCTGGTAAACCCTACACTAGTTGACCGTTGAGAGCCTCCACCTCCATCTCTAAGTGCCATTATCACAAGTTTTCTTGCAGTTCAAAATCTTTTTGTGTGTTCTTGCATGTGTTGTTTCCTTGATTTTTGAACTCATATTTGCAGATAGAAGGAAGTGTTTAAATTTGTCCCAATATTGAAATACCCCCCTTAGTATTAGTGTGTGCTCTTCAATTGGTATTAGAACATGGTTCCTTCAAAAAGTGCCTTAGAAGTTTCAAGGTGGATCTTGAGAAGCACATAAAGGATTGTAATAAAGACATGAATTTTCCACTAATTGGGCTCATTTATTTGATGCAACAAATGTTGTATTGGAGGGAGACATATTTAAGTGCAATTGGGTTTGATATCTGACAATCAGCGATTGATGGTTCCACAACTCTAACAACTGGTCCAACTAATGATGCTGGTAAAAAGGGTAGTGAATTCAATGCTAAGGCCAAGAATGCCATTATTTGCGGGTTGTCTGAATCTAAATTCATTATGGTAATGCATTGTAAATCTGCAAAAGAGATGTGGGAAAAATTGAAAAACATCTATAGAGGACATGAAAATGTTAACAAGGCAAAGCTTCAAACTTACAGAGCACAATTTGAGAGCCTCAAAATGGAAGAAGAAACTATTGCTCAATACCTATCTCGTGTGGATGAGATATCTGACACAATTAAGGCCTTTGCCAAGAGATTGCAGAATAAAAAATAATTAAAAAAATTCTAAGATCACTATTCTTGCGTTTTGATGCAAATGTTTCAACAATAGAATAGATGCAAGATCTTAACAATCTTACTAAATATGTCTTAACAATCTAACTTAATATGAGCTGCATTGGATTTTAACTGCATATGAGATGATAACTGTTGGCGAAACATCAAAAAGGGAGGCTGCATTCAGTGTTTTATGAGAATGAAAAATGAAGAACACGAATTGAGTGACAAAGATTAAGATGATGAAGAAGCTCACTTCATGAGACGATCGAAGAAAGGTTCAGGAAAGAACAAAGGGAAGCTACCCTTTATGTGTTTCAGTTGTGAAAAAGTGGGACATTTTGCATCCAAATGTCCTTTTGCAAAAAAATAGGGTTGCGAGAGTGAATAAAATCCAAAGTACAATAAACAGGGTTTTCAAGTGATGGTGACAATTTGGGTAAATTTGACTTGAGCAGACGAGGGAGCTTTTCTTGTTTATTCTTCCAATAGTAAAGCATACACATACTACAACTTGTTGAAAGTGCGAATGTGAAAGCTGACAAAGATAGAAATTTTCTAAAACAAATACAAGATGTAGATAATTTCGATACAAAGGAGTTCAAGGAAGATAGAAGAGGTTGTTAGAAACTATTGCACAAAAGACACCATCAAAGACACCTTTGAGACATCATCAAAATCTTTTACAAAGACACCACCAATGTTTATACAAATAAATCATTTAGAAGATTTGATAATAAGTGGTGATAGGCCAAGAGCAGCAGAAAGGTTAATAGTTTCTTCAGAAAATGAACATACATTTTTGCTCTCCACAATTGAACCAAAGTGTGTTCAAGTAGCAAGTAAAGCCAAAAATTGGATAGAAGCAATTAATGGAGAGTTGGATCAAGTTGAGAAGACTAAAACTTGGGAACTTGTTCCAAGATCTGTGATAAGAATGTCAATGAAACTAAATTGGTCTTTTGGAGTAAATAAAGTGAAGTTGGCCGAATTGTAAGAAATAAGGCAAGATTTGTGTGCAAGGAATATGTACTAGGTGAGGATGTTGAATTTAAAGAAAAAAATTGCACTTGTTGCTTGGTTGGAAGCAATAAGAATGTTTCTAGCTTTTGCAAGCTTCAAAGTCTTTTAAATGGATGTAAAATTGGCTCTTCTCAATCGAAATCTGGAGGAAGAAGTTTAAGTGGAACAGCTTGATGGACTTATTATTTTTGAAAATCAGGACTATGTTTGCAAGCTGAAAAAGGCACTGTATGGGTTGCAAAAGCACTATAACTTGGTATCCTAGACTAGACAAATACTTGTAACAGCAAAGCTAAAAATGAGGTTTTGTAGACAGCAACCTCTATTTCGAAATGAATGTTATAGCATGTTAATTGTTGTTTATGTAGACGATATCATCTTTGGAAGCTACAGTGAAAATATGTGCAAATAATTTGCTACTGCCATGCACAATGTTTTTTAAATGTTGATGGTTGCTGAGCTGTCTTATTTTCTTGGTTTGCAAATATTGCAATCAGCTAATGGCATTTTTGTTTCTCAAATGAAGTATATTAAGTAAATGCTAAAGAAGTTCAAGGTAGAAGACTTCAATCCTATGATTACTTCCACGGTTGTAGGGTTCAAGTTGAGCAGACAATGAATCTGCCAAAGCTAATAAAATTTTGTACAGGTCAATGGTTGGGAGTTTATCATATGTCATACCTACACTCCCATGTATTATGAAGTTGTTGGTTATGTTGCTTGATTTCACTCTGCACCAAAAGGGATTCATGTAAGTGCAGTAAGGAGGATATTTAAATATCTGAAAAGTACTATGGATTTCGGTTTAAGGTATCTAAGAGGTGAAGATTTTACCTCAACATACACAAATGCAGATTGGGCCAGCAATGTTGATGATCAAAAGAGCGCAAGTGGAGGTGCATTCTTTCTAGGAAATTATCTTGTTTCATGGTTGAGTAAGAAACAAGAGTCAATTTCTTTGTCTATAGCTGAAGCTCAACACATTGCAGCTTTTCTTGTTGCACACAACTTCTACAGATGAAGTAGATGTTGAACTTTGAAGGACATAAAGATAGAGTTTGATCACCCCATCTCTATTTTTTGTGACAATGCAAGTGTGATTTATAATTCCAAGAATCCAATTATGCATCTTAGGACTAAACATATTCCAAATAAACATTTTTTTTTTCAAGAGAACACGTTGCTAACAATCAAGTGCAGTTGGAATATGTGCCAGCAAAGAACAAGTTGTGGATATCTTCATCAAGCCTCGTCCAAAGGAAAACTTTTGAGTGCCTAAGGAAGAAGTTGGGAGTGATGTCACACTCATCTTGCCATTAAGGAAGGGTATTGCTGAAAGGGGAGCTTATAATTGTCATATCCTTTAGCTCTGTATGAAGAAGTTGTAGAGTTACTATCTCCTTTGTCATTGACGTTGAAGGGCAAGAATCAAAGACGGAGAGGGAGCTTGAAGTTGTAATCAATGACAAAGGTGTAGATTGATTGTTGATGTCAAAGTTTGGTACATGCAAAAAGATACAAGAAGCTTCCGTTAGAAAGAATATGCTGTTATGTTAAAAAGAATTCACCTAATATTTGATATTGCTAAAAGAAGGTAAGCATTACCAAGGAAAGGGAAAAGCAAGGATATCAAATCGAATAAAACTGGCTGTCACTTTCAGAAGTAAATAAGAAAAGAAGGTTTGAGGATATGATAAGTTAAACCAAATCTGATTTATGTGATAAAAAGAAAATTTGATGTGCCATTAAAAGAAAGATTTCATGTGATATAAAAATAACGATTTTATGCAGATTTGTTCAAGTTTACTGATCAAATTTGGGTGCACAGAATATTTGAGAAATCGTCTATTTTGAGAATCAAAAGCACAGCATCATTTTTAGTAGTTTTAATTCTTGAAGAGTTTTTATGGATATTTATGAAATAAAAAGGGAAGTGCAGTTTAAGAAGATTTTTAGCGATGTAAAAATCAGAGATGAAGTGCAATGAAATTAGAGGAAGTACAAAGATGCCTGTAGAGCAGAATACAGAGACATTCATTGAGTAGAATATAGATTTAAGTTTATTGAGTAGAATATAGAGATTTTTTTGAGCATAGTACATAGAAGTTTTTTTCTTCCAAGCTAAGTTTATTGGAGGTCAGCGCCTCATATCAAGTTGTGTTCAGAGGGAGTTGCTGCTTCTAGTGAGCTGCAACTCATGTTTGTAAGATCACTGTCTTATGTGGGTTATTGACTACAGTTTGTAAGAAGTTAATAAAACAATATTTTGTCATGGTTTTTTGTGTTATTTGTGTGTTTGGTTTGCTTGATGTTTTTGAAGTTATATTTGCATAATTAAAATAGGTGGTAAAATTTGTTGTAACGCTGATTCAGCTCAGTATTAGTGTGTGCTCTTCAAAGTCATCAGCAAGCATTAAGAATACAACACCAGCAATATTATCTAAGGATGGCAAATAGGTGGTAATAAGCAAACCCAAGGACCATGGTAAACAACAGAGTTATGATCAGATCAGATTTTCACAAATCTGGCCTCAGAGTTGTAACCTTCCAACAATTTGAATAATTGACCTATGGTATATATATTTACCTATGCATCAATTGTACAGCTGTATGTAAACACCCATTATGCATGGAAGCAATGTAAATGGAAGAGGTGATTGCCATCTAGGTAGGTGTTGAAGTTCTGGTAGCAGCGATAGATATTGTTCATTCTTATGATGGTGTTCTATATTCATTATTCTATTCAAAAGAGGCTTTATACTTAGATTTTTGGCCTTTGTCTGTCTGGTATCTAAGAGTTTAGGCCTTTGTCTGGTTCTTGGTCGAGTAGTTGCTTCCTTTTTGTGTTTAAGATGTTTTTTTTTTCAGAATCTTCTCTCTTATTTTATTCCTCTGGCTTTCATATTCTTATCACCACTGGTAGTGGATGACTTGGCATCGTGAATGATATGGCATCGTTTGTGTGATGTCTGGTATTGTGAATGACATTGCACTGTGCGTGGGATGTCTTGGCATCACAAATGATGTGTCTAGGCTCATGTATTGTTAGTGGGATGTGTCAACAGTTCGTGTTTTTGAAGGTTGCCATTGGTTAATGAATTTTCCCATTGTAAATACTATTGAGAGTGTCGGTGTTTGTAACCATCAAATCTTCACCTTCCATGCCCATCTCTTCATTTCCAGTGTTGCTTTGATGGATGTAATGCTTGAAACAAAAAAAACAAAAGGTTGCTTTTTGAGATGGTTATTCTGTGCAAGTAAGATAGTGTTTATTCAGGTCTGCATGTGAAGGTGGAGAATTTTGGTTCATTTCATGCAGGGCTCACTGCCTTAGCATATTTGATCTGTGTATGATTGAAACATATATATCTATTTTGTAAACCGTTCAGTACCGGAGTATCTATGAGATACTTGTCTGTTGTTTTTTATTCTGCTATTATAGTCATGTACTAAATCTGTGAATACGATGAACAAGGCTTATTGATTTGAAGTTTTTATGCTTTCAATCTTAAGCAAGAAGTTTATTGTAGTGGTTTTGAGATCTCTATAAAGATTCAATATTTTGCTGTGCTGTGTATTTCATCAACAAGGGGAGGGTTTTCCCATGATAAGTCTTCTGTGTCTTCTGTTATATTTGTGTTTTATGTTTCAGGTCTTTGCATTCTGGTTCAAATTTTAACATTTTGTTAGAGCCAAGTTATAAGAAAATGATCCAAAACTAGATCTGTCACGTTACACTTTACTCTTTGTTCATCATTTGACCTTGTTTGTTATGTTCTTAACAATAGTGAATGGACTGAAAGTTGAAATAGGTTTGATGGTGCATCCAACTTCACTTCATGAAGATTCAGGCTCTTAATTGTACTCGAGGAGAATGATCTCCTTAATTATGTGAAGTTTGATTGATTCTGTTAAAGATCATTTGCTTCCCGTGATTTCCAAGTTGAATTCAGCTGAGGAGATGTTTGATTGTCTTTAATGTTTCTATGAATTCAACAACACTAATAGTGCCTTAGCTTTGAGACGTCAACTTCTAAATGTTAAGATGGTAAAAGGGGATCCTATTCTATCTTTCTTTTTGAAAATTGTAAATTTGGAGGATCAGTTAAATGCTAGTGGAGAATTATTTGGGGACAAAGTGGTTATGTTGGCCATGAATGACCTTCCTCACTCTTGGGAATCTTTCATTCAAGGGATTAGTAGAAGAAATGAATTACCAAAGTTTGATTGCTTGAGAGCTATTGCATTCAAGAGAGATGCAGATTGGAGGAGAGAGGTATACTGTCTCTCCCATTTGCGTTTTGTATGCCATCCTGACATGTGACCTTGTTGCTATTCCTTTTTGAGTGATCATGTTGGGACCCATGAGTGGTCTAGACCCTAATTTGATTTATGTTGTATTAGTAGATTGATTTTGCTTTATGTTTGAATTATGATGCTTATGGTGTATTTAATGGTTTTCAAAGATATGTGCCTGTGGTTACCTGGATTGTACGATATCATGATGTTATTTTGTGAGTACCCTTGAGATATGACTAGTGGTTGCATTGGACTACTCCACCTAATTTTGGTTCCTACAGTAATGTTGACTTATATGTGTGATGAAGCTATTAGTAGTATTTTGACTATATCTGTATGATGGTGCCTAGCATTGTTTGGTGTACCTTGTGTTTGAGTCTTTGATGTTTACACTCTTGGGTGATTTGTTTTATGTTGTATTAGTTGACTGATTTTGCTTTATGTTTAAATTATGATGCTTGTGATGTATTTGATGGTTTCATTGAGATATGTGCCAAACAACCAGTGGTTACCTAGATTGGTACGATATCACAATGTTAATCTGTGAGCACCCTTGAGATATGACTAGTGGTTGCATTGTGTGATGCATTGGACTATGCCACCTAATTCTGATTCCTACAGTGGTGTTGACTTATATGTGTAATTAAGTTGTTAGTATTATTTTGACTATATCTATATAATGGTGCCTAGCATTGTTTGGTGTACCTTGCATTTGAGTCTTTGATGTTGCTTCAGGATGACTAGTTGGGATTGGTAAAGTATTAGGCCATAGATGAGCTTGAGTAATTCAATTGTTATTCCATTGGTAAATAATAAGTAAAGGATTTATATATATTCGGGTTTGGGATTATTGATTATATTTGCATATGGAAGATGTTATTTGGATTCATGATTATTGTACCTTTATGATTTGTATATTTTTCCTTTAATTTCAACTGAGTTATATGTTTAAATGATTAGAATCTTTATTTTAAATGTTTTAATTTAAATGAAATGTCATGTAATTGTATGTTATATTGTATAGCACCACTGCTATGCTTGGATTGCTTGTTGGTGCTATTGCAAAGTGCGAGTGGAGTCGTAGTCACTTGCGAGATCTACATGTTGTCCAATTCTCCTTTACGTGATTGTGTATTGTTTTGCTTCAGCTATTATATATTGAGCATCTATACTTGATGATTGCTTGTTTATGGAATAAGTACCTGATACATTCACTCTGATTATAGGATCTGAGTTGTGTACCTATATCCTCGACAATGAGCACCTAAAGATAGTGACCTTGACCATTTATTTTAAACCAATGTCATACCTGTATGGAACGACATATCTAATTATTGTTAATATTAAACCTTTGCTACTTTAATTGATTTGGGGTATTTTTTAATTTGATTTAATTAATTTTATTACTGACTAATTTTTTCGTAGAGTTGAATTTCAAATATTTGTAAGTAATTAAAAATAATCTGGGAAAGGGTAAATAGATTTCGTGTGTTAATAATCTATTTTATAAGTTACTTTTGAAGAAGTGCTTATTATGCCAAATTGAGTTAAGTGCTCATGGTGGGAGTTTGGATCGTCGGATCTTTCGTGAGGAGTAGCTCATTGGATTCGTGGCACAACTCCATATCCACCACAATTGTCAGGCAGTTGGATACTATACTTCCTTTATTTTCTTATTCTCTTCTCGATTTTAGAGCTTTGGCTTGAGGTAGGACTTCCTCATTTTAATGCCTTTTGATTGCTAAATTTTTGGAGGTTGTGAGCTAGTGTTCCCTCTATTTTTATGCAATTCCATGACTTGGCTGGATGAGCGTGAGTATTTATGTGAATTTTTTATTGGAAAATGAGAGTTTTTACCTAGTTATGCTGCCCGATTTCGAGTGTGTTTGGAACTTGACTTTTATTTGATTTTTGGGAGTTTGGGTATGATTTGGAAAAGGGTTTTTGATTTCATTGAATTTCAGCATGTTCGATTTTTTGGGTGTTTTTGGTGTCACTTTGTTTTGCATACCATTGAGTATTTGTTTGTCACTTTGTTTGGCTTGACTTGGATTATGTGCTAGTAGCCTTTGCCACAAAGGGTAGGATCGTGGCGTCATAATGATTAGAGAACATTCGGAAGTATTTTACATCTCGATCCAAATATGTGCTTTTAGATGTAAATGTGGACTTTTAGTTCTTACCGGATTTTGGTACATTGGTGTATTTTGGCTATTGTATGCTATCCTTGTGTTCTAACTAGATGATTAGAGCATTTTGTTAGAGTCTGTGCACTCAACAAAGTGGCTGATTGAGATATGTGCCAATGAGCTTCGTTATGGCTTCCACTCGTATGTTTTCCCCAAGTGTGTTAATCCTTCTTCATTTGATTGCATTTCTTGAATTTAACCCTTTCATATTGTTGTATCATGGTTTTATGTAGGGTTGTTTGTGTCTACCTATGAGCACTTGTGCATGCATATGGTGGGATCTTGTGAGATTTGAACACCTGGATTTAACTCGGTTGAGTGTTTGTTCATTTGGGGGTTCGGTTGGGAGTGTGCATTACTTACGACACTCATTTTATGGTGAAAAGGGTATGTAGGGTAGAGGTGTGGAGTGACCTCACGGTTATCCTGACCCAGAAGTGGTCGATAAGGTATCATGTAGAGGTTTAATAAGTGATAACCAAATAAATACATGGGTAGTAAAACTTAATGAAAAATAAAATTATTGAACACCTAGTCTCCTGAGGGAGTTGGAAAGAAGGTATGGTGTTTGTCCTCCTAAGGAAGTTGGAACGAATAATACGATATTTGGCCTCCTGAGAGACTTGGAACTAACATGGAATGAAGAATATGATATCTGGCCTCTTGAGGGAGTTGGAATGAAGACACATTATGAGTCTAGCTTCCTATGGGAGTTGGAACAAAGACTCGATGCTACTTGTGCTACTCAAGATAAGTAGTGATACTCCACTAGAGTCCCTACACACTTATCCTATAGTGTCTCTGACTAGTGACCTAGTGTATTGCATTGCATTCATGATCATTGAGTTCTTGCATCATGCACTGATTGACATGTTTATTAGCCTTGGATTCCTTTGTCTTTTGTGGTTGTGGTTGGGTCATTATCTCCACGAGCATGATGTGGTGGGCCTTTGGGTTCTACTTGGTTAGGAGATGTTGCTACCTATACTATGTTGGGGATCGAAGAACAAGGACAATTGTCTTCTAGATGTGGGATATTGTCAACATATTCTATCTTCTCTTGCCCTCTTCATTTCACTTTTGTACTTGTACCCTTCGTGTGTGATGTTCTCTTGCACTTAGATTTCCATGTAACTATTTAGTTAGATGCTTTAATGGATTATCTGTTGTATTGCTATTTGTGGTACAATCAAGTGCTTATTTCCTCAAATCGTGCATATCCAATACTCCCTAGTGTTTTTAGCATTTGAATTGTTTTCACATTGAACATGGTATTGCATCACACCCCTTGTAAGCATCTTATTGCATGATGAAAGGATGGTTAGCATTTCATTGCATGCAATTGAGACATCTGATTGTGTGCAATCATGACGTTTCATCACACGATGAGATGTAGGATTTTCATCTTATCACACCATTCACTTGTGGATTATCTTGTCAGTTTCAAGCATTGTGTCTCGTAATGATGAAGTATTGCATTGCACCCCTTTTGGTGTTTCATTGCATGATTCTGTTTGGAGATTCACACACCATGACAATGAGAACTTCTAGATTTTTTTTAGAGTTTGCGATTTGGTTTTCAGATAGCCATTTGGAAGTTTTATCTTCCTAATTTGGAGCAGATCAACAATCAAACACTTACGGATGGTTTGCAAGGTTGTCGTGTAATTCTCGAACCAAAGAAGAGGAAGGATCTCTTGAGACTTCAATGCTTCAGATGTGACAAGTATGGCCACTTTGCTAGAGTTCATTTATCAAATCCAAAACATCAAGTTGCTGTTGCAAACATTTATGATGCTTCACCTCTTAAAGAATCTGGTGACAATTCAGAAAGATTCTTATTTGAAAGTATAATTTTTTGAATTTAAAGGCGTCATTTTTATTGTTGAATCTTTATTGGTTTTCTTTCTAAGAATGGTTCTATATATTTTTTCAAGTCCCAAAGAACTTATTCAAATTTTGTACTGGTTTTTGAATTTAAAGATAAGATATGCTTTTATTATTTTGATTGAGATGCATGACTGGAATTAAAGAGATTCATATGTGCTGGATTAATACGGAATTAAAGAGATTCTGAAGTGATCAACAAGCTAGTGTCTATTTTTTGTTGGTTTAAGGGAAAGCTATTTCACTTCTATGGGATTCGTGTATATATATATATATATATATGTCTTGCAGAAATTTTTTAGTGGTTATTGATTTGATTAATGATGGGTGCATCACAAAATTTGTTTGAAGATCTGAACTTATTTTTCCGGGATACTTCAGATTGTTGTTCAGTCTGTTGTTGTCTTTTTAGGGCATTGTGGGAAGCTTAGAGACTTGGGTGCTTTGTTTGAGTGCACATTCTGCTTCAAAAGTTCCTAGATTTTAGTTGCAGATCTAATGGTTTTCTTTGGAGGTGATTGAACAAGTCCTAACATCTTGTGCGAGCATGAGATTCTTACTTCTTGATCCTAGAGGAAGCTAATGTCTGTAATGAAATTTGTTATCTTTCAACATTTTCTTATGCAGTTATTTTAAAATAGTTATTCATGTATTCTTTTAGGATAGTTTGTTTCTAGGAACTTTTAATAATCTCTCTTTGTTGCAAAATGCAAAATGTATCAAGGGGCAAAAGGATGAGGGGTTAATTATCTGAAATTACATAAGGGAGAGATTAAGCATCCAATGTGGACATCATGCCATTTGGAGATATGACCACACATGGGGACTTGCAGTCATGAGCTTATGTCAATGTCTCATAACAAGTTTCTTCTAAAAGGGGTGATGGCACTCAGAGGGAGCTTCTTTGCATTCTCTGAGGCAACAAGGATCAAGAGGGAGCTTTGTGAAGAAGTCTTTAAGCCAGCTAAGAGGATTGCAATGTTGCAAGGCCAGGTGCTACAATCTGTAGTAAAGCTCTTCAACTACAGAGAACAGATTGCAAGTTCAATTTGCATTTGACATTTGGTAGCTTCGCAAATTCCACTAAAGTCTGATCTGGGATATGATCAATGTTGGAAATGTAAAGAGTAACTTAGAGAGGAAGGGTGAATCAGTTACAACAAAACAATTCCTTGTCTCTTAGATATCCATACAAACTTTCACCGATCATGCAATACTGTCCAGCTGGGTTAACATTAGAAAGTACTCATGCTCGGTTAGCAAAGCAATCTAATGACTTAGTTGCAGAAATATAAAGCATAAGCAAATAACATGAACACAAATGACACCAAGATTTAACGTGGAAACCCAATTTGGGAAAAACCACTTTGCAACTAGTCACAATATTTTTCACTCTTTTGAAGTGAGCCCTGTTAGGAGCCAACCCTATTAATGATTACAAAACATACTGTTAAGTATGACCTTGTTAGAGGATTTATATCACTGTAGTGACCTTGTTAGAGGTCTTCAAATACTCGAATCTTCAAATGTTACCTTGTTAGAGGATTTACAATATGACTGTTAAGTTAACTTTGTTAAGACATTTCTTTCTACAATGGTTAGAAGGTAACATCAATTTGACCTGATTTATGAAGCAACTTCCTTTGCAGATTTAGATCTCTGTTCTGGCTTGATCTTTGGATCCTTTCTGATCAGATGTTCTTTGCAACTTATCTTTCACACTTTCTTGCTCTGCCTTTGCTCACATATCCATCATTTTATTTCATATTCTACTTGTTTCATTTTATCCTCAGAACTTGACCTTTCTTATACACAATAAGCTAAGACAAGTCGGCTTGAATACTCTTCCAAATAATCAATAAACATTCAAATAGTCGGTTTTAATTAATTAACAATTAGACAATTATATTCTGCTGTCACTCGGTCAATACTAGGATTGAACACTCGGTTAATACTGAAATTCCTTCGATGCCCGACCACTTGGTTAATATTGTAAGCAGGATACCCTTTATTAACCAATTGCTCGATTAATATTGAATTGACTTCTTTACTCGATTGTTCGGTCAATACTGAGATATACAAGGTTAATACTGCAAACTCTACATTGCTCGGTTAATATAGGCATTTGTGTAACATCAATGACAACATACAATTGAAGAATTGTTTCCAACAATCAAGGAGGACAATCCTAGACTTTAGCATATTTGAAGTTTCGATGGTGTGTGTGGGTAACCATTCCTCTAAGGCAAGCATTGTGGGTAACCTTGAACGAAGAAGTCAGGAGGTTGATCGAGTGCTTGAAGATTTAGAGGGAGCTTTTGCAGGAGAGGGAGAGTGTGAAATCCTTTTGCTGAGAATCAACAAGGTTGTGTGGTAGTATGATTGGTAAAGATCTGTAATGTCCCCTTCCCTAGAAATAATTTAATAAATAGTATAAATAAGTTCATATAATAATACTAATAATACAATTTTTTTTGGTTATTGTGATAATAACAAAATGATAAGATATAAAATAATAACAAATAATAACAAATAATAAGACAAATAATAATATTAAATCAAGTATAAATAGATTAATAATAATAATTCTATTACTAATATAATATGATATATAATATATCATATTAATAATATATAATATATCATCTTAATAATATATTTTTAATATAATATAATATATGATTAATACAATAACATATTATAATATATAGATATTAAATGCTAAGTATAATTACATGAACAACAAGATATCTTTTCTAAAACAAGGACGACGATCAAAGTATTAAAAAATGTATGCAATATAGCTATGTTAGTAGAATGCCAATTGAATAATAAGTATGTTAAGCTTTAGTCTCATATAATTCATATGTACATATTCTCTTTTTAAGCAAAATTGAATTGTAATCTAGAATGTTCAATTTGCTACTTCTACAAAAGAATTTTATTCTAACACTAATATGTTTTTATTACTATTTTATGATTTTTATTAAACATTATTTTTAATTTTTGTAAATAGGAAATATAAAGATATAAAAATATGATATAAATCTTTATTCTTTTATTTGTTAAACTAAATCATATTAATGGTAGCTATAATGTTTGGACCAAAAAAAATTTAAAGTGAAAAAAAAGCTAATGCATGTTGAAAAGAATTACTTTGTTTGCAACTTAGTAAAATATCAATATATTTTAGAATTATATCGAGTTAAAAGTTTTTGAATAATAAAAGAATATGATTGGACACTTTAATCAAAGATAAGATATGAAGAAGATATTTTTACGTATTATCAAACTTATTTATTTCATTTCATTATCATATTAATGGTAGCTATAATGTTTGGACCAAAGTGAAAAATTAAAAAGCTAACTCATGATTGCAGAGGAAGCGACCAATAAGATTGGAAATAAATACTTTGTTTGCAAATTAGTAAAATATCAATATATTTTAGAACTATATAGAATTAATTTTTTTTGAAAAATAAAAGAATATGATTGGATACTTTAATTGGAAAGTAGCATTTCACTGAATGCTATAGTATCCTGTATCCTGCCTATGGAAGGAACTAATAAGAATCAATAATAAATAGTAAACAATATAAAAGAGAATTTAATAATATAAAAATTATATTTAATACTGATCCATATATATCAATGTAATTAATAATAATATTACCAATTATTCTTACCTATGTAATTAACAAATAGGCTACTCATCGGAAAAGGCATGAGACAGATTCTTTGGACAATTCGGCAGTCTTATACTAGGAAATAGGAAAGCGGCCTGTAAATCTGTGGGTGGTAGTCACAGAAAATGAACTGACGTGTTTGATTCATTGCCATGTAGAAGACACTTTGATCGCTAGTCAGATGGGTTTGCCTCCAAGCTTCTAGTCAATTCTGTTAGTAGTTTGGGCTATGCTAGATATAAATCCAAAATGACAAGGGAGTTTTGAATAGAGGTTGTCTCCTGGATGGTTTTACAATTGGGAATAGCGTTTGAGATTAACTCACAAGCCAGAGTCGAGGTGGACATTTACTCACCACTGAGTATAGGCGAACACTTGTTCATACTTGTTGAGAATCATATGGGGACTAGTTGTGATTGATGGGATATTATAAATATGCAAGAGATAAAGATAAAGCAAACATACCAAATTATCTTAACCAATAGTTGTAAAATCCTTGAAAATTTTAGAATCTATTTGGACATGAAAATTATTTGGAATACGGGAATAGTATTTAAGATTAACGCACGAGCTAGAGTTGAGGTGGACATTTACTCGCCACTAACTATGGCCGAACACTTGTTCATACCTGCCAAGAATCATATGGGGATCGACTATGACTGTGGGATATTATAATTATGCAAGAGATAAAGAGAAAGCAAACATGCCAAATTATCTTTTAACAAACAATTGTATAATTCCCAAAAATTTTAGAATCTAGTTGGACTTGAAAATTATTTGGAATATGGAGGGTTCATTATACATGAGTGAGATAGTGGATTGCATATACTTAATCGATTCGTGGTGGAGTAAACAAATATAAATTTGTTTCAAACAAGACTTCGGAAATGATATATATATATATATATATATATAATATTTACTGAATTAATAATTAATTAGAATAAAATAAATGACAATGTAAACTCTTTTTCTATTTTAGTTATTTTCTTATTTTTAAAATTTGATTGGTAACTTTTATTACATAATTCTTTTATAGAATTCACATCTATCTACTTTCAAGTACATTAAAATCTTTTAAAAAATAGTATGCAATAAAATATGTATTGAATAACTTGATTGTTATCTTGCTACAATAATGGAGGTAGGGAAACAACATATTAATTAAACATATTCCATTATGAAAATGATTGTGACTTGTGGCTCCCTTGAAGACTACAAATGATATAAACTTTTCGCAAAAATTTAAATATGTAAAAACAACAAACAAAATTCAAGGTCACTAATGTGGCATTGAGCAAATTTATGGTAAAGAAAGATGAATGTGAAAGATTCTAGATTGCCTATGCAACATTGGGCAAAGGTTCGACATTTACATGTATCATTTTGTAGTAATATGAGAGAGAGAGAGAGAGAGAGAGAGAGAGAGAGAGAGGTTTAAGATTTGTCATGATTTCTCCAATTTTTATCCATGAAAGCATTGACAACACAATCACAATAGATAAGGAAAGAACATTATAGAGACAAAGGAATATATGGAAGATGAGAGAGAGAGAGAGAGAGAGAGAGAGAGAGAGAGAGAGAGAGGCCTAAGGATTAGAGTTGGGTTGTTGAAGATTTGTCATAATTTCTCCAATTTTTATCCATGAAAGCATTTACAACACAATCACAATAGATAAAGAAAGAACATTATAGAGACAAAAGAATAGATGGAAGATGAAATATATATATATATATATATAGAGAGAGAGAGAGAGAGAGAGAGAGAGAGAGAGAGAGAGAGAGGGGGGGGGGGAGATGGGCCCAAGGAAGAGATAATGAGATATATAGTAATATGGAGAGGAGGAGATAGAGCCTATAAATTGTTGATTTCGAAATGATAGGTTGTCCCTTTCATAAAGAAAATGACAATTAGATAGAAAAAAGATAGGGAGAGGTTAAAATATGGATAAAGATGTAATGATCCCATCTTTTGGCCTTCACGTTCTCCAAAGTCTAAGTGGAGAATAAGAAGAAATTAAATTAATTTCTTATAAAGTCATTCAATTAAAAATTAAAGGTGACTTTGTATTTAATTAATTTAATTATTAATTACAAGGGAGTAGCTTCTAGGGAATGTAATAATTATTGGAAGGACGGAAGCCTCTCATGATTTAATTAATTATTGCTAGGGAGGGATTTCTAGAGAATGCATTAATTATTGGAAGGAGGAAGCTTCTAGCCCTTACAATTAATTAATGTTTTAGTTCCTTCCAGAAGGATGAAGAAAAGGATAAATAGGGCTGAAAGTCTCTTTGTTGAGCATCGGATTATTGTATCGGATGATTATGACTTGCATTTGATAAGAGCTTGGATGTGTGAATCACACTCTTTTTTTTGGCAATAGAGGACGTTTATTTTCTGTTGTAACATTCTAGACGTCATTCCCTTAGGGTTTGGCCTTTGGAATACATCTCTTTGTACTTGATTGCAGCATTTTTAGAATTAATATAATTTGAGCAGTTGGTTCAGCTTTTGGGCATTCCTGGGTACCCATTACAGTGGTATCAGAGCTATTAGTCCTGCCATCCTGTGAAGTTCTTATAGGAAATTTGGAACAGCAAGATAAAGGGAAAAGAGTTTGACAAAATGTATACCAGTCCAGATCAAGAAAATGCAATGCTTAGGTTACTTAGTTCATTAGAGGAGGGGCAGCGGATGCAACAGGAGCATAATAGGCGAATGGATATGATGTTGCAACTTATGGCTAGACAGATGGGCATCAATATTGAAGATTTGTATGTTGCTCCAGTGCAGAAAGAAGTTGTTTCATCAGGTGGGATTGAGACACATATAGAGCCACCTAGCTATGATGCTGGTGATATGGAGTCCATCGATGTGGGATTAGAAGAATGCAAGGATACTATCATATCAGCAGCCACTTCTATGTCAATTGAACCATCCAACGAGGAGTTTGGCAGTATGCATGTGGTTGTAGATGTGTGTTCTGATGATAGTACACTTGTTATTGCTAATGAGGTGAGCAATATAGTGACAGAGTCATATTATACTATCGATCAACGAAGTGTTAATGTTCACTCTTGGGATAGTACTATGTTCAACATGGATGCAACATTGTCTTATGACAATCTAATGTTTGAGGCTGATGTTGATCATTCACTTGAGTGGAGTTGGGCTCAGTTTTCACCATCTACAAAGATTCAATTTTGTGTTGCAGTAGTTGGGAGGAAGAGGTTTCATAGATCTTCTATGGAGCCGCCTTCTGGTGACATCCAGACTTATACTTCTTCAGCACAAGTTTTGGAAGCTAACTTGCAGGTCATGTGGTTGGTCTTAATGATGTTCATCTGTAGTTTGTTTAATGTCCATATGGATATCACATATTACTTCAGTTGGGATCCAGGTGGAGGTTGGAGTTCATTATGTTACTTAATTGCTTGAGGACAAGCAATTTCAAGGAGGGCGGATTTGTAATGATCCCATCTTTTGGCCTTCACGTTCTCCAAAGTCTAAGTGGAGAATAAGAAGAAATTAAATTAATTTCTTATAAAGTCATTCAATTAAAAATTAAAGGTGACTTTGTATTTAATTAATTTAATTATTAATTACAAGGGAGTAGCTTCTAGGGAATGTAATAATTATTGGAAGGACGGAAGCCTCTCATGATTTAATTAATTATTGCTAGGGAGGGATTTCTAGAGAATGCATTAATTATTGGAAGGAGGAAGCTTCTAGCTCTTACAATTAATTAATGTTTTAGTTCCTTCCAGAAGGATGATAAAAGGATAAATAGGGCTGAAAGTCTCTTTGTTGAGCATCGGATTATTGTATCGGATGATTATGACTTGCATTTGATAAGAGCTTGGATGTGTGAATCACACTCCTTTTTTTGGTAATAGAGGACGTTCATTTTCTGTTGTAACATTCTAGACGTCATTCCCTTAGGGTTTGGCCTTTGGAATACATCTCTTTGTACTTGATTGCAGCATTTTTAGAATTAATATAATTTCAGCAGTTGGTTCAGCTTTTGGGCATTCCTGGGTACCCATTACAAAAGATCAGAATAGGTAGGGACATCGAGAGAGAGAGTGCGTAGTTACGTGGGTTGGAATTAATTATTCAATTTAGGGAGAGCTATGAAGAGATGTAGATAGATAAAGAAGATCAAATAGAAATAGAGGAGATGAGTTTTATATAGAAAAAAGTAGCCATACTATTTATTTCCTTAGATGAGAACTAAGCTAATGATATTTTAAATATTAAAATAAATGAGGTTTACAAATCCTAAAATATTTCTATTTATGATGAACCCAAATTCTTATGCTCTTCAAATCATTACTAGAAAGTAAAAACTGAAAGATTCGAGAGAGGAGGTAAAGACTACCAAATTTTTCACAATTATAATACACAAATGTCATTATATATATGTGTGTGTGTGTATTGGCGTAACCCTTGCACCCCTCAAAGGTACAAGTGCTAGTATATGTCAAAACCAAAGATATGATTGTATCTTGGACGTGTTCTATACAGAAGTATATGTCTGCTAAATGTCTATGAGTGTCGATGTTAGAAGTACCCCTCAAAGGTACAAGTGCTAGTATATGTCAAAACCAAAGATATGATTGTATCTTGGATGTGTTCTATGCAGAAGTATATATGTCTGCCAAATGTCTATGAGTGTCGATGTTAGAAGTGACATGTCAATTAATATATCAATTAGTCTTTTTCTTTTTCTTGAATATCAATTCCTTAATTATGATGTCGAACGTCTAGTGAGTGTCGTTGGAAAGTCTGAACGTTCCAATTCAGTCAATGCTATTGGTCTGATTTGGAATGATGACTGACCAGAAATATATCAATCCATTAGTAATAATAATAAACAGGTGCAATTAGTTATGAAGGAAAGTGATTATTAAGAAACATAAGATGGTGTCTTTTCCCAAACATGTCTTATCATTCCAATCTTTAAGGTATATAATGACAGTTCACGTCTTAGGGGAAGCACACAGAGATCGGAAAGAAAATAAGGGATAACAGAAAAGAAAGGAGGTAATAATAAGGATATAAACAGATCATCTTGTAAGTCTGAAAAGAAGAGTTATACATTTAGCAACTGCGAAGAAGAGAAAAGAACAGAAGATGAGTTAGTGAATCATAAAAGGAAGATCCCACTCATCAGCATATTGGTTTTGCCTGGAAACATCAATGATAAAGATGGAGATTAATTTACAGAGGAACTAGATAGAAAGAGCACTTTAATATTCTAACATAGACTCAAAGGAATAGATAGTGATTGCCAGCGAAGAATATTCTAGGAAAAATATCATCCACTTCAGCATGCATGCATGCATACATACATACATACATACATGCATACATGCATACATACATACATACATACATATTATAAATTAATAAAACTCATGGAATTGATGCTTATTTGGCAAACTAATACTAAAAGAGGATGTAAAATTGACTTGGAAGAGGCACACATACAGTCATACATAATAACGAAGCAATTGGAAGAATTACAATCTCGTTCTTGTTCTAATCTGAAAGTGCAGAAGTCTATCCTAAGGAAACATTGAAATACCATCTTTGATAGAAAATGATGACATTGCAGGCCCAAGCAGCGTTATAGAAGGCAGTGTCAGCATCTCATTAAAAGGAATTAAATCCCACGATATAATATGGTCAACATTAGCAATGGGGGTTTAGAGGGAAGTCACAATATCCACTCAACAAGTATATTATCTACGGACACAATTGATTTGTTCTAGGTCAGTGATAATATCTGAACAGTCTTCTTAAGGCAGAGTCAGCATTCTCATTAGTCTTTAAACAGATGTAGAACTACAACCAACAACTCAAGTTGATGGGGGAGAAGACATCATCAATCAGTCAATCTATTAGTTCTATCCAAAGCCATAATTATGGAGTAATAAGATTATGGTAGAAAGGGCACCATACTCTATTAATGGGTGAAGAATGAAAAATGCCCGACAAAAAGAATATGGAAGTTATGACATGATTTCTTATTTATTGCTTTACATCCTTATTAAGTGGTTCAAAGTGACCAATTGTGGTTGGTAGAACCGAATGCGTATATCTGAAGGAAGAAACTAGAAAGTGTACCATTTTTACAAGTTATGGAGACAAGTTGAACAACGCCTTTAATTGTTGTCATCATAGTGCACTAGCAGATTGGTGATTATAAATACACTTATACAGATCATAAATACATCTCATTGTTTACTTAGAAACCAATATTGTCGTTCATAGAGAGGAAGCCTCATGAATTCAACAAAATCAGTTCTAATTATCTAAAGATCGGATAGGGAAATTACAAGATCCTTGTTTGGTCAACATTGGAATAAACTTTATTTTGTTATGATAATCAAAGCAGTGAAAATGGTGCCTTGCTAAGAGGGAGTATGACTATCCATCACACGCAACCTTGGACGAGGAGGCTAATATCAAATTTAGAGGAAGTCTAACTTGGACAAGGAAGCTAGAAGGTTGATATTTGTCTTAGAGAAAGAGAGAATCATCATCATGAAGATTTTGTTTATGAGTTCTCTTCTGTGAGCAAGAAGTTCGAGGTGTAATCCCTCGTTAATGAGTTCTATGTGAGGGAGAAGTTCGAGGTGCATTCCCTTGTTAATGAGTTCTCCATGAGGAAGAAGCTTGAGGTGCAATCTATTGTTAATGAGTTCTTCGTGAGGGAGAAGTTCAACGTGCAACCACTTGTTAATTAGTTCTTTGATGTGTGGGAGAAATCTAAGGTGCAATCCCTTTTTAGTGCATTCTTCTTTGCAAAATAAGTTTGAGGTGTAAGACCTTGTTATTGTATTCTTTTGTGTGTGAGAGAAGTTTGAGGTGAAAGCCCTTGTTCCATCCACTGGGAGTAGCCATGGTGGATGTTATGAGAGAGAATTCATGACTTAGTTTTCTGATTCTTCACCCTCTAGGAGTTGGCATGGTGAATGTCATGCTGAGATGACAATATTAAAATCTTTAATGAGATTTTGTTATTGACATTTTTTGATGCAGCTCATTATACTTGTCATGTTAAGAGATAGCAAGTCATATGAATAATCTCTCTCTTGCTCAGAGAGAGTTTTGTATCAGCGATGGATATTATTTATTCTTTTGATGGTGTTCTATATTCATTGTTCTATTCAAAAGCATCTTTATATTCTATCTAAGACTTTTGGCCTTTGCTTGTCATCATTCCCATCCAACTTAGACATCTGTTCAGCATTTCGCTTCCTTATTGTGTTTAAGATGTTTTCTTTTCAGCGCCTATCTTATTTTATTCCGCTGGCTTTTGTATTCATATCACCACTAGAAGATGATTTGGGATCATGAATGAAATGGTGTTGTTCGTGTGATGTCTGGCATCGTGGATAACATGGCAGTGTGCATGTGACATCTTGGCATCACAAAAGATGTCTAGGCTTCATGTTCTATATGGGATAAGTGTTGACGGTTCGGGTCTTTGAACTTTACTGTTGGTTCATGAATTCATTCATTGTAAATGCTATTGGGAGTGTTTGTGACCCTGTCAACTCTTCACATTTCTCGCGAATCTCTTCACTTTTAGCGTTGCTTTGATGGGTATTCATATAATGCATGAAACAAAAAAACTAAAGGCTGCTTTTTGAGGTGGTTATTATGTGTAGGAGTAAGATAGCATATTTTTAATATTTCAATCCCCACATTGATATCGGCTTTGGCCCATTACCAATCCAAAAAAAATTTAATCTTATATTTTTAATATTTTGATGATGTGTAAACTTCTCAAATGTCACACAATACTTTATTTAATCTATTATGTTTTTTATTTTTTGATAGGTAGTTGGCGGAAGCCTAGATTATTTATCATTCATTTTTATTATTATGGTTAGGTTAATTATTATTATGTGTTAATCTCGAGTAGATTTGAACCCAAGACCTCCCCAATGAGAGGCTCGCAATTTACTGATGCGTTGTAGGCTCTTGCCTTATTTAATTTATTTTGTTATTATAAAATTTAGCATTTATTATAATTAAATTTAATAGTCTTATTTATTTTTAATATCAGATTAGATAATCAAGCTGTCCTACTTTAAAATATGCAATTTAGATTCTAAATAATTTATATATAATATTTAACCGATTTAAAATATTTAAATTAAATTCAAATACTGTCTTATTTTATATATCAAATTAGAAAAGTTTATACTTAATGTATTTAAATGAATTTGTTATATTTAATGTAATACATGTTTTGTCACCAATTGATAGGAACATTCCCTGTAAAGTAAAAAAAAACTATATTTGAAAGGCTCAGAATATATTAAATTTTCATCCCAATTTCAGCCATTCGTTGATCCACTTACCATGTTATTGAAACCTGCAATTTATACATGCCCAACAACTAAGCATGACATGCATGACAACAAATTGACACTATGTAGTATGAATAATTCACAATCTCCTACACAAATGAATTACATTATTGTCCATCTAACTCGGTATTTAAATTATTTTCTCAGCCTGTGGGCCATGCTAAACAAATACCTTATCCTTAGATTTATGCAGAGTTTTTTGTGGAGATTATTAATATTAATTTTGATTGCTATTTGTCTTTATAAGTTATCAGTGGTAAATGTTTTGCAACTCCGCTGATGAACTTTCTAATATATGTCCTTTTCCCTTGCAGTCGAGCTGTTGGGTACAGGTTTGGACCGCATCTAAATGAAACTGTTCCCCTGCTTATTAACTATTGTAAAAGTGCATCTGAAGCTGATGAGGAGCTAAGAGAATATAGCTTGCAGGTGTTAAAAGAGTTTGGTTGTAGAGAAATTATGTATTTTCATCTCACACTATTTGTTAACATTAGTGGTTCCATTTTAAAAGTTCATATCATCTATATTGAAAGTATTTGTATGTTTTGGTGAAATGCATCTTCAGATTTCATTCTTCAAATAGAAAACCCTGTTTGTTCAAAAATCTGTAAATAATCACCTTGAAGATGCAATTTGTAGGCATTGGAGAGTTTTGTCCTACGTTGTGCCAGAGATGTGGCTGTTTATTGTGATACAATTTTGGAACTTGCTCTGGAGTACATAAGCTATGATCCAAACTACACTGATAATATGGAAGAAGATACAGAAGAGAGTAATGGAGAGGAGGAGGATGAGTATGTTAAAATTGCTTAAGAGAATTATTTGCTCGAGAAAATTTAATTTTTGCGCAATGGTGTCTTTTATTTTCATGTAACTATGAATTTTATTACCAACATGTGAATACTATTCTGTTGATGTAGAGAGAGTGCTAATGAATATAGCGATGATGAGGATATCAGCTGGAAGGTTCGGAGGGCAGCAGCTAAGTGTTTGTCTGCTGTGATAACATCTCGTCCAGAAATGCTATTAAAGCTGTATGAGGAGGCATGTGCTTTGAACCTTTCTCAATTGTTGGTGGGAGATGTTTATCATTTTCATAAAAGTTGACTCTATTTGTCCTATACATTTGCCATGTTTTTTGACCTTTGTGTGCCCAATAATTTTGGCTTAGTGTCTCTTCAGAGTTTATGGTTTACCTCCAAAGAGTGACAAGAATGGCCCTTTGTCTTTGTTAGAGTTAAGAGGATACATAAATTCCATTCTCTTGGCATAACACTAACCTGCTAATGTTATGCACAAATAGGAATAAATTGAGTTTGAAATGATATATATCAGTTTTTATCTCATTTCAAAATGTGGTTAGCTTTAGGAATTCTTTTATAAGATGTTATATGAAATGATTGCTAGCTAACACCTGCCAAGGAAACATAACTTGCTTCTTCCCACAGTGAATTCTGCTCAAGGTTTTGGCATTGTGAAGTGTAGCCCAGTTCTTTATGTGCCAATGGCAATACTGAGAATGCTAAGAGATGGCATGGTTACTCTCGTTGCTTTCTTTGTTGATAAATATATCTATTGCATTTTCCTTGGTTTGTTAAATGGGAAGTAATCTAAGGGGAGAACACTTCGTTATTTTTCCCAGTAAGTGTTTTTATAAATATAAAATGATAGCATTATTTAGACTTTCACAATACACCAAATTTTTCTTTGCTTCAATTATTGAACACAACAATTTTGTGATATCCTTGCGAATATGTTAACAGTATTGAGATGAATCTTTTTCATTCATTAATTTCTCAGAGAGATTAATAGTCTCATTGGGCATGCGAATGAGTTCTAAGGTTGCATGGAATCTGTTTTGCAGGCTTGCCCAAGGCTGATAGAGAGGTTCAAAGAGAGAGAAGAAAATGTTAAAGTATTAACATTTTTCTTTCATTTTTGTTCAGGTGAATAATACCATTATTTTGCACTTTATGATTTCAAACTCTTGTTAATATTGCTGCAGATGGATGTGTTCAATGCCTTCATCGAGTTGCTACGCCAGACTGGGAACGTGACTAAAGGATCAGGGGATGCCCGACATTCAAGGCAAGTACTTAATGAAATATGTAGCCAGGATGTTTTGTAATGCTGCAGATTTTTTTGAGATGGTATCCTATTAAAGGTTTGTTGGCTGCCTTGTGCATGGTAGTTTGACTTCCAACTGTGTTATTTTAAAGACAGACGTACTGTTTACTGAGAAATGTCTGTTGACGCTATCTCTAATTTTATGCTGTTAGTTATTGAGGCCTTTGTAAGTTGTAGAGAACATTAGATGAAATGACCGAGAATTAATGACATTATTAATCTTTGTATAATCTTGATAAAGCTGATACTTTGGTTACCTTTTCGAAAGCTCTAACAAGAAATAATGATGTCAGCTCACTGGGATTATATAATATATACAAAGGAGCATGAAAGGAGGAAACCCCCATCTGTCTGCATTGACATCAAAATAACCATTTGCATTAACTCACATGTTATGGAAAGTTCATATCCATCTCAATACAAGAGGAATAATACAAAATCAAGACAATCCTTAAAATCTCTAGAAGAATAAGGTGGATGCCATTTATAAAGCTCTAATAAGATCTGTAAATTGGCAATCTAGATTTCTCTGTAGCTTAGTCAGTTCCCCCTTTCCAGAAAAATGGGATAATTATTAATATGTAACTAATGGGAGAAAACCCTAAACTGACTTAGATAAATTTTCAATTTATGATTTGATATCATCCACAACGAACTTTTAGCTTCCTGATATGGGAGCAGGAGCCCTTTAGGCTGAAACCTCTCTGGCTAAGAGCAAAGGGCTGATGGCTATCCAGTCCATCAAAGTTGCTGGAGGCGTAGCCCAGTCTCATCCATTGTGATGTTCGGGCTTTGTACTTAGTGAGACTTGATCCCTGGCAGGTTCATTTAGAACAATTAGGGCTTTGCACTTAGTGAGACTTGATCCCTGGTGGGCTCATTTAGAACAATTAAACTTCACCAGAAGACCAAGGGTCCATTGACAAAAACCATGTGAGGTAGAACTTTTGGTGCAGTGTAAAAGTGTAGATATTGAGACGAGCCATCTTGATCTTTCTTGAAAGTTGAAAATTTTTGTTTTGGAGACTTGTTTCTTGAACTCTAAGTGGCTTGGCAAAGATGATTCATTTAGTCTGGATAAAGCTTGTATAATTATATCATATGAATTTTCTTTTATTATACCAACAAGATATTGGTACTAGCTCATGATTTGGTCTTGAGTTGACATTGTGGAACAATGAACAAGGCTTGATATGGGAAATGACATCATCAGTTGACTGTTCATAGTGAACGTGTGGGAAGTTGTGTTAGATCTTCCACTTTTCACTAATAGGAAGAATCAAATGAGAATGGCTCGATGTTTTCCCATTTTGTCTGTAATTGCATTCTCTATAACAATCTTTGAAGATGTAGTGCTTTTTTGTCATGATTGAAAGGAGTGTTCATGGATAGCGTAGTTATTTTTCTCAAATTGTTTGGTTACTGGTCTGCCTTATAAAATCATAGCACAGTAATCATGGTAATGGAATATTGGCATTTTTTTGTTAATATTTTATAGCAACTGATCATTAAACTAAATGCAGCTATCATATCTTCTAATATAATAAATCTTCAAAATGGCTTATATCATTCAATGTCTTGGCAGCCCATTGTTGATGTTGAAGCAAGAAGTCCCAAAAATAGTTAAGTCTCTAAACAGGCAGCTCAGGGAAAAATCAGTAAAGACTAAGGTGAGTTGTAGATCTATATGTGGGAAACGGTGATGCTCTGCAATACATATTACTCTTTTGTTTATAGTTTCTTTTGCATAGGATAGAGGCCTTGTGATTTATCTTCCTGATTTCCATGTATTTTTATATTAATGTAAAAATTTGCAACTAATATCCTGATCCAAGAATGTTTATGCAGGTTGGGGCATTTTCAGTATTGAAGGAGCTTGTGGTTGTGCTACCTGATTGCTTAGCTGATCATATAGGCTCCCTGGTGCCTGGAATTGAGAAAGCACTTAATGTAAGATAAAGAACATTTGCTTTATTTGAGATTTTGTATTCTCATATCTATTGTGTTGTCTTTGTTCTGAATGTATCGTCTTGTATCAGGACAATTCGTCAAACTCAAATCTTAAGATTGAGGCTCTTGTATTCACTAGACTTGTGATGGCTTCACACTCACCAGTGGTCTTCCATCCCTACATCAAGGTAATGGTTGTGCTATATTGAAGTGTAAGTGGAGTTGTTTTAAGTACCATGCTCTCTTGCTTTCTATTGGAATATTTTCTTTTATAATCATGTCCATTTAATCCGTTTAGCTGACAGAGTGTGTTTGGAGACACTCAATTTGAATATAGGGAACAATTTTTACTCTCTTTTTGCCCTTTTCTGAAGTCAAATAAATGGTTAATACACAGTATAGTTATATCTCAAGAAATGCTCACTGCTCTAATATATTTTCCATGCCATTTTTTTCTTCCTGTATTCTTGCCTTTTTGAGATACTTTTGGGGTTGAACTGAACAATGAATTCTTTGGTTGATAAACTAATCCAAACTTGTCTCAGGCCCTTTCTGGACCTGTTCTTTCTGCTGCGGGTGATCGTTACTACAAAGTCACAGCCGAGGCATTGAGGGTCTGTGGAGAACTGGTTAAGGCAATCCGTCCACAATTTTTGCTTGTAAGATGTTATCAGTATTTGCAATGAATGCCATTATTTCCAACTGATTATGTTTTATGCCTTTATTCATAAATGACAAATCAATTTTTTATTTGCAGCCACCAGTTTTTGATTTTAAGCCTTATATTCATCCCATTTACAATACCATTTTGATGCGGTTGGCCAATCAAGATCAGGATCAGGTTGGATTTTCAGCTCTCTACCTGGATATGATTTTTGCTGATTTAATATCAGTAATATTAATGTTTTGGAACCCAAAAGGAATGCTTTATTACATCCCGTGTATGATTTTGGTTGCTATATATTTTATTGGTCCACGATTTGTGCCTTTATTTCTATCTGATTTTGGATCTCTATATACAGGAGGTCAAGGAGTGTGCAATTTCTTGCATGGGATTGGTTATTTCAACATTTGGTGACAGCCTTCAAGTTGAACTACCTGCATGTTTGCCTCTCCTTGTTGATCGCATGGGAAATGAGATAACAAGGCTTACAGCTGTTAAGGTGTGACATGCGAGTCCTTATGGTGCCAAATGATCTGAGAATTTTAGCTTGGAGTCAATTTATTTTATTGTATCAGTTGTATAGAAATAGCATTTTGAGTCTGTCAGCTTTTATTTCCATTTAAAATTGTAATAGCATTTCTTGGTGTTTTGTTCCGTCCCATGGTGTCTTGCCCTACAATTTCTGTTTTACATCTTGAGCTCATCTAAAGTTGTTCTTATGATCCAAGCATGATTGTGATATGTAGAATGCTAGACATAGAATTTTAGAAACTATCCACAGATGATTTCATCTTTCAAAAATTTGCCTTCGGGAGTTAACAGCACAACTGTTCATATCAGTCTCATAATGTTTAGTTTCATTGTGATTTGGATTCTCTGTCACTCTGCATACAAGTGAGTTTAGTGTTAACTTTCCCTACCAAGCAGAAGTCAGTGAACACACATGTAAGGCTTGGGTCAACTCGCTATTGCTCTTCTACAAGGCAGTTCTTTTAATTTTCAGTTTTGTAGACATGTTTATTGAGAAGCTTTGGGAATAATTGTCCCGAATTCTAGCCTGATGGTTCTATTTATTTTTTACCAGATTGTTTGTGGGGACGGGTGGTACAGGTTTTTGAGAAAAGGTTGTCCCATCAAGGCTTTGGAAGGGAGCCAAGTTGGCGAGAAGCAGAATCTCATTGTAAACAATTTTGAGCATTACTTGCTACCAAACGCTCAGTATATCAACAATTCAATAATATTACCCTCTTAACCACACCAGCAATATATATGAGTGTTTCAAGTGGGCCCTCAGCCTCAACTGGGCAATAACTGACTCTGGCTGGTGGAGCCACAAACTGGGGATCCATTCCCATCAGAAATAAATAAGCAGTTGTAACCCCATGGGGTCAGCAGCCTAGCAGGGGCATGGGGCCTAAGCGTGCGCTGGCCCAGTAGGAAGCCTGCTGAAAAAGAAACAGATCTTTACCAAAGAACCATTCCCTTAATAGAAATGCCAAAATGACATTACTCTCTTTTGAGGATTTTAATTATGTCGAGGTACATGCTCATTTCTCTGCAAATTTGTACAGAAGGCATAGATGCAATGACATTCTCATGTGACTTACAAGCCAAGCCATATTTTTGCTAGGAGCAAAGCATTTGTAATTTTGTTGTATCCAATTCATCTGGCAACCCATAGTTTGCTTTGTTGCCAGATCATAGCTCGTTTAGTCACAAATGACTCTGAACAAAACCCTTCAATTTATTATCAGAAATGTGAAAAGTTATAGTACTCTGCTGTTTTCTTGAACTACAAGATAAAGAGTTCATAGAATAGTTGATTTACCATTATTTACTTTTCTCTGTTTTTCGTTCATGTTTCTTCAGAATGCATTGTGCTTGTTAATGGTTCTTTTTTGGCCAATGCATGTACTGTTTAGGCTTTTGCTGTTATTGCTGGATCATCTCTTCGGATTGATTTGACATGTGTTCTGGAGCATGTCTTTGCAGAACTAACAACATTCTTGCGAAAGGTAAACTTATGTTTAGGCGATGATTATGTTTATAGCATTACTGTCATTTATTTTGTTGTCTTTTATATTCACGACTTGAAAAAACCCCTTTAACCTCTTGATCTCAGTCACTTGGACTATTTTCATGTTTTACTTGCTTTCATAAATAATTTTCTGATAAAGTTTAAGTTTCCGAACAGGCCAATCGAGCATTAAGGCAAGCTTCATTGGGTACTCTGAATTGTTTAGTTGTTGCTTATGGGGATAAGATCAGATCATCTACATTTGAAGCTATAATCACCGAGCTTCCAACTCTCATAAGGTTTTTTTTCCTTTTTTCTTTACTGGTCCCTTTTTCCTTTTATATCTGTGGAGGCATGTAGAATTGTTTTTACAAAGTGGTTTCTGATTCTATTGATGATGGCATTCCGTTGTCAGTGATGCAGACCTACATATGACTGCTCTAGCATTGGAACTGTGCTGCACAATGATGCATGATCAAAAGCGTCAAAGGAATGTTGGTACTGTAGTGCGCAATAGGGTTCTTCCCCAAGCTCTTGTGCTTGTTAGGAGCTCATTATTGCAGGGTCAAGCACTGCAAGTAATTTGCAATCCTTGTGTTTATGTGATCTTTTTCTGTGCAGGAGTGTTCTTGCAGTATTTGTTTTACTATTGCCAATCGCATTCATACATACTTTTGTAAATATGCAGGCTCTGCAAAGCTTTTTTGCAGCTTTAGTAAAATCGGCAAACACTAGTTTTGATGCTCTATTAGACTCACTTCTTTCAAGTGCTAAACCATCTCCACAATCAGGTGGCCTAGCAAAGCAAGCTCTCTATTCAATAGCTCAGTGTGTGGCAGTTCTTTGCCTAGCTGCAGGAGATGCTAAATGTGCATCAACAGTACAAATGCTGACAAACATTCTCAAGGACAACAGCAGTGCCAATTCTGTTAGTGCCTTTACTTTCGAAGCACATCATAGTAGGAAAATTGAATATTCTCTGAAAACTGTGTCAGCTTTTGACCTTCTAAATTGCATTTAGGGATATTCCTAAATTTGAGATTTTATATAATCACAAATTCCTGTTTACAAAATATCTTTGGTTTTTAACATATAGTCTATGACTGAGGCCTAATTACTCCTGTCTAGGCTCGGCATCACCTTGCGTTGCTCTGCTTGGGCGAAATTGGGAGACGGAGAGATCTTAGTCAACATGCAAACATAGAAGGCATTGTGATCGAGTCTTTCCAATCTCCCTTTGAAGAAATAAAATCTGCAGCATCTTATGCACTTGGAAACATAGCTGTTGGAAATCTCTCTAAGTATCTTCCATTCATTCTGAATCAAATTGATAACCAGCAAAAGAAGCAGTACCTCTTGCTACATTCATTAAAGGAGGTAGATTTCGTATCTTACATATTTGTATGTTTGGTTGCTAGGGGAATAAATTACTTACTTGCAGTGTTTTGCAGGTTATTGCTAGGCAAGCCGTAGATGAAGCTGGCCAGGTCGACCTACAAGATGCATATGTTGAAAAGATACTCAACTTGTTATTTAATCATTGTGAGAGTGATGAAGAGGGGGTACGCAATGTTGTTGCAGAATGTCTTGGGAAAATTGCTCTTATTGAGCCAGAGAAACTCGTTCCTGAATTACAGGTATATGTTTATTATGTTAGGAATTCTATGTAAAATGTATTCTTTTTCTTTTGCTAAATTCACTTGATCTTTGCTCAGGAAAGAACCTTGAGTCCATCTGCCTATACAAGGGCAACCATGGTTATTGCTGTAAAATATACTTTTGTGGAGCGTCCAGAAAGAATTGATCAAGTTATCCAACCTGTCATAGCGTCATTCTTGATGCTTATTAGAGATGATGATAGGGTGAGACAAAGCTAACTTTTAATTTTTTGTGTAATCACTTTTGTTCAATTCTAAGCAGTCATTTCATACTGAAATATTCTTTTTGTTGAGTGAGTTCTGTTTGTGTTGTAAACACGTTTTTGCATTTGTTTTACATTACATTGTGTTGTTGGACTTTCTTTTTACTTCATTGTCCTATGTCAAGTGAGAGATGATCCATTGAGTGGAGGTGAATGGCTAGTTTGCGCAATACTCATTCAGGCCCATATAGTCACCTCTAGCTAATTGGTTTCTCTTGTGAGGGTGAGCCTGTCTATCCTTGTTAAACAGTTATAGCCATCGAGTTGACTAAATTTAATTCACTACTGTTTTTGAATTTTCATCCAGACATGACATTTTTCGTAGAGGCCTTAAAGAAAATATGAGCTGAAGCAAGCTGGTGCAATTATAAGCTATAAGGATGCTTCTAAACCTCCACCCTTTCATAGTTGTTACAATTTTATGTCATGTATTCTTCCTTTGGCTAGTTATGGGCTTGTTGTTTCCAGACTGATCAGTTAGCTTTGAGAGTTGCAGAATTTTACATGTTTAATCTTTTGTTGACTAATCTTTGCAACTTTGATATGGTATTGCCAATGATGCACATCATAATTGCAATGTGATCACATTACCTGTGCTTCTTGGGCTATTATAATGCTTTCTTATTTTGTTTATACTTACAAATGTTCACTTTCTCATGTTTACGCTAGTACTGGCTTCTGTGTGTATCTTTGTTTCTAGTGTTAACAGGGCAAGTATAATTGTAGGCTTTGGCTTCCTATCTTATAAACCTGTATTTAAATGCCCTCTTAATGTCTGGTTTGCAGCATGTCAGACGAGCAGCAGTTTCTGCCTTGAGTACAGCAGCTCATAATAAGCCAAATCTAATAAAGGGTCTTCTTCCAGAATTGCTACCACTTCTGTATGACCAGACAATTGTGAAGGTATACATATATATATGATAAATATAGCACATTATATGTTTGTATGCTGTATCGATAAACGTTTCTTACAGGATGCTTTTGAATTGTTTGTTTCCTGCAGCGAGAATTGATAAGGACTGTTGATCTTGGTCCTTTCAAGCACACTGTTGATGATGGGCTAGAGCTGAGAAAAGCTGCTTTCGAATGTATGGATACATTGCTCGACAGTTGCCTTAATCAGATTGATCCATCATCCTTCATTATTCCCTTTCTTCAATCAGGCTTAAATGGTGTGTATCAATTTAAAAAAGCCAAAACTATAATAGTTTTTAAATCAATTTATTGCATTTGCTTAATGTAGAATGGCAGGGTATATAGCTTATCTGCATGATGAGAACTAGCAATTTGCAGTTTGTGATATTCACTGGGGATTCTGTTTTTCATAGATCATTATGATGTCAAAATGCCTTGCCACCTCATTCTTTCAAAGCTTGCAGACAAGTGTGCCTCTGCTGTTTTGGCAGGTCAGCTGGTTCAGCTTACACATAAATTTCTTAGTGCTTTTTCATCTATGAAAGGATGATTTTATTGATGTCTCTGGATTCTAACTACTCCATGCCACGATGCAGTTCTTGATTCATTAGTGGAACCCCTGGAAAAGACCATCAATCATAGGCCAAAGCAAGATGCTGTGAAGCAGGAAGTAGATCGCAATGAGGATATGATTCGTAGTACACTACGTGCAATTGTTTCTCTCAATCGTATAAGGTGCTAATATTTGTTTGAAGTTTATTTATGCAAAGATTCTGTAGAATTGATGAATACATTCTTTGTTTTATTTATGCAACTTTTCTGAAGTTCTTTAATCTTCATCTATATCTATCCAGGTAACTTTTCATTTAAATAATATGAAATACTATTCTATTCATACAGGATGCTCCCATTTTGAAATAGGATTTAATAATACATAATAATTGAATAGCAGGATTTTATTAAATATATAACAATAATGAGGAAAGAGAATTTATTAAATAAATAATATTGTAATAAATATATAAATGATAATGATTTTAAAAATATAAGATAAATAGGAAGCAAATATTAAATAATATATTTAATATAGTAAACGTGAGTGACGTATAAGTCCCTTATGGCTAATATGCAAGGTTGCATGGGTATGGGGGTACTTGGGCACTTTGGGTATGTGCCCAAGTACAGGTATGATTACGACTATTTTTGAAAACACAGGACAAAGGTACGTGGCTGTGGCTAAATTCTTTTATAATATAGTTTTGATATTTCATAGAAAATCTGAAAGTGAGTCATGACATAGAGCGTTCATAGAAAAATAAGAGAAACATGCATAATTGCAAAACTAAATCATTTTGTAGTACGAATATATGTTACTTGATCATTGATCAAAGTCAAATATCAAAGATAACCATTAAATACTTGCTCATTAGTCTATGTTCACGTTTCTAAAGAAAATCACACATTGAATTGCTGGGCAAAATAAAATTTCAAAACATAGACTAGTTCATCAAATAATAAAGTTTGAAATATAATGATAAATCATAATGACAAGTTTTTCATTGTATCAAGGCCCTTCAAGGCTCAAATGAGTCATAAAAAATAACGGATCAATGGGTTCATCCCTGGCTGCAACTAAATAAAGATCCTCATCATTGGAAGCCAACTTGGTTCCACTACCCCCAAACGGTGCTATATCATCAACATCCAACAAGGTAGCTCTAGCTAGATCTTGGATGGTCATATCCAAGTCGGTAGACTCAAGTGCTACATCCCACAACTTCTTTGGTCCTTTCTTGTATTTTGGATCCTTGTGGGACAATAGGTGCCAGTCAGTGTGAATGAATACCAAGGCCTCTCTGCCTTCTGGAACCCAACCAGTTACGCTTGACTGAGTGGATAAAGGAGATGTACTCCAATTCCGCTCAACATCAAAACAACTTACAACCTAGAGAGACAATCAACAAAAAATAAAAGAAGTTAGAAATGCAGTACAATTTTAAGAGTGTTAATTCTACAAGGTAAGTGACCAATAAAAAAGGAAAAATAAACTAAAAAACTTAGTTGTGATAGGATCTTAATGGCAAGAGGCTGGAGGTACATATAGTCTTGCGCATGTAAGTACCACCATCTAATAACATCCATTTTACTTTGGTCATTAATAGCATCAGGGTTTGCATTTTTTCTTGAGACACCCTCCTAACATTTGATGCTACCTACAGATTGCTAAAGAGCCCACTAAATGCCTTCTTATACCCACTAGTGACCGTAGGATCTCTGCATGGTAGCACTCTACTTGGAATAGCAAGTATCTCAACGATATAATGTCTGGGAGATAGTGCATATGCCAAGAAGTGTAAAGGTGTAGTCATCTTGTTCCAACAATGAAGAACAATTGACTCCACCTTTTTGTACAAGGTGTTCTTAGGATCATGCTCTTTGCTATGAATGACCTGGGATGTCAAATGATGTTCATTGTTCATGTAAGTTTTGTTGATGTAATGTTAATTAAAAATCTAAAAATTAATATCTTTCAATAAACAAGGATAGAGTATTGTATAATTTGTATTAAACTTATTGATTTTATTCTCTCTAGCATGGTGTCCATGGCATCATAGATGTCCCCCAAACAAGGCTCATCCAAAATCCACCCGAGCCACCAATCATCATCCAAGATCATTGCCTTCACCTTTTGGATTGTTGTTGTATTCGATTGCTTTCAAACATCCCATTGGTTTCTCATAACCATCTGGGACAATGTATCTTTCACCCTCAAAAGTCATCCAAGGACAATTGTGTGAAGAAAACCAAGTTTCGACTACCTAATTGTGAAACAAATATCACATATCTTAATCTATGTGGCAGTTTTCATAACATTTTTCAAGGAGGAAGAAAATGTGAGCTGACATGGCATTTTTGGCTGCAAGGTTATCCAGGCAACTACCCGGTATGGGATATGCATACCAATGGTCTGGGTACACGTACCTGTGCAGCCTTGTTATTATGTGGCTCTTCACTCCTTAGGGGCACAACCATTGGGAGTTGTGGAATAAAAGAAAGCAAGAGATTTATAAATGGGACATTAGTAGAAAATAGGTATATTATCAGAATGATTAAGGTGATATTGCCAAGCTGAGGATTATTCCTTGGTGCAGTTTTGGGGGGTTTCCTCTCCCTTATTCTTTCATCAGGTGTTGCTTAATTGGGTATTGAAGATTAAATTATATTATGCCCCCGGCAAACAAAGGAGAGTGTCGTGGATGTAAAAGGAGCTTACTTATCATATTCTAAAGGTCACAGAAGCAATCTCTAGTGTTGGATGGAAGAATACCTTGAAAATCATTGCGTAGAGAAGTTATCATCGAATAAGAGATGAAATAACAGGGAGCAGATGAAGATAACTAGCATTACAAAAGAAGGATATTTTGATTAAGGAATGCATTGAATGGTAAGAGGAAATTTAAGAATCGTCTAAAACACGCAGCAGAAGTAGTATGGCAAAAAAGAGCAAGAGTTTATTCAAATAAGAGGCTGTTCTCATTACAAGGTTTGCAGGGTCATGACAGAAAATGGGAAATCTTTATGGGTGTTGGTGCAAGTGGGAAGGAATAACGATCATATTGCCAAGGGACTATCGGGTCTATCTGAAGTAAACAGAAGAAGCACAGCAATTTGCCATAATCTAAACTCGGTAATCTACATACACCAATATACAGTTTAGAAAGGATGGATTTGTAGATATATGACACTGTCTATGATTCTCAGATTGATGAAATATCAGACTTTATATTGTAATCCATAATAAACTCAATATAAGAATATTTGGCAAGATTAATTATTGAATTTCTCATTCCCATACCAAGCTGTAGTTGTTTAATGAAAACATGCATACATACATGCATAGACTCAGAAATGGATACAATACATGTCTGCATCCATGCATGCATGTACACATACGCATACATATATGTGTGCATGCATCCATACAAATTAATACAATCCTTCTAGATAATTGATTCACTGCAAGTTAGATTAGTTTCTTGTTGGAGGTGACATATTAAATAACCTTTATCTGATCTTACGAAGTTAATATTGGGATGTCTCATGCAATGGAAGTTGCAGAAATCTCAAAACATTAAGAATCGTGACATAGTAAGTATCCTTTATTGGATCTAACAAAGTTAATATAGGGACGCCTCTTGTGAGGGAATTTGAAGAAATCAATCCCAAAACATTAAGGATTGAGAGGGGACATTACGGCATAAATGGGCGACCTCTTATTTTTAATCTGATGCATTGAATAAACATGCTACTAAGTGAAATGATCGAGGGGATGTTATGGTAAATTGATGTTGTTGTAGTTGTATTAAATTGAATAAACATACTGCTAAGTCAAATAAACAAAAGTTGAATGCATACGCTTTACACGGGGGTCATTCATTCTTTGAAATCTAGGGGATGTGATGGTAAATCGATGTTGTTGTAGTTGTATTATACAAAGGAGATGAAAGCTCTTTATATAGATTTACAAAGGCAATCATTCTAAAAGAAACAATCATGAACTAAAGACAAAAATAGAAACTACTTTTAAACTGAAGACTAACTAAGATGACCAGACCATTAAAGAAGCATTGTAATAGTATAATAACCTCCCTTAATGGTTATTGTCCAACTCTTGTTTTTTGGTCACAAGATTTGCAAAACATTCTACTGCTGCTGAGACCCTCCCTGGATCTACAGAATGTCAATGACCAAGAGTAGCTGAAATCCATCCAATAAAGAACAGAGAACCTTCTTCAGAATGCTTTGAAACAAGAGACAAGAGCTTGCAACCGACTTTGCTACTGAGATGAGTCAGCCACTAACAGCAAAATATATGACCATAAACGATCACAGAAACATCCAACCTGATGTTGGATAACGAAGCTGCTCTTTCCTGGAGATAGAGAAATACTTAGAACAACTAGCACAATTTTGCGGAAAAATAGACAAATCATTTCAACTTTACGGATGAACATGATTCCCCAAAACAGACTGCTAAAGACCACAATTTTTTCTTAGAAAAATGGAAAAATTAGACACATTTTGAGCCAAAAAATCATTTAAAACCAGACATGAGACTATAATCCACCCTTCTATTATCCTGAACTTATCCTTCTCTCTGCCTATAGAATGGTAGGCCTGTTGCCCTGGTGGGATTGCAGATTTGTGCATGCAGAAATATCATCACCTATTTCTGCTTACCCTTGCCTAACTCCACGTGTGGGGATCTGGCATAAACTAGTTGGTTCGGATGGAAGGAGACGGGACCAATATTCTTTATACAGCAATGCCCAACCCCATTCTGTGAGAGGCAATAATATTGAACACGGGGGACAAAGGGGCATGCCCAACCCCATTCTGTTTATTTGGCAATTGGGATTATTGAGGGATAGTGCAATAACCCCATTAAATGATAAAACCCAACAGATAAGTTTTTAGGGCAAGTTTATAAACCCAAAAGAGGATTTCAAGGGAAGAATTTATGAGAACCCATCAGAAATTTTTGAAGGAAAAAATTATGAATATCCATCATAATTTATTTGAAGGAAAATTTTATGAATACATTTGAAGGGAAAAAAATTATGAAAATCCATCAAAAATAAAGTTTTATAAGGGACAAAACATAAGGGACTAATGAAAACTCATATGGGACAAAACATGAGACTTTGTGTGATTAAAAAACACATGCAAGCACATGTAACCTTCGAAAATCATGGACTTCTGCCTAAACCAAGAAATTGCGCAAGCAAAACCCTCAACAAACCACAAATTTCATATGAAAAACAAATTCCTGGAAAAAATTCCAGATCAAAAGAGGCTTGAATTTCTCTAAAAAAGTTTAAAAAACCTTGTGAAAACCCATTGACTTGCTCCAATACCATGTTATTTGTATTAAATAGAGGAGATGGAAGCTCCAAGATGGTGTTTCTAAAAGAAACAATCATGATTAAAGAAATAGTATAATATTCTAATAGATATTGCCTGACCTGCAGTATGTGAGAACTATGCATGACTTGTTATTGACCATATTTGTCTCATTTTCTGGTTTCTGTTGGAAGTAAGTTATTATTTTTCACGGGTATTGTATGCAAATATGAGTTTGTCACGATTTTCTTAATTAAAATGGATTATAGGAGTGTTTATTTTTACTTCTTTGAGTTGATCTGCATGCTCATTTTTATTTTCTTTTGTTTATGCAGTGGTGGGGAATGCAGTGCCAGATTTAAAATGCTTATGGACTCTATCAAGAAGTCCAGTCATCTAGCAGAAAAATACAGTGCTGTTCGACATGAGAGTGATACAGTGGTGACTAGTGATGCTATGGATATTAGTTAGGCCTATCAATATTCAAAACGTAATTTTAAAAAATTCTAGCACTGTAATGTTCAAAAAGGCAATTTGTACATTTCAAAGAATGTTCTTTATAAGAAGGGAGATTGAGTGTCTAGTTTTGTTACCTCGGCATTTATTGCATTAGTTTCTCTCTATTAGATTTGCTTGGGAAGCAACATGTATTTTGGCAAGGATATTAAATTTCACTGTTAGGAGTGCAGCTGCTGCATCCTTCATTTATATGTGTTGTCCAAGTGGGGTCAGCATTAGTTGCTAGAGAATATTTCAGACAATTTTGCACTCATTTAAAAGTAGAACTGCAGAACTGAAGTTGTGCATGCCTACGCACTTTTTATTGAATATTGTATGATAGCTTTGTGGGCAGCTTTTCTGTATTCAATATGTACTTGGTGGTCAGTTCCCATTTATGACATTGTAAAACGAAAACTTGTAGATGCCAATTCTTCTCTGATTCTGAAATGTGTTATCATGACATAATTGTAAAAATTTCCACATAAAACCAATTAGTAAGAGATGTATATCTCAGGTTAGGCTGTGGGTTGTCTGCTATGAGTCACCAGAATATGTAGAACTTGGATGTGATACTGCACCCGGCAGAGTACATTAATATACTTGAAATTGCTTCAAGTGAAAAGCCAAGCCAATAAACTACTTTATAGCAAACGTTATAAATGGGAATGCTAATCAACAAACATGCTAAAGTTTTGCTTCAAAAGTTTACTTATGTTGCCTTTGAGAGTTTATAAAAATGATCTGGGTGCGCTTAATTGGTTTATCTGATGATTAATGTCCATTTAGGTTCTCATATTATAAAATTGTCCATTTGCTGATGTCAATTTGCTTAATCACTTCGATATACTCATTCAAGTAAGGAATAGTGTTTAGGTATAGATACGATTGTTTGGGCTAGTGAGTCTCTGCCTTTAGGCTGGAAACTAATGTTTTCAAGTCACCTATTTGCAAATAAGCTGTTTTTTGCCCTTAATTTTGATTTTTCTAGATTGGATGGAGCTAATAATGCTAGTGGTCTTTTTCTTTTCCAGCTTACAAATTTGGTGAAAACTTGGGATTTGCATGTAACATTCATAAAGTGGTTGACTCAGTTTGTATATGCTTCCACATTTCACATACATGGGACAGGTGGGAGATGATAGCTTTGTCTGGTTTAAGCTTTGCTATAGGGTTTTAGCACAACAAAAGAAAATTACTTGTATCATTCTCACATTACATCTCTATTGCAAGCAATATTCGTTCCCTATCTATAGCAGCCCACTCATCTCCTCCTGTTTATGCTTGCACTACTGGGATTGTTGAAATTGACAAAGAAATCAAGCTGATGATTAAAGTGAGTCTTGTTGCATCCTTGCAACTACTACTTACCTCTACAAGAGATGAATTATATGGCATTGAAGTAATATTGGGTGGGTTACTTTTCCTCCTATGCACAAATTTGCGATGTGAATCTTTACCGACCATTTCATTTCTTTTCAATTTTTATATATGTCTAGCCCTAGAAACTGCCATTTTTGCCTAGGGAGTTTGAAATAAGACTTTAAATTGGAAAATTCATATTCCATTTTTTTCTTACTACCAGATGATGTTTGATCAATGGATGAAAAATATGAGGAATCTAGCACAGAAGTGGTGGGATTTGAGTTTTAGGCTTTATGTCCATTTGAAACCATCACAAAGTAGTTTTAGGGTTTTGAGAAAGTGGAATCTGTGGTATCCATCTCAACTATTTTCAAAGTGTTCCATATTGGTGCCATGCATTCCTTCTCTTTTAAAGTATACAATAGCTAGTTAGAGCGTTTACTAACCAATAATCAAATCATTTGAGTTTGGTGCTTTTGATTCTACAGTCTCCTATCACCAGTATTCATAATGAGTGCCCATGTATAAAAGAGTAGTCATATAGTCTTTGTGAACTCATCCAGTGAGAGACATTAGAAACATGAGTTAATAGATTTAAGCTCATCTTGGACCCCTTTTCCTGGCATAAGAAAACCCAAAAATGCTTTAAAGATTAGGAATCAAATTCTTCTCCAGATTATATGACTCTTTCCAGATCTGTACATTTTTGTTTGATTACATATTTTTTTGACTAATTTTTGTATATGTAAGTAATAGTTAGGCCATTATTAATTGGATTTGATGCAAATTGTATTGTATTTGGGACATTCATATTAAACTAAATCTATTGCTAGAGGGAAGGGTGTGACAGCCAAACTATTTATGGACCATTATTTGCTAAATTATTTGAACTCCGCAAAACACTCAAAGGTTTCTTTTCTGTATTTGGATGTTTGTGGATATTAAATAAATTGGTCCCCAAGCCAATCCCATCATTGCAAGAATTAAAACAAAGTTGGGCCATGGGGCTGGAAGTCCCACATTCAAAAGGGCATGTTACTATATCTTCTTGCTGTCTGTTGGTAATCCATTTTAGTCATTAATTAATCATGTACATGTTTCTTATTAGGCTTTAACTCAAAATGCTTTGTCTTATCCTTTTAAGTGTCAACACACGTTGCTTTTCATGCGTTTGAGATGTTGTTGTCTATTTGTCTTTCCTAACACATGAATTTTTTTTATTATCACTACATAAAGAAGTTGTAGTTTTAATGACACTTTTGCAATTAATTTCACTTGAATACATGAATGAGTGTGAATTCTTGTCTCGTTAAACTAGTTTTGGTTTTCTGTTTATTAGAATCAGACATCACCTTTAAAGAATGACATTTTATATTCTTATTTGAAGTGACTCCATGCTAATAGAAACCTAAAGGCGTAACCATATGTAGATTGAAAGTGCAACTTACAGATATTCATTCATGACCACGATGGTAGGTGCATCGTAGATTGACTAATCACTTTTGATGTTGAAGGAAGGATTACACATTACCAAGCATTGCCTCTTGGATCCAGGTGTTTAACTTAGGCTAATGTTTGCATTATTGTGGTTGGCATTCATTTTGACTCACGAATTTCATAGTGCTTTCAGGCAATTTATGTGCTTATCGCATATTTCATATTTTGGACTTCATGTTACAAATTTTTTAAATACTAAAGTTGTAAGCATCAACCTCCTTTTGTTTTGTCCCTAAGCTCATCTCTTTCAATCAGTATTCATTTCAGTTAAGTTGTCATTTACGGTTTCTTTCAAATTTTTTATATTTTACGAGCCTGACTTTCCGAATGGCAGGGCCATATTGATTGAGAAAGTAATCCAACAAAAGCCTCACCAAAACTATTTTGGAAAGATACTCTAGCTTGAGAGGAAAAAAATCCAGCCACACAAAAAGATGATATTTTATTGAATAACTAAAGAGTTTGAATACAAAGTTCACAATCTTCTGTGTGTACAAACTTTTGAAAATCAATACACGACAACATCGAATATGCAATTATTAAAACTTCACCCTTGATGATACTACACAGTAATAAATCTCAACCATTCATGCTAATCACATAATAAGAACCTCACATACTATTCTTACTAGCTGCCCGACAAAGAATCATTCACAATAATTACTCCAAATTGATCATGCATCATAAACACTAAAGAATAAAAATGCAAAAAAACTGCTACCAATTGACGCCTCAGCACCTTCAACATAACTGTTGGATCCCATGGAAAACACACGGTACCAAACCAAAAATAGGAACCCTTTAGAACTCATGAAGTACCATCACCACATGAAAGAGGGGCAACAACTCCCCTTGGAACCAAAGCCACACGAGGAGTAGCAATCAAATCAGCAATAGTAGCATCCTAACGAGGAACAACTGTTTTGGCCGCCACCGTAGGGGAAACATTTAAATCATGAGGAGCAACGACAAAATCCTCCTCTAAAGAATCTTGAGAGGAATCAACCAACCCATCCCTAGCAGAGGGAGCTTTTTGAATAGTGTAGTGGTCATCCAAAACCCCCTTCCACTAAGAACGTGACTTTTTTCAATCTAATGTTTTCCAAAGGAGCACCACGCTGTGAGGTGACTGGTCTTTGATGATCATCAGTTACTCAAGAATATAACTCTTCAATGTTATTGTGATTCTACAGTGTCAAAACATACAATAATCACTGCCTAGAATAATCTTTCTAACTAGTATGTAAAAAAAAATATGATGGGTTCATGAAAGAATAGTTCAAACATGTTTTTATCTCCTGTAAGCTTATTCTACTGCAAGATATGAATCAACAATTGTTATGGAAGAAACTACCCCTCATTACTGAAGGCCAACACTCATTAGTAGATGACAATTATCAAGAATGTGTCGTCTCATGAGATAAGAGTCTAAGACTCTTCATCATCTTCAATGATTGTCACCAATAGACTTAACTCTTCAAGTTTATGAACCAATCAACATATGAGACTCTCAACAGTATTAATATACTCGCAACAAAGACTAGACATCACAGTTATGTAGTAAAGAACACAAAATAGAATGTTGATGCAACTATTGTAGGTGTGCATATAGCTCTTGAAGCTACCAGACATGAACATGAAGGATGCCTATCTTGAGACGAGTGACTCATCATGCTATTGACTCAAAACTATGACGTTATTTGATTTTAGGATTTGTATTAGAACACCAATCTTCATTAATGCTTCTCTATTACCTCATAGATATATTTTCTAGGTTGCATTTCAATCTAATATATTCTTAAACTATAATTTGTTCATCATATTGTTTATCGACTTTATCTACCCTGTAATTTATGTTGTGTTTAAATAAATATAGAAAACAAAATGGAAAGTGATAATGACAATGGATAAATACAAAATTTCAAAATGTTTCCCTAACTCAAAAATGACATGGTTACATTGTTTGATATGAGAAAAGTTCTTACAACTTCTTTTTATTATTAAAAAATGCCAGCTCTAAACATTTTTTCATAATATAGGAACTTGAATTTAGTGCATCCATCTAAATTTTACTTATAACTATGTAAAAGTCTAAGATTTTAGAAGCTAATACAAAGATAAGTAGCTCAACTATGCATATCATGACGTACAATGAATTTTGTGGCATGGATCCCTTTCACCTATATTTCCAACATTTTCAAAAAATATATAGTAATGTATAATGAATGAAAAAATGTCAGATTAACTTATTTTAAAGTTTTTTGCTATTAGAATTTTAGATGACTCTACAACACCTCTAAGATCAAATGAAAGACCAAGATAACTTCCACAAGAGAATGGCAAAACAATTGCATGAAGATGCAAGAATGCTATTATTGATAATGGACTTGATTGACATCCAATGGATTGATTTGAAATGTACATAATAGGCCTCCTTATATAGGATAGGTGATAAGAGACAATGATAAGGAGAAGATAAGCTATCACCCACACAAGGTGGAATCACATGTACACAAAAGGTGAATCATCCTCCATTATGCAATGAAGTATGTGCAATGATGAGGATGATAATGTGATAAGTACACTAAAGGTGGAATGAGATAACAACTATGACCACCTAGAGTGGAATTCTCCTACACCATGTGTTTAATTGAGGTGCAAACTCCTAAGTGTCTCAATCAGAAACTACTATGAAATGCATTATCCTAAGTAAGCTTAAGTAAGTGTAATTAGTGAATATTTAATTAGACCAACACCCCCCCTTAAGTGCAACTTAGGGGAATGCACTTAAACACACAATGCAAGATGGGTCTCAGCTACTAGGCCATTTTAGGTACCCATGTACAATATGCAATGCAATACATGAAATGTAATCTCTCATAAAGTGGATAAAGAGAGAAAACCTCATCGAAAAAACCCTCCAAAAAAAGAGATGAAAACAAGATGCATTTGGATGAAGTACTCAAGACCCCCCAAAAATTGCATACATCATGTATATACAAAGAATGATCCCCCCAAAGGAAGGAAATAAGGAGACATGATATCCCCGCCATAATGAAGAAGCTCCAATGTAGATGAAGAGTACCTGCAAGCAAAATATAATCCAATGCCTACAAGAAACATGTCTCTCTCTTAAGAAGAGATAAATACATCAAAAGATGAAGAAGCCACTCCATGTAAAAAGTGAGGAAGGAGGAAGAAGTTCTCCACGTATGCATCTCTGAAGACTGAATAGGCGTCTCCAAGCTCAAAGATTCTGTCACACATCAAGCTGACCTATGAGATGTGAAAAATCAAGAGAACATGAAGAATTGGGAAATCCAATCTCCAAAGAAGGTGAAGAAGTATCTCGAAGAGAAACTCCCTCAGATGTATTAAGAAAATCTGCATTATGAGACTCATCTGAAAGAGCATCCAGGAATTCATTCCACACTGCAAGATCTGAAGCATAAAGATCATCTTGCTGAATAGTAGAACTCATGTCTGAAGAAGCAGGAGGTGGAGGAGGAGGAAGTTCAACACTTGTCTCAAGAACAAAATGATTCAAGTGTCCAATGTTCTCCTCACATGAATTATTCACCCTTGATAAAGGGTTAGGTACATCATGAATATCATCATCATTATCAACAAAATATGCAAAAGAATACAAGCGTGATGTATGATCAACGACTCCCATAGCTATGACTTCTCTAGTCTCCATGTCCCTAATATAGATATAATCAAGAGAGAACTCAACAATTTTACTTTGTGCCCCATGAGTAATTTGGTAAATGGAAAGGATATTAGTGGTTAAGGATGGTACACAAAGAACATCATAAAATGTACCCTCTCCCATAGGAATAGAACCTTTCCCACAAACCTTCATGTATGTATTATTACCCATCAATATAGGTGGAGAATCACAAGGCTCAATAGAAGAAAACATATCCATAGAAGATGCCATATGATGTGATGCACCTGAATCAAGAAGCCATTTGCCTTGCTCAGGATGTGTGGAAGCAATGAGTGCTTGTCCTTTTCCTTTGGATAATGATGTAGATGTAGATGTAGAAGCTGCCTAATGTGTAGAAGAAGGAGTAGACACTAATGAGGGTAGCTGGATATTGTTCTTTTGAAGAATGTGAGTGAGTTCATCAATCTTCTTATGGAAACATTTATGCTGATCATGTTCTAGCTTTTTGCAATAAGCACATTTATCTCTCTTTCTTCTAGATGTTTCCTCTCTTGAAGAGGACTTGGATTCAATATTATATTGTGAAGGAGAGTCATCACCTTTGTCATGTTGCTTAGGATCCTTGTGTTGTTTTTTTCCCTTTCCTTTGGGAGCCTTTGGAGAGGAGTCATTTGCAACCAACACTTGATATTTGGAAGACTTCAATTGACCCTTGTGTGTTAACTTTGCTTGTTCCCTTGTGAGCTGACATGAAAATTCATCAAGAGAAGGCATTTTGTATGCACTACCAAGAGCATCCATAGTAGCATAGAATGTGGAAACAAAGATTGAATATTTAGGACCTAGCTTGGAAAGAATAGATAATACCAATTGCTCATCATCTTTAGTAATACCACAATTAGAAAGCTCTAATCTAATGGAATTTAACTTAGAGAAAAAGTCTTGAATATTATCAAAATCACATGGACTTAGACCTATAAGCTCATTCTCCAATTTGAATTTTCTTATTCTATCAAGTTGACCAAAGATTCCTTCCAATGTAGTCCAAGCATCATGAGGATGTGTGCAAGATGCAATATAATATAGAAAATAATTGGAAATGGTAGATCTAAGAGAGCCAAGTGCTTTATCCCTTCTATCAAACAATTTCCTTCTTTCTGCAACACCTGTAGCTAGTTCTAGATCTTGTCCAAGAATCATTCTAAGCAATCCAATACTCATCAACTAATTAGAAACTGCTTGTTTCCATTCATGATAGTTATATGGAGTGAGTAATGGAACTTTTGAAAATTCCATAATGAATCAAAGAATGTCTGAAATCAACTGATAACTCTTTCAAATTACGATTCAATTAAAAAAATTGAAATCCAAGTATTCACCAAGTACAAATATAACAAAAAAGACCTATTTTTGAAAGTGATATGCCCACTCCAAATCACTGAAATCTAATTACAGATTTGGAAAGCAGAGGAAAGATCATGCACTTTTAAAAAAAATTGCACCTGAAAATGTTACCGGACGTGCCCAAATAGAGCCTTGAAAGTTGCAAAAAATAGGATTTGCGATTTTCAGAAAAATTCAGAGACAAAGATCCAAAATCATATATGCTATTGTGTAGATTATGAAATTCTACCCCAAAACAAAAAAAATCGCTCAAAAAAAGGAGTCCAGATTAGGAAGATATCATTGTTTGAAAATCGCCTTTGAAATTATTTTTTCTGAATCATCGCTGCCGCATCTTCAAAAACCAAATGGCTCTAGATTTGGCCTCAAATGTCCAATTTGGATGAAACAAAATTTGATTTAGGGGTTTTTGGACCTCCTCTATATGATGCCGACCCTTGATTTGCACCAGCAAGCTCCAATTTTTAGATGTAATAGAAGGTCACAAAATAGGACTCCCAAAATCTCCTCCAAATTGCCAAATGCTGCACCAACAACGAGTCAAGCCAAGATTGCACCTCTTGAGAAGAAGTCTTCACACCAGGAGAGCTCTGATACCATCTTAGAGTTTTAGGTGACTCTACAACACCTCCAAGATCAAATGAAAGACCAAGATAACTTCCACAAGATAATGGCAAGACAGTTGCATGAAGATGCAAGAATGCTATTATTGATAATGGACTTGATTGACATCCAATGGATTGATTTGAAATGTACATAATAGGCCTCTGTATATAGGAGAGGCGATAAGAGACAATGATAAGGAGAAGATAAGCTATCACCCACACAAGGTGAAATCACATGTCCACGAAAGGTGGATCATCCTCCATTATGCAATGAGGTATGTGCGATGATGAGGATGATAATGTGCTAAGTACACTAAAGGTGGAATGAGATAACAACTATAACCACCTAGAGTGGAATTCTCCTACACCATGTGTTTAATTGAGGTGCAAACTTCTAAGTGTCTCAATCACAAACTACTATAAAATGCATTATCCTAAGTAAGCTTAAGTAAGTGTAATTAGTGAATATTTAATTACATCAACATTTTCCATGTTTCTTTTGTTGCTATTATGAATTTTGTAGGTGCTCATTCAATAGTTAAGACAATATGTGCCGCATTCAATGGTGGGCTTTAGAGTCCCACAAATGTTACCCTTGAGAGGCTATTGCTATTGTAGATGCTCTACTCAAATGGGTTTCCTAAGAACAACAATGCTATAATTAAGCCATTGATGTGAAATCCCATGCTTGCCTCAAAATATCCACAAGTAATAATATTTTCTCTATGCTATTTCTTCAGAATATCTTACATCTTTTGATTTTGGGAGTTTGATAAAATCTTACTTTACTATTCATAATCTTATCAACTTGTCACTTTTTTGAAATTTGGGGCTATAGAGCAGGGTCCCATGTATGAGACTATTAAACCTCTTCATATGGTGCCGACAATAATGAAATAAAAATAAAAATTATAATAGTGAAAAACTTAGAAATCTTGTTATTAAATGTTGACATGAGGTTGCATATATTTTAGTGGTAGGATGCATAGTAGTGAATTGTCGCTTATTGTTGTAATTTTAGTACTAGAAAAAAAATAGAATCGTTTCATTAAGTGTTGAAGTGGGGTTGCATAGGTTTTTCATTGAAAATATGCATAGCAATGAACAATGGCTTATTTGTTGTAATATTAGTTTCAAGAATGTTTTTTACACAATTCAATATTGTTAAAAGTTCCAAATACTTGCACCATGGTAATACTTGTTACATGATGCATCATTCAATATTAGGTTTGGTATCAATGTCCATGTATATTCTAAAGCATGCTTGGATTGAAATAAGTCATGGAAAGGCATGGCCCGTAGTAGGGTTAATCATATTTTGACTAAGATAGTGCTTGAAGTGTGAATCAAACCCTTCACCTTTGAGAAGACTTTCAGTGTGCCTTAAACTAGTCTTGCTAAATTGCTAAATATTATAGATGTCAGGGACTTTAGCTGTGCACAAATCTTGTTTGTTTCCTTTCCTTTTCCTTTTCTTTTGTTTGAATAGGGCCTATCCCATTATGCATTAATTCTCTTTTCATAGATACTCTCAATTCCATATCTACTTTTATTTATTAAATAGTTTGTAGTGTTTATGTTCTTGGTTAGGTCATGAAGCCAATCCCATAGAAGGTAACGTGGCATTCAAACTACTAAAGTTAAGTGACCACAGTATCAATCTTAAGTTTAGATGCATAATTCTACCATTTCCTTGTTTCTAACTCCACCAAAATCATTCCCACTCATGTAAAATTCCTTCATAAAATCAGCTTATTGTCACTTGAGTATATTTTATTTTGATATGAATTTCCTAAATTTTTATTAGTACCAATCAAGCGATTAGTGTTAGTATAGGTTTTTAAAACAATTTTAATTAATTTTTCTTAGGATAATAAAGTGAGTAATTAATGTGAGTGAGCGAAAAGTGTTGATGATGTCGAAAGTTATACTTACCTTTTTTAGGCTATTGTGGTCCTTTCTTACTATTGGTTGTATTTTCCACCTCTCCCTATATATATATATATATATATATATATATAGTTGGTTAGTCTTATTAGATTCTATTGGATTGTAACTACATTATGCAAAATGTGCTCTTACCTTCTCTTAATGATATTTTGCTTTTTTATTTAGCATTTGCAATTCTCTCTTGGAGGTTTACTATGTGTTTTTTTTTTGAACTTGTATAATGTAGAATTCACTATTTTCCCCACTTCATTTGCACTATTTTTTTTTTCCGGATTATAGATCTTTTCAAATTCTAATAATTAGGAGAGAAATGAACTAATGCCAATGATTTGTGTAGAGTTCAAGAGTTATATAAAGTCTTGCATAATATGCGAAGTCTATATAATATCTATAAGAGATATATTTTATAATCAATCTACAAATCATGCATAATAAACGATATATAAATGGATTAAACAAGAACTAAATTTGATAGAGGAAGTAAATTTAAACTTTTAATATAGATTATAGATGACACAAATATCCTATTTATGACATGCTTAAGGAATGAATTTTGAGAATGGTTGTGTTAGACATTGATATTATTTAATCTAATTTTCGATATGTCTTGATCCATAGATTTGATGAGACTAGGAGAAATTAAGAGAGTATTTCAATATGGAAGTTACAAATATTGTGAATTATAAATATGAGATGTAGTGAAACTAAGAGAGTATTCCTTGTCCATGATTGAATATGGAAATTGCAAATTTTGTGAACTATAAATAAAATATGTAAATCTACCTTCTTGATTTTTGAAATTGATTGAAATACAATTGTGTGTGAATAAATCATTCTCATTAATTCTAATTCGTTATCTCACCATGTTTATTTCCCAAACCTTATATATATATTTTTGTCAAGGGTAGGGATGTCTACATGGTATTTTCTAGTACAAATAGGATTTATATAGTATCCTATAGTTATACATCATATTTTTTTAATAATAAAAAAGGCGATTGTCTTGGGGAGGATTGCAATTGACAATCACATTTGCTCAAATATATCCAATAATACCTAATTTTCTATACATGAAATTCAATTTCAAAATTTATTTTTCACTTTTTTTGGGTTGTATAACCACTTACATTATATATGCTATCCAATATTATTTTATAATATATAGTTTCAAAAGGATCCAATATCATTTGCCTTATTAAAATAACTACTATATGCCACTTACTTTAGTTGATCTTACATTGCATTAATGTTCAATGAATGCAACTCCTTCAATAACAAAAATTTCTATTTGAATCTTTGTAGCATTCAATCTTCTACATACATACACACAAGCAAAGATATTCATGTACTTTTGGCTTGGAGCAATGAATCAACGAGGTCACAAATAGGGGACCTATATCCATTTAAACATTCAATAATAACTAATAGTAGTTTGTTATCATAGTTAAGCTACACTTTAGAAGCTAAAATAGGCTAAGAAATTCACAACTATCCAAAATCATATCTATTATTGCTTTTGGATTTGCTTGATTTTATGTATCAAACCAACTCATCTATATTCCTAAATGTGAGAAAAATAGGCACAAACTATAGAAGTTAAATACAATTTCCACACATAATAATATTCTTCTTCTATTCCATACCCTTTTAATCAAACATGCAAATTTTATACATACATACATCATGTATTTATGAAATTCTTTCTAATTTCTATAACAACTCCACCAATCCATCACAATAAATCTAGATGAGTTGTTTAACTACTTGTACTCTCTCCCTCCTATGTTGACTCCTAAATCTCTATGTGAATTGTCAACAACTCATAAATTTTTATGCTCACACACTACAATATAATATAGATATATTGTAAATACAATCCCAAGCAATTCTTCTCACACCTAGAATAACTTTATGAATTGTTATTGTTAATTAACAATAGTTATTACACCTACACAAATATTTAGTAGATCTTGTATGAATCCATCCTATATGCTTACCTTGATTAATATGACACACTCTTAAAGATTTTACTATAATAAGTTGAGTATCATGAAAAATTATCCAATTTAATTATTAATATGATCCTTAAATTATGATACTTAGTTGTAATTTAGTCTTACTTAGAGGAAATCTTAGTGTTTACAAGTATAATTTTGTTCCTTACAAACCAAGCTATAGCTTCCTTAGTGTCAACATATTTGTCACATCCAACTCATTCATCAACCTACAATTTTCTTTGTTGGTATATCAAAGCTCCTTGAGTCACAAAACACCTTTAGACTCCTAATGTTACTTAAGTCAATTCATGTTTTCATATTTTCATGCATGCCACACCTCATTAATGTGATGTAGTTTATATATTTAGGTTCTTTAAAAAAAGAATAGAAAATAAAACAACATATGTAAGACTCCAAAGACTGAGTTTAGTGAACACTACATAGCATTGCATTTAGGTTTGGGGGATCATACTTATTGTACATTTCAAAATGAAAAGTAAATATAATTAGCTAAGATCTATTGAAAGTTGACATAATATTTCAAGGAAAAAGGCATGATTTTGCTTAAGAAATAAAAACATGCGCAAAAACATAATTACCTTTAATAATTGAGTACATGGTTAGAACATACCACGAGTAAAGATAATTATACTTAATCATGTATAATATAAAAAAAAACTTTATTTCTCCATTTGAAAAGATGCAAACTCATTATCACTTCACAAGGAAGAACATTTTTTTAAAAATAGTTTCCTTTAAAAGCTCCATCACTCTTTTCCCACAATCTCACCAAACTTATTTCCAATGTGATTTCTTTTAAAGGAAAAAGAAAGTTTGGCATATAATTTACATATATGCGTCTTCCTTATTGGTTGAACAATTTAATTGCTCTTTCTCTTAGGTGGGCAACATTTTCTTCTTCCCATCTTTGTAGACTTAATAATGTGGTTCTCAAGGCTAAATGTTCTAACCCTTAAGCAAGGATTCAAAAAATTTAAAGCTTTTATATATCACAAAGTTATATTCTCAACAAGGGCCTCCTTTAAACTGTTCTAGTGATAATTTTATTAAGAGAGGATCAATAGTAGTGATATTTGCAGGAAATTCTTAGTACTTTTAAAACTCTCTCTGTACGAAGAAATTAAGTAAAAATAAAATCTCATGCACATCAACCATAGACACAAATCTCCCATTATTTACCAATTAGGTTTCTTCTTAAGTACATTAGTAATAAAACCACGAAGTTGTTAATATTATTGTAAAATTTGAAGAGAAATTTTTGCCATCTACCTCCTTTGTCATAAGTCAAAATAATAAATGTGTGAAAGACATGATCAACATGTTGCACATTTTACATGCTCCAAATGGAGATGATTGGCTAAAGTTCTGATAAGATGAATTGGGATAGGGTTTGAACCCTTAACAATAACATAACATGAAGTCCAACAAATAATATAAAAGGAACTCACAAGTAGTGAGTATTGAGAACTAAACTAAGCATAGTAAGACACAAAACATAAACAAAAAATAGTTAAATAGAGAACTAGGAGAGGGGACCAACACACAACACCAAGCCAAAAGTCCAACACTAAAGAACCCAAGCTCTACTTAGGAGGCCTATAGAAGTCACATCATTGCGGGACACCTCTTCCTTGGACATCACTTGTAGGTTGTCTTCCCTTTTCTTTCTTTTCATCTTTTATTTTCTAGATTGATTGGATGGGGCTTATAGAAATATTGGTCTTCTCCTGCATTTTTTTTGTTATAAGAAGCCAACTCCTCTAATTGTTTACTTAGTTGATTTTGACCATCCTTAATTAACAATTTCCATTTTCTTCTTGTCCAAATGCACCCACTTTTTCAGGTTAATAATCCGGTCTTTGATAATCTCCCATTTGTTCAACTTCTTCCCATGTTATCAATAACATCTCGAGGACTTTTGTCACCTTTATTTCACTTTCCTTTCAGCCTCTTGTATAGCTTCTAGCTCATTGATAGTTCTCCAGGTGATTTCCAGTACGAAAAGGAACCACTTAGTCACTTCCTTCAACCTATTTCCCATGGCATCCAAGTCATATCCATTACGATATTTTGAGGGTTTGACAGGAAGAGGAAGAGGGAACCTTGGGGTCTCCTAGGAAGATCAATTGGGTCTTAGGAGAAGAAGGGAAAATAGATTGCAACGAGGAGTTGGCTAGAGAATTTTTAGGGGTCCACCCAGATTTGGTGTACCAAGTAGATGACAGATCCTCAAAAGGATAAAAAAGGTCCACAAGGACCTCTTCAAACTGCTTATTATGGATGCTTTTAATTTCTAAAAGGTCCTCTTTTGAGGCCTTAGTGTGGAGCCTTTTATAATCAACTTTACATTCTGGGTTAACCTTGTTGTAGAATATATTTAGGCGACAATTCAATTTATAAAGCATCAATCTCTCCACAAATCTGCCTTTGAATTTTCTTGGAAATCTAGTGTTGAAAGTTAGAATTGTGCATTAAAATAAAAAACATAGTTTAACCGTCCAAGCACTTAGAAATGAAAGACTTTCATAGATTGAAATATTGGAGGTCCACAACATATCAAGGCTTGTTTATTGCATTCTTTCAAGACATCACTTTAATCTGCCAAGGTAAAATTGTAATTGTCTCATTTTTTTAGCGCCATGCTGTGCAGCCATTATATTGCGTAAGGATATATTTCTTTGAGGTATTTATATCAAACACCTTACATGTCTTTTGTATGGCTTGCATTTTTTCATGAACCCAACTCAAAGGGGCTAGAAAAGGAACACATATTTTACAATTAGCTTTCTTCTTGTGATGTGGAGCCTAATTAGACTTGAAGGTTTATTTAGTATGGTTCCCCCCAGATTATTTCTATGGGGGTTTGGGGGAAGCGCCCCCAAGATGGGGTCAAGGGTGGGGTTGAGGCGCACTGCCCCTATGGGGCTTTTTAGGGGGCAACGCCTTCGAAGCCAAAAATGACTCACTATTGTAAAAGGCGTTGACTATTATATATATTTTCTAGTGGATGACTTCTCCCAACCCTAATTTTGTAAGTGAAAAAAGCTTGTATAAAAAGTCTTATGGTTGGGGATTTCATAATGTATGATGATATTATAGCTTCTTGCGGTGGTATTGAGCTGTACAAGATTGTAGTGTAATCACTAGATAATAATAATATTGGACTTGTTGGTGGATGTAGCCCAGGGATTGGGTGAACCATGTTTAATCTTGTGTCTTGTGTTCTCTTCTATGCAATTTATTATTTTTTGATATTGGTTATATTTGCATGTAATGATTATTTTGGTTTGTGCTTAATCCTAACAAGTGGTAGTTAGCAGTCATAAAATGCTTAATTGTCATCGTTTGATTTTTTAGTCTAGTTTGTCGTCATTTTTTTTAGCCTGAACTATTGTCATATTTTTAAAGCTATCCTCTGCAAGGTCTCACAGTTGAGTGGGAGTCTCACAATTGAGTGGGAGCAATTATAGACGAGGATGAGTTGAAGGTTGAGAAGTTTAATGGGAAAAACTTTCAGTTATGGAGGACTATCTTTATCAAACGGATTTATGGAAGCCATTGGAAGGAAAAGCCACAAAACAAGGAACTATGATAGATGAGGATTGGGAGATTCTAGACAGAAAGGTTGTTGGAAGTATTCAATTATGCCTAGCACCATCAGTGATATTTAACATTGTACAAAAGTGAAGACGACAGAAGAGTTGATGCAAACCCTTGCAAAGTTGTATGAAAAGTCCTCCACTTCAAATAAGATATTTCTAATGAAGCATTTATTTAATATGAAGATGGAAAAAGATGGATCTTTTGTAGATCATTTAAATGAGTTTAATACAACTACTAGTTAGTTATCTTTCGTGAATGTCAATTTAATGAAGAAATTAGGGTCTCTTAATTTAGTGTTCTTTGTCGAAAAGTTGGAATGGCTGTGAGTAATTTTGTTTCTAGATCTAATACCCTAAAATTTGATGATATGATTGGTGTTATGCTGAGTGAGAAAACTTGTAGGAAAGCCTCAAGTGCATCTACATCAAGAAGTTATTTAAACACACAAAGCAGAGGCAAAATGATAGAGAGAGAAAGTAATTTTGGAAATTGTGAGAAATCAAGAGGAAAATCAAAGGGGAAGAGGTCTCAATCCAGAGCACTGAGAGATTGTTGGTACTATGGGAAACCAGGGCATAAGAAAAAAGATTGCTGGACTCAAAAGAACAATGAAAGAGATAACCCAGAAGGGAACAAGGAGGCAAATCTGGTAAGTAACAAATCCGAAGAGCATACTTTGCTTCTTTCTTTAGAAAGTGTTAATGATTCTTGGGATTTAGATTCTAGGGCTTCATTTCATGCTACACCCCATAGAGGTTATTTTATTGATTATGTCAAAGGGGATTTTGGCTTGTTCATTTGGGGGATAATGAAAACTGTCAGATTGTTGGAAAGGGAAAAGTTAGAATTAAGTTGCAGAATGGGAACCATTGGCTACTACATGGGGTAAGACATGTTCCAAGGCTAAGTAGGAATTTAATTTTAGAAGGGAAACTCAGTGATGAGGGTTGCGTAGTTACTTTTAATGATAAAATTTGGAAGGTTTCAAAAGGGTTCCCTTGTAGTAGAAAAAAGGTGTGAAAGTAGGTAGCTTATATAGTTGTACAAGTCATACTGTTCCTTCTAATTTAATCATTTTAGGGAAAAATGGATGTTTAAGAATAATTGCTACAGTTGAGTAGGGAGAAAAAATAGTTGCTGTAGATTCTGATACAACACTATGGCATAATGGACTTGGCCATATGAGTAAGAAAGGTATGAAATTAATTCATTCAAAGAAAGTTTTACCATGTCTGAAATGTGTCAATATGGATTTCTATGAAAGTTGTGTGTATGGAAAACAAAAGAGAGTGAGTTTTGTGAAGAGTGGGAAGAAAAAGAAAAATGAGAAATTTGAGCTTGTGCATACATATGTATGGGGCCCAGATTAGGTATCTTCCCCTAGCGGCTCTCATTATTATGTTACATTTATTGATGATGCAACTAGAAAAGTGTGGGTTTATTTTCTTAGATAGAAAATTGATGTATTTGTAACTTTTAAGAAATGGAAATGCTTGGTTTAAAATGAGATTGGTAAAAGATTAAAATGTCTCAGATTTGATAATGGTAATAAGTATTGTAGTAATGAATTTGAAGATTATTTCTCCACTAATGGTATTCACAGATATAAAACTATTCCAAGGACTCCACAAGAAAATGGAGTTGCAAAATGCATGAACATGATAATAATGGAGTGTGGAAGGAGCATGAGGTTGCATGCTAGGCTGCCCTTAAACATATGGGCTAAGGCTATCAATATTGTTGTATATTTGATCAATAGAGGTCCCTCCACTCCTTTGGGTTGTGGTATTCTAGAGGAAGCATGGATTGGTAAGAAGGTGAGTTATTCTTTCCCCATAACCTTTCGTTGTGAAGCATTTGCACATATTTATTCTAAAAATAGAACCAATCTAGAAGTTAAGTCAAAAAAATGTGTATTTATTTGATATGGTATTGATGAATTTGGTTATGGGCTTTGGGATTTCAAAAATCATAAAATTGTAAGAAGCAGGGATGTCATATTCAATGAGAAAGTATTGTACAGAGATCCATTGCAACAACATGAGAAGAAATAAAATGATTATATAGTGTTGGATGATACTCCAAAAGATGATGTTCCAGTAGTTCCTCATGGTCTATAACAACTGCAAAAACAAATACCACACACCCCAGTGAATGTTAGACAGTCAACAAGGCTAAGTAGACCTCCAAAAAGATTTTCTCCTTCTTTGTATTCTATTTTACTTACTGATGTTGGTGAACCTAAATGTTATGATGAAGCTGTGCAGGTGGATACAAAGATTCAATGGGAGTTTGCAATGAAAGAAGAAATGAACTCTTTTTTGCAAAAGAAGACATGAAATTTATGCAAGTTGCTTGCACGTAAAAGAGCTTTACATAATAAATGGGTTTACAAATTGAAAGAAGAGGATGTAGGTAAGAAAATATTTAAAGCTAGGTTAGTGGTAAAATGACTTGCACAGAAAAAGGGCATTAATTTAATTTTGATGAGATATTTTCTCTTGTTCTTAAAATGACTTATATTCGTATTGTTTTAAGTATTGTAGCTACCGAAGATTTGCATTTGGAGAAGCTAATGTTAAAATAACCTTTCTTCATGGTGATTTGGATGAAGAGATATATATGACACATCCATAGGGATTTGAGTCAAAGGTAAGGGGAATCTAGTGTCCAGATTGAAGAAAAGTTTATATGGCTTGAAGCAAGCACCTTGACAATGGTAATTGCAAATTTGACAATTTTATGCATGAGCATAGATACAGTAGGTGTCTTTCAGGTCATTGTGTTTATTTTAAGGGGTTGGATGATGCTAGCTACAATATTTTATGTTTATATGTTGATGATATGCTTGTAGCTTGGTCTAACATGGACCACAATAAGGGGCTAAAACAATAGTTAGCACATTCATTTGCTATGAAGGATTTGGGGTCAACAAAAAAAATCCTTTGTATGAAAATTTGTAGAGATAGAAAGAATATAAAATTGACATTATCTCAGGTTGATTATATTGAGAAGGTGTTGCAACATTTCTCTATGGAGAATATTAAAGCTGTCAGTACACCTTTACCTAGTCATTTGAAATTGACTAAGGAGATGTGTCCAAAGACAAAAGAAGAGGAGGATAAGATGTTCAAGGCACCCTATACTTCAGCTATAGGAAGCTTGATGTATGTTATGGTATGCACTAGGCTAGATATTACACATGCAGTGAGAGTTGTTAGTAGGTATATGAGTCATCTAGGGCTTGAGTATTGGAATGCAGTTAAATGGATTCTCAGATATTTGAGAGGAAGATCTAGTAAATATTTATATTTTTGGGGGCTCTACAACTAATTTAAAAGGATATGTTGACTCAAATTTGGAAGGGGATATTGATACCAAGCATAGTACTATAGGTTATGCATTTAATATTGGTGGGACAACACTGAGTTGAATTTCTTGGTTGTAGAAGGTTAATGCTTTATCCATTACAAATGTAGAGTATGTTGCTGCTACAAAAGAAGCCAAGGAGATGACATGGCTTAAGTTCTTCATGGAATAATTGAGACACCAATGGAGGGATACTTATTTATTTACAGATAGCTAGAGTGCCATTCATCTTGCAAGGAATTCAGCCTTGCATTCAAAGACAAAACACATTCAGTTGTGGTACCATTTCATTCGGTCAATTTTGGATGATGGACAGTTAAAGCTGGACAATATACATATAAATGACAACCTAGTATATATGTTTACAAAGGTAGTAACAAGGGAGAAGCTGAATCCCTCTTTAGCTTCAGTTGGTCTTCTTGAATGAATAGAATAAAAGAATAATTGAGTCTAGGGTGGTTTGATATATTCTAGTGGGAGCTACAGGTTTAGCAGTGCTATGATCAATCTCCAAGTGGGAGGTTATTATTGTGGAGTTTGATCAGTCTCTAAGTGGGAGGTTTTTGTGATGTGGGGTCTAATCAGACTTGGAGGTTTATTTGGCACAGTTTTCCCCCAGATTATTGCAATGGGGGTTCCGGGGCAATGCCCCTTGTGGGGTCCTGGTGCTGCACCCCAGGTGCACTCCCTATTGCAGTACAAGGCAGGGTTGAGGGGAAACACCTCCACAGGGATAGCATCCCTAAAGAATAAAAAGAATCACTATTGTAAAAGGCACCGATTGTTATTTTTTTTTCTATTAGATGACTTATTCTAGCCCTCACTTTATAAGTGGCAAAAGCTTGTATAAAAATGCTCAGGGTTAGGGATTTCATAATATATGATGATATTGTAGCTTCTTGTGATGGTATTGAGGTATAAGGGATTGTATATTGTAATCACTGGATAATAATAATATAAGACTTGTTGATGGTGGACATAGCCTAGGGATTGGGTGAACCACATTAAATCCTTGTTTCTTGTGTTATCTTTAGTGCAATTTATTATTTAATGATATTGGTTATATTTTATGTAACTATTATTTTAGTTTGTGGTTAATCCTGACATTGCCTAAAATGCCATTGTCATCAAAAAATGATTAGTGTCAGTACAAACAAGCACCTATAATCAGTATGTCAAGTGTAATTTTTCCCCAATCCAGGGTAGATATAATACTTGGTTTGATTTCTTTTGTAAGGGTTACTATCAGGGATGAGTATATTTGTGATAGCTATATAATTCAATTACAAAACAAAAATTGTTGGAGAAGCCAAATAGAAGATAATAAATAGATATAGTTTTACTAATCCTCCATTCATACTATATTTAAAAGAAATTAATGGATAAAATTGGTATGTGCCATTAGTGGAGTACACATAGATGATACTACTATTTAAAAAAAATGAAGTTGGTTGTTGGATCTAATTTCCTCTTCTTTTACCATCGTATAAAGAGGGTTTGCAAGTGACAATTTTGTTTATAAGGCTTTTGGGCATTCATAAGAACTTTGTTTAGAAAGAATTGTATTAATTCATATAATTATTATAATACCTAGATTTATATATTTAAGAGCCATTTTTTTGTGGACACTCACCATCCTTTGATATATGCGCATCTAAATATATATTATAAATTTTGCAAAGTGAGAAAGGAAGAGAGTGGGGAAAATAATCTTCTACAACCCTTTTTCAGTCGCAACTTTCTTTGTGCAACTCTCTGTAGGACACTATATCAGATACACAAATTGGAGTTGTCTATTATTTATTTTATTTGTGGAGAACTTGTTTAAGTTAATAAAATTAAGTACATCTAAAAATGATCAAATTAAAACAATTTAAACATTAATCCACCACCATGAGTTTTAAAAATGATTGAAATGCTTATGATGGCCTAGAGAGAACCAATCAAGCCCTACTAAATGAAGTTACAAAATTAGCAGCTCAAGTACAAAAACTTGTACAATAATTCATAAAAATAAACCAAAAAAAAAGAAACAGAAATCTTAGAGAGTAAGAAAATTTATTAGTCAACACGAGGATAAGAAAAGAGAAAAAAAAAGATCAAAAGCTATAAAAACATCAAGAATCATCAAAAGAAAGTGAGACCTCCAATTCCTGAAATTCTTACACTTCTTGATCAGAATCTTCAGAGGGAACATTAAGTAAAAAAACACATGGCTTTGATAATTTTTCTCATAGAACTAATTTACCTAAATAAAATGGTGATATAGGTACAAGAGAGGAAGCATAGTGGTGGATCACCAACTTAGAAATATATTTTGACTCACAAAATACTAGTTATGCTAGAACAAGAGTTGGTAAGTATCAATTGAAAAACAATGCATTATATTGGAAAAAAGATTCAATTCAATCCTTAAAAATATGGGCTGATAGGAAAAAGGGTTAGAATTAAAAATTTATTTCGAGAGTAATACTTATTTGATTATTCTTTTGTAAGAAAAGAAGAATGAATTCTTTTAATTAAACCGAAGGCCTCAAACAATAAGTGAACACAAACAAAATTTTGACAGACATAATGGGTCTATCTGATTCATTTAAGGAAATGGACATGTTGTTAGATTTATCAATGGTTTAAGGTATGAATACCAAGCATAGGAATGGTATGGTAAATCAACCTTAGTAGATGAAGATGCACAAATCAATGAAAAATTTGGAAAATTATCATCAAATTGCATGACAAAAAAGGAAAATTGTGAGAAAATTTGAGATTTCAAACAATGGAGACATCATCACAATCAAAATACTGTTCAATATCGATCTATGAGTATGTCTTATTTCAACAAGGACAATCCTACAACAAAATTTCAATATTGGACATGTCGTGAGAAAAATCCTTGATAAAATTGTCCTTGCTTGTATCCTTATTGTGAAAAATATGGTAAGAACCACCATAAAAATGATCATATGTGCAACCCCCAACAACACCAAATAAAGATAACAATCATTCTATACCTTCCAATATGAAGATTTATGAAACATTCAATACACGTAGTGTACATTACCAACCTTCTATAATTGAAGTCAAATTGTCTGTATAGGGTCACTCCATTCTTTTTCTTATTGATTGGTGTAGTAGCCATAATTTTATTTCTCCTAGGGTGGTAGTAGATTAAAATAATGCATCTAAATTAATAGAACCATAGGATGTTGAGATAAGAGATGGTAGGATAATTAGAAAAACTAGTAAATTTTTTAAAAATCTATAATATTATAATTAGTTATTTTTGTCGCATATAAGTGGTTTCACATATTAAATCTTGGCATGTATGATGCTATTCTAGGTATGAGCTAGCTTCTTGGTGGAAGACTTCTAGTCTCAACCATGTGACTGTCAATGACTCCCTCTTGGAGTCCTCCTTTGATGGCTTCCTATCTGTTGACAAAGATGTTATCCCTATAGAAGATCTTATTGAGGCACTTGTTGTTGTTCATGACATAGCCTCTTCTATTGTTCGTGGATAGGCCTCTAATACTATTCCATGTCTCCCTCCTATTTTTGTTGTTGCCTCCAACTCTAGTGGTGCTCGTCCCTTAGGCCAAGTGGGCACTTATGCTCACTCTTCTTTTGCAACCTTGAACCTTGGTTTTGTTGACTTTTCTTGGCTTCTTTAGCACATGGGCCACTATTGTCAGATTGCCTACCCATATCTCCTTTGTCGGGGATCTTAAGGATTGTATGATCTAGAAAATTTTTTGAACGTGAAGAAATAACTCTCTCCTTGCTTTTGTTGTGGTGTGAGTATGGCCCTCCTTTTTGGGATCTCTCTTTGTGCTTTAATGTTTTTATGGAGGCTTAAGGTATTTCTCAACCACCCTCTTTGTTTGAGTAATGGTCTATGGGCTTTGTTCTTAGTTTAGTTTTCAATTAGCACTTCTCATGTTAACTTTGTGTGAGATTTTTTTTATTGTTGGCCTATTGTGTTTTGGGCCTTGTACTTGTAAAAAGGTCCAACTCCTTATTTGGTTATTGTTATTTTCAAAAATAAAATTACCATAAAATATGTACGCTTTACCTCTAAAATGATGACCTCCTAGACCAATTAAATGGTGCCATTTTTATTTCCAAAATTTATTTACATTTTATTAGTATCAAAGCCTCATTAAAGAATGTGATATCTCTCAAACTATATTCAAACGTGATATGGTCATTATGAATTTGTGGTAATTCCTTTTGGCCTAACTAGTGCACTTGCAAAATTTATGACCTTGATAAATGATGTCTTTCAACCATCTCTAGATGTATTTGTGATCATTTTTATAGATGATATCTTAATATACTTAAAGAATGCGAAAATAAACACCTTAGTTTGGTGCTAGAAACATTCCAATAATATAAACTATATGCCAAACTCAGAAAGTGTGATTTATAAATTTGAAGTATCTTATCTAGGCCATTTGGTCTCTAAAGATGGTATTTCACTTAATCCTACAAAAACTAAAGAAACCCAAGATTAGTATATTCCCAAGGATGGACATGAAATCAAAAGCTTCTTAGGATTATCTAGGTTCCATTGTAGGTTGGTTAGAAACTTTTAAAACATTATGGCACCTTTATCTAACCTAAATAATAAAGACCATAACTATAAATGAACCCCTAAATGTGATAAGGGTTTGCAAAAAATTATTTATTTTGTTAACCATTGCACCTATTCTTTGTTGTTGTGTAGCTAGGTTAGATCCCTTCCAGGGCTGACCTAGTACACCTATTGCACATATTGGCTTGTCATCCTTAGTCTTGTTGATATATTTTTTTTTCATATCAATCCTTATTTGGGTTTGGCCCTATTTGTGAAATTCATGTAACTTATAATTAATAGGTATTATATTATTTTTCTCACCAAAACTAGAAGGCCAACTAGATGCCTATTAAGAGTCATTGGTACATATATATGCAAGGCCATTCTTGTATCCATGGTTATGAATTTATGCAATGTTTAGAATATGTAAAATTCTTGGGGGCTATGGTTTAGAATGAAACAAATTTGAAGTTTTTCCTATGGTTAACAAGCATTACCATAATTTATTAACATGGTATTAGAGTGGGTCTAATACATATCCTTCATCAGAATAGGAAAATTGGAATTTAAGAGATGCAAGAAATGAGACATTCTTAAAAGAATGTGTAGCTAAAGAGCCGTGGAGGATGTACTACTGCTCATAGTTTTTACTCTCTCCCTGTACTATAGTTTAATGATGGCAAAAGATTTTTGGTGGATTGTGAAAAAAATTAGGCAATAAAGATATAAGTAATTTATGACTACATATTGATCATGAATTTTATGTAGTTAATATTAACTCATGTTATAACACTAGGAATAGTATATGTTCTTAGCATTGATCTATACATTTCTCCTCATGAATAGTTTTATTCTATGAACTCTTGGTAATATCTCTAAAAATATTTCTAATATGGATTGAAAAGCAACTGAGTGATGAGAGATTGCACACTAAGTCACACAAACTATAGAAATGAACAAGGGCCATTGCTTGTAGTATCGGTCTGAATTGGTGGCGCATAACCTAATTAAAGAGAAACAACCTATATATATTGTCATTGTGATTATTTTCTTCTAAAAGGAAGAATTAAAATTTAGAGGGATATTATTTAGCTATAAAATTTAGACTCAGAGGGATCTTGAGTGACACATGTATGATCAACAAGCTTGTGTAGTAGTGTGATTGCACAAACTCATTATTGGACAAGAATTGGAACCAATATCTTGGTATTGTATTAACCGAAGCTATGAGAATGCTTCCCCCATTAAGAGGGAGTCTTAGCTAAGAAGGAATCTCAAGTTTCAAATGATATTTTATGTGTAGACAAGTTCTTCTTTGTGATGGAGAAGTTCAAAGTGTAATCACTTAATGAGCCCTCTTTAACAAAAGTTAGAGGTACAATCCCTTGTTAAAGCATTCTTCTATGTGAGATAAGTTTGAGGTAAAATCCCTTGTTAATGATTTCTTCTTGGTAGGAGAAATTTTAGGTGAATGTCCTTGTCCCACCCTCTATGAGTAGGTATGTGCATCCACCCTTTGCTATTAGGTATGGTGGAGATGCATTCTTTTCTCAGAGAAGTATGAGAAGAAATCCTTCATTCCACTCTTTATAAGTAGGCATGATGGATCAACCCTATTCGAGCAAGCACAATAGATTTTCATCATTCTTTTGGAGTAGAATGAGGTTAAAAATCTTTCTCCACCCTCTATATTGGATCAACCCTATTCGAGTAAGCATGGTGCAGACATATTCTTCCTTGGGATAAGTCTAAGTTGAAAATCTTCATTCCATGTTATGTGAAGTAGGTATGTTGGATCCACCCTTTGTAAGTAGGAATTGTAGATGTCATGGAAGAAATTTAATGATGTAGAAATTTTGTTTATACACCCTTTGGAAGTAGCCATGGTGAATGTCGTCATATTTCTATGTGAGCATTTGTGTTTCCATTCATGGAAGTAGCAATAATGGATTCACTCTCTAGGAGTAGTCATGGTGGTTGTGTACACTTGCTTTCATGGGAGTATCTATGATGGTTGTCACTATGTAGGTCATATATTAAGAAAGAATTCTCCCTAGCTAAGAGGGATTGTTGATGTATAGCTAAGTCATATCCCTTATAAGGCCAACCTTGTAGACCTAATGACCAATTGTCTTGTCAATCTTATCCATGGTGCTAATTAACTTTATCATATTGATCCTTATTAGGGTATGGTCATATTTGGGTAATTTGTTTAACATATAATAAATAGACTCGAGCCTATTCTTGGCATCAAAACTAAAAGGCCAAGTGGAGGTCTATTAGGAGGAATTGATTCATATATATGCAAGGCCATTCTTGATCTAATGCTTATGAATTTCTACAATGTGTAGAATATGTAGTGTGAAAAATATGGAATGTGCTTGAGGGTGATATTAAGAACTTATTATCTATGGTTGATAAGACAATAGATCTGATGATTTTCCTATGGTTTATGAGTACTACCATACAAATATCATTCTTTAGATTTTAAATTTTAGTAAACCTTTTGTTGTGACCATATATGCATGTGGTATATGTATAGGTGGTATTTTAATGCAACATAATTAAGTGGAATATTATGAATTAAGTAAATTGTTACTTGTTGGATGAACTTATCCTATACATGGTCTAAAATTATGAGGCATAGTAAATTCTTTAAATATTTGGTGACATTATTTATTGAGAAATAAATTTATTTGAAAAATTGACCACCAAATATTTCAACACATATTTACTCAACCCTAGATTAGTTTGAGGCAAAGAAGATGGATGAAACTCTTAATTGATATGATTTCACCATCCAATGAAAATGTAGTGGAAGATGCTTTAAGTTAGAAATATTTATGCATTAATGACTTGACCTTAGTAAGAATCCAATTTGAAAAATGTAGCAAATCCAAGTTTCACATGGATAATCATTTCCAATTAATTTATGAAGGTCTAAAATATTAATTCCCTAATATCCATATGAAAGATTAAGTATAAAATAATTTATTAAGTAGAAATGGATTCCTATGCTACACAAGAAAATTATTCATTCCTAATTTACCTATCCTAAAATCACAGATATTGAAAGATTCTTGATGATCCCAATAATTGCCTCCTTTTATGATGTTACTTTGATGTTCTTCTTGTGCCTAGTTCCTAGGCTGTCCACTTGTCCACTCATGAATTTTTTTAGAGATTCTTTAAGTTAGTTCCTTTGGGTTAGAATACTAAGACTTAATTTTCACTCCTTATGCCCCTAACATGGGTTTATCTAAACTCTTTTTATAATTATAGCTAACATACATACATATATACATACATACACATACATACATACATACATACAGACACACACACACACACACACACACACACACACACACACACACACACACACACACACACACACACACACACACACACACACACACACACACACACACACACACACACACACACACACACACACACACACACACACACACACACACACACACACACACACACACACACACACATGCATATTGCACATGCCTCTATATCTAGAATCAGACCAACCATTACCATACGTGTACAAGTAAGGGGTCATCTTGTCTGGGTTCAATCAGAAGCCCACAGGGGCCTCCCTAGAAAATTAGCTAACTTTATCTTGGCTAGCCTAGCGCAACTTGAGATAGTATTTTTGTCCTTGAATATTATGTAGGGTGAATAGGCAAGGGTTTTATTGTATGGAAGCCCATACTCCATTGTGACATTTAGAAGTCGAGTGCTATTGGGCTGACCCATTTTTATAGAGTTAGGGAATATTATTCTTCCTCTAGTTAATGATAATGAAATTCTATCTAGCTATTAGTCCTTCCCAACTATCAAGGGTTAAGTTGATGCCGTGAAAAATAATTAGTTGATTCCTATTAGAAGAGTAGGGAATTCACATTTGCATATAGAACCAATGGATATGCTACCTATTGGAATGTTCAAAATGGGAAGAGTACTTCTAAGAGGGGGGGGTGAATCAAAAGTATCACACTTTTAACCTTTTCTAATCCTTTAAAGCAAATAACTAAAAATAAGATGCATGCATATAAACATATTAAATGATCATAAAGAAAACACATGCAATAACACACATAACACCAGATTTGGTAACCTAGAAACCCTCCAGGAATAAGAAGGTAAAACTAGGGTGGGGATGATACCCACAAAATCACTGCAGCAATAAATGTTTGACCACTTCTGATAGTCTGCCTTGTGAAAGGCTTTCCCTGTTAAAGGCTTTACACTGTGTCAATAGTGACCTGGTTAGAGGATTTACAAACAATTTACATGAAGTGTCACCCTGTTAAAAGATTTAGTCACCTCTTTAAAGGATCTACTAGATAGCTGCTAAGCTAACCTATTAACATAGGGTTTTCACTATCTAATACAATGGCAAGAAAGTATTATAAACCTTTGACTTGATTGCTTTCAACCTTCAATTGCTGATTTTAGGCACTTGATCTGCTCCTTTTGATCTTGATCCTCTGAGATCTGATATCTAATCATGTCCCTTTTACTATTCTGACCAACTGGATATGTAATTGTTGCTCTGCTCCTCTAAGTCTTTCACACTTTCACACTGAATTTTGCTATTTTTTCCCCATACACTGTTCTCATTCACACACACAATGGGGTTTTCATCCTCCTTTTAAATATTGTGAAGACTTAGGGTTAGGTATGGATCTATGATCCATATTGAATCTTAAGTTCCCGCTCATTCCTTGTATTTTTCTCATTGGTTGCATGCCTTCTCCATTTTTCTGATTGGCTGCATGCTAATTGCATAGGAAATGAAAAAGATCCATCCTTATCCTTGTTATCCTTCAAAATCCTTCTATGTCAGCTCCAAAAATAGTTTACATCTGAGTTTGTGAGGGCACAAACTCATATGGTGATTCTGTGTTACTCGACTCATACTGGACTATTGGTGCTCGACACATATACTATCCTAGTTTGCTAGGCACCTATTACATTCTGTCTTGCTCGACACATGTATAGTTTTGGCTCACTTGGCATATGAAGCATCCTAATTTGCTTGACATCAACTATGACTCGACACCTATATATCACTCAACACCTATATATCACTCAACACTTATATAATGTTCGACACCTAAAGTCACTCGACACCTGTTAGAAATCTAACTCGACACACGCTGTGGCTTGGCATACATAGTGTACTTGGCTTCAATATAAAAAAGTGGTTAAGTGTACTAACACTCAAATGTCAAAACTATTCTAAGACCAACAATATTCCCCTTTGACATGAGTGTCAAAAACACTTAACTAAACATTACTAATCTATCCTTATGAGTACCTTATCCACAAAATTTCAAAATTTGTTCAAAATTTGTTCAAAATACCTTATAACTCCCCCTGAGCTGATTGTGCCTTGACATTCTTTTCCTTTTACCCTATTTCTGGAAATTATACCTGTGCTAATTTCTATCTTTAAACATTATTTCATAGGGGAGATATATGTTTAAATATGCTTAGCTTCTGAAGAGTCTTTGTAGGAGTGCCAATCTTTGGTAGTTCTACCAATGTTTGTATGGTGGCCTGCTCCTTTTCTTTTGAGTTGTCCTCCTCCTCATCTGACTTTCCTTCCACTACACTTAGCTTCTGTGTGGTGTCACTTGCTATTATAGGTGGTGGAAGCATCAAAATTTTAGTCCTAGTAGCTGTGTAGGTGAAAGGTGGTTCCTTTGGTTTCACCTTTTCTCTTTGTAGTTTTACTACTACCTTTTGTAGTTCATCTACACTCACCAATACAAGGCTTGTGCATTACTGTGCCCGTAGAGTGGATTGGTGAAGGATCTTGGAGAGATCCTCTATAGTTAGGGGATTGATGTTCTGAGCTGAATTGTCAGGAACATCCTTAATGATTATTGTGTTGGTAGGTGTGATGGTTGTATGAGGTGGACTAGGAGGTGGCATTTGTATGTCTTGCACACCCTGTTCCTCTTCTTGCTATAGTTCAGCTATTGCCATAGTTTCTTCCTCCTCACCTTTTGCTTTATCGTCCTCATCTTTCTTATCTTCCTCCTCTTTCTTCTTTTCTTCATCTGCTCTAGCTGTTGCTTCCTCTTGCTTCTCTTCCTCTCCTTTCTTCTCTTCTATTTTATTTTCCTCTTTCTTTTCCTTGGCACTAGTCTCTACCTTATTTGTTTCTTCTTCCTTATCATCAATTATTTTATAAATTGTTTTCCACAATTGTGTGGATTTATTCACTACATCCTCAATCTTGTTTTTTAGGATGCTAAAGGCTCTATACTTAGGTGCAAATTTGCCACCATGTTTCTTATTAGCCTTTGTTATATAACCCTTTGTCCTTTTAGGCTTTACTTGAGATAAGGTAGATTCTCTAATCTCCTTTTCCATTTTAAGACAATAATGCCATTTATTTTAAACTATCTCATACAGTTCCTTGGGCATGGTATTGTCAAGTTATAGAGGTGTGTTTTTGAATTTTTCCATCATGGCATATACATATTCCTCTATTTTGTTGTATTCTTCTCAACTTATTGAAATCAAGATTTTTCAGATCATTCAGATCTGCATTTCTAACATTTTCACAAATTTTGTCTATAGCATATTTGGGAGGATGACTTACCACTCTAAATTGGCTAATATCCTCTGATTCTATTCTTTCCTCATCATCTATGTCTAGCTATGCCACATATTTTCTTCTCTTCTTTGGAACTTTAGCAGTTTGTTCACTGGCCTTTTTCTTCTCTTTTGATTGTTCCTTGGCCTTTTGTGTGGATACCCTTGTAGTAGCTCTGGTTGCTAGTGTTGGCTTGGCTTGTGTAGGCTTAGTGACCTTCTTGGGCTGAGTTGGAGGCCGAGTTTTTGCCTTTCTTTTCTTTTGCTCAGCTGATGTAGGTGCTTCCTCAGCTTCTTCTTCATCTATACCTTCCTCCTGGTCTTCTCCTAAGCCTTGTGTCAGATCTATTGGGCCTTGCCCTTGCTCTTATTCTTCTTCACTTTCTCCTTCTTCTTCTTCTTCTTCACCACCCGCTTCTCCTTCAATGCTTGGTCCAAATTTCTTCTTTATCTTCTTTACTAATTTATCTTTCTTCTTGATAATAGTGGCTATCCTCAATTCAGTTTCAACCTTGGATTTAACATCATATGTTCCAAAGTGAGGAGCTTTCTTATCTATCTCTTCTACAAGCAATGCTGTGATTGCTATTGAGGCTTCATCTATATCAAGCTCATACCCCAATGGCTTTAGCCATCTTACTCTTGTTATTTCTACCTAGATGTAGGAGTTATCAATGTCAACCAAGAAGCAATGTCATTTATTTGCTTTTCCACTAAGGAAATTGGTATTCTCACCCTTTATTTCATGGATTTCTTAAAATCCTCAAAATAGCTTGTCATTTGGGCCTCAAAATTATCACCCATTTGATCAATGAACTCATTGATTTGTGTAATTGTAGTTTTGTTAGGGTTCCAATTCACCTTTCATATAGAAGGAAACTCTTCCATAACATAAAAGAATATACACATAAGAACTGAACCAAATTTGCATTGAGCACCTTTTGATCTCCTTATTGCTCCTAGGTTTTCATTATTTTTTTGCAACATAAGCTCTGATAGATCATATGTGTGATCTTTCTTCACCAGTTTGTAAGCTACATCAACAACTATACATGGCACACTGTTCAATCTGCTAGATTGATAGAATTTGTGAGATATTATTTTCATAGTAAAATCTAGAAGAGGATCTGTTACAGTGTCAATTTTTATACCCCTCTTATTCCATTTGGCTCTTGTATTTCTTTCAATGATCTCTTTGGAATCACTACGTAGGATCTTAGGCCGATCTAGGGTTGGGAAACCCATAACCCTATGCACTATCCTTTTGGTAATGTTTACTAGTCCTATTTCCAACCACAAACATCCATTGTGAGTTCTGCTTAAAACAATCCGTATCCATTCAGTCTTAAACACCGTGGGAAAAACTAGGGCATTTGTCAAACCCTTTTTCTCAACTATCTTGAATTCATTTTTTAGAATCTTGTTCTCGCATAGTTTTTCATAAGCTTGGAAGATTTCAAGATCACCTATGGCACCAATTTTGTAGTTATAACACTTCCTCACATCTTGCACCATGACAACTTTAGGTGGAATGATAGAGAATGTGCCAGTTGGGTCATTTCTATAGGAAACTTCAGGGATGGGTTTGAACTCAGGTTGTTTGACCTTGTTGCTGACTAATTGAACCTCATGACTCTCTTTTCCTTTGGGGTTTTTGGAGCTTGATGCCATTTTACCGAACTAGGGTTTAAATATGTAATAAACTTTTAACACTGCATAGCTTGGCACCTGATAAATACCTTTAAATCGATGAATTTGTGTTGAATTTCTATTGAGATCCATGCAAATGGCTATTAGGTTGTTTCTTGATTGCTCCTATGATCCTTTTGTATTTTCTCTGTGTTCAAATGGCATGAAAATGAACAAAATTTGACCTTATACCTATCAAGACCTAGCATTAAATGCTTAGTGCTTACAACTGTAAACTTGGCACTTGAAGGTTTCACCATGACTCAACTCCCATTGTATTTCATTTACTCGGCTTCCACTAGTTCTCCAATTCACTCGGCTTCAACTATTAGCTCGGTCCCTATTAGAAACTCGACATCCATTGGAGCTTTACTCAGCATCAAAGGACAGTTTGGCAGTATTTGCAAAAACTTCAAATTTTGACTTGGCATCTTTGCTCATTCAAATTTCTTCCTTGCAATACTTCTTTGTCCTTGAACTGATGTATGATATAACTTTGTATATTAGTCCCATACACCTTTCTTTTGCTTAGTTGGATGAAGTGTGATAACTTGACCTCTTGGGTGAAGTGATTTCTCCATTTGATGTGCTGCACTCATCTTTCTTCTTCCAAGTCTTGTTCATTTGTCCTCTTATTTGTTCAAAATCAACCTTCTCTTTTCCTTTGTTGAGGTGCTTCAGACTTTGTTGGGAAATTCTTACTGATATGACCGATCTTCAAGCAACTGAAACATGTGGTTTGGCTTAACCATCTGATGTAATTCCCTCTAAAATGTGTCCTTATGCAATTTTCAGGAATGTGTCCATGCTCTTGACAATAGTGACAACTATACCTGGTATTGTAATCCTAGGAGTGATGTGCATGGTTGTTTTTTCTTGTAGGCTAATTAGGTGTCCACATAGGCTTTGATTTGCATTCAAATGCTCTATGTCCATATTTTTTGTAGTTGTAGTAATGACCTTCAAATCTTCGTGTCCTCATGGTCTTGGTTCTGCATTCATGTGTTTGATGTCCTTGATTTTTGCACTTGTGAAAAAAGCTTGCATTTGTAGCCTTATCATGCTGATGACTATTCTTGCTCCTACATACATTAGAGGTATGTCCCTTTTTACCATAGAAATGACAAGTAGGTTTAGTGTTCTTACCTTTGTTACTCCTTTCTTCTGCAGTCTTGGGTGATTCTCCTTGCTCAGTGTTGGTGTAACCAAGTCTTGAAGTATCATTACTAGCCCTTGGTGATTCCAGTGGTTGCTCAAAGTACTTGATAGCCTCATTGAGTTTGTTGAAGCTTTCTGCTATCTCCTTTTCTTTTTTCAATTCATTTTACAATTTCTTATTTTGTATTTTCAATGTAGTCATCTCAATGTCTTTGATATTCAGTTCATGATGACCATTCATCATCTAGCTTAAGGTGTCAAGTTGCATATTTGAGATTCTTTCAAACTCAATTGTCTTCTCCTCCAATCTATTGGTAAGATTTCTCTTGTCATATTCTATGATCACCTTATCTTCAATGGCTCTCTTCTTTTGTTCAATCACTTCACAAAGCATTATGGCTTGTGACTCTTATTCAAGCTTGAGTATTCTAATTTCTTCAGCTTGTTCTCTATTTTTCTCCATTAGTTCAACTATTGCTACATCAAATTCCTTGAATTCTCCATTGGAAAAAACTTGTGTGGTATCAATCTCTTTGTAGTGTATGTCATTTTGAGCTATGGCTATATCCTTCCTTCTTTTAAAGGATTTTTTCAATTCTTCTCCGGCTTCTTCCAATTTGTGTAGAGTGAGGTATACATCAATCACCTGATTGTCTATGATCTTCCAAAGTTTGAAGACTTCCATCTTCAGACCTTTTCTCTAAGGTATTATGCTTCTCCTTGTTGAAATGTTCAAAATGGGAAGAGTACTTCTGAGAGGGGGGGTGAATCAAAAGTACCACACTTTTAACCTTTTCTAATCCTTTAAATCAAATAACTAAAAATAAGATGCATGCATGTAAACATATTAAATGATCACAAAGAAAACATATGCAATAACACACATAACACCATATTTGGTAATCTAGAAACTCTCTAGGAATAAAAAGGTAAAACTAGGGTGGGGATGATACCCACAAAATCACTGCAGCAATAAATGTTTGACCACTTTTGATGGTCTACCTTGTGAAAGGCCTTCCCTATTAAAGGCTTTACACTGTGTCAATAGTGACCTAGTTAGAGGATTTACAAAAACTTTACATGAAGTGTCACCCTGTTAAAGGATTTAGTCACCTCTTCAAAGGATCTACTAGATAGCTGTTAAGCTAACCTATCAACATAGGGTTTTCACTATCTAATACAATGGCAAGAAAGTATTAGAAAACTTTGACCTAATTGATTACAACCTTCAATTTCTGATTTCAAGCACTTGATTTTCTCCTTCTGATCTTGATCCTTTGAGATCTGAGATCTGATCGTGTCCCTTGTACTGTTTTGACCAACTGGATGTGTAATTGTTGCTCTGCACCTCTAAGTCTTTCACACTTTCACACTGAATTTCACTATATTTTCCCCATATACTATTCTCATCCACACACACAATGGGGTTTTTTTTCCTCCTTTTAAATATTATGAAGACTTCGGGTTAGGTATGGATCTATGATACATATTGAATCTTAAGTTCCCACTCATTCCTTGTATTTTTCTCATTGGTTGCATGCCTTCTCCATTTTTCTAATTGGCTACATGTTGATTACATAGGAAATGAAAAAGATTCATCCTTATCCTTGTTATCCTTCAAAATCCTTCTATGTCAGCTCCAAAAATGGTTTACATCTGAGTTTTTGAGGGCACAAACTCATGTGCTGATTCTGTGTTACTCAACTGATATTGGACTACTGGTGCTTGGTACATATACTATCCTGGTTTGCTTGACACCTATTACATTCTGTCTTGCTTGACACATGTATAGTTTTGGCTCACTTGGCATATGAAGCATCCTGGTTTTCTTGGCATCAGTTATGACTTGAATCCTATATATCACTCGACACTTATATAATGCTCGGCAACTAAAGTCACTCGAAACCTGTTAGAAATTTGACTCGACACACACTGTGGTTCAGCATACATAGTGTACTCGGCTTCAATACAAAAATTGGTTAAGTGTATTGATACTCAAATGTCAAAACTATTCTAAGACCAATACTACCTCCTATTGGTAAATTGGTAGGTGAGATCTATGGGGTACTAGGTAAACCCCAATAATCAACTTTTAGAAAAAAAAACTAATCCTATAGGCATTTTCTATTCTCTCATATAAAATATCTAAGACACATCGCAATCATAATTATGTAGGGCTTGCAAGAAGCACTCCACTTCATAATACCTACTATTCTAATAGGGTTTGTTCTCATTGGGAGTTGGATTAGTTTCTAACGAATAAACAACATGACTTCTTAGCTTTATTGATGCTAGATACACACTTTTGTTTTATGAAACTTCAGAATGCATCAAATGCACTTTGTTTCTTTCTCATGTCAAGTAGTGGTATCAACCTTAGGCTCAACTCAGAATTAGACTCAAGGATTGGGCTTGGCAAGGACTCAACAAATTAAAAACCCATGAAATTCAAATATTTTAAAATATATTAAGTTTTTATCATGTATCATTTAGCCAATTAACATCAAATACACAATAATTGATATAAATAGAAGTTTCTTTGCACACATACACAACTTTTGAGAGATCACATAAGTATAAATGCAAAATTTTGAAATATATTACTTAAAGTTAATCTGAATAACATAATAGAAATATATTTAAACCCTAGCTAGTTAAACCCTAGCATTGTTGCCTCCTCTTTCCTTAGCTAGTTAAACCAAGGTGGGTGTGTATGTAAATTGAGAACCCCTTCCTTATCACCCAACCCAAACTAATAGACCTCATTACATAAGACCACAAACCCAAAAATAAGCCCCCCATAATTCCCCCCACCCTGTAGGAGGAGAGGTATAGTGGCCTCGACTAGAGTTCTAGACTCAGATCATTGAGATACAGATCCAAACAAAACAAAGGGAACATCATAGGAGACAAATAATATTAGGAAAAAGGTGTAAGTAGGATACAACACTCACATGAATGATCCATTATCAAGCTTGGGCCTTAGGTAACTACTTTGGTTGAAGGAATGGGTAGGAAGCATGTATAAAACACAAATGCCCCACATAATCCAAATAAATTTGAATCAATTTACTTGTTCCTGACCAAGTTTATCCTTCAATAGTTCTCTTAGGAGTTTACCCCCAAATTTTAGAGTGATAAAAGATGATTAGAAAATTATCTCAATCTAAAGCTATTGTAAAAAAAACTCAAAGAGAGTGTAGGGTAATGAGAGATATAAGTGAAGTTACACAAATAAAAAACACAAATAGACATAAGACACCACTAAAATACTCTATGAATTAAATTTTTGAGGGAATGAGGGGAATCACACAGACTAGAACATCATAACCATAACTTCACAAATGCAATTGTCAAAGGAAATTTTAAATGATGTGTGGATTCCTACTTGTTCACATGGAATATTTATTATGGATAGGGTTTTGAAGGGTTACATGGTGTATTATAATGGACACATTTTTTAATAATACATTGATGATGGATGCCTTTGGAGGTTAGATTTTTTTACTCATGAAGGTTTTCATCCATTACAATAAGACCTTATGAAAGAAAGAATGAAAACCAAAATAGACGCGTTGTTGTCCCAAACCTTTAGCTTCCTGGCCAATCACTCAAAATTTATGATTATTATATTTCTTGACATTGGCAATATATACATATATATACATACACACACACACACACATATATATATACATACATATATATACACACATATATACATATACATACATACATATACACACACACACACACACACACACACACACACACACACACACACATATAAACACATACATATATACATACACATGTTGGAAATATAAGAGGAGTAAATGAGAGGGGAAGGGTGAATTAGTTACCAAAAATATCCTAGATCCCTTAGATGTCAATACAAATCAAAACTCTATGTAAACTGAACGTTTCTATAACTCAGTAAACACACATATACTTGGCTTACACTAGAAAATGCTGTAGCTCGGTAAACACTAAAAATCAACTTTAACTTGGTAATAACTAAATGTAGTGATCTTAATGTGATTAACCTAAATTTTAACTTAGTTGCAAACACATAAAATAAATAGCATGAACACAATTGACACAAAGATTTAATGTGAAAACCTAATTTGGGAAAAACCACCAATTGCAACTAGTTACTAATTTTCACTCTTCTGAAGTGAGCCCTTTTAGGAGCCAACCCTATTAAAGGTTACAAAACACACTGTTAGGTGTGACCCTGTTAGAGGATTTAATCACCTTGTTAGGAGTGGCCTTGTTAGAGGTCTTTAGACACTTCAATAGAAATGCCACCTTGTTAGAGGATTTACAAATAGCTATTAAGCCAACTCTATTAAGATATTTAGATCACTGCTACAATGGTTAGAAGGTAACAATGAGATGACCTAGTTTCTAACGCAACTGAATTGCTGATCACAGATCTCAATTCTAGCTTGTATACTTGATCCTTCCTAATTGAATGTATCTTTGCAACTCAACAAGGATATTCTACTTATCCTTCTAATTTGCTTCCTCTAAGAAACATCAAAATCTTCAATTATATTCCACACATTCAATCCTCAACTTGATCTTATATTTATATCTTACACATTTGTTAAGTTGGATTGAGTACAACTTAGAATACTTAATATTCATCTTCTCAGTCAGCTAGAACTAACAAATAAATCAATTGAACTCAATATGCAAAACCAAGAAAATCCTTTGTTAGCCAACCCTACTCGGTAGATACTAACTTAAAGCAATTTTCTTGTGTTAACCCAGTGAACTCAGTTAAAACTTCATATTCATGAAGTTTCTTTGGTAATTGAGTGATTTTGGTTAACACTGGTTCCATCCAACATTTCCTTCATTAACTGAGTGAGCTCGGTTAACACTCAACTTCTACAAACTTTCCTTTGTCGTCCAAGTGAACTTGATAGATACTATCTTCTAAACTAGGCAAACTTTGGAATGCTTGACAGACACAAGAAACTATCTTCAATGCTCGAGTGAGATCAACATACATTGATGAGCAATGATATAACATTTTGTGTAACATCAAAGAAAATACACAATTAATCAATTATTTCCAACAATCTCCCTCTTTAGCATTGATGGCAACACAACACATCATAATACAATAAAATTTTAGAGCAAGAATAAAATAAGGAACATATCCTTAGTTTCATTTTGATTCTCATTCATGAGAACTCTCCCTATTAGTGTGAACTCCCTTTGCCTTCATTTTCTCCCTCTGTCAACAAAAAATTGTCTTCAACATCTTCTTCTGATAGAAAACTCTGTCTTTGATATTAGACCAAGTTCATTTTCCCTGTTTGACATCTATTTTTCTGATGAATGACTGAACTTTCCCTTTTAAGAAAATTCATATAATATGACAATAAACTTCTCCCTCTTTGACATCTCATGCCAAAGACAATATTCAATGAATTTCAATGTACCTTATGTGATTCATTTGCAATGTTCCCTTGTCAATACTGCATCAATTGATTGATCTTCAACATGCTCTAGTTGATGCATCACTAAATTTCATTCAGTGAGCTTTAGATAGGGGAATAATCCCTAATTTACTTCTTAGATATAGAAATGCATCCTTAGGTAATGACTTAGTGAATATATCTACAATTTTTTCTTTAGTATTCACATATTCCAATCTTACCTCTTTATCTTGTACCAATTCTCTCAAAAAAATGATATTTTATAGCAGTGTGTTTTGTTTTGGTATGCATCACAAGATTCTTTGATATATTGATTGCACTGGTGTTATTATAGAAGATAACCTCTAGATCCTTAATTTCTATCTTCATACCTACCAAAAGTTGCTTGAACCAAACAACATTTGAACAATTAATTGCTGCTACCACATATTCTACCTCTGTTGTGGACTAAGAAATACAACACCGTTTCTTGCTTGTCCAAGACACTGGTCTTTTACCAAGAAAGAATGCTCCACCATTGGTTCTCTTTCTGTCATCAACACTTCCTTCCCAATCGACATTTGTGAATGCTTTGAAATCCAAATTGCCTCCTTTTGTATGATAATCCATAGTCTTCAGTACCTTTTAGATATCTCATAATTCTTTTGATTGTCATCATGTGATTTTCTTTGGGATTTTTTGAGAATCTTGCCACCATAAAAATTGCTAATGCAATATTAGGCCTTGTGTGCACTACATACTACAATTTTCCAATTATTGATCTGTATGTGGTTTGATCTACCTCCTTGGAATCATCATTTTTGGAAAGCTTATGTCTAGTAGACATAGGAGTTCCAATTGGTCTTGAATCTTCCATTCCAAACTTCTTTAGTATCTCCTTGATATATTTAGATTGATTAATGTAGATGCCATCTTTCTTTTGCTGGATTTGCAATCCAACAAAGAATTTTATCTCTCTAAACATGGACATCTCAAATTCTTTACTTATTTCTTCTAAAAATTCTTTGCACAAGTCATCATTTCCTGTAAATAAAGTGTCATCCACAAATATTTCCTCCAACACAATCTTCTTGTCTGGTCCTTCTTTGATATACAAACTGCTGTTATCATTTGTTCTTTCAAAATCAATCTTTATCAAGTAGTTATGAAGTCTTTCATACCAAGCTCTGGGAGCTTGCTTGAGACCATACAACACTTTGTGTAATTTTTAGACCATATCTCTTTTGCTAGGATCTACAAAACTTTCAGGTTGTTCTATGTAGACTTCCTCATCAAGAATTCCATTCAAGAATGCAAATTTTACATCCATTTGATAAACTTTAAAGCCTCTATGGGCTGCATATGCTAGTAAAGTTATAACACCTTCTAATCTTGCAATAGGAGCAAAATTTTCACCATAATCAATACCTTCTTCTTGAGAATAACCTTTACATACTAACCTTGCTTTGTTTTTGGAAACTTCTCCATCTTCATTTAGCTTATTTCTAAATACCTACTTTGTGCCAGTTATATTTTTATCCTTGGGTCTTGGAACAAGAGTCCAAGTCTTATTCTTATCTATCTATTCTATTTCTTCATTCATAGCTTCAATCCAACATTCATTATCCAAAGCATCTTTAATATTTCTAGGCTCAAATTTAGCAAGAAAATATGTACCTTTCAATTTGTTTCTTGTCATTGTTCCATCTGACTTGTCTCCAATGATCTGATTAGGTGCATGATGCCTTTTGACATATCTTGCTAGCATAGGTACTTTAGATTTGGAGTTTGTTCCACTGACCTTTTCATGATCTTCTATATTAAGCTTGGGTCTCATTGTCTATGACTTGGGTCCATCAGACTTAGTTTCCTCTAGCAATAGATTGATAGGTTCTAATTGTGACTCAGGTCCTTTAGACTATGACTCGAGTTGCACTGGATGTAACTCGATAGCTTTTGGAGATTTTGGGGACTCAGGAGGTGAAGCTTTCTAATGTCCAAATAGATTTGAAAAAGTATCAAGTTCATAATAAACAAATCTTCTATAATCCTTAGGTTCCTTGTTTATCTCTTCTTCACTCTTTTATGCAAACTCATCAATTCTCACATGTGCACTTTCTATGATTTTATGAGTAGAAAAATTTAAGCATTTGTATGCTTTACTTCTGCAAGAGTGTCCTAGGAATATGCCTTCATCACCTTTGACATAAAATTTACTTTTCCTAGATTCTTTCAAGATATAAAATTTGCTACCAAATACTTTCAAGTAACTTACATTAGGTTTGTAGCCATACCATCATTCATAAGGAGTTTTATTTGAGTCTTTATTCAACTATACTCTATTTAAGGTATGAACTATAGTACTAATTGATTCTTTCTAGAATTTGATTGCAACATTATTTTCTATCATCAATGTTCTTACACAATCCATGATGGATTTATTCCTTCTTTTAGGTATACCATTCTATTGAAGTGTGCCAGAGGCTAATACTTGTCTCTTAATCCCCTTTTCAATGAAGAATTCATTGAATTCATTGGAAATGAATTGACCACCTCTGTCTGATCTCAAATATTTTAATTTCTTTCTAGTTTCCTTCTTTACTCTTGCCATATACCACTTAAATTTTTGAAAAGTTTTAGATTTTTCTTTTAAATACATTATAGTCATCATTCTAGAATAATCATCAATAAAAAGAATGAACAACTTATCTCCATTGTAACTCTCTATTCTGATAGGTCTGCACAAGTATGTGTGTACAAGCTCTAAGCCTTCTTTAGAATGATAGTTCTTTCTTTTGAAACTAGTTTTTCCCATCTTACCAATTTGACAATTTTTGCACAGACCCATATCAGGTTTCCTCAAGCTAGGAATACCTCTTACTCTTTTTTTTTTTTTCTTATCTTGACCAGATTATCAAAGTTCACATGACATAATCTTTTGTGCCATAACCAACTTTCTTCTACTCAAGCAATAAAACAAGAACTTTCACTAATATCTAGGTAGAATAGATTACCTTTTGTTTGTTTGCTAGACCCAATCAAATTACCTTTCCCATCTAGTAGTTTGGCCTTCCCATTCATGAATTCTACCTTGAATCCAATATTATTCAACTATGCCACACTTAGTAGATTATGCTTTAGTCCTTCGACCGAATAAGAATTGTGACATCTAAGTTCATTGGTTAATGAGATACAACCTTTTCCCTTTATGCAACAAGGTTCATTGTTTCCAAATCTCACACTACCACCATCATAATGTTCAATGTGTTCAAACTTTATTTTATCACGAGTCATATGATGTGAGCAGCCACTATCTATAATTCATGTATCATTTTTACTAACATGAGAGATAAGTTCCATTTTATCTCCTCCATCATCAGATTCATCTTTTATAGAAATATATACCATTTCGTCTTCACTGTTATTATAATCTTTAGCCATAAAACAAGATTTCTTACCTTTTTCCTTGTAGTCCTTTTAATTCTTGAATTCCTTCTTGTCTTTGAACTTATTACTTTTATTTTCTTCTCTACTTTCTTTGTTGGGACATTTTGCAGTGATGTGACCAACTTGTTCACAAGAAAAATAGATTAGACAAATCTTACCTTTGTATTTTTCTCCGCCTTTGGAATATTTCCTTGAAAGTAGGGCTTCAAAAAATTCAAGATCATTGTATGAAATTTCTTCCTCTTCTTCACTTTTTGATTGATTGGCTTTTGATTTCTTACCCCTTTTGTTGAGTGAAAGCTTGGCTTTGAATGCAAACTAAATACCTTTGGAACTAGGGACACAGTTATCATAGTTATCTAACTCAAAAGCTTTCAATCTTCCAACTAAAGCATCCAAATTTATATTGCTATTTAGATCACATCTCATCTCTTGAATAATGGACACTCTAATTGCATAGATAGGAAGAAGGGTTTTGAGTACCTTGCTTACAACTATTTTGTCATCAATGTCTCCTCCAGATGCTTTGATTGCACTCACACTTGCTTTAATTTGCTCAACATATTTTGTAATGTTTTCATCTTCTCTCATCTTAATTTGATAAAATTGTCCTCTATGACTTTTAGCTTTAGCTCTTCTTACATTATCATCTCCTCCATAGATGGCTTTCAGTTTGATCCACATATCATAAGCTGTAGTGCAACATTTGACTTCATCAAATTCAACATAATTAAGAGCAGAAGCAATGTCAATCATCATGATGTTATGATTTTTATTTTCAAAAATTTATTCAACTGATAATGTTCCAGTGGGAGTCTTGTATTCACTATCAAGATATTTACAACCTGAATCATTGATAGTTGCCAAATGTAACCTTATAAGTCCTTACCATGTTGCAAAGTTGTCTTTGGTCAACTTGGGAATCTCTCTTCTATTAGACATCTTGATCTTTAACTTAGGTCCTTGAAACCTTCTCGATAAGCACCAAAAGCTTTGATACCAATTTTTGAAAATATAAGAGGAATAACTGAGAGGGGAGGGGTGAATTGGTTACTGCAAAAATCCTAGATCCCTTAGATGTTAATACAAATCAAAACTTTGTGTAAATTGAACTCTGCTGTAGCTTGGTAAACACACATACACTTGGTTTACACTAGCAAATGCTGTAACTTAGTAAATACTAAAAATCAACTTTAACTTGGTAATAACTGAATGGACTGATCTTAGTGTGATTAACATTAATTTTAGCTTAGCTGCAAACACATAAAAGAAATAGAATGAGCACAATTCACATCAAGATCGAACATGGAAACTCAATTTGGGAAAAACCACCAATTGCAACTAGCTACTGATTTTCACTATTCTAAAGTGAGCCTTGTTAGAAGTCAACCCTATTAGAGGTTACAAAACAAACTATTAGGTGTGACCCTATTAGGGGATTTAATCACCCTATCAGGAGTGGCCTTGTTAGAGGTCTTTAGACACTTTAATAGAAATGCCACCTTGTTAGAGAATTTACAAATAACTATTAATTCAACTTTGTTAAGAGATTTAGATCACTTCTACAATGGTTAGAAGGTAATAATGAGATGGCCTAATTTCTGATGCAATTGAATTGCTGATTATAGATCTCAATTCTAGCTTGTATACTTGATCCTTCCTAATTGAATGTATCTTTTCAACTCAACAAGGATATTCTACTTATCCTTCTAATTCACTTCCTTTAAGAATCATCAAAATCTTCAATTATGTTCCATACATTCAATCCTTAGCTTGACCTTATATTTATATCATACACATTTCTCAAGTCGGCTTGAATATAACTTAGAATAATTAATATTCATCTTCTCAGTTAGCTAGAACCAACAAACAAATCCATTGAACTCAGTATGCCAAAACAAGAAAATCATTTTTTAGTTGACCCTATTTAGTAGATATTAACTCAAAGTGATTTTCCTATGTTAACCTAGTGAACTTGGTTAACACTACATATTCACAAAGTTTCCAACATTTCTTTCATTAACTGAGTGAGCTTGATTAACACTCAACTTTTGCAAACTTTCCTTTTTTGCTCTAGTTTTAACTAGGCAAACTCTGGAATGCTCGACAAACGCAGAAAACTATCTTCAATGCCCAAGTGAGCTCGGCATACACTGACTGGCAATGATATGCAATTTTGTGTAACATCAAAGACAATACACAATTAATCAATTGTTTCCAGCAACATATACATACACACACACATATATACATACATATACATATATGTATACATACACATACATACATACATACATACATACATACATATATATATACATACATATACATATACATATACACACATATATATACATATATATACATATATATACATATATATACATATATATACATATATATACATATATATACACACACATATATATATATACATATACCTATATATACATACATATACATACATATACATATATATATATATACAATATATATACATACATAAATATATATACATACATATATACATACATACATTTATTTATACATATACATATACATACATACATACATACATATATATATACATGTATATATACATATACATATACATATACATATACATATACATATACATATACATATACATACATACACACACACACACACACACACACACATACATACATACATACATACATACATACATACATACATACATATATATATATACACACACACACACACACACACACACACATCTATGTACTATATTTTTAATAAATGGTTAATCTTGTGGTAAATGAATATAAATTGTGTATGTTTTGGTCTTATTAACATTTATGGTGTAGAGTATTAAGGGAATAACGATAAAAAAAACATTCAAACTAATTGATACTTGTGAAGATTTAGTGTTGAAGTTAAACAAGTTTAAGAAGAAGAAGAGGCCTTCCCATGCACTGATTACAACTCATGTTGATAAAGTTAGTTTGATATTATTAATGTTGGTAAAATCAAGGAAGTAGTAGAGGACTATATCTAGTCTCTGTATCATTGAACAAGTCCATTGTTCTTCATGTTATGGATAATTTCCTCCTTTCTAGCCCTGTAATAAGTTTGATCTACCTATTCTTGAATGTAGATTAGTTAGTTAGTTTTATGTTCATGGTATAAATAAGTATTTTCTTTCCTACGTGAGCTAGCTTAGATAAATCAGGTGTTCTTTTTTGATAGCTTTATTAAGTTTCAATTTAGTTCAAGTTTCAACATGTTCTATAATAATCACTTTTTTCAACATGAATAAAGATACGAGATCCCGAGCATAACAATGTGTAATAGAGTGTTGGACTTACTCACAAAAGAGGGACCACTTGGTGAGTATTCCCTATTAGTTATAACATTAGTTTCATTTAGTGTAGTTTATGAGTTTTGATGTTTGTCCATTCCTACAACAGCTGAAAGTAGTTTCCTATGATTGTTACTATAGCTAATACAAACATAGTACTGTACTTCCTAAACCACCTTAGCTTTGATGCAATAGTTTTTTAGTCACAGTTAAACACTTAAATGACATCACTATTTCAATTTCTTTAGTTCCTATTACTTATATTTCAACAATTCTTTCATTGAATTATAGAATAACATGGATCTAATAGGGACTTAGCGCACATACAGTGTTGAACCATTTCAAGTTCAATTTTATGGGATGGAAAATAAAATGATCCTTCCTCCCTTAGAGAGAAATCTAATCATTTTGGATGTCAAATCCTTGTGTTGATTTTATGGCCTAATTGTTAATGTAATTGAAATAACAAACGATTCTCATGAATACTAATAGTAGGACAAGCTGGATTCCAAAATACCCATCTTTCAATCATGTGAAACTAATTTTGGCCTCGAATTAAGAGTCAAATCCATACCAATGTACACCAATGTTTAACTTGTTAAAGGGTAAAAATAGAACAATGTAAGCCTCTTGGCCTCTTGCAAACCTCATCAATCCTAGATTGGAAATGGAAGTCAATTATTATGGACTTAATCACTACATTGTCTTGAAAATAAAAGGGTCACTATTCTATCTTTGTAGAAATGGATCAATTAACTAAAATGGCCTAGTTACTGAGCATCTAGATTAAATATTCTACTTCTAATATTGCTCACATTTTCCTCAAAGAATTTTTTAGATTATATGGTCTTTCAAAGACAATTTTTTATAATAGGAACCCTAGATTTACATGGAATCTTTGGAAATCTTTTTTCTTCTTCTAAACTTGATACTACTCTTAGCTTGAATACTATACATCATCTTGAATCTGATGAAAAAATGAAATAGAGTTTTAGAAGATATGTTACAAATTTTTACCATTGATAAACCAAAATCATGGGAAGACTATTTACATTTAATTGAGTTCGTGTACAAACGAGGATATCATTCAACCATTAAAATATCACCTTTTGAAGTTGTATATGGTTGGAACTATAATACACGTATCTCTTTGTCTAATCCTGTCCATAATATTTGGTATGTTAATGAGAATTTACTAGATATGGATTTTATTATTAGTAAATAAATAAATATGAAAGCTACAAAAGACAAATACAAAATTTAGGCTTATTCAAACATGAATATTCAAAATTTTGATAATGGCGACCAAGTATTTCTTTGAGCCAAACCAAAAAGGAGTTTATTAAAACTGGGAAAATATTCTAATATAGCTCCTTACTTTTTTAGACCTTTTGAGATTTTAGAAAAAGTAGGTGATGTTTCCTATGGACTTACCTAGCCACCTGAATTATAGATTCATAATGGGTTTTATGTAAGTTTACTAAAGAAACATGTCCATAGTGTAGATCATGTTAATGATTGTAAAAAATATTTTTACTGAGCCCTCTTGTGGATTTGAAATTGAACTTAAGTTAATCATTGATAAAAGAAGTTGAAGGAATATAATCATAGAATAAATTAAGATTAAATGAAGACATTATGGTATTGATATTGCTACTTGGGTAAAGTTGATTTTATTACATTACAATATCCACATTTGTTTGACTAAAATTATTTTCATTTGTTCTAATGTAGAGATTTCCCATGCTCTTGAGAACAACAATTAATTTACAAGGGGAGAATTATTACAAGAATTTTTCTTGAGAAAATAAATTGTAATGAATAAATTTAATCAAATTATAATAAATAAATAAAGTACATTGTCATTAATAAAGGGTATAAGTTGTTAGGGTTTGACAAATCTGGAACAATATAAGAATAAACAACTATATTCAGAAATAAGAGAAGAAAACAAAAAGAACACAAATAACACATAGATTTAATGTGGTTCACCGAAAACTTGGGCTACGTCCACCTACACAACCTTCAACCTTTCTATTATCCAGCAAAAATGTTCACTATCATTACAATGCATCAACCCCCACTACATGATCAACCACCACAATGTCAACATAAGTTATCATAACCACCCTTAGGCATCTTTTGAACCTATAAGTTAATAGAGATAGATACATAAAGAATAAGAAATAAGAAAGGAAAATGAGAGGATGAAGGGCATATGGGAGGGAATAGTTAAGTTCTCTGGCTAGGCATTAGGCATTGGAGAAGGGGCATATAACTTGTATCTAACTCAGGCTAGAATGTACACCCAATAGTATCTTGGCTAGGTGATTAACCTATAATTTATCATGTTTATATAATTAAAAAAAAAAACTTCCTCCCATGTCCAAATATCTTTCAAATTCATTTCCATATATTACCTTGATTTATGGAGCATTAACTATGATTAATGATTAATTTTTGTATGTCTAGAGAGTTAATGTTAAAATTTGACAATTTATTACAACAAAAATTTATTATTAAATAATAATTGTCTTGATTTGTGTAACAAGTTTCTGAAGAGATATTTGAGTCATTCTTGTGGCTGGGAAGAAGTAGAAGAAATTGTAAACTTGTCAATATACAAAAATTGCTAGAAAAATAAAAAAGTCAATAGGTAGTTTTAGTAAAACAACCATATCTTACTAAATTCTAAATTAAATTAAGATTTTATTATTGATTTGGAAAACCAAAAAACAAGGAGAAAACACACTGTTGATCGTTTGAATTAATTTACAATATTTATTGAGCAACACTAATTTGAAGTTGGTTGCATCAAAAGTGGTAAGTTTGAAGACAAAAAACTCAATTTTAGTAAAATGATCTTAGCTTCCACAATTATTTATAAAATCCATATATAAAAAATGATTTATAAATATACTTGAAGGAGGAGTATAACTTGGTAAAAGTGTGTGAAATAACTATTGTGGTTCCACAATGCACACCCCATTTCACCTAGAAATGGGTACCCCTTACTTTATTTTTAGCTTTCCGGATCCCTAGTCTAGGGTTTGAGTCCTTTTTAGGGCTTTCCCTAGTGTCTTTACCTAATCTAGGTCTCTACCTAGAAACCCAGATGTTGAAAATCTTGTTTTGGAGGGAGAAAATCAAGTTTGCAAGTTAAAAGAGCACACCTAGCACACCTCATTAGGTGCGCTAGTTCCTTAAGAAAAACACTTCTTTCTTGGAAGTGTGCAATAGTGCACCTACATAGCTATGCACCTCCAAGAGGTGTGTTAAATTCTAGGTCTATAAAACTCGAGACTCTGCCACTCTCCTCACCTTATTCTCTCCTTCAAGCTCCATCGACAACACCCCTATAGCTCCCAACATGCACCACTGTGCCACTTGGCACCCAATTCACCTGCACACATAACACCAAACATTAAATAACCTAAGGTAAAGGTGTGCACCTAGCGCACCTCCGAGGTGTGCACCTTTTCCATTAAACTAAACTTAAAAAACCTTAAAACTTAACTAACAAATTAAATGGGCTTCACCTACTATAAGGTGCACAGGTGCGCACATGTACACCTCTACTAAGGTGGAGGAATTCCAAAGGATGTAAAGGGTGCACACTTTGTGCACCCCATGAGGTGCACAAAGTGCACACCCTTTTTTTTTGAAATCTTTGTTAAGAGAAAAGCACACCTAGCACACCTCCGAGGTGTGCAAGGTGCACTCTTTCTTTTTTTCCAGAGGTTTTTAATAAGATTTTAGATTTTTAATAGTTTGTTTAAAATTAGGGTTTTTGGGTTGTTCTTTTGTCATCATTAGGGTTTATGTTATTTAGTTTTTTCCACCTTCAAACTAATGGATCTTGATTTTGTGTAGATTCAATGGCTTCTTCATCATCCTCCCTCACTACAAAGATGCTTCTAAAACTAGTAGTTTTCAAGTTTCAAGGTGTTTCGGCAAAGTCACACTTTCAAGATGAATATTTAGAGATCTGGGACACTGAGCTCGGCCATGTTGATTAGAACACCTTCGTAGTTTTATACAAAAAACCTATAGAGAGGTCTCCAATAATATCTGCTCTCATCAAATTAGGGCTACTCAACACAACATCACACTTGGTATTGGTGTAGTCTTTAGAATTGATCATGGCACTGGAAGAAAACTATCTCTAAGAAGAACGGGTTGTGAAGAGCATAACTGGAGAGATCATGCTAGATCTAAGACCTAAGAACATAGAAAAGGTATTCCATCTTCTGAGAAAAAATTAGTATATTAGATTAACATATCATTAGGTAGAAAGATGGTACAAAGAACATGGAGAGGAAGCATAAAAAATCATCCAATCCTCATGCCTCATCGAGAAGACTCCTCTTGGATGTAAAGTAGACAAAGTGCATATGACAAGGGGCTATATGAAAGATGATATCAAATATTGTATAGTACTTTTGAGTAGAGTCATGGGGTTACCGACATCAAGACTCTTGAACATATGGATGGTGCATTTCATTGAGACCATTAGAATAACAAAGATGCCAATTGATTGGGCTTTGATTCTTAGTGAGAACTGGGATGAGAAATTGGTGGCAATACAAAACAATCAAAAGTTCTATATGACATCCTATTTAGTGTACCTATTAGCTATAAGAGCAAAAACCTATCTAGGATGGTTCAAAAGGGGCAACATGCAAGATGCAAATGCATGGCCTTATATAGTGTTAGTGAATAGATTGTCCTTTGAGAAAATGCATGCAAATCTGATCCTGAATGCCCAAGTGAAAGGACAAACTAACACCAAGAGTTGGATAGGTTATCATTGGGTCGATAACCTTCCTCTGAATTTTATCAGGTACAGCTCCCCGTATAAAATATACAATGAATTAAAGGTGGGTGCTTTTACTAGAAAGCATGAAAGGATATCAAACATCTACTTGTAAATACAATGTAGATGCGGGAACCTAAAAGACTACAAGAAAGTATTAACAAATGACACAAAGTTCATTTGCATGTAGCATTACAAATAGAATGAAATCTGAGAAAGTAAAGAAACAAAGCTTTTAGAACACTTTGAAATCAAATATATTCAGGAATTCATGACATAAATGCATTTAGAGAAAACTGAATGTCATACAAAGATGACGATCAGTGGAGAGAAAATTGCCCAAATTCAAAGCTCCAATATGCAACTATCTCCCAAGTCTCCCTCCTCTAAAAATGTAGAAACAACAAAGTTTTCATTACATTATGCATCTAAATCATCAATTAAAAAGGAAACTTGAATTCCCTTCCCCCGAACACATTAAAAAATCAGAATATTCCTTATTTTCCAACACAAAGTTCAAAAATTAAACCCAAGCACTGCTCTTTCTCTCTCAGCAAATACAGAAAATAAAACTTCCCATTAGCCCTTCTGTTCTGTAGCTCAAATTCTTTAGTTTAGAAAAGAAGTGGAACCCCCTACACCTCTGTTGCTGGCTTATTTATTGTTTGATTGCCTTCATGACCTTTTAGTTACATAATTGAATCTTGAAAAGACTTTTGAATTCTCCCTTCCTCTTTTTTAATATTTTACTCTTCTATCGGCACCATCTTTTAGATAACAAGGAATGATGTGTTTTTATCCTTCTTGATTCTCAAATAAAGGCATTTCTTTAAAGTCTATAACTACTTTATATATGGTATCCCTTAAAGTAGGCCTTTATTATTTTTTGCACTTATGTTTTGAAAATATGTGTTGCATGAAAAATATAAATTAAAGCTCCACATATATATGCGTCTTTGATCTGTTTCACTCCATTTTCTTATTTAAGCTTGATGAAGCTCACATCTTTATTTCTTAGCCAGTCACCACATGGCCTCTATGATATACTCATGCTGACAGGTGGCATTTTCTAGTGATGACGTTCTGTCATGATTTTGTAATTGCCATTGACAGTTTTAATAGCACCCTACTCAATCGGCTGTAACTCATTAACCAGGAATAATTTTGAAGATCGCTTTAGTCAGGTCGTGCATAACTTGCCTCTAAACAACATATCCAAGATTGAGCTTGATCCAACAGTTCAGTTGGAAGTTATGGTCCCCGTACTGAGACCCAATTTGGTTGTCTGCATTCTGTAATTACTATGGCTGAGCCGATAGAGGTGCAAACAATGATGTATATCTCATGATTCTGGACACATTTTGGAAATCTCTCTAGTCAGAACATAGAAAACTAGGATTAAAAACAGATATCCAAGGTTGAGCTCAATCCAATAGTTGAATTGTGAGATATGACCTTTGAAATATGACTGTTTGTTTTGTCATCAGAGAATCTGTGTTTGCAGGTTATATCTTGCATTGTGTTTCGGGTTTGTTGTCATGGGAGCACCAATGCTTATCTTTATTAATGCTTGTAGACATAGGCTCTGATGCACATTCCATCTAATAGTTTTTTTTTTCATTTCCATTGATTACAGAAGCCAGTGCATTGAGAAGAATTGGCTATCGAGTTCTTCACACAGGGAAGGGTGTGCTGAATAGCATGCTGAGGATCTAAAATTTTACAAAACTTTGTCACCTTTCTTGCTCCCACAATACACACTTCTGCTTCATCATCCATGAATTATTCACCAATAGCAAGCCTCTTCATAGGTGGAATAAACCAATCGATCAAATCACCCTCCTTCATTTGAGAACTAATTCGACACAATGGTTCAACAGGTTTGTTTCTCACATATGTTTCCTTTACTGTACAAAGACTTTCCAAAGGAGGCAGCCAAACATGAGCATGCTAGACTCCACCGATATATGGTATAAAAATTCTTGACTCTTCAACCATTATAAGAAAAACATCATCATCAATGTCATTGTTTTCACTCAAAAATGATATTAATTCCTTCCTTGTCCTCTCTTCACCAAGAGCATGAGCAATTGTTGAAAGCCTTCATGTGGAGTTCAATCATAACTAAAAGTATTCATTTTTATTGATGTCCCTTGCCAACATTTCATGTACTAACTGTAGTGGAGCCTCTCAAAATAGATCATTGAACCTCTAAATTTCTGTACTGGATCATTGAACTTGACAACTTTGAGCCTAGACTTGAATCTGCATGTTGAAGCAACGAACCACCTTGGACCTCTAAACCATCGAACCACTTTGAACTACTTCAAACTTCAGTTCAAAGTGGTTCAAAGACTCTGAATTTGAAGTTTTACTTTGATTGTATTGAGCTTGCAGAATGGGTTATCTGAACCATTGAACCATTTCGAACTACTTTGAACTAAGGTTCAAAGTGGTTCAGAAACACAAACTCCAAGTTTTAAAACCATGCTCATATTGGTTACTAACATATAGTATACCCATAGTTGGTGAAGAAAAAGCTTTTAGAGCACGACAAAGAGTACAAAATAATGAATGATGCCTTTATTTTCAAAATCATTCGATTCATTGAAGGAGATTATGAAAAAAGGATGTCTGATGAGGCAATGAAAAAGATTACAGAAATTGATGCCTATTACATCCAATTCAGGACATTCATTTATTTAAGAGTAGTATGTAAAACTATCAATCCAAAGAAGCTCTCAAGGTATCCATGTGTTAGGGTCATATTAATGGAGATTGCACGACAACTATTGTCTGCATACGAGAGAGTAAGGAAGCAACACAAGAAAACTTGGGTATGGGCCATTACTATAGGACCATTTAGTGTGGTTTAGAAACAAGACATTCTAACCTTTGAGTCTAAGTGAGATCAGTATCCCTTGGATGAATATAACTCTCCTCATCCCTTCTTTGATAACATTGGTAGAGTGCAGTACTTGGTGGGAAAATAATTCCAGCATGAAGATGTCATTGAGGACCATTAGATGAATGCACTGGATGACTACAAATTAAAAATAAGGCATTATTGTAGGATGACTCTCCATTTGGTAGGTAGTGCATTGAAGATAAAGATCCCTTTAAAGATAGTGCAATAAGACACTAAAGATGTCCTAGATCCATTGTATAATAGAGATAAGATCTTTGATCGACCTATTATGAATGTGGAGATTGATAAAGGGGAAAATGGTGATATTAATCATAGGGTGAGGCATGTCATTAAATTAACCAAGGATTGGATGAAAAGATCTTTCAAGCTAGATCCAATTCCTCAAAAAATAGTTTTCCAAGCTATAGCTCACCTAGCAAAAGGTAGAGGAGCAAAGGTGATAGTGCCTATTTTTACATCTCAGTTCCCAGTGAGGCTAGAAATAGTGCACCAACTTGATAGAGAAGTTGGATACTATAGAGCTTATAAGGATAAAGAAGGAACAACTCAAGCACCACCACAACATGGGGCCGAGAATGTAGAAGTCACACAAACACAGGATAATCCTTAAGAACCACCACCAGAACCAGGGCAAGGAGGAGCTGAAACAAAAATACAAGAAGTGTCTCTGCCTGACCAAGAGGCTCAAGCCTCGCCATCAGCTCCTAAGAGAAGAAAGATCAAAAATTCAATTAAAAGGAGACAAAAGGTAATAAGAAAGGTTGTTCCTTTGCAATCGGTCCCAGAAGTTATTCCAGAAGAAGAAGAAGATGATGATGAAGATGAAGAAGATAAACTTCCCTCGAGTTAGAGGACTCATCTTGCTAGGGCTATGGAGTTAGAATAGAGAAGAAGCTCCACTATTACACCACCCTCCATTCCCACACAACTTTTTAGTCTACAACCTCCGAGGATGAGTTGTAACAATGGATTGATGAGAAAGAAGATGAAGGGGCTAATGTCTTTTAGATGTTAGATTTTGATTTCATGCCAATAGGTATTAAGTTGATAGGCAATAAGATAAGAGATACTCTGAAAAATCAACCTCCAAAAGAGGATTGGAGTCAATAACCACCTCAGTCACCTAGACCTTTAATTGCTCCACCATCACCAAATCCAGTTTCATTTTGCATGGATAAAGGTTCAACTACTCCTCTTCCTCTAGGTAACAAAGAATAGATGCAACCTAAACAAGAAGATGAGCCACAAAAAATACCTATTGATGAAGTGTTAGAGGAAGGAAAAATATGTGAGTAGCCTTAGTAGACTTCCCAATCTTGACACAAAGGTGAGAATACTGCACTCGACAGATACAAAGATTCTTGATGTAGATCTCTCACAAAAGGAGAAGAATTTAGAGAGGAGTGATAAAGGAAAAGGCCTAGTAGAAAAAACCCCTTCTTCAAAAGGTAAATCTCCAATAGAACATACTCCAGGATGGTTGAGGAAAGAGGTGATGATTAGAAACAAAAGGCAGCAATATTCCACTAAGGAAGAGGGAATGAGAGAATTAATTGAAGCTCTTAAGAAGCCTAAGTCACCTATAGAAGATGAGTGAACACTGGTCTTTATCATGAGTGATCAGAATTAGGACTTGTTTGGACATGTTGCTATCCCTCCTTTATATGCAGATATTGAGGACTTGACCCCAAAAGATTATCAAATTAGGGAGGTTGTGCTTGGGAAACCCACCATGGATACTGCCAAATTAATGGTGACAATGGGAATCAAAGAAGTGTTTAGACACTTAGAGAAGGATGAGATAGAATTGATAACACTTTGGAAGTAGAATGAGATCCTCAAGGGATATCTGAATGAAGTAGTTAGTCCATTAGATCCTAAAAATCATGAGGAGACTCTAAATGCAACACTTGAGAAGAGGGATAAGGAGAATGTGCAGTTAGATCCATTTTTGAAGGCTTGTTAGCAATGGCGAGAAATTTTTGAAGAGAAAAGTGTGTAGATCATAGAAGGAAATCTTAAACTGCTACACCATATGTAGAATAATGTAGATAAGCTAGTTTCTATCTTGAACTAGGATTTTGGGTTAATGGACAATGTACATACTTGGGGTAAGAACCTGCGAGCATTACAATCCATAAAGGGTCAAAGGTATCGAATGTTAATGGATGTATATATAGTGGATGAGTTAGATAAAATTGATGATTGGATAGAGAAGATTGCAGATGACAATAAAGTAATGGAAACATTACATGCATATATTCATAAGCTCAAGGATCAAACCCAAGAGAAAATTTTGGAGGCAAAGAGACATTACAGTGATGTGTGTTTAGACATTTTTGAAGATGATTCAAGGGATAAGTTGATGACTGTAGAAGAAATTGTTGAACAGTTTTGGAAGACTTTTGAAGAAGCTTCCACTGATGATGAGATTAGACAAGCATTTGGGACCGAAGAGACATTACTAGATTTGGATGTGAAACTAGGAGATTTTGCAGAAACTCTCATCAAGGTAGGGAACTATAGGAAAAAAGTGAAGGGAAAATATGAAGCTTTAGATTTGTTAGATGCAGCCCAAGTCACTAAGATTATAGAGAAATTCAAGAGAAAATATCGAGACATAGCTCTGGTATAAAGGGGAACAAATCCCAGAAGCTAGAATTTCAGTTTTGACACTTGATAAAATTTTGCATTTTTTGAACTTGCTTCTGAGGTGCGCTAGTTGCCGAGGTGCATAGGTGCACTGCTTCCAAGGTGTGCTTCTTTTGAGGTGCACCAAAATTTTTTGAGCAAGTTAGAGGTGCGTTGATGGTTAACTGCCAGTTCCACATCTAGAGCTTTCCATGCATCAAAAATGCATTTTGACAACAATTTAACTCCTACAAACACCTAGTGAAGATGGAGCTTCTATTTTTGGAATCTCCAGAGACTCCTACATCATCTAATGGATTTCTTCTTCTTATTTTCTCATTCTTTCTTTGTATTAAGACATGTAAAGGCTCATCAATCCATTAAATAATATAAATATGGATGGAGTCCTCTTAGCACCAGTTAGAGAGTTAGTTTGTACATAAAATAGATTTTTTTTATTAGTTTAGAAGCATATGTTTGCATAAAGAGATCTCTCACTCTAAACACAAATCGAGGAGAAGATTTCTTATAAGTTCAAGAATGTAATATGTATTCCAGGCTATTATTTTGATGCAATAATATATGCTATTGGTGCTCTCATTCATAGTGTATTTATTCTTGCCTGAGTGTGTTATATTTTGTGAATGTGTGTTCATGGATTGTAATGAAGCCAATAGTTTTATTGTGTTATTTTGATTGTGCAATCTTTTAGTTCTAGTGTTTGCGAGGTGTTTACAAATTTTGCTGATGTACGTAGTTTGAGAAGAGATCACCATATTGTTCCTACATATCTTTTTGTCTCACATGAGCACACTTTCTAGGGCCTTGTGATTTTATGAAAAGTGAAACATCTTATGATTATTGAATTCCAATTTATGATTGCATTAGTACAATTACGTAAGCACTGCTTCTATTTTCATTGGTTACCTACTGATCTTTTCAAAGGCTTAACTCACAAACGTGTTGTTTTTATGGCTTATGTCTGTTAGGGTTTACAAGTCATTTTCTTAAAATTCTTGTTACCCTATCTTTGTTATTTTATTTACTAACTCTTGGTTAATTTAGGAATTCATATAGTTGCATTATTAGATTGCATTCATTAAAAAATAGAAAATACAAAAATATATATATATATATTTTTGTGTGGTTTTTCTTTTAAGATAACAAGCATTTTCAAATCTTATCCAAAATCGGTCTAAACCAACAAAGAACTCCTTATGAATAAGTACATTTATCTTCAACTGAGTGGATTCCAGTAGGTTGCAAGATCATCCAAAACCTTGGAGTTGATCCCAGATTAGCTTTTCAAGAGAGGAGTTCAAAAAGACTCCTACTGTTAAGCATCATGCAAAATGACAGCTCAATAATAACTCTTAGTAATAAAGGAATATCATTTGACTAAATTAGATTGTAGAAAAGTGACAATAGCAACTCAATAAACTTAGTCAAACTTCTATTCATTGTAATCTAACTTATAACTTAAAAAGATGTCGGATATGATTTGTATTGTATTATGAAGATCAATAAATCTTCTAGAAAACCATTTTTTTTTATAACATTATTTAAGCAAATAATTTTTCTAATCAATAGGTAAGACAAGTTATAATAGGACTTTTTTCCTTAGTATTTATTTTTTTGTCAGTTAGAAGAATAAGTCTCTTCCTTTATTAAGGGAATGATTGGATATAACACCGTGCTCAAGAACCCAAAAGAAATAAAACTAATATGACACAAATTCTACTAAACTATTTCCTTTTCAAAGTCTAAACAACATCAAAGTAACAATGCAAAATCAATATAAAAAAATACAACATATATACATGCAATTAGAATATAGATTTCATTCCTCACAGGTTCCTTTGTGTTGTCACATTTAAGAAGTTTTATTAATAGTTTACATCTTAAGTACAATGTCCATAATCATAAAATGGACAAAAAAATACATAATCTCATGTGCACATACATAAGAACAACTAATACAATAAAGTACATCTAGATAACATCATCCACTAAAAATGTTGTAGGATATGCAATAAAAAATACAAGTACATCAAAATACTATACAATATCTCGAAGGATCTCAAATAAAAGATACATAATAAACATAGATACAACATCTTAATAGAAAATTTAGGGATAAAAATAAGAATGATAAGGATATAACTACATTAATGAACATCCAACATCTGCCAATCTGAGGAGGACCCAAATGGTAAGAAGTCACTACGTCTTGATTGTATGTTCATGTATTCAAGCTCCCACTCCCAGCATGTAGGAGATATAATATAGAATCTACATACATATATTGAATCATAAAATCAATCCTAGGCAAGGAATCTAGATAACCAAATCTACCTCAAGGGTACACAACTACTAATCAAGAAAGATAATCAGATTCGAAAAGACAATCATCTAATAACAAAATCACTACATACAAAAGTCAACAATAAGATACCAAGTCCAAATCAATTATTAAAGAAAATAAATACAACATTGAAAGTCAAGCACTTCCAAATCAAACACCAAGTGTCAAATGAACAATAAACAATAAATAACTGATAATTATCAATAAAAGTCCACCACCCATAGTAAATAAGATCAAACAATGAGATCAACTCATGATAAATAAGATCCAACAAGTGCACCACTATATGAAAATATAAAATCCACAAAAGAGACTCAAGCTACATACTAGGGAGTGTCAACACCCTCAAGTGTTGAGTTACCTTAGACTGGTCACTCTACATTTCAGACCCTTAATGTAACAGAACCAAAACCAGAATACCCTCTCATGAACAAGGAAACTAGTCATACCTCTCACTAGGTATCATGCCATTACCATGCTTAGTTTGTACAAGCACTCAAGTCATGAGTGAGGAAATATTTATATTTATCTTTTTAATGCATTTTCCAAATATTAATTACTAGATTATCACTTATTATACAACTTATAATGAGTTACCCTGACAACCACTTTAGGCCGTGACTCCCATTGCAAGCCACTCCCATAGGATGCACCTAGACTACCTTCCCAAAACTCAAAAATCATAATTGTGTCCTATACCACAAAAAGTACTGATAATCAAATTTAGTTTCATGAAAGACAATAAAAAATATACTTTGTTTCTCAAGACTCAAGTCATCATAAATGCTCATCAAACTAAATCTCTATTTGAATCATAAAATACATCATGACATCCAGTCAAATAATCATAAATGAAATCTCAAAAGCCTTTGGTGCACATACTAGTTTGGCCAACTATACAAGTCACATAAAATCATCATGAAATAAATTTATGAGACTTTAAACAAAACATAAGAAACACATAGTTTTCAACCATATGGTTTAATTATATCATTTTATATGTTTAGATTGAGCCATAAGGATTTTTTTAGAAATAAAGTAACAATATACATGTTTATATAAATTTTTAGGCTAATATACTTATTTAAATATCAAATTTCTTTGTACATATAAAATTTCATGCAATATTGTCATGTTATTAAGTTAAATAATTTAAAATCATAAACGACTTAATTAATAATATATGTATATTGTTAGATTAAGTATTAATATCAATTTAACTTCAAGAACAAGTGTCTACCTTATACTTATCATATTAGTTTGTCTTATTAGAATCTCTTCTCCATCTACTCCTTTTTAGCAACATTATTTGCTTCTCTATTACTTTCCCTATAAATATGTTTAATGACTATTTCTTCAAATTTGATCAAAGATGGCTAGGAAAAATTCGAGTTTAAAATTAAAGATCCAGTTTGGGGTCTCTTTTTTTCTTAACATATTTAGGATAATTTGTGAGTATCCTTCGATAACTGACTTGTCAATACCTATCTCTCTACTTAGAGCTAAGCCTTCTATTAGGGCCTCTAATTTAGCTAAGTTATTAGACATTGTCTTATAAAAATGTGTCATACATTTATAAACCATTATACTTGAGACTACCCATGATGAGGAGTACATCAAGAGGCAACTTATAGCTTCCTATCTATGACGTGCAAGAGCTATGAGATGGTGGCTATCAAATGAACCTAGCTTATGAAAACCCTTGCGAGGTACAACATAGAATGGAAGGGTCAAATATGGGAGCAAGAAAGCTAGCATCCAAGAATCAACATGAAATGCAAACTACACTAACATGAAATGCAAGATGCAAGCTAATATAATCAAATGTGAAGAGTTACAAGCCTTCCTACTTAAGCTATGTGAGCTAATCTAGAGTATAAAGAAAGATAAGCTAAAAATACCATAATGCAAGTAGAATGAGAGCTATGATAAAATGTAATAGTGCAAGGATGCTCCAATTCTTCAAATCTCCAAAAGCACCCAGAAATTCTGTAGCATAATGTTAGCATGTGAGTTTAAGAATTATAGAATGAGTAGAGATCCATCCTTTTGAAGATAAATGGATGATAAGGATTAAGAGATAAATGAGGCATAATCAAGGGAGGAGAATGCATTTTAAGTGATCCATGTGCACAAGCATCTCCACCAATCATAATTAATAGTTAGTTTTGAGAGAAAAAAATGTACGGAGGAGAATTAAAGTTATTTTAAAAATAGAAGATTCATCTCACATAGAAAATTGTGCATTCATTTGTAGATAAAAAGGCCTTTTATTTTATTTTTAAAATAAGAATAATGCTTTATGTGTGGACATTTAAGATGAGTGGGTATTGGGGCTTTTATTTAATTAAAGGGGAGCAAGTTCCTTATAATTAAATAAGAACTTTGGATAGAATAGTCAAAGCATAGGTTATAATCAAATAAATGGATTCTTGAGGATTTGATCAAGGATAAGTGATAGATAAATTAAACAAAAATACTATAAAGGGGGATTATAGTCTAGATGACCATTTTTGGGTGATTACATATATCACTCCTAAAGGTTTGGCATGATTCAATATCTAAACAAATAATACATCTTAAACTTGCAGGTCTTGGATTACCTCTAGAGACCCCATCAAAATTTATCTTTGACCATTCTGTAGGAGGAGGTTTCCATTTACATTCTTCCTTAGTGATCTTGATGGATTTTGTGTATATCATCATTGGATTAATTGTAAACCAATTTTTATGCATATCTACATCCTAGTCTAAAAAAGAACCTTCCTCCTTATATGAGTTTATGAGATTATTGTTAGCTATCTCAATAATACAAGCCTCTAATCTATTAAAAAAGGATGTTAGATCTATCTTTTCATTATAAATTTTTTCTATTCCTTTCTTTCCATAATTTCCATAGTATTATGGAAGGGGGTATTTTCTAGAAATTACTATAAACCTTAGAAAAAACATGTTTCAACCAACTTCAAAAAAAATTAATAGGTTATCAAGGAATGTGGTTTGCCAATTTAATTTCTTACACAACCAATACCAAAAATTTGTAGCTAAGTGACAATCATAAAACACATGTTTTAGATTCTTTTTCACAAAGTGGGCATCTAGATGGTCCTTCAAAACCCATCTTGGTAAACCTATCTACTATTGGAATTCTCTTTTGAAGAGAAATGTAAAGGAAGATACCCACTTTCGGAAGACATACCGGATCCCAACATAGATTTAGAGGGATGTCAATATTGGATCTATTGTTGAAAATTTATTATCTTTTCATACACTAGTTTGACTTTATAATTTTTGTCCTTCAAGGCTCCCCAAACCAATATATCTTTCCTATCTTTATGATTGTATTTCTATTTTTTAATAATTGATTCAAAATGTACTTTTCTATTGATGAAAGTGGATTTTCATCTAGGGTTTTCCATTGCCATCCTCCTTACTAATTATTGTTAATTTTAATTTTATAATCACTTACATTCTTATCCCATAGAGTAGAAAGAGTATTTTTTATGTTTATAGGTAGATTTATACTATCTAGAGAAGGGGGCCCATCCCATGAATCTTTCCAAAATAAAGTATCTTGCCTTAAATCAATATCCCAATTTACATTATTAAGTATTAATGGGCGACAAGTCAATATAAAGTTCCAAATTCTTGAATCTTGTGGAGGATTTTTAGTTCTAAACAAAGACATAGGATTATTATTGTTTAAATATTTATGATATATATTTTTAGCCCATTTAGTATTATGTTCTTTCAACATATTCCAAATAAGTTTTTTCCCTAACACCTCATTTTGCCAACTCTAATTTTTTATGCCCAGGCCTCCAAATTCTTTAGGTCTACACATTTTTTCCCATTTTATCAAAGCTTATTTTTTCTTATCTCTAGCACCTTGCCAGAAGAAGTTTTTAAGTTTAGAGTCTAATTTCGTTTTTACACCTTTGGGTAGGGAAAGACATGCCATATTTTTTGTGGGGATGATCGAAAGTACTACTTTGATCATAGTCATTCTACTAGCTTTATTTAACCATTTCCCTTTCCAACTTCCCATTATTTTATCCAATTTTTCTAAAATCATATCTCAAGATTTACTTTCTCCAATGCATTTTTCAAGTTGAATACCGAGGTATTTGCATGGTGAGGTTCCTTTTCTGAATTCCATTATTCTAAAAATTTATCTCTCCACTTCTGCTTTCGTATTAATAAAGAAAATCTCTAATTTGTTAGCATTTATTTTTTGACATGATGCTTCAATATAATTATTTATTACTTGTTAATTTTTTTGAGCTTCTTCCAAAGTGCTTTCTCTTGGTAGAATTGTATGATATGCAAAATGTTGATGTGTTTTTTTAGGGACCTCCTCAGTTATTGTGATTCCTCTAATTTTCCTTTCAGTTTGAGCCTCTATTAAAGCTCTTTCAAAATATTCTTCCATAATAATGAAGAGAATAGGTGATATAGGATACCCTTGTTTTATTCATCTAGATATGCTAAGAAAATCTTCAAGGTTACCATTTATGAGAAGGGACATTTTTGGTGTTAAAATTTAGTTATATATTAAGTTGATCCATTGACAAGAGAATCTAGAAGCTTTGAGTGTTTTACATAACAATCTCCAATTAACTTTTTCATAGGCTTATTGGATATCTAACTTCATTAGCATCCAAGATTACATATTAATTTGTACATAATGAATTAATTCTTGGATTATGATAGTACTATCAAGAATTGACCTATTAGGAACAAAACCTATATGTTCCTCTGAAATGAGATTTGGTAGTACCTTTTAAAATCTGTTAGCTAGTGCTTTTGAGAGTATTTTCTAGATTGTGTTACATAGCTATGGGCCTAAAATATCTTGGATTCATATGTTTAATTTTTTTAAGAATTACAGCTAGGAATGTATTATTAATTTCAGTTAGAAGGGATCCAAAATTCCTAGTTTTCTCAATAGCCTTCCAAAGGTCATCTCCCAGAATATCCGAACATTTTTGAAAGAAAAAAGGCTTGAAAGCCATCAAGGCTCAGAGATTCATTAGGATTAAGTTAAAAAGGGGCATCTTTAATTTCTTCTTTGGTAAATTTTTATTTAAGTTTCTATTATCTTCTATAGTTATTATTTTCAGAATAGATCCTAAAATTCTATTTTGAGCCATTAAATTTGATGTTTTACCTGTATAATAATTCACAAGGGTTACCACTATCTCATTTGGGTTTTCAATTACCCTTCTTGAATTATCCTTGAATTTTTTTATTCTATTAATATGTATCCTATTAATAATACTTAGAATATTTGATAAAAAAAAATCTTCAGATACCATAGAAAACCAACATACAAGAACCTGTCATAAAGAATAAAAATACAAGAGAAGGTAAGGGTTTGGCTCTAAAATATACAAGAATCTATTATTATACAAAAAAAAGATAAATATATAATGGATAAATCCTCATAGAAGGAGATCATAAACCTAAAAGGGAAACCCTAAGAGGTAAACAACATTTAATAATTGATATTTAATTATTAAATGGGAATGCATGTGCCTAAAGTAAAATCTTAATTAAGGAGTAAAGGTAATTTTATAAATGAAATTAAAATAATCCTTTACTCTAACACCACCCCCCTTTAGACAAGAAACAATGAACTAAAAATAATGCAAGAAAAAGAAAGGAAACTACAACATTGAAAGCATAAATGAGTCTCAACAACATTGCCTAATGAGGTACGCAAAACAACCAAATCTCTAAAAAATGGAGAAATAGGGAAAACCACGTGGGATAAACCCTACTCCAAAAAGAGATAAAAGAACCCTAAAAACAAAAGAAGAAAGGAAGGAATCATCATTGAGACCCCCCAAGGACAACTTCCTTCACCCCAAGCATAGAACACAACTAAAGATACCACAAGGATGCAAAAGGTTTAGAAGATGTATGCAACCTGCTCAATAGTGGGAATGTACTTCAAGCTAAGAGAGCCATCCATAGTCAAATACTTGATGAAGTGCATATGAAGCTCAATGTGCTTGGTCTGCTGATGTTCAACTAGGTTGTAGGAAATATGTTTAGCACTCTAATTGTCACAACAAAGAAAGGTTGAACTATCAGGGGAAAATCCAAAATTTGTCATCAATTGTCAAATCCATAAAACCTCCTAACAAGCTAGCACAACTGCCATGTATTTTGCCTTTTTCGATGAAATGTGTGAGCATGCCACTTCTTGCAAGAGCATGTGATAGGACCAGAACCAAGACATAAAAAAAATCCAGAAGTAGAAATCTAATCATCAATATCACCAGCCCAATCTGAGTCTATATAATTAACAATGTGAGGATCACCTAATGTATAGTTAATGCCATAACATGCAGTATGCCAAATGTACCTCAAAATATGTTTGGCATCTTGCTAATGAATCTCATGAGGATCATGTGAGAATCTAGAGACAAGGTCAACCATAAAGGAAAGATTAGGATATGTGCACATCGGGTACAACAAACTACTCACAAGTTGTCTATATAAAGTGGAATCCACTATAGGATTAGAGAAAGTGGTAGATAAAACAAAACCCAATTGAAAAGGCATGGGAGAAGGGTTGCAATCAAGCATGTTGATTTCTGGAGCATATCAAGAGAATACTTCTACTAGAGTATGACTATCCCATTGGAAGACTAAATAACTTGTAGGCCCAAAAAATAGTATAGATGTCCAAGGTTTGTCATCTCAAACTGCTCTCTTAGAGCTTGCTAAAAAATCTAAATCATAGAGGTGAGCTACCTATAATAATGGGATTATCAACATATAGCACAAGTATCAATGGATCAACCCTATGATGCTGAATGCACACTGTAGGATTGGAATGATAGTGTGTGAAGTGTGATGCAAGCAAGAAGGAATCCAACTTCTCATATCAATATAAAATAGATTTTTATGCTAAAGAACCACTTGATCTTAACTATCAATATTATCCACATAATTGAAAGTTAAGTAATGAAGCAGACATATTCAATAAAACTCACTTCTCACAGCTTCCCAAATTTTGAATTGGCAATCTCAGAATTGAAGACAAACATAGTAAAAGCTTTTTATATTAATAGTATCTTTAGAAATACTGATTCAAACAAGAAGATAATAGTATCTACCTCCAAAGCTTTCAAAAAAATCAAACTATAGAGTTTTCTTCGAATTTACTGAAATCTAAAATGCTACTTCTAAAACTTAAGATTAAACTAAAAAAAAATAGTTTTGTCTATCAGTCTATTGGAGATTAAACCTATGCCATACTAATTATTACTTATTTATAAGGCATGGGGCTGGAAATTTGTCAAAATTACCCCGCCAGGAGTAAAATAGTCTTTTGGTTAACACAACTATGCTAACCAAAATGCAAGAAAAGTAAAATAATAGAAAAGAACAACTAAGTGACTATGTGTAACTATATATTTCAATCAGGTAGCACTATCCACGCCAGTCGTGTTTCTCGCTACTTTCCATGCTTTGTAAGCAGTTGAAAATGCTAAAATTATGGATTGATGGGGCATACCAATGCAGGAAAGCCTCTGCTTCCAGATTTCATTTTCCTTCTTCAATTCTACTATCTTTTCTTCATGCATTTCCAAGTGTTTTAGATTAATTATCAGCATGGCTTCAGTGTGTGCTACATTTGAAAATTCTTGCTTAGTTGGTGTCTTGTTGTCTTGAAGTTCCTAGAATTTCTTCTGAACCTCTTTGATCACTTCCTCGGATTGGGAAACAAAGTCTTCTTCTTTACCTATGAAATGTTTGAAAAACCATTTGAGGTCCCCCTAAATTATTTGGTGTGTGACCTTAAGTTCTTGCAGGGTTTCTTTGATTTCAATTACACCTTGTATTAATGCTTCACTCCTCCATTCAATACAATCCTTGATTACATACAAGGCTTTCTCATCTAATCCTACCATAGGACATCCAACTTGAAATTTTTGAAGTCTAAACTCTTGGATATCTTCCAACCATATCACTACTTTTGCCCAATTGTTTCTTTCTTTCTCATATCCTTCATTGCTCAGTTCTACCTTTTTAGTGATGGTAGAGATCTCTTTCAAAGCCTTATCCAAGAGACCTATATGTTTCATAGTGTCATCTAAGATGCCTTGCACCCATTCCCTTGCTATCTTTGTGATTACTTTGCATTTGTGCAGGTTATCAAGAGATTGTTGGTTGGTTGCATAAGACACATCAACAATCACTAAAATATCATTAATAGGTTTTGCTTCAGGATGAAGGATGGCATTGATATACAATGCCATACTCTTTATTATCTCCTTCATCTCTTGTTTATCCTGTCCATTCTTCCACACAATGTGTACAATTTTCTTATTAGAGGCTTTGAAGAATTCCATATCCACTTCATAGTTTCCTTTTCCTAAATTGACCTTTGTTATTTGGTAGTCCTAAGGAGCTAGAGATTCACATGAGCTTCCATTTGGTGGCATAGCTATTTTAGTCGACCAATGCCCTGAGTTTTTGTCAAATCTAATCCTCAATTTTGTCCTGGCTTTCTTCACTTTAGGTGTTTTTTCCAAGCATTTACTAACTAAATCATCAATTGGCATCGAAAGGGGGACCATGCTCCATTTCTTTTCAACAAAAGTCTCGAACCATTTAGGTGTGATTGGTTCTTTATCAATGGTAGGGGAGAACTTAGCCAAGGCAAGATTACTCTCCTGGCTCTTAGTATTCACTGGTGACTTTTGGGGTTCAGGTACACTGTCCACCATAGGTGGTTCTTCTGCAACCTTGAGATCAACTATCACTATGCTCTTGCCTTTGGCTGTTGATGCCTTTTTTGTGCTTGAATAGGTCACCTTTTTAGCTTTAGGGGTCCTTGCTTGAACTTGAAGTTGAAGTGGTTGTGGAATTGCTTCAGCTTCAACTTTAACCGAACCTCCAATAGGGCCATGAATATCTTGATTAGTGATTACTTTTTTGCTTTTGAGGAGCCTTTTTACTTTTGATTTTTGAAGATTTCCCAGTTGGATCAGGGGTGACAAATTTTTTTGATTTTATCCAATTTTCAGTCCTAGCTAGCACATCATTTGTGTGAGAGAATACATCATCCTCTTGTCTTCTTCCCTAATCAATTTTGAGAATAGGCATGCACTCAATTTGGTTGAAGTAAAATGGGTCAAGCACCTCCTTTGAATCTTCCTCCTTTAGCTTGCACGTATCAAGATCCACATTAAACATATTGATTTGTTTAACTATTAGTCTTGACCACAGTCTTTCACTTACTTCAAAATCATTAGTGAAATTCACCCAATAGTCTTCTAACTATGGAATATGACCAAGAGAAACTAAATTTTAACATAATTCTTGATGAATCCTATATAATCAAAATCTTCTTGAGGGGAGAAGGGTTTATAGCACAAACGGGTCAAAGATGTTTTTCTTAACATGGCTTGTTTTAGACTAGGACATCTATAGTGGTCAATTTCAATAGGAAAGGATATAGAAGAAGACCTCTTAGAAATCTCAAAAGACTCTATCATAGAAACAAATTGTCTACACATTTCGAATAAAACAGTAGAGTTTAAGCAGTAACAAGGCATCTTCAATGGTTCACCTAAAAAACCACCATCCTGAGATATGTGAACCTAGGGAACTGAATGTAAAAGTAGCCATAGAGTTGTATAGCTTGCATAGATTCCTCAGATAGCCTATTGTTTTTGTGACCTTGAAGTTCAAAGACTAGCCTTCCCAAAAAGACATCATTTACCCTTTTGAACTCTTTACACAAAGTAGCTTCTTGAAGGTCACTGTAATATTGGTAAATGGGAATTTCATCTATCCATGGTGAATGTGGGAAGCTTTCCCATTCTTTAGATGCTGCTAGGCCATAAATCAAAAAGGAAGATAAGAAAAATGGGCCAAAATTGTTGACAGCCACTAGACCCTTGTACAAATTCTCAGTAATTAGGTCAGCCCAGTCAATGAACTTATCCCCTTCAACAATCTTTTGGATGAAGAAATACATCCATACCTCCCAATGAAATGCATGTTCATTTCCCTTGATTCTGTTCAATAGAAGTACAATGCCTACAATTTCCCTAATGAAATGTTGAATAGTTAACGGTTTGGGCAACCTTGAACCACCCTCTACTAGTTTTAAGAGCCAAGATTGGGCTACTCTATTGTCATAATTACTTTTTCTTTTAGCATACAAGCGTTCTACCTCCTCAAATGTTCATGGTTCATAAGGTTCTTTGTGAGGAATCCTAAAGGCTGAACAAACACTGGTTCTATTGGTCTTAACTATCACTTCCCTTGAAATCTTCTTGATACACCTTGTGCTAGGATCATAATGATATGCGCATTCAATTATTAGCTCTGGGCATGTTATTATTGTAGGAACTACGGTGGCTTCAAGCAATCCACTATTAACTAGTCTCTGGTATATGGGACCTGACTTGGTATTTCTAGGTCTTTCAATGAAATTGGTCAAGTTTTTATTAACCAAAAATGTGTCATGGATTTCAGGTAAAGAGCTAAGGAGACATGGTTTTTCAAATTTGGGCATTTTGGGGCAAAACATTGTCATGGCTTGCTATGGGATGATAGGGTCTTAAAGATACAAATGGAAATATTTCAAAGCAAAAGCAAGCACACATAAAACTGTAGAGGCTAATGGTAGTACACTTACAGTTTGACAGAGCTATATAATACGAGTTGTTCTCCCTACCAAATGATGCCAAAATTTCTTTTGCAAATGGTAGAATGAGCAGTGAACTATCTAAATAAATGCATTTAAGGGATAACTCACAAAGGAAATTGTAGTACATATATGGCAAGTAAAAACAATATTTACTATTCATGTGCCGTGCATCGAAAAAGACCCTCTAAGTGATTTGTTATAAATGCCCATCAAACCTGCATGCCTATTAAGGCTCCATGTCATCATGACATGACAAATTTTACTTTTCACCAAATCTTTCCATATCAAAACATGTGCCACCTCAATATTCTTATTTATTATATTGCATGCCTTGGGAAGTGTCTTTATTGGGGCCCACTTTGCCTTTTATTTATTTCAAAATTGAATGCCTGCATTGAAACACAATGTTAGTATACAAAAATGATATCAAAGTTGAAGCTGAAGTTTGAGATGATCAGGCTTCAACTTTGACTTTGACTTCATTAGGATTGACTCAGGTAGTGCATGCAGACTTGTCACAAAAAAACAATAGGCAACATGAAGTTGAACTTGAAGTTAATTGAAACTTCAAGTTCAACTTCACGATTAAGAAATGACTGACAAAAAAAATGCCTTAGGACATGAGAAAAATATGAGTGTGATAACAATTGGCTCCAGCTGGGGAATGAGACTAGAAGGATCATAGATGAACTTGGGATCTTTGGCTTTGTAGACCAAATAAAAAAAGATAAAAATGGAAAAAATAGAACAAGGAAAGAAAAAAACCCAAAAAGATGGTATTTACAATGAGACAAAGAACAAACTTAAAATTGGTAGAGCTTGAGATCCTATCAGTTATAGGACAGGGGAAGATCATCTCCATTAAGATATTATAGTTTGAAGGCATTTGAGCCCAATTCCTCATATATTACAAATCGACCTTTCCATAAGCTTTCGAATTTGGTGTGAGCTCCTTTAGGTTCCTTCCTCTTGTCCCACAACACTACTTGATTACCTTTCATGAATCTTCATGGCCTTACTTTTTGATCAAAAATTCTTTTGACTCTTGCTTGGTGGTTGGTGATTTAGTCTACCAACTCCCTTCTTTCTTCTTCTATTTTTTGGAGGTACAATATTCTCTTTTCAATGGGAGAATGAAACACTTCATCTTCAATTGATTTTTGTAAATTTAAGGTAGCCAGTTCCAAAGGCAAGGACAATTATGCTTCAACTTCATACACCAGCTCAAAAGGTCTCATGCTGATGGCTCTTTTAGAAGAAGTTCTATCAGCCCAAATCGCTTCATATAACTTTTTATGCCAATCTTTTCCCTTTTCATCTACTAACTTTTTCATAATATTCACCAGATTCTTATTCATGGACTCTGCCTGTCCATTGCCTTGAGGAAAATAATCTGAAGCATGAGACAACTAGATACCATGATCATAGAAATACAATTGAATTTCTTGAGAAGAAGAATTTTGTGCATTATTAGTCACTATTTTGTTAGGAGTACCAAAATGGGTCAAAACATTTTCAGTTAAGAATTTACACACTACCTGTGATGTTGTTGCTTTAATAGGAACTGCTTCAACCCATTTAGTAAAGTAATTAGTAGTAGTGAGGATGTGTGTATGCCCTACACTTGAATTTGGATTGATAGGCCCTATAAAATCCAATCCCCACTATTGAAATGGTTCTTCTATAATCATAGGTTTTAGAGGGAGAGCAACTAATTGTGGTTCCAGTAAATAATTTACATTTCTCACAATTTCTCACCCAATTGTAGGCAGCCCTAAACATGCCTGGCCAGTAGTATTCACTTCTTAAGATTTTGAAGGTTGTCACCATTGATGAAAAATGTCCTCCATAGGCCCCATCATGAAAGATTTTTAGTAGTTTCTTCTATTGGTTAGCATCAACACACCTTAAAAACATCCCATCTAACCCCTTTTTGTATAAGATATCATAAAAGATCACAAATTTGGCACTCTAAGTTGAAGACTCCTTCGATCCTTTCCTTTTAAATGATTTGGACATCTCCCATATGTCAAGAAATAAGCTATGTCAAAAAACCATTCATCTTTCAAGCCAACAAACAAATAATTGGGATATGGTTCTTCTTTTTCTCCTTCTATAATAAGTTTACACAATCCTTGCCCTTGAACCAATTTAGTTGGCTGAATATCCAAGTCAAACTCTTGCACTTTTGCTACCCAAGTTGCTCGATTATTGACTACTACATCTTGTTGTGTGAGGATACTCTTGACTGCTGTAGATGGTACATAAACTAAAGAATGTGAATGCAAAATATAGTACCAAAAATATTTCACTGCTTTCACAATAGAAAAGGCTTTTTTTTAGACAGGGAGTAATTTAGTTCATGTTTCTTCAATGGGACACTCATAAAAGAGATAGGCATCACTTCTCCTTTGTAATTCTTTTGAAGCAATATTCCTGACATGGTATGCTTTGATGCATAGTAGTACATTATAAATTCTTTTTTGAAATCAGGATGAAAAAGTGTTGGGGCTTTAGCAATAGCTTCTTTTACCTCTTTGAATGCTTTTGATGCTGGTTCATCCCACTTGAAATTTTGTTTCTCACTTAACAACTTAGCCATTGGTTTGACAGTCTTTGCAAAATCAGGTACAAATTTCCTAAGGAAGTTGATCTGTCCAAAGAAGGATTTAACACCATTACGGTTGATAGGAAGACACAATTGCTGAATAGCTTTTACTCTCTCTGGATCAATTTTGATTCCTTCTTTTGAAACCATGTGCCCAAGTAACTTTCCCTTAGTTACAACAAAAATTGATTTCTTAAGGTTCAACAAAATTCTGTGTTCCGTACATTTTTCAAGTACTTTTCTCAAATCTTTTAGGTGCTTTTTTCATCTTTTGGAAAATACTATCATGTCGTCAAGATACATTATGATACATTTATCTAGAAAATGACCAAAGGTTGAATTCATGGCTCACTAAAAGGTGGCACTTGCATTTATTAAGCTAAAAGGCATCCTTTTATAGGCAAAAGTGCCCCGAGGTGTTGCAAATGCAATTTTGTGTTGATCTTCTTTGAAAACTTCTATCTGATTATAACCTAAGAAACCATCTAAAAAGGACATCATCTCCGAAACAACAACCTTTTGAAGAATTTGATCCATTATAGGTAAAGAAAAATTATCTTTCAAGCTTGCTTGATTAAGGTTTGTAAAGTCAACATAGATCCTTATCTCTCCATTCTTCTTTCTTACTGGTACTATGTTTTCCACCTAGGTGGAGTGATGAATTGGAAAGATGATGTGGGCTTTAAGCATTTTGTCTATTTCTTTGAATATTACATCAGAAACCTTTGGATTGTATGTTCTCAACTTTTACCTAAAAGAGGCAGTACCTAGTTTTAGAGTGATATGATGTTTGAAATGTCCACTTCTGAAAGTTTTTAGATCTTCATAAGACCAAGCAAAGACATCAATGTGCTCTGTAAGAAGTTTGATGTACCTTTCTTTCTCATCTTCTTTGCAACAAGTTCCCAAGTTGATAATTTTGGGATCATTCTTATCTCCCAAATTGAATTTTTTATAATTAGCATTGGGATCTTCCTTAGGTGATAAATTTTGGGCTAGAAAAGCATCTCGCCTATCAAAGAGTTTTTCAAGTTCAGCTAGGCCTTTCGATATCACATTTCCTTTTAACTGTAATGCATCACTAAATCTTTTATCAATGAGATCATGACAAAACTCTCTACATTCATAATCAGAAACTTCAAAACAATTAGTAGAGAATTTTTCAATACTTTGTAAAAAAGCATTAATGTGAGTGTCATCCTTAAATACTTTCCATGAATTGTTATTGTCTGGGATGCTTGGCCTATGAATGATATCAACTAAATATTTTTTATTTATGAATTCTGGATGAGGAATCAGTAAAGAGGTTGATACCACTAGAGAGTCTACTTTATCATTTAGTTCTCTGGGAATCGCATCAATTGTAAAGGCTTCAACATTTTTGATCTCATCCTACACATTATTCTTATAATGTTTCAGTCCTTGATTCTTTACTGAGAACATGTTTTTAACTTGCTTTAATATTAATTCAACATCTCCCCTTGCCTTTATTAGCTTAATGTTTCTTCTCTTAGCTTCTTCTATTCCTAGAAGTAAGGCTTCATATTCTGCTATATTATTGTTGTTTTCAAAAGCAAGCTTATAAGAGGAGGGAAAATTTTGACCATTGGGAGATATCAACACTATGCCAGCCCCAGATCCATTCGAGTAGCAGCTCCCATCGAACTCTAAAGTCCATAGTGAGTCTTCAACTTTTGATTTCTCACCTATTTTCTCATTTTCAGACAAAATTAAATAGTTAGGAAAATCAGTCTCTTGATAAAGGATTTGAGATTTGGGATCATCAGATGGAAAGACCGTGTATTTGGATTTGGCTTCAGGTAGCAAGGTTACTTTTTCTTTCACCACAAGTATAACAGCTTGAGACCAATTCATTTTAACTTCCCCTCCCAAGTCTCAGCAAAAAGTTTGGCTAAGAAGCATACCATAACTGGTGGGAATGTCTGCCACTAAAATAGTAAGCTTAACTCATTTCTAAGGATAAGCTACTAAAGAAACTTGGGGCATCTTTAATTTGACCTATTAAAGGGACTTGCTTGGAATACATGGAATAACACTTACCAAAGGTTTTTGTTAAAGGAAGATCAAGAGCCTTTGCTACCACAATTGGCATTATGTTGTTAGAAGCACTTGAATCTATAATGAAATTATTTAGCTTAAAGCCATGAAGGAAGAGGGATACATAGAATGGATTAGGTTTTGAGAAAAAAGGAGCTTAACTTTGTCTAGTTGAAGTATCTCTTTTTGGTTATCAGATGCTTGGGTCTCAAGTTTCTTTTCTTGAGGAATTTCACTTGTTTGCTTAGCAGACATCTCATTATTCTTTGATACCTTGATTTCATTAATTTTTTTATTTGCTAAATCAGGGGAAGATTGATGAACATATTCAATTAGTTTTTTGAGCTCTTTGGGGTTCATTCTTAAGTATTCAACAGGGGAAATCTGTATTTTAGATGCTTTATAGAACTCAACAATGTCAAATGAACAATCAGGATCAGACCTTTTCAAGATTTGGGGTGTCTTTGACTACATTGGTGATGACTTATTTTCATTTTCCCCCTTTGTCTTTAATTTTTTCGCCTAAGTAGGGGTTGCATTATTTTTAGAATCATCAGCTTTAGCGGCCCTCTATCTACGGGTTAAGACTAAACATGTGGCTTCTTGTAAGGTTAAAAGAATATCACCACTTCTATCAGAATTAGATTCATATTCAAGATAATAATGTATGGAGTCTCTAGGTTCTTCAGAAGATTCTTCCTCTATTTTTACATTAGCTAAGGCCACTTTCTTTGCTTCAAGTTGTTGATATCTTATATTCTTAGGACAAGAAGTTCCTTCATGATCATTTGTAAGATGAAAAACACACATGCTATTTTTATTAGGTGGAGCTTCAATCTGTAATCTTTGCTGATTAGGGGGTAAAGTAATTTGTTTTCCTTGAAAACTACTCTGACCTGGATACTTTCTTGGAATATCTTGGTATTGAGTGTTCATCTTAGGAATTTGCTTCTTAATAGTCATCACATCATTCATGAGTTTTTGAACTAATGGATATGATTTTTTAGAAGTAGATTGTTGTGACTTTGAAGTTTGCATTTCCTATTTCTACTTCCTTTTGGCTAAAAGGTCATCTTCTAATTCAACAACTAGTCTTTGAGCAACATCAACATCTACTACCTTGCTCTCCTTAAATGAAAATTGATATTTGGAGGCATTGCATTAACAAAGAAACCTTTGCAATTTTCTGCATTAGGTCTCTTAGTAGCAAGGATTTTATGAAGTATTTTATTGAATTTTGCTGAAAAATCTATCATGGGCTCATGTACTTCTTTCTTTAGCTGGGTCAATTGGAGGAGTAAGGTATATTCATCATTAGCAGATTTAAACCTATTTTCAAAAGCATTTCACATCTCACCCTAGGTGGTTATGGACCCTTGTGGGATATGATGAAAGCAATTGGCGACATCATCAATCAAGGTTTGTACAAATGGCCTTACAACTACATTGTCATGAACAATAGCAAGAATTGTACATGTAGAGTTAAAGACATTGAGATGCTCATCAGTAGATTTCTTCCCATCTCCATTGAATTTGGGTAATACTTCTCTTGCTCCTTTAGGAAGAGGATTTAGGTTAGCTCCAAGGGCTAGGGGACCTACTTGTGCACCCCATGGGTTAGCAACCATTCATGGTGGTATGAAACTCAAAGGTTAAGCATTAAAATGAGAAGGTACTAGTGTCCCTAGTAAGATTAGGGCTTGGAGGCTTATAGTTACAGGGGTTGGTTTTTGAGGAGATGTTGGTCTACTTTTTCTTTTAATAGATCTTTTGCATTTTTTAGACAGACCAGGAGAAAAATTAAGACTCTTTACAAATTTTTAAGATTGATCAATAAACCCCTTTCTTCTTCACTTCGAGTATATTTCTTGCTAGCTAGTTTATCACAATAGAACAAACATTTAATACTCAAAATGGTCTTGGAACTAGTCTATTTACTACTACTTCTTCATTAGCAACTGGTACACCTTTAATGAGTTCACCCCTTTCTTCTTCTCTTTCAAGTACCTGATTAACTTATGTAAACTATTCTAGGCTTGTTTTGAGTTTCTAGGCTTGTGCATTTAGATATGAAATAATTTCCTCTACAATATTGTCAAACTCTAAGCTTGATTGAAGTAATGGGAAAATTTCATGATGAGGTAAAACCATTTCTAATCATCCCCAACAGAGTCGCCAAAAACTGTTAGTAAACAATTTTTCTCAAATGGTTTTGTATTCAAAATAGAGAAAAATGTATACCAAAAAATGAATTCCTATAAAGGGCTAAGGAATTTTCTGCTCAAAATTTCTTCAATAAAATAGGCGCAGCTACCTTTATTGCAAGTAATGATTTTTGATCTTTTAACTCAATAGAAAGATCTTTTCAAAATACAATCTGTTGACAATATTGAATCAACTTATTCTATCTCATCAATATAAAATAGATTTTTATGCTAAAGAACCACTCGATCTTAACTATCAATATTATCCACATAATTGAAAGTTAAGTAATCAAGCAGACAGATTCAATAAAACTCACTTCTCACAGCTTCCCAAATTGTGAATTAGCAATCTCAGAATTGATGACAAACACAACAAAAGCTTTTTATATTAATAATGTCTTTAGAAATACTGATTCAAACAAGTAGATCATAGTATCTACCTCCAAATCTTTTAACAAAATTAAATTGCAGAGTTTTCTTTGTATTTGCTGAAATCTAAACTGCTACTTCTAAAACTTAAGATTAAACCTAAAAACAAAAATAGTTTTGTCTATCGGTCTGCTAGAGATTAACCCTATGCCATACTAATTATTACATATTTATAAGGCATGGGGCTAGACAGTTGCCAAAATTACCTCGCTAGGAGTAAAATAGTCTTTTGGTTAACATAACTGTGCTAATCAAAGTGCAAGAAAAATAGAACAACAAAAAAGAACAACTAAGTGACTATGTGTAACTAGATATTTCAATCAAGTAGCACTATCCATGCCAGTCGTGTTTCTCACAATTTTCCATGCTTCATAAGCAGTTGAAAATGATGAAATAATTGATTGATGGGGCAGACCAATGTAGGCAAGCTGCTGCTTCTAGATTTCCTTTTCCTTCTTCAATTCCTCTATCTTCTCTTTATGCATTTCCAAGTGTTTCAGATTAATTATCAACATGGCTTCAGTGTGTGCTACAATTGAAAAGTCTTGCTTAATTGGTCTCTTCTTGTCTTGAAGTTCCTAGAATTTCTTTTGAACCTCTTTGATCACTTCCTCAGATTGGGCAACAGAGTCTTCTTCTTTACCTGTGAAATGTTTGACAAACCATTTGAGGTCCCCCTGAATTATTTGGTGTATGACATTAAGTTCTTGTAGGGTTTCTTTGATTTGAGTTACACCTTGTATTAATTCTTCATTCCTCCATTCAATACAATTCTTGATTACATACAAGGTTTTCTCATCTAATCCTATCACATGACATTCAACCTAAATTTTTTGAAGTCCAAACTCTTGGATATCTTCTAGCCATATCACTACTTTTGCCTAATTGTTTCTTTCTTTCTCATATCCTTCATTGCTCAGTTCTACCTTTTTAGTGATGGTAGAGATCTCTTTTGAAGCCTTATCTAGGAGACCTATATGTTTCACAGTGTCATCTAGGATGCCTTGCATCCATTCCCTTGTTGTCTTTGCGACTACTTTGCATTTGTGCAGGTTATCAAGAGATTGTTGGCTGGTTGTAGAGGACACATCAATAATCACTGACATCTCACTGATAGGTTTTTCTTCAGGATGAAGGATGGCATTGATATACTCTACCATACTCTTTATTGACTCCTTCATCTCTTGTTTATCCTATCCATTCTTCCACACCTTATGTGCAATTTTCTTATTAGAGGTTTCAAAGAATTCCATATCCACTTCACGATTTCCTTTTCCTAAATTGACCTTTTTTATTTAGTAGTCTTGAGGAGCCAGGGATTCGTGTGAGCTTCCATTTGGTAGCATAGCTATTTCAACCAACCAATGCCCTGAGTTTTTATCAAATTTGATCCTCGATTTTGTCCTAGCTTTCTTCACTTTAGGTGTTTTTCCCAAGCATTTACTAACTAAATCATCAATTGGCATCAAAAGAGGGATCATGCTCCATTTCTTTTCAACAGAAGTCTCCAACCATTTAGGTGTGATTGGTTCTTTATTGATGGTAGGGGAGAACTTAGCCAAGGTGAGATTACTCTCTTGGCTCTTAGTATTCACTGGTGACTTCTGGGGTTCAGGTACATTGTCCACCATAGGTGGTTCTTCTGTAACCTTGAGATCAACTACCATTGTGCTCTTGCCTTTGGTTGTTGATGCATTTTTTGTGCTTGAATGGGTCACCTTTTTAGCTTTAGGGGTCCCTACTTGAACTTGAACTTGAAGTGGTTGTGGAATTGCTTCAGCTTCAACTTCAACCAAACCTGTAATAGGGCCATGAATATCTTGATTAGTGATCACTTTTTTCTTTTAAGGAGCCTTTTTACTTTTGATTTTTGAATATTTCCCAGTTGGGTTAGGGGTGGCAACAAATTTTTATTTTATCTAATTTTCAGTCCTAGCTAGCACATCCTTAGTGCTAGAGAATACATCATCCTCTTCTCTTCTTCCCCAATCAATTTTGGGAATAGGCATGCACTCAATCTGGTCAATGTAAAATGAGTCAAGCACCTCCTCTGAATCTTCCTCCTTCAGCCCCCATGTATCAAGACCCACATTAAACATATTGATTTGTTTAACTGTTAGTCTTGACCACAATCTTTTCCTTACTTCAAACTCATTAGTGCAATTCACCCAGTAGTCTTCTATCTATGGAATATGAACAAGAGAGGCTGCATTTTTAACATTATTTCTAAAAAATCTTGTATAATCAAAATATTCTCAAGGGGAGAAGGGTTTACCACACAAACAGGTCAAAGATTTTTTTGTTAACATGGCTTGTTTTAGACTAGGACATCTATAGTGGCCAATTTCAATAGGAAAGAATATAGAAGAAGACCTCTTAGAAATCTCAAAAGACTCTATCATTGAAAAAAATTGTCTACACATTTTAGATAAAACAATAAAGTCTAAGTAGTAACAAGGAAACTTCAATGGTTCATGTGAAAAACTACCCATCCTGAGATATGTAAACCTAGGGAACTGAATGTAAAAGTAGCCATAGACTTGTATAGCTTGCATAACTTCCTTAGATAGTCTATTTTTTTTGTGACCTTGAAGTTCAAAGACTAGCCTTCCTAGAAAGACATTATTTACCATTCTAAAATCTTTACACAAAGTAGCTTCTTGAAGGTCAATGTAATATTAGTAAATGGGCATTTCATCTATCCATGGTGAATGTGGGAGGCTTTCCCATTCTATAGAAACTGCTAGGAAATAAATAAAAAAGGAAGATAAGAAAAATGGGCCAAAATTGTTGATGACAACTAGACCCTTGTGCAAATTCTCAACAATTAGGTCAGCCCAGTTAATGAACTTATCCCCTTCAATAATCTTTTGGATGAAGAAATACATCCATGTCTCCCAATGAAATGCATGTTCATTTCCCTTGATTTTGTTCAACAAAAGTACAATGTCTGCAATTTCCTTAATGAAACATTTAATAGTTATTGGTTTGGGCAACCTTGAACCACCCTTTTCTGGTTTTAAGAGCCAAGATTGGTCTACTCTATTGTCATAATTGCTTTTTCTTTCAGCATACAGGCGTTTTGCCTCCTCAAATGTCCATGGTTCATAGGGTTCTTTTTGAGGAATCCTAAAGGTTGAACAAACACTGGTTCTATTGATCTTAACTATCACTTCCCCAAAAATCTTCTTGGTACACCTTGTGCTAGGATCTTAATGATTTGCATATTCAATTACTAGCTCTGGGCATGTGATTGATGCAGGAAATGCAGTGACTTCAAGTAATCCACTATTAACTAGTCTATGGTATATGAGACCTCACTGGGTATTTCTGGTCTTTCAATGACATTGGTCAAGTTTTTATTAACCAAAAATGTGTCACAGATTTCAAGTAAAGAGCTAAGGAGACATTGCTTTTCAAATTTGGGCATTTTGGGGCAAAACAATGTCATGGCTTACTATGGGATGACAGGGTCTTAAAGATACAAATGGAAATATTTCAAAACAAAAGCAAGCACAAATAAAATTGTAGAGGGTAATGGTGGTGCACTTACAGTTTGATAAAGCTATATCCTGTGACTCATTCTCCCTACCAGATGATGCCAAAATTTCCTTTGCAAATGGTAGAATGAGCAGTGAAATGTCTAAATAAATGCATTTAAGGGATAACCCACAAAGGAAATCACTATACATATATGGCAAGTAAAAATAATAATTACTATTCATGTGCTACACATCATAAAAGACCCTTTGAGTGATTTGTTATAAATGCCCATCAAATTCGCACGCCTATTAATGCTCCATGTCATCATGAAATGACAAATTTTCCTTTTTGCCAAATCTTGCCATATCAAAACATGTGCCACCTCAATATTCTTATTTATTATATCGCATGCCTTGGGAAGTGTCTTTATTGGGGTCCACTTTCCTTTTATTTATTTCAAAATTGAATGCCTGCATTGAAACACAATGTTAGTATACGGAAATGGTATCAGAGTTGAAGTTGAAGTTTGAGATGATCGAGCTTCAACTTTAACTTTGACTTCATTAGGATTGACTCGGGTAGCGTATGCAGACTTGTCACATGAAAAATAGTAGGTAGTGTGAACTTGAACTTGAAGTTAATTGAAACTTCAAGTTCAACTTCACGATTAAGAAATGACTCACAACACAAATGCCTTAGGACACGAGAAAAATATGAATGTGATAACAACTATATCATACAATTGGCCATCTCCTATAATGTTTTATTCTCTCTCAACAACCTCATTCTGCTTAGAGGTATGAGGATTTGTGAACTAATGATGTAAACCATGGTTAATGAAAAAATCTCTAAAATAATGATTCACATATTCCCTACCATTTTCAGTGCGTATACACATGACAAAAAGACCAAACCGCTTGTCTACAAATGTCTTAAAGATTTGAAATGAATCAAAGATATTAGACTTGTACTTCAAAAAGTACATCCATGTACGTCTAAAAAAGTCATCTACGAAGGTAAGCACATATTTGGCACATGAAAAAGATACAGTGTGAAATGCCATAAGATCACCATGTATCAAATCCAATGGTGCCTTAACATGTGTGGATCTACTTGCTAGAAAAGGATCTCTATGATGATTTCTAAGTGCACAACCTCAACAAACACCATCAATACAAGAGATCTAAAGTATCCCAATGGCTAGCTCCTGCTACTGTATATTTTTAGTTGACATGGCCAAGACTCTCATGCCAAAATTTTCTCACTGTGTCTGCATGAGAAATAAGAGAAACACCCATAGAATCAGAGCTCTCAAAGCCATCAAATTGATATAAGTGAGACTATAAATCAACACTCCTAGTAAAAATAACCAAATAAGGATCATGGAGCTCTCAAATAACCACATCATGTAGTGAGAACTCAATTGTCTTACCAGAGCTAGAATGAAAAATCTGGTAGATAGACAAGAGGTTTGTAGAAATGGATAGAGCCAGGAGAACATCCTATAGGGAACCACCTTCCAAAGAGATAGTGAAAAAATCTAAAATTGAAAGCTGTGCAGTGTTACCAACTGTAATCTATGTAGTAACACTCCAAGAAAATGTGGTAACCAAATTAGGTGAGTGTTTCATATGGTGGGAAGCACTCAATTCAATGATCCAAGTAGTAGAAGAAGACAAAGCTCTTATAGAAGGAGAATGTCCTTTAGTTGATGGAGGAGGTGGTGGCTTTAGAGAAGAAATATTGTGTTGTTGCATGGCCTCCTCTAAAATGTATACAATGTAAATTACAAAATTTTGATCAAGTTTTTAGAACCTCTGTATATACCGAGCAGATTAGTAAATGTACTCATAAGGTCAGTTAAGTGTTTTTGTCACTCATGTCAAAGGGGGAGATTGTTAGTCTCAAAATAGTTTTGACATTTGAGTGCCAACACACTTAACCATTTTCTACATTGGAGCCAAGCACAATATGTATGCTGAGCCACAACATGAGCTGAGTCAGGAAATCCAACAGGTGCTGAGTGATCTTCAGGTGCCGAGTGAAGAACAGGTGTCGAGTGAAGGTCAGGTGCCGAGTGAAGAACAAGTGCTGAGTGACTTTAGGTGCCGAGTGAAGAACAAGTGCCGAGTGATATTTGAGGGCCGAGTCATCGATGATGTTGAGCAATGGAAAAATGCAACAGGAGTTGAGTGAGCCAGTTTGTTATAAGTGCCGAGCATCAGGAATCAGTAAGTGCTAAGTAACATAGAATGCACATATGAGGTTGTAACTTTACTAATTCAGATGTAAACCATTTTCATGGCCGAAATATGATGAATCTCAAAGGATTAAAATGATAAGATCAAATCTTTTGTATTTCCTATGCAATCTACATGTAGCCAATAAGAAAAATGGAGAAGGCATGCAACCAATAATAAAAGTGCAAGGAATGAGTGGGAAACAGAGATTCAATATGGATCATAGATCCACATCTAACCCTAAGTCTTCGAATGTCTTAATAAGGAAGACTAAGTCTCATTGAATAGAGAGAGTGAATGGATGAAGGTGTGTAAAGGAAACTATTTTCAGAGTGAAGAATATCAGATCTCAGAGGATCAAGATCAGAGAAAACAGATCAAGTGCCTATATTCAGAAATCAACGGATTGTAAACTATCAGGTTTATTATACCTAATACTCTCTAGCAACTGTATTAGAAAGGAAACCCTATGATGATAGGTTAGCTTAACAACTACTTTGTAGATCCTTTAAATAGGTGATTAAATCCTTTAATAGGGTAACACTTCATGTAAAGTGTTTGTAAATCCTCTAACAAGGTCACATTTAAAAATGTGTCGTAGCCTTTAACAGGGCAGATCATCAGAAGTGGTGAAACATTATTGCTGTAGTGATTTTGTGGGTATCATCCCCACCCCAGTTTTACCTTCTTATTCCTAGAGGGTTTTTGGGTTACCAAAATTTCAAGTGTTATGTGGTGATGCACATGTGCTTTTCATAATTGCTTAATGTTGATATGCATGTATGTACATTTTAATATTATGTTATTAAGGATTTGTGAAAAATAGGTTAAAAGCTAGTACTTTTGATTCACCCCCCCTCTCAGAAGCATTCTTTCCATTAAGATATTTCAACAGAGTCTGTTGCAACATTTCTAAATTAAGTTTAATTTAGGGCGGTGATGTAGGGAAATTGCAATTGTACAATTATCACTATCTATGTTATTTTTTCCACTCCTTACCCTTAATTATGATTTTGATTTGAACTGTATATGATGTTTGGAGTTTTCACATCTAGGAAAGCTTTTTGTGCTTCTATGGAGGACTTTCACATCTCTAAGGCAGGGGTCCCATGAGGGGGGCTTGGGCTCTATTTTTTAGGGAATAGAGGTCCTATGAGAATTTTTTTTGGGGGCTAGAGTCTTTTCCTCCAAAATAGGAGCCCCTCTTTTTTAGATTGAGCTTAAATTGAGCGAGTGAAAAGAGGTGGGGCTGGAAATAGCCCCACCAGCTTAGGGAAAAGTTATGCCACATGGAAAGTTGTGTTCATTCTTTCCCATTAGTAACAATTTTTTTACTTTTTAAAAATATTTTAAAATTTAAAAATCTTCTCAACTTCCACAAATTTAGGAGTTGAAAATTTTAAGCTACAATACATGGGACCACTCACCTTTAAAAATTCCTAAAAAATCTCAGCGACCACCTACTCTATTTTGAAGGAAGCTCCCCTCCATGGGACCCCAGCCTAAGGATGATTGATATCACTCTAAATTTCTAGTTAAATTCGTATGCCTTTTGATTTTTTCCTTATCTACTTTAGATTTGATATAGGTTCTAAACCTTGATTTGGATCTCCTTCTAAATATGGAATTTGACCTTCTTATCTAGAATAGCTTTTGTTTTCTTTGAAGGAAGTTGTTTCCCTTGGAAGGAATAAAATCATTGCTACCTTAAAGGCAATCATTGTGAAATGAAGAGCGAAGTCGTAAAATTTCTTAAATTAGTAATTAATAATAAATTTTAATTTTTTTAATATAAATTTAGAAAATTAAATTATATTTTTAATAAAATAAAAATAAGCATGCAATTATTATTTTCACATGCCTTTGATCTTCTGAAAATATGAAAGCATAATATACTTCGTTCTCTATCTTGAATGCATTTTTTTTCCTCCAATTTTCTATTGTTGAAATTCCCATATTAAAAAAAGATTTTTAGATGAATATAAAGACTATAATTTTCTAATTTCTATAAATTTCAATGTTAAGGTGTACAGGTTATTTGATCCTAATTTCAAAGATGTCTTGTTTTAGTAAGATGTTTAGTTTGATGAGCATTATCCTCCATCTCTAGCTTCTTCTTCACTACCCAATACTTCCTCTACTCCTCCACCAGATTATGCATCCTCTAAGGAAGATCTAGATATTTCCTAATTAACTCTAGTTTCTTAAGTTAAAATTTAGGTATCTAATAGTTAATTATCTTATTAGTCAGACCTTTTTAAGGTTTCGATCTCCTTTATAAGGACAATCTCTCGTTGTAAACATTCACTTGAGCTAATTCACTTCTGATAATAGAAATTTCTCTTTTTTCTCATCAAGAATGTCTCATCTATGGATCTAGAAAATTTTGCCTCCATAGCTTTTTGCTTCTCTCTTCTGTAATAGGTGTTTGCATGCATGTGATTCTTGGGAGCTATGGGGTTTTTCTTTCATCAACTTCAACATGGTATCAGAGCTTCATATCTTCATGCTCTTGTTCTATTCATGAGAGATTTCACATTAGTTTTCAAATCTTTGACTTTCAAAAGATTTTTTATTTGATTTGGGGGGACTTATTTTTTAGACCACTTTGAGCCTAAATGGACATCACCATTGAGCTCAGAGTGCTTGAAAACCCCCATTTCCATATAAAATACATCCTGTTTGGACATTGTTAAAATTTGAGGCAATTTTTTTACACCCAGGTTGTTTTGACTCGAGTACACAAATTGAGCAAAGATTTTTAAAAAATGTTTTAATCAAATTCATTTTGGTTAAGAGTGCATTTTTTTTGGAGTGCATGCTTGGTGGTTTGGAAAATAGTGTTTTTCCATCCATAGGTATCTTTTTGTGGACAAAGGCATCACCTGTATGTTTGGGGAGATGTACGGTACTTGTATATAAAAAAATGCAAGAAAAGTTGTTTTGGACACTTGTTGGTTTTATTATGTGATTTGATCTCACCATGCGATTGTTTTTGGCATCTTTTTAGAGGTCACATGCTCAATTTGGGCATTTCACTTTTTGAGGTGACACATATTATGAAGAGTGGGCCCTAATCCTGACTGCCTTAACCTCTAAGTGAACCATAACATTTTTCGTGATGGCATTATTCCTTTATTGTTGGTGATGATTGAGGATGAATAGTCATGCATGTTAACTGGAGTTCCCACTAGTTGCAAATTGGTGGAGCCAATCTAGGCAATATTGTGGAGCAACATTTTTGAAGCTAGTGTTTTTGGCATCACCATTCCATAGTTTCTAGTATTATCAATAAGTTTATCTATGTGTTGCATGAGAGGGAATTTTGAGGTGTACACCCTTTTTGCGTGCATGGCCCAAGCCATCTCCTTGCTGGTAACACTCACTTGTTTATGGCGCTTATGTTTAAATCCTAAATTGAACTATCTAGTCGATTACCAAATTTGAACTAGGGATTATAGAAAGATGTAGAGGCAAGAAGATTGGAAAAATGTGTGGTACAAGTGTATTGACATCTTTTTTCAAGCGTTAGTGCATTTTTCAAGTGTGTGGTCTGCTAGTTTTTGGCGGTGTTTTCATGTACGAGTCCTTCATTACTGAGCCAGTGCACTATAACCCTACCGCTATTATTTGTCACCATTGACACTCCTCTCCTCACCCTCATATCCTAATTGTACGTGCTCCTACTAAAATCCCAAGCTTAGTGGACCAAAATACCGATGCAATTCATAGATTGTTCAACATTCACAACTGCAAGTCATGGGAGAGAAATCATTTTTTTGTTTCTTTTATCGGTGGTTGGCCATAGTGGTTTTGGTGTTGAAGTCCATAGTTTTGGCTCTTTATTGGGTTGATTTTCCCACCAACCAATATTTGTTGATAGATTACATAGCATTTTTCCATTATTCATGGGAGTTTTGGTGATTCTTGCCAATCATGTGGCAGACATGTTTGGAGCCTCTATCAACAACACATGATTGGACTCAAGTTTTTTGAAGCATGGGAAGCCATGACTCCACTTTTGGATATTTTTTATAAATCTCCACATATTTTCTCAAACTCATGTCTAAACTATGATGCTCACTCATGCCATGTCACATAGGCCCCACATTCATTTGCGCAGCATTGATTGGCTCAAATCTGTAACCCATCCTTTGTGACCTTGTTGGAAGTCTATAGTGGTTTTCTCAGTATGATTATGTGTTTATCCATATATTGATTGTTTCCCTCTTTGGTGGATTTGGTGTTTTATTTTCGAAACACATGCTTTTATCTTTGGCCATCAATTTTTAATCTAGCATCGACCCTTTGCCCAGCTCTATGTTTTTGGCAATTAGATTTTTTTTTTTTCTTCTGATAGGGGTCATTTTTAGGCTTTTTTTTTCCTCGATAGTCATTTGATCGTCAAATTTGGTCTCGTCACTTACTGATATCAACACTGCATCAACATATACTGTCACCTCCTCGGCCTTTGTTTGGACCTACCTTTGCATTTTTGCTCATATCTCGGGCATACAAATTCTGTTTGCCAAAAATGAGATATCACTAGAAAGTTGGTTCTAAGTCCATCACAATGGTATAGTTCGTTTTCAATTTTGATGCTTTTTTGATAGCTTTTTCTACTATCAAAGTCCATAGTTCCTTTTTGCACTCTGGGAGACATATCTTGAGCATTTGATCTTTGATTTGGTAATTCTTTATATCATTGGAAAGGTCTTTCTAAGCTCTTTCTATTGATGCTAGTTGTTTTTCAAAATTTTTCTCCTAGTGCATTCTATTTAGTCTTCTACTTTTTTGCATTTTGGTGGATAACTTGGTTGTTTCAGGTCTAGTGATTGATTTCTTTGTTTCAGATGATTCATCATGACTTGTACTATCTTTTGTAGTAGTCTTATGTCTCTTATGTTGTATTTAGACATCATTTATATGCATTCTTGCAAACACACTAAGATAAAGTGCCATATTGCATATGTATTTTTGTTTTAGTTGTTTTCTTTGTTTTGCCTTTTGATTCGAGCAATGTCATCTAAGGACACTTATGTAGATTATTGTATTCTTGGGATTCACCATATATTATGCCTTATTGTACATGCACTACTCATGATTAAAGTGCCATAGGGGGTTGATGTGTTGCCTTTGTTTTCCATCTTCCTTTGTCCAGTGAGCTTCCCTTTTGAGACATTAGCCTCATGATGTGTCTGAGATTGATCACCTTAGTACACACATATGTACTCTTTTGTGCATCTTGATCATGGTTCCTTGACTTGCAGTTCTTTTGGCCCACTTTTCCAATTTCCTATCACCTCACCATTGTTTTCATTAAGGGGGGTTTTTTTTTGTTTCTCATGCTTCCTTGGTTTGATGGAGTGAGCTATGTATTCAGTTTTTGTTCCTATGTACTAGGCAGATGTAGTGGCTAGGTACCTATGCATTTTGATGAGATGGATCATTTACCATATAAAAATTCTTCTTTTCGTTCCTACTTTGGTTGCAGCCTTCCATGTTTGATTGATTAGCTCTTTAGGCTTTGGTGTTTCATGCCATCTGTATCTTTGAGTTCAGTTGTTTGCCTTTTTGTGCCTCTTGATTCAATGCAGATTACAATCTTCTCTACCTTGTCAAGTTCTATTTCAGTGGAGGTTCTTCAGTTTAATGGTTACTTTTGGCAGACCTTTGCAACTTCTACATGCTTCAGTGGTGTTCTTCATGATAATCTTGTTACTATCTTTTGGGAAATTCCTAGTGTGGAGGCTTCTTCAGTCCTTCATTGGTTTCTTTTAGCATCTTTTCCATCTCTTTTTGGGGTAGAGTTTTTTCCATGTGGTTTTCTCTATTTCTCTTCTTTTTAGAGATTTGGTTGTGCTTGGGTACCTCATCAGGCCTTGTTTTTCGTGACCCAAAATCTACTTTTAGTAGTAGTTTCTAAGTTTTTAGCTACTCCCTAAGTTTATCTTAAGGGGGGTGTTAGAGTAATTAGATATTTCTTAATTAGCTCTAGTTTCTTAAACTAAACTTTAGGCATCTAATAATTAATTCTTTTATTAATCATTTTCATGCAACCTAGGTTAGACCTTTTAGGGTTTCAATATCCTTTATAAGGATGATCTCTCATTGTAATCATTCACTTGAGATAATTCACTTTTGATAATAGAAATTGCTCTTTTTTCTCATCAAGAATGTCTCATCTATGGATCTGAAATTTTTTGCCTCCATAGCTTTTTGCTTCTTTCTTTTGTAACAGGTGTTTGCATGCAGGTGATTCTTGAGAGCTGTGGGTTTGATCTTTCATCAACTTCAACATTTTTTACTAGTTTCCTAGATATGCATTTTTCAATATAAATTTTAGCAACGTGATTCTACTATTTACTTCTCACAAAGTTTTCCAAATAATAATTCATGAGTCAAATTCTATTTTCAAATTCAAACTAGAATTATTCTAGAGATATCATCCTATAAATTTTAACAAACAAAATTCCAACAACATTGTAGACATGAGGTAGACAGATTTTCCAAAATAATTTCTATAGAGGGGTTCTTAAACTTTACTTCAATCTGATAGCCAAAATTTTGGACAATCTAGTGAACATAAAAAAAATCTAAATATTTCTTATCTTTCAATAATTATTCAACTTCAATTCCAAGTTTCTCTTGCTAAAACTTGTGTGTTTGCAAACGACCAAAGAAAGCCTCTACTAAAGAGCTATAACACTACTTAGGATTTCTAACCTCTAATTTAATAAAAAGACACTAAATTTATTACATAATATTTATTTTTAATTTATTTAAACCTTTCATGCACACTCAAAGAATTTTTAATTAAAATATTCTTTTATTTACTTTTTCTCCACTTATTATTTTTTGCAAATCACTTTTACAAGTATAACTTATTATTTTAACTAATAATAATAATTTAAGCTCATTATTTAAATACAAATATAATTAAATCATTATTAATTATAATTAATTTCTCAAAGTATACTTCTAAATCAAATCTTTTTAATTAAAACACATTTAAAATTTTTTTTGATCAGTAAACGACCGAAGCCTAGATTAATTATTATTATTTGTTGGAATTAATTATTATTATATGTTAAGCAAAGGTAGATTCAAACCTAAGACCTCCCACATGAGAGGCTCACAAGTTACTATTGTATTGTAGGCTTTTGCCTAATTAAAACACATATTTAATTAATTAAATATTCTCATATTTTAATTTCTCTTTAAACAATTTTCTAAATAAGACTTCTCAATTAACTATTTTAAATTAAAGGACATTATTAATTGATTTTTAATTAATTAAATATTCTCACGTTTTAACATTTTCTTTTTAATCAAATAATATTTAGTAATTCTAAAAATTATATGATTAATCAAAAAATTGTAATTAAATCATTTACCAAATAAATCACATAGCCAAATCCACATAAAAGAAACATTTGAAAAACTGACCAAAACTCAAAATCAATCAACACACACAAAGATAACTCATGGGTTTTAAAAGGGTAGAAAATCAAAGACATGTCCTCCTTATCAGGACAAGTAATTAGGACATGGTTGGGATTGGACCTGAACATTATCTCCCCATTCTTATCATTGAGTTAGTACAATAGAGCACGCTCATCATGGTAATTCAGGGAAGTCAATGCCTGATACCTACAAATCCTTGTAAAAGATGAGGATATATATATATATATATATATATATATGAACTAAATAGGAAATTGTGGGGAGTGGTGCATTATGTAGATTTTGACTAGCAGGTGATTGTTATTCCCTCCCTCAACCACATCAAGCACGTCAGATATAAATGTAAAAGAGACATGTACACCATACACATGCAAGTATGAGGTAAGTATAGTAGTAAAACATCATAGTCTAACATGACACCTCATCATCACGAGGATACAATAAATATCTTTTGAAGACATGTCATATGAAATCATCATGAAGGTAATTTCATTAACAAACTAAGAGAAATAATATCATCATAAATGCAGGCATGTAATCACCACTAGTTGATATAAATCAATTACTCTACATATCTAGATATCACATTTCAAAGATTCCTAAGAGTTGACAAGTTCATAGAAAGTCTGATAGGACTTAAACAATGAAATCTACAATGATAGAAAAGGAGGGGTATTACATGGGACACATGTAGATGGTTGTTAAGGAGCTAATAAGGTTATATACTTGAATATGTACTCAATAAAAGCATGTAGCAAGTGGTAGAGTATTATCATTTTTTGGAAGTTCCTAGTGGAAAAATGGAAGCACTTTAATAGGATGTAGACAATCACTTTTCAAGCACTAAAGCATTCAAAAGATATGTGTGCAAAGAGTAAGAGATAATTCCCAAATATGATTCCTCTTTATAACCCAAATTAGATTAGAAAATCCTAAAATAAAATGTACATGCCAATACTAAATTTGAATTGTGAAAAGGAATGTAATATAAGAAAATAAACTCTTTGACCCTTGTGTGATAATGTGTATGCAAAATTGAACTAATTGATTAAATAATATAGATCTAGATGTTAAATGAATACAATGAATCCAATTAGGATACAAATTTAAACTAAAATTATAAAGAGAAATAATATATGAAAGGACCACCTTGAAATGCACAGAGGAAGTTGTATTTTACCTCTAAAAATTATGGATATAGATTTGTAACTATGAATCCAACTGAGGATCTTTGAACATAAGGAAAAACCTAGAAAATTTTCCAGAATTACAATAGAGAACATGTCGGCCTAGTTGTAACTATTTTGGAATGATTCCCATGAGGTCAACATATTCTAGGGGCCCTGTAATGAAGTCAAACCAAGTTCTCCATAAATCTCTCAAAAAATTATTTTTAGATCTATGATCAAAATTTCACTATCCCACTCCTACACACAGAAAATAAAGGTTTTTATTATTAGGTGGATGAGAGCTTTCCTTGGTCAAGCCCTAGATTTAAGAATCAACCTTAAATTGAGAAATGTAAATGTAAATGACTGAAACAAGATAAATGTAAATATTAACCTTTCTTGTCAAAACCCTTGTTAGTAAGGATTTTGTGCATGGATGCCTATGTTGGTCAAGGATATTCTCCTTTCACTTATGTAGATGTTGCAGGAGATCCACTTTGGGAAGACATCGTAAATAAGGAGTACAACTCCTTCATTTCAAACCAAACTTGGGACTTGGTTTCGCTTCCTTCCAATTGCAAGCTTGTCAAATGTAAGCAGGTCTATAGAAGAAAGATGTAAATCAAGAAGGGTAGCCAAAGGATTTCAACAAGTTCATGGTATTGCCTATGACAAAACTTTCTCTCAAGTAGAAATAATGGAATCCATTCAAATAGAACTTTCCATTTCAACAACAAAGAAGGTGGGAGGTTGATCAAAGAATGCATTTCTTCATGAGGATCTTGAGGAGGAAATCTACATGGAGCAACCACAAGAGTATTTACAAAATTCATCTTTGGTATGTAGACTTAAGAAGTCACTTTATGGCTCAAGCAAGCACCTAAGTCTTGTATGCTAAAATAGACTCTTATATTTTATCTCAAAATTTTATGTGATGCAAATATGATCAAAATGTTTATATGAAGAGAAGCTATGACTCCCTATTGATCACAGTTCCTTATGTAGATGATCTACTGATAACAAGTAGTTCCACTATATGCATTTCTATAATTAAAGTTTCTTTGGATGGCACATTTTCTATGTTAGACATGGATTTATAATATTTTTTTCTTGGACTTTAAATTAGCTAGAATGGGTTAGGTAACACTATTGCTCAATCCAAGTTTGTGAGAGATCTCTTAGCTCAGTTTTAAATGACTGACTGCAAGCCATCAAAGTCTACAACTTCACTTAGTACCAAAAAATTATGGCAAGTCTTTTTTTATTTCATTCACTCTCATCGAGATATCTTATATGTAGTAGAGGTTGTTTCCATATACATGATGGAGCCACATGAGCTACAATATTGGAAAGCTGCCACGCGTGTCCTTCAATATGTTCAAGGAACCATTAGCTATGTGATTCATTATTTAGTAGGATGTTCTTGTAAGGAAACTTGGCAATAAAGAATATAACCGTTTCCACATAACCCATAATAGATCTGAAAATAAATACAGAATTAAAATCCACATGCAAGAGAATAGACAACATACCCACAAAATGTGACACAAGATATACCCTGGGAAACCCTCATTGAGGGAAAAACCCAGCCTCCAAAAGCATCCATCACCATGTATTATTCAGTAAAAAATTACCATTGCCATATAACCATGGAAGCCTTCATGGCCATAGCCAAAATCGAGCAAACTATGTGAACAAGCATGAATCCACACATCCCATGCCATGTTTTCAACCTTCACAAATGCTCTCTTGGCTAACCTGTCAAGCCTTGTCCTTCTCGACTCTTACCTTTTTTCTTCTCCTTGTCACTCTCTTTCTCATTCTACAACAACTACCCTTGTGGCTACTTATATAGTAGAAAGTCCCACAAAACTACTAAGTGGTATTATATAAACCATGTACTAAAACCATGTGCTACCTAACCCACTGACCCCACATTTAATATTGGGCATTTAATTCTTTTCCCCAATATTAAATAATTACATCAAATATTATCACAATGTTACAATACAACTCATCAAGAATATTCCATGGGAATCTTTACATATTGCACGTCCATCTAGGTACAACATTACATAATAAAATAAAATAATAAAATAACAATATTATGCAATGTGTGCAACACCCATTATCTCAACAATCTCCCACTTGTTGTATACATTGCATAGGGTCAATTCGTAGCCACACAAATGAACAAGGGAACAATCCCTCCCAGCACATCCACCATCATGGATCAAAATACACCAAGTGATCCATCTTGGTATCCGCAACAAAATCAAAGTATCCAGCATCTCGAACATGAATGATCTCACCTCCTATTATGCCACTGCCACTGGACATACATAGAAGCCATCCAAAGAGAAAGCCACCCAACCTGTCACGTTAGAAGATCATAAAATCTTGTACCAACTGAAATTCCAAGCACAAAAACCTGATCCAAAGATAATCACATGTATCCATAGTTGTCAAAATATCCATAGCTGAAATAGCACCCACAACAAAGTGCCAAACCCATCCAACTATCCATACCTCAAAGGTATAACAAGTGAATCTCATATTACCGACATATCCAATCTATAACCTACAATCACAAGCCTCAAGAGCAATACCTGCCACATATATACCAAGAAGCTCCCACTGCAAAAGATAATGTCAAATCTATAACCAATCCACTCAACACATCTCAAAAAAGTGAATCCATGTAGTATCAAGGACATCCACAATACATAAACTAATATCCTGCAACTCTCATAACAAGTCTCCAATGCTCTCCCAAGTTCACCACAACCAACAGAGGAAAGAGATAAAGGAATAACCATGTCCACATGACATACATGAACACAAACCAGTGATCACAATCTTCAACCAATCTCAAATCCAATGTAGTCAAAACTAAACATCCAGGAAGATAACCAAGACCAGAGAAACCATGCAAATCATAACCTGTATCATGTCCTTCTCCACACACCTCTAGATGTAAACTGTGCAAGTATGATCTCCTCCATAAAACCCCAACAAGAAGCCTCAACAACACCCAAACCATACCATATAACTCATCATGGGTGTAAGCCTCTCACAAGAAGATCAAACTCAATAAATTCATTCCTAAACCAAGGAATAACCATTCCTAATCCAAGGAAAATGCCCAAAACCATCTCTCAAACTCAACCAGCATAACAACATATGCACATGGAGATAACCAATGCTAAACCATCTCTCAAATGAACCCTCCAGAACTAACTCATGTACCATAGCTCAAGATCCATATCCATGAAAGATAAGCATAAATATAATGCAACTGAGAGAAACAATGGGCTATACCTCTCAAGTAGCAAACCGCCAAGTAGACCAAGAGTGGGGAATGAAAATGCTCATCAAGATACCCAAGTCTCCAACCAAGACTCATCTAAAAACAATCTCCTCTCAAGTCCATATCAGGTGACTGCCCCTCGGACTTCCTATTGAAACCATCAACCGTCCCAAAAAATACTTCTCTAATCCAAGAGAAATCAGCGTCACCACCGTCTCTAAGTATCCATGAGCACCTGTAACCAATCAATCCATGCCAACTCCAAATGCAACATAGCAATATCATGAAGTATCCAGCTTATGATCAGTGTACTCAATACCAAGAAACTAAACCAAGATCAATGTCAAAGTTCCAACCATGGCCTCAAGAACATAAACATGACAACATGATCTTACCATCTCAATTAAAGAGATAACATGCTCTACATGAACATACCATAACATGTCACAACTCTAAACGCGTATCAAGAGTATACCATGACATAATAATGAAACCATCCTCATACCAAGGATAACATGCCAAATAAAAAAATATAAACCACACCTTTACCAAGAACCCTGTGAGTCCTCAAGATGCAACCATCTCCACACACCATGAAGAAAAAACATCTCCCCATACCAGGAAGAACCATCTCCACACACCATGAAGATAACAAGTTTACCATGCAAATGTCAAAGACGCTTCTGCAGCAACATGATCTAAGACAAACCTCCAACATCTGCAAACACTCAATAAATATATCAATGCCAACAATTCCCACTCAACCGTGGTACCAAGTCACCTATGGCATCATAAAATCCATCCTCTCCAAACCAAGAAGATATAAACCAAACCAGGAACTAATCCTGCACTGTCACCTCATCACTGTCACAAGCTCCCACTAAACCATGTATCCAAGCTATCCATGACATCATGATGAAAAACCATCCTCTAACTATGAGAATCAACCAAGGCATCAAACCATCAAAGAACTCAAAGTGCACATCATGAGCTCCTCGAAAGAAACCAAATAACTATGATCCTCAACCAAGAAGATATACCACCATAACTAAATCAAAAATCCAAGCTAATGAACATCAAGGATGTACCTGTATAACCAATCATGTCATGCCAAAATCTATGACACCATGATCACATCCATGAACCGAGCATCTGGCCCTCAATATGTCCAACCTGTCAGCATAGTCAACCACAATCCTCTGCCATGACTGTACCTGGTAACATCATCTAAAATGTGAACTGAGTATACAATGACATCAAAACTTAAATCTCCAATGCCATAAACTCACAATGTTACCATAGTCAAAATATACCTATAAACTGGTCAGATAAATATATCAACAAATAAATCATGCCAAACCTGCACCAAATCTGAACCAGTGTGTAGAGCTCTCCAAGAGCTTTTCGTTGACTACTCGAAGTCCAAAATTTGACTCCGTATGCCCAAGTTATGCCCTAATCCGTGCTCAAAATAAATAACATCTAACTTTAGGGCTCTTAAAATCTAACAAAATATTAAAATCATAGAACCAAACCTACACCATCTTGTAGTGCTCTGAATTAGCTTTCCAATGCCTGTAAGAACTCTGAAATCTGATATTATGAGAGAAAGTTATGGCCGTTTTACTAAGACAGTCTTTTTACCATTTTCAGTACGATTTTTCATTTTTAATTTTTTCAGTGACGAAAATTCCGACGGGATTAAATTTGACGGCCATCATGGGCTGAAACCAAAAAAACTCTTTCATTTTCTCTGAACATGGCCAAACTAGGGCATATTATATATCAAATTTTATGGAAATGTCGACCCGGATCCAATGGTGAGGTTTGTTTTTACCCAGGAGGTCATTTCTGCAAGCTACCCCTCAAAATCCTCATTTAAATGAAACATCCGAAAAAATCTTTTTGTCCAACAATTTCACATGCCCAAATCTTTTAACATCCCATCATAACAGCAAACCCAAAACCCTCAGATCTGCAATAAATCATTCATATATCTTGCACCTTTTTTTTTTTTATCCTCTCATGCATTCCCATGGATTCAATCTAGGGTTACAATAATAAAACCATAGCTCTGATACCACTTGTAAGGAAACTTGGCAATAAAGAATATAACCGTTTCCACATAACCCATAATAGATCTGAAAATAAATACGGAATTAAAATCCACATGCAAGAGAATAGACAACATACCCACAAAATGTGACACAAGATATACCCTGGGAAACCCTCATTGAGGGAAAAACCCAGCCTCCAAAAGCATCCATCACCATGTATTATTCAGTAAAAAATTACCATTGCCATATAACCATGGAAGCCTTCATGGCCATAGCCAAAATCGAGCAAACTATGTGAACAAGCATGAATCCACACATCCCATGCCATGTTTTCAACCTTCACAAATGCTCTCTTGGCTAACCTGTCAAGCCTTGTCCTGCTCGACTCTTACCTTTTTTCTTCTCCTTGTCACTCTCTTTCTCACTCTACAACAACTACCCTTGTGGCTACTTATATAGTAGAAAGTCCCACAAAACCACTAAGTGGTATTATATAAACCATGTGCTAAAACCATGTGCTACCTAACCCACTGACCCCACATTTAATATTGGGCATTTAATTCTTTTCCCCAATATTAAATAATTACATCAAATATTATCACAATGTTACAATACAACTCATCAAGAATATTCCATGGGAATCTTTACATATTGCACGTCCATCTAGGTACAACATTACATAATAAAATAAAATAATAAAATAACAATATTATGCAATGTGTGCAACACCCATTATCTCAACAGTTCTTTGGATCTTGTTAACTATATTGATTTTGATTGAGATAGTGATAACATTGATCACAAGTCTACTTCATGATATGTCTTAGTTTGGGATTTGATCTTATTTATTGGCCTATTAGCTAATGTTGAATAAAAAGGTGCAATCCATGTCACAATTCAATCCATTTGGTTGCATAACTTCCTCAATGAGATGGGTATTTTTTTAATCTTATAACTATCGTTTAGTGTGATAGTCATAGTACACTAAATTTATGCACAAATCTTGTACAACACCAGTGAACTAAACACATTGATATCCACATGCACTACATGCAATGATTGATCCATGATGGAGTTATTGATTTAAAGTATTGTCCCACTTCTAGATGGATTAGCTACATCTTCACAAATACTTCCGTTGAGGAGGGTAGGGTGTTTATTCCCACTAGGTTTTCTCTCTTTACTCTTTCCTTTCCTTAGGCTTATCTCCTTAGTTAGACTTAAGAGGGATTGTTAACAAAGAAAATTTAACATCTTTTTTTGTTTTCTATCCATATTTTTTTAGATAAAGATTATTTGCTTAGTGTAAGATAACTAGGAATATCTCTATTTTTTTTTGGTTTTATTTTTCGTTTTGAAGAAGCTTATATAATTATAATTATTCTTTTGTTTTTCATCTTCTATTCTAATTTTTTATATACAACTCCATATTTTATTCTATCTTTCCAACTATTTATAAGTTAAGCTAAAATTCTTAAAAATAAATCACTACTTAAAAAGTGTCATTTAAATACTACAATAAGACTTAAAATAAACATGTTACTTACAATAAGAATAACTTTTTTAGTACGAGTATGGCTTAACTATCACACACTAAGGTTTGATTTATATACTAAAAGTGTTAAATAGTCAAAGTTAAGCAACTTTTTCTAAGCTTAATTTTTTCATTAAGCCCAATTTTTTCGTTAATATAAGATTTTTATGAATAGCTTGATTGCATGATCAATAAAGTCGATGATATTTAAAGATTTTTATTATTAAATAAATGTTTTCTTAATATTATGTATCAAGAGACTTTTGAAAAGGGTGGAAACCTTACAAAAGAAAAAACAAGGAAATTTATATGTTGAATATGCCTGAGATAACCTTTTACCATTGAATCCACTGGTAAAGAAACCGTGATTTGTGCAGCCTCAACATCACACAATAAGGATTGTAGGCTAAAAGTGTGAAGGGAGATGCCGTGAAGGAAGACGCTTCAAAAACTTTGATGTGCACCACACTATTATTTTAATACATATATATTCATAAATGTTAAATACAGACTTCAATAGTCAATACTTTTAATGTAGGAGTATCTGTGTTGGTATTGAAGTAGTAGAAGCATGGTATGAGGACTAGTTTTGGAGGTAGATCAAAATCAAAATAATTATTTAGAAAGATTTGAATCCAACTGTTTTGAATATGTTGTGTTCAGGGGTTGAACTGCTCATACAAAATAGCGAATGTGGGGACAAGCTACACAGTTGGAGCAGACAAATGGGATCATGTAAGCCTTAACAAGGTAAAGAAAGAAAACTTCTAGTTATGATTTTTTAAAAAAGTTATTTGAAGTTTGAATATTATTGAATAATTTAAGACCCACATTTCGTACATGTCGCATCCTAATATTCCTCCTGCACATGGAAACGGCTATGAATTAATTAAATAAAAAGAATAACTGTATTCTAAATATGAATTAATTACTATATATAATATAAATCTGGTAGAAATGGTCGCACTCGACAAATAATATGCCCTCGTTTGTCTTATTAACTACTTCATTATAATGGCCCCACAATGGTTATGTGGGGCATTTCTACCAACAAAAGGGGCAGTGAAAGACACTGGATCTGCTGAAGCTTCACAAAACACCGCTTGATCACTTTGCGGTGAACATAATTGAAGTGGGCGGGGTCTAACACATACGGAATGGACGGATTTCGCGCCAGATCTCAGTTTGTTTGATGCTTCTAAGGAAAAGTGTTTCGAAATTGTGGTTAGGGTTTGTGATTGTTTCTTTTGAATTGATTGTATTGTTTACAATTTCAGATTTCATAGACTGTTTGATCTCGTCAAGGTCATTGAAATTTTGTGCGTAAGATCTTTCTGCGGTTGATTGATTTTTGCTGTGATTAAATCTCGCGTTTGTTTCAAATTCAGACACGTTAAGAATCTTTGTAGGAGCTTTGGCTGGGAAAGATGTTGCCCTCCCGCACAATCTTTGCGATGCAACTTCAGGCATGTTTACACCATAGTGATTTACCGGAAAACCCAGAGCTAAGTACTTGTTTCCCTTTTTTTCTCCGTATTACCTGAACCCCATCCAAACCGACAACCAAGATCACGAGCGAGGCCCAAGCCACTGACCGAGCATGGCAGATCTGCGTCATCAAGCGGTACCGGCAAAGCATTTCCGATCAGATTCAAATGGGGGTTTCAAATGAGGATTTGATTGTTTTTTGTTGTGATTAAAATCTTGTGGTTCTTGAGTACGAATTTCGGAGTCATGGCAGGTTCGGAAGCTCCGTTTCCTCCTCCATGGCATCTTCCTCCCCTAGCCATGTTTAGCTTGAGATTCCATGGCTCCATTTAGGTTTTCTGTGTTTAATGGGGTTGTACAGATCGCGATTTCTTCACCCGTGGAGTCAGTAGTGAAATGATATCTGAGGCACAATTAGCATATGGATTTTTCTCTTGGTAGGTACTCCTCTAAGGTTTCAAAACCATTTCTTGACCCCTAATTTCAATAGTAAAATAGTTTGTTCAATAACGAAAACCCTTAATCAAATAGCCTTAATCAAATAGCGTGCCTTGATTATGAATCTGATTTGAACTCATTCGCGGGGTGATCCTGTATCCCTCGGTCCTTTTTTTGTGAATTGTAATCTTAGTAAATTTTATTAATTGAAAATGACTATTCATCAAAAAAAAACACCCAACCGTGTTTTTGCTCATGAGAGTAGATGTTTATTTTATTTAGGGCAATAGGCATTTAAACACTATATTTTGCAAATAAATATTTCACATCATGTTTCTAATGCTTTGATTTATTAATGCAAAAAAATGTAGGCCTGATGGACAGATAAGATAAGATAAATTTATTAATATCCAACAGGGGACCAATAAGGGTCGATGGGATTGAAAACTTATAGAATAAGAAGCAAAGAACCAGTAGACAACCAAATAGTGGTCGAGAAAGCAAATGGAAGAGAAAAGAAAACCAAATACAAGATATAGACTAAGGGTTCTTCCTAGGCTGGAAGAAGTCCAACACTGAAGGATACGAACCTAGGTGAGGGAGAGTAAGTAGTCATCTTTGAGATTTGCTGGTGGGCTGATGCTAATGAAGATGAAGATGAAGATAAGCCCTACAAGGTCGCATGGATTTGGAGTGAACAGTGGTGGAGGTATCTGAGGGCGGCTTCACACCCCACCCAAAGGGAAAGGGCGAGAAGAAGTTTGTAATGAGCTACTTTGTAACTTGCTTTAGGGGGAATAGAAGCTATAGGGTGTGATCACGAAGCCGCATTGCCTCCTAGAGATAAAGCACCAAACATCTTTGATCTATGTAGCTGAAAGAGGTCAATGCTGCACTCTCTGAATAAACAATAAAATCTCCCTCCAATCTTGTAATAAATAGGACAATGGAAAATGAAGCGTAACTCAGTCTCGGTCATGACCAATGTGCATAGCTTGCAAATACGATCCTCTCTATCAATGTGGTGGTTTGTTTGGGCCTGTAGATGGTGGGAACCGACCCTGAAAGATCCTAAAATGAACCAAAGAGCATGACACCAACTCTGAGATAAATATCTAGGTTGAGCAATAATCCCATCTTGCATGTCCAGAAAGTGCTCAACATAGAAAGCCATCCTTGGACTTAACCCCCCAGGTGGGTTAGTCCAAGTCGTAACGAGGTACTATATGTAGATGTTAAGTTTGACCTGCTCATTCAACTCCCATTTAGAAGGGAAAAGATGAGTAAGAGCATCTAACGAGAATGGAAAGGGGGGCAGACGATCAATGTCTATCTCGATGGAGCTTAGAAGGGATGTGGCATGGGCATACTAGCAGTGGGCTCTCACAGAGGTGTCAAATTTGGCAAGTGCAACTAAGGAGTAGTATGCAAGGTAAGAGTATCTGTCCCAACCATCTGTGGAGTCTGCAAAGAAACAAAGATGGTGGAGAAACCATATTAGGTCAAAAATAGCCCCCAACTTAAAGGGATGAGCTCCAAACTCAACTAGAATGATACTGTAGGAGATGGAGCGATGACATCTGACAATCCACTAAAGGAAGAGAGTCTGAATATGCTTAATGGAGGCCCAATCTGAATCAAGAAATGATGGTCCCCAAATGATTGAACCATACAGAACAATAGGTTTGACTAGAGAGTCCAAGAGGGACAACTTGGATGAGGTGTCCTAGAAATTATGTCTAAAGAATTGTCTCTTAATCATGGTAAGGGAACCCATCCCTTTATTGATCCTGGGCTGAATGACAGGTCTCAAACTAAAATGAGGATTGGAGAACTTGACCCCGAGGTAAGTGTATGAGGAGGCGATCTCAATCTCCTGACCCTGTAAGTATAAAATGTAAGCATGAGGTCTTCAAGTAATTGAAGACCATGACTTGAGTTTTCCCCAAGTTAACTCCAAGCTGTCTTGAGTCACAAAAGGAGGCTAAGCTATCAAGAGTTCTTTGGAGGCTCTGGGGTGAGGAGGCAAGAAGAATCACATCATCTGCAAAAAGAAGGATGAAGACTAAAACATGATGTAAGTAACAACCATCACCTAGAAGGAAAAGTCTCTGCTAAATCCCTCAATCTCATCGATGTAGATGCCAAAAAGAGTGGGGGAGAGGAGGCGCCCCTGCATCACCCCAATAGTGCTTCGAATAGGATTAGAGAGCCCCATTGGAGTCCTGAATCTACCCTCGACCCACTCATAGAGTCACATAATGGCCATCAAGAGAATCTCTGATATCCTAATGTCTTTGAGCCTTTGAAAAAGGGCAACTCTAGGCACATAATCAAACATCTTATGAAAGTCCACAAAACAACAATAGACTTCTGTAGAGAGATGATGAGCCTCCTCAATGACCGCCCGTAAAGTTAAGATATGATCTATAGTCTGATAATCTACTCTGAAACTAGCTTGACCTCTAGCCCTATAGTTCATCCTATCTAGTTCCCTTGAAAGAATAGTATTCAATGTTTTGGCATAAAGTTTGGCAAAAGTATGCCCAATCATGATGGTCTTATAATTGTTGGGGTCAAAAATTGACCCTATCTTATGAATCAGATGGATCATGTACCTCGACCAAGCCTCTGGAAAGCCATTACAAACCACTCTATTAAAGAGTGTGGCGAGATAAGAGCCAATCACCAGGCTAACCAGATTGAGTAGTTCTACTTGGAAGCCATACTCATCAACATCTTTATTGCATTTCATAATTTTGACGACCTCATGGATGATGGAAGTGTTTAAGATATAATGGTGAGGGGGTGAGATGAGGTGGAGAGGCAGTTGACTTGGGATGCCATAAAGGGTGGTGGTGTGGGAGATGATGGAGCATAGGTCAATGGAGGAAGGCAGGGGTGAATATCATAGGAACAAGGTGTGCCAAAAGAGCATGGGGTCCTGACTAAGCGTATTGTATAAGGATCTGCATTGTGAAGCAATGTAAGCGAATTTCTTCACAGGTGCCACTAGTACAAAAATAACAATATGTTACTAAATAAACTACTAAAAGTAGATATGTGACTAATTTTGATCACGTGACCAATGGTAGTTTATTGCCAAACATTTATCTCCCAACCAAATTTATGACTAAACTATTTTAATCATTGATTGGGTCATTGATTTAGTCATTTATTGTTGTTACTTGGTAGTTTATATGGTAGTTTATTTGGTAATTTTGGTAGTTTATTTGGTAGTTTATTTAATCATTAATTTAGTCATATTAGGGCACAATGGAATTGAACCACCATCCTCCTACTTATAAAGTAGGTGCTCTTCCATTGAGCTAGTACCCTTTAAAGAATAATGCAAAAAATTGACAAAGTTGTATTCCCAACATTAGATCTACCATGATCATGGTTACTGTAACATGATATACTCTTCTCAAAGAACACAAATTTTAGTTATTATGAAAAACAATAACCTAAATCTTTATCAATAAAAATTCAACAATTTTAAATTTTTTTTGTAAGAATTTGCCTAAGGGAAAAATTCACCCACGAACTAAGAACTCAAACACAAGCACACAGTAGACCAGAAAGAGAGAAAGTATGATCAGAATGACAATGTATTCAATATGCCATGATTATGAAATGTAAAAGTACACTACGAGTGCCTGTATATAAAGGCCTCTGAGATACATCTAGAATGCCTCGTAATCAACACCATGATGTGTCATACAAATAAGCACATGTCCACCAGATATGGGTTATCCTCCATTAAGCATGAAAGCATGTGCAATGATTTGAGGATAAGCCTACAAGGGTGTGACACACAAAATAGTGTTGTAGACACCATGTGCTAAAATAGAGTTGTGTACTCCTGTGTTGTCTACATGACAATTAAAAAAGGTGTGGAAACTCCTAAGTGTCTCACAAATAAAAATAATAAATAATGCATAAACCTAAGTAAACTTAAGTAAGTGTAATAAGTAAATACTTATTTGCACACACCCCCCCTTAAGTGCAACTTAGGGGAATGCTCTTAAGCTTACAAACTAGGATGAAGATGCATAATGGGTCCCGACTACTAGGCCATGTTAGATACCCATGTACATAATAAAAATGCAAACCTCTCATAAAGTGAGGAAAGAGGGAAAACCTCATGGGAAAAACCCTCCCCCAAAAAGAGAGATAAATAAAGATGCATCGATGGATGGAGAAATCAAGACCCCCCCATTACGACATACATCCAATATATACATAAGAGAATGAGAGAAGGAAGAGAGATAGCATAGCCCCCCCCCCCCCCCCCCCCCCCCCCCCCAAAAAAAAAAAAAAGAATGCCAACAAGTGAAAGCTGCTCTGATGAAGAAGATGGTCCAAGAATGCAGAATGGTGTTCCTCCCCTTAGGAAGAAACAAAGGCAAAGGTACACTCCTGAAGATGTATGGCTGCCCTGAAACCTACTCAAGTATCCCTGTACTGATGCTGAAGTTCACCCCTTCCAATTGTGATGAAAAGAATGAATGCAGATCTGGCAAGGATGTTTGTTCAACCTGTTCCACTGAACCATCTGTCTCCTCAATTGACAAAGAGCCCTCCACTAATTTTTGTTCATAAGGATCCACAATCATGCCAACCTATGAAGATTGATCATGTAGAGAATGGACATGAGGGTTAGAGTGAGCCCTCACAACAACTGTAGAAGAATCATCATCAATGAGAAGATGTAAGTCCTCAAGTCTGTCTCCCAAGTCAACTGAAGCTGGAGGTGGAAGATGAGATGTACCATGATGTGATGAACCTTTCACTGTGGCAATATAAGCATATGGACTAGACTGATGTGACCTCTCACTGTAACTGTCGACAGAACCCCACGTGTCTAAACCTGTTGAAGCACTATCGCTGGTGTCACTATCAGTTTCCACTGTGTATGATGTGCGGAGAGGAGTAGAGGACAAGCTGGGAGAACTTTCCTCAAAGTGAACATCCTTCTGCACAAAAATCTCATGAGTCTCTGGATCCATTAGTCTGTAAGCCTTCACATTGTCTTCATAACCAATGAAAGTACAAGGCCTAGGTGCCGGTGGCTTGCAACTCCTAGAAGATAGGTTAGCCCATGTTGGACAAACGAAGACTCTAAGGTGACTCACAACTAGTTTTCTCCCACACCATGCCTCAAAAGGAGTCTTTCCATCTAAGGCTAGATGAGGAGATCTGTTAAGTATGTGAGTAGCACTGCTAATGGCTTCAACTTGAAGTGTAGGATCAAGAGACTTGGCCTTTATCATGCAATTTGCCATGGTCTTGAGAGTCTTAATCCTCATAGCTGCAACATCTGTCTTGTGCGAACTAAATGCTGGTGAGTTCTAAAGATCAATCTCCTCAATTTTGCAAAAGTTCTTGAGTCTTCTATCAACATATCTGTTCTCATTGTCCACCCTTAGTACCTTGATGGCTTTCCTTGACTTGTGTTCAACATGAGTCTTGAAATCTTGAAGCTTATGAACCAATTCATTCTTATGATGAAGGAAGAAGACCCAAGTGAATCTTGAAAAGTCATCAACAAATGTGAGTATGTAGCAGCCTTGGCTGACTAAAGTCACTGCAAAGGGTCTGGCTAATACCATGTGAACTAGCTAAAGAACAACTGGAGATCAAGAAGACTTCCCTTTATCATACTTCTCCTTGAGATTCATATCCACTAAACAAGATGAACACTCTCCCTTAGAAAAGCTGATATTAGGTAGACCTTTGACCATATGTTTAGAGCAAAGTTGTTGAAGAGAGTGGAAGTCAAGGTGACCAAACTGCTCATGCCATAGGTTAATGTTTGAAGTAGATTGAGTCAACAAGGCTTGGGAATGACTCTTAGGCACAAAGTGGGAGAAGGAATAAAGCCTCTTGTCATCATTGACTTTCCCAACTGCTACCAATGAATCATCTTTGAGACTTCACACTATCACAAAATCTGGAAGGAACTTAACCTTATGACCATCTCCAAGGTGAGTGATTTGGTAAAATAATAGGAGATTAGAGCTTAGATTTGAAACGTAGAGAACATCTTTGAATTCCCCATTTTCCATTTCTACATGTCCTTTCCCTTCAACTTCCATCTTAGCATCATCTCCCATTAATATGTGTGGCACCTTTGACCGCTTTAATGAAGAAAAGTCTTCCTTTGAAGAACCCATATGGTAAGAGGCACCTGAGTCAAGTATCCATTCCAAAGAACTTGTGTTTTCCATAAGTGCTTGACCTTTACCCTTCGAAGAGGTAGGAGTTGAATCCTTGGAAGTACCTGGCACTTGAATCTTGTTCTTCTTGAGTAGATTTTCTAACTCATCGATTCTTTTTGTCTTGCAATGATGCTCGTCAAGATTTGGCTTTTTGTAGTATGCACAAAAAAGTTTGTCCTTCTTTTCATTACTTCCCTTCTTATTTGAAGAAGAACTACCTTGTTGAGAGGAGGATTGTTATGTCTTAGATTGTGTTTTCTGCTTCCACTGCTTCTTGTTGTTGTTTCTTTTTCCCCCTTGACTTGATTTGTGATCATCACTAGCCACCAAGGCTTTCATCTTTGATGACTTGAGAAGTCCAAAATCCACCAAGTGAGATTGTTCAACAATCAACATGCTTGCAAATCCATCAAAGGAAGGGTTTTGGTAACAGATCCCACGATCAACCTATGAGTATTAAAACTCGAAACAAATTTGGCATACTCAGAAGGTAGCCTCTTCAGGATGTGATGAATCAACCTATCATCTTTCATGAGATTTCCACAAACTTTTAGAAGTTCCCTATACTCATTGACTTTAATGATGTAATCCTGAATTGTGTCATAATTCTTAGGATCCAAGAGAAGTAGATCATCATCAATCTGAAATCCCTTTTCTTCATCCACTTTACCATACAACTGTTCAAGTTTATCCCAAGCTTCTTTAGAGTTTGAACAATTTTTAATGTGAAAGAGAAGATCCCCATGTACACAACTCTTGATAACACCTAAAGCTTGTCAGTCTTGATTTTGCCAATCAATGAGTTCTTTAGCATCAATAGATTTGGTTATTGTACCATCTACATAAAGACTAAATCCTTTTTCCATTAATCTACTTCATGCAATATCTTTCCATGTAGAATAGTTGCGTGAAGTGAGAGGAGGACATTTAACACCCATGATGCAGAAATGAAAAGAGCACAATAGAGACACAAAAACATAGTACACCCCCCCCCCCCTTTTCACTCAATCAAAAGACCCCCCCAAAAAAGATGCTGTTGGCACTTTATAAGTAGTGCATTTACAATGGGCCACTTGTCAAAAATGAACAAAGTGGACGTTCTAATTTTTCTTTTACAATTGCCTTATAAGGCTTAAATTTGTCACTTAAGCACTGTAGCTTAGTTTTACAACAATTCTGAAAAAGAATCAAAGCTTTACAATGCCAAAGAAGGCCTAATTCTGAAAGTGAGAAATTGGTCCACAAAATCCTAGAATCTGACTTTAGATCTAGAAAGTAGACAAAAAAAATGCACTTATAAAAAAAATAGAACTTGAAAAAGTGACCAGATGTGCCCGTACGGAGCTTCTGAAGTTGCAAAATATAGGATTATGCAGGTACAATCACCAAAAAATACAATTTTTACAAAATATGTGCACCAAAATTAGAAAAAAACACCACCACTAGAAAATTTAGGAAATTCTACCCAATTTCAAAAAAAATTGCACTTGAAACAGAGTCTGGATGTCCAAGATATGGGTTCGCAAAATTGGGCTGCCAAACTAAAAAGCAATCTGGAGAGGGGTCTGGAGGAGAAACTGAGAGTCTAAATTTTATGGTCAAATGGCCATCATCACAGTTGTAAAACACCTAGAAATAATGAGAAAATGACTGTCAATTTTAACATATTGTTCTATTGACGTCAGCGAAAATGAATAGCCCTTAGTGATGTGTCAGATGACTCAGCGTCTGTACTGTACGAAATGGTGCACATGGTAGAATTCATACTGCTGATGTGGCAAAAGTCACTGAGTTCCATGGGTGATGTGGTAGTCCTAGGTCCTCCATGGCAAAGGTGCTGACGTGTCCACCTTTCCTGTGGCGGGGTATGCAGTCCACGTGTCTACTCATGAGTGGCCAAAGACAAGTGGATGTTGGATGATTAAGCTTGCGCCACATGGCGCTAGGCTGTGACTCTATGGGTGGGAGTTTTGAAATGCCTCAAAAACTTTATGTGAGCCAAAATATCCCTTGGAACGTCACTGGAATATGCTTGTGAGATCTTGGGACCTGTGTTCAATGCGCAATCAAAAAAATTAAACCACCAGTGCAACAATCAACAAATGGGTAGGTCAGAAAACTCCAAATTGCGCCCGAAAAAGGCTACTAGAAAATGATTGCGCGTAGCCTAGAATCTACAAAAGCATTTGCTAGATTTTAGGATATTAATCCCACATGCAATGTGGGTGTGCCTTGTGTGCTTTTTAAAACATACAAGCCTCTCGTTGTAAATGAAATGCAGATCGTCGGTGGGTCGTGGATGCTCAAAAATGTATATGCTAGTGGTTAGTGGGTATTCGTCAGATTTAGCAGGGTAATGTCACCGAAAAGGTGCTGGGTTAGTACATAGATGATGCACAGTATTTGTACGGACCGCGGGTTTGATTTATAGATACCTGCCGAATAATTAAAACCTTGCAATAAAAAAAAAATCTGCAGGCTGGGGTGTGATGACCCAGTATCACAAAAATATTTTCTCTGATAGGAAATAATTCCAAAAGGGGCAATAATTTTTGAAAATACTCTAATTGCAAAGACAATATTTTCTCTGACAGGAAATAATTCCAAAAGGGGCAATAATTTTCAAAAATACCCTAATTGCAGAGACAAAAATTTATTTAGATCTAAAAATTAATTAAACAGATCCGAAAATGATCATACCTGAATTCCAAATCGAGGCCTCCAGATTCTGATTTACAAATTTTTTTTGCCTCACGATCAACTTTGGGTCAAGGTAGCCGAGTTTATAGTTGATTTTCACCGATTTAGCATTTCGAACGCAATGGCAAGGTTAGATCTGGCTCTGGATGCTCCCAATTTTTGCAGCACTCTAGATTTGAGCTGAGGTGATGAAGCAAGTGCGGTCTCGAATAGCTATGTGATGAGAAAATCTCCAAGTTGCTTTGATACCATGTAAAATTTTTCCTAAGGGCAAAATTCACTTAGGAATCAAGAACTTAAACACAAGCACACAGTAGACCAGAAAGAGAGAAAGTATGATCAGAATGACAATGTATTCAATATGCCATGATTATGCAATGTAAAAGTACACTAGGAGTACCTGTATATAAAGGCCTCTGAGATACATCTAGAATGCCTCGTAATCAACACCATGATGTGTCATACAACCAAGCACATGTCCACCAGATATTGGTTATCCTCCATTAAGCACAAAAGTATGTGCGATGATGTGAGGATAAGCCTACAAGGGTGTGACACGCAAAACAGTGTTGTAGACACCATGTGCTAAAATATAGTTGCATACTCCTATGTTGTCTACATGACAACTCAAAAAGGTGCGCAAACTCCTAAGTGTCTCACAAATAAAAATAATAAAATAATGCATAAACCTAAGTAAAATTAAGTAAGTGTAATAAGTAAATACTTATTTACACCAACACTTCTATTCAAGCATTTTAAAATTATATTTCATATCAATTACACTTCTCTAAATTATTGTAGTGATAGACTCTTATTCAATATAATTTGGAGCACTTTGGCCACAAACTTCTTAGAAAAAGACACAAATGATTATGCAATTTATGTCAAGAAAATAGACCTTTGCATTAAATAAAAATATCAAGCTACATTAAAAAATCATAGCTATTAAAAACTACGAAATATAATCAATTGAAATACTCACTTTTTAACATATGGAGGTGACAAAGGATCAAATATTTCCTCTTCCTTATGCTCAGGTGGGTGCTAAAAGTGTTCATTACACTTGATGTTGACATTTATTGAACTTTAGTCTACAAACAACATAAAAATAGGAATTTGATAAAAATAAGGCACATGAAAATAAAGTTTTTATCAATGATCTATAATTAAGTTATTCCTAGTAATAGGGAAAGTGGTGCCAATTCATAAATGTAACAAAGAACTAAAAAATATATATATGATATTTTTCTTAAAAAAATGTATAACAAAACAAAATAATGGATTAGTAAAGTTTGGTAGGCAATGGCTATGGTTCACTCATTGATAACCCTAATTATAGGATCAAGTTCAAGATAGAGGAATTATTCTAGAAGTTTGCTCCAATTAGAAGTCATGGACAATTAGTACAAGATTTGAATTGTAATCCTTGAGAGAAATGTAATTCAAAGGCTTATAACTGATCTATGTTGAAAGTTTTGAAGGCCATAAATGTACCTTTGTTTTAAATAATAAAGATTATCTTTCATCAAGTCATCTCTTCTTATTCACTCTATGAATTTGTTAAGTGTTGATTAGCTAAATAGCTAGATGTTTTCATTGAAATATTCATTTGGGAATTTGTAAAAGCATAACAAAAAGAAATTAGATCAAAGGTTAAGTCCTATCTCCATCCAAGAAACTACAAAAACCAATAATAAGGAAAACTGACATTACTAGTTTGCTTTCTACTTGGACACTTAGACTAGAAGTTGAAGTAGAGATAATTCCCAACTAGTGGCCCCATTTGAAAAATCTAAATCACTAATTAAATTTCCATTTGAAGTAGTGTCTGCAATTTGAAGGAGCTCCAATGTCAAAATACCCTTAACAGAAATACATCTATATGTTTAATATGAACCATATGAACAACTTATCTATAGAAAGAACAATAGCAAGGGCTAGTGCATTACTTTCCTCAAGTTTTGAAGGATCAGGGCTAATGTTATCCAAGCCCATATGCTAGACATTAAAAAGGGTTATTTAATAGTTACTTAAGAATTGGTCAGACCTACAGATAATGTAAAACCATTATATGCACTCTCACTAGGTTAAAATATATAGTCCAAGTTGTCTTATGGTATATACCATCTTCTTCCTATATAAGTTCTTCATTGTAATTAAATTTATTACAAGGAAAAACTATTCTAGTGCCCAATACCGCAGTTCCCAAGATTTACCAAAAGGTTAGGTGTTGCATGCTGTACAGGTGCAACCTCCTCCTTAAAAGGTTCAGATAGAGGTGAGGGTGATATATCATCCTTAGGTTTTGGATTTTTCTTGTACTCTAGACTAAAACCTTTGGAATGGATTCAATCTTGTGCTATAGGAAATATAACATAGAAACAAGAAATTGTTATGACAGTAGTTGCAAATTTGCAATAATATTTGACAGAAATTTAATCATGTATTTAATTTATCATTTTGAAAGTAAATACCAAATTAAAGTATGAATTAACTATATCTACAATAAACTATATATTTTATTTCACACATGGTCACTACATACTTGCTCTCTATGGGTTGATGAAGCTCTTGGGGCATCTCTAACATACTCTTCCATTGCAGAAATAAGTGATGCCAGAGGTTGATCAACAATTTGATTGACAATAGATCATATAAGTGATGAATCTTACACCTTCCTTTAATCTAGTATCTTATATGTTGATTAAATAAAAAATTTCATCAAAAAAGTAAAACAAACAAGAAAGAGGACATGACATTATTACCTATTCAAGTGGGGGAAACTTTGGTCCATGTCCAAGATCAATGCCTTTGCAAACTTCATTGAATGATAAAAACCAATACAATCATAACCCAACCACACTTGAAAAATGGTTCCTTCATTGAATGATCAAAACCAATACAATGATCTCAAGCATAGATTGATAACTCTTATCAGTAAATCAATAAATACCTTCTTCATAGTTCAAATACACTAACTCTGCTATATAGAACACATATATTGATTTCAGTAACTCACATATACTGCTCATAGTGAAATGATTTTTGCACCATAAAATTGTTTATCCTATAATCATATATTGAATAGCTCTATATTCTCTCTAGCACAAACACTTATATAGAATAAGATATATTCTTTAGATACAGGGCTTACTAACTCTGTATCACTAAAAGCCCATCCAAATAAAAACTTGGCAACTAATCATATAGTTAGCTCTTGATACCCAACCACATAGACAACTCTCTAAACACAGACACATCAGCTTAGAAAAGGCACTCAATAGACACTTGTGAAAAATAATCAACATTCACTATATTACCACCACCAAGAACAATCATAATTTCTTCTTCTCACAAGACAAAATAAGAGATGCTTGTAGAAGCTCAATTGTCTGTCATTATGATTTCCAACCATCAATGTTAAACAATACATTAAATAGTCTAAACCTCCATCATACAAAATGAGAAAAGGAATCCAAGGAGTCGACGATGATATGGCATAGTAAATCTAGCAATTACAAAATAGTAAGGTAGAATTAATGAGAGAATAAGAGGATGACTCATGATGCTAGTATGGACCAACATGTTGCCTAGAAAACTCATGATAATAAAGCGAGTAATAGAAATAACTCCTAAATACAAAATCTTTTGAACAAAAAAAGTGGAGAAGATAAAAACATTATCATAGAAGAAGCACCTTCTGAACAATATAAAGAGCAAGAAAAATAGAGAAGCTTTCATATTATATGAACAAATATATTTCCAAGAACCTCACAACAAGACATAATAGGTAATTCATCACTCTTGTAGCTACATAACTTCAACACCATTTATTATGATTTTATCCAATTTAACTATACATAACTTCAATTCAATATGCCATTTCTAATAATTTTATCCAATTTAAATTTCCTCCAAAAGTCTTCCAAAGTTCCAAGCTTGTCAAACAACAGTTTATTTAGAAGCATTGAGTATTAATCTTGTAGAATTATACCCTACCTGCTCGTAGTAAAAAAAGAAGAAGAGAGTATATGTGTTCAAGTTATCCCCAAAAGGCAAGATTTTCAACTATAGGCAAATGAACTTGAGGAAAGCGTGTAGGTGTTACAATAGCCCGTCTTTGCACATTTCATAGATGATAAAACAACATAATTAAATAAAAGATACAAATGTACTCTAAATTACCAATTTATCCTCTTTCTCCTCAACTTATTTACTTTTGTTCAAACTAATTTTTTTCAAGCACTCAAATACAATTGGCCAAATAAAAATACTTTCCTTTGCAATACTTCACATATTTGCATATCTACCTATCGACATATAACCATTGTACCTTTTTTAGTAATCATATTCTTACTGTATGCCCTAACCTTTGATTTATAATACAATTCTTAATATAATATATGTATTATACTTGACCAAAGAAGAGGTAACATTGATCTGAGTTAGTAACTCAATTTGATGTGTTTAGACACCGATATGACAATATATTAATTCTACATACAATTTTTCACGGTCAAACTCTACAATTTGAATACTGACCAAAGATTGCTTGGAAATTTGTGTTCATTGTGCATTCTTCAAACAATAGGTCAACACCAGGAGTAATGTGCCATCGGCTATGTGGCTCTAAATACTCTTTTTTTTCCTTTTTACTACCAATAGGTAGGGTACAATTCTACAAGATTAATACTCAATGCTTCTAAATAAATTGTTGTTTGAAAAATGGAGCAAAGATATTGACAAAAGTTATGAAGAAGATAAATAATTGAAAAGATAAGATGAACTTTGTTGAAAGAAAATTTTAACATGGTGTATTCAGAGGGTACCAAGGAAGATAAAATCATAAATATTTAAAAATTATCTTACCAATGTCTTACTATGCATAGAAAATGTTACGAGAAAACTTTCTGTCCACCCTTGCACCCTTGAAAGGTCCAAGTCTTAGTACTAATCCTCCATACATACTATATATAAATGGAATTAATAACTAAAATTAGTATTGTGTGCCATTAGTGGAGTATTAAAGTTGATATTTATGCTTATGCTAGATGCTTATTGTGTCCAAGTGCTAGATGCTTATGCTTATAGATCACTAACTTTTTTATAAAATAAAGTTGATTATTGGGTATGATTTCCTCTTCTCTCACCATCATGTAAAAAGGGTTTACAAGTGACATGTTTTAGTTCCTACTATGGAAAAGAACTATTGCGAATGCTTAAAGATTAACTAGTGATTAATCTTTTAGAATACAACCTATAGAATTGCAGAACTTTTCATCATATATGTTTTAAATGTATCTTATACACAACTTATTTTCATCCATATTTAATTGACATTGTAGATGGTTAAAAAGTCTTCTCCATTACTAATATAGGAGAAAACATGATAAACAATGACATTGCAAGAAAAATGAAGTCTTAATGTTTGTGATTCTAATGATAAGCTATTTTTTATTGCCTAGGTTATGTATATATCATTCATTCTTAATAAAGCATATATTATTTTTATAGTAATAGCCTCTACAAAATATGTAGCATTTATTCTCAATAAAGCATAATTTTTTATAGTGTTTCAAGACTTTTAGTCCATCTCTTTTTAAGCTTCTCATCTCAACAAGGTGATAATCTAGCCCTTTCAGTTACTAAAGCAACCACCTTTCCATTTTCTAGCTAGAGAAAGTTAATACCCACAATTGCAAGGAAACTCTTTGATCCAACAACCTTGCAATAAACCCTTAATGTCCTTTCAAGTAAGTCTTGGATGGCGATGGCCTATATTTTCACCAATGATAAAATTCTAACGAGCACATTGTGAAAATCTAGGTTAACCTTATGTAATTAGGGTTTACATTTTCATGTTGTAGAGATCTTCCTAGAAAAACCCTAATTTTCTGTTTGTATGCATATTTTTCATCTCTTAACCCTCTTTTTTCATATGAATGTGCTAAAGGTTTTACACTTTAGTATTTTCTAAGGCACGATGATGCAAAACAATTACTTTCTAGGTGTTCACAAAGTCTCCATAGTTTATTACAAAAGGTTACTACAAACAAGCGAGACCCTATGATGTGGTTAAGAGATGGAGAAGTTAATGTCAATACTTGGTGTGTAACTTGAGGTAGTTGTGAGTTCAAAGGAGTTAACCACATAGTCAAAGAGGAAGTCATGAAGTTACACATAATAGTGAAGCATAGGATCAGGGTGGTTTAAAAAAAATTGCGAGAAAGGGCATCAAGCTAACCACCATTCGATCAACTTAGATCAACAATTGGAAATGAATTTTGGGCTGATTTTGGCAATAGTCAACTTCTATCCACATATTCTTCTGATAAGAGGACACATGGCATACTTTAAATAAAATACATTGTGGAATTCTCATCCTTTATAATGTTACACACCATTTGATCAACAAAGATCAAATGAACCTAGTTGAATTTTGGGCCTAAATGTTAAAATACAAAAAGTTTTGGAGAAAGTCTCTAGAATAATGACACTTGTCCACATTCAAATATATTTTAGGCCAAGTATTAAAAGGATCAAAACTTACTTGAAAAGTCATCTGAAGACACGACCAAGGCAATGAGAGTAAGTTTGTAAAGGATTTTATGATAAGGTTTTATGTCTCGCAAACTTACATTCAAAAAGGAATGCATATAAACCCTAGTACAACTTAAGGGTGGTCACAATGTTATACCCAAAGAGGAAACATAAAGGTGTACATCCATGAATAGTTAAGGGTAACATCGTATGGTCAAATCTGGAGACTTCTAGAGTTACGCTTTGCTACAAGTAGCTATGTAGGAGGCTCCACATGTCAAAATCTCATGCAACCACAAGCCATAGCTATCAGAGATTAGAAGCAACGAGATGATGTTATGTGGCAATGACATGGTGAAGCACCTAGTGTAGTACAAAAAAGAAGGTGACAAGGATCAGGCAAGCAATCATAGACCATGTGTTAGGAAGAGTCAACTAGGGTTTGACCAAGCTTGGAAAGGGCCTAATTTTGATTCAAATATATGAGTATTGTTTATCAATAGAAATGGAAGAGATGAATTTTTCAATTTTAACATAAGATAAAATGTATATTTGACAAGAATGTTCTTAGAAGTGTTATTTTTCCATTAAAACCTTTTGGAAGGTATTTTTCTTTCCTCATCATTGAGTAGTTTCAAGTTTTCTTTTCAAACAATAGGATGAGATTTCAAGTGGACACTTGTCATGTACAAATCAGATTTGGGAGTTTTCACTCATCTATATCTTTCTCCTCTCTCTCATTGTAGGGGGGTTGGTTCTAATCTATTGAGCAAAGTTGACAATATCCTCATTCCAGGTGTCATGGAGCTAAGGAATGTAATTGATGCAATGAAGGCCTACAGAGCTAAATTTGTAGCTCCAAAGAAGAACTAATGCTCTATCAAAAGCATTACATTCTTCCTATAAGATGTGACAAGTGTCACCCCATATTTCTCTCTCTTTTTGATGTTGTAGTCATATTTGGCATTCTCCTCATACGTTAAGGATTTGTAAAAGATGACTGATTAGAATCCTATTTTTATAATATATCTATACTCTATATTGTAAGATCATGAAATGTAACCTTTTGAGAAGTAAATAAAATCAATAAATTATTATCTGGGCAAACCCCTGTAGCTGGGACTACTATGTGAGACTCTGCATCTACATTTTAATTATGTTGTTCATGTTATTTTAGCTCTTGCATGGTCTTTGGAATGAAATTTTTTATTAATGGAAACTATGGGATTGAAGAAAAAATGGGTTATGTTTCTTTCTTTTCAATGGTTATATGACTTATCACCATAATTCATAGTATTTTCTTGTTTCCTTTGTTCTATGGAAGTTAGTTTCATGTGCATTTTCATGGCTTTAGGAGAAGTTTGGGATTTGGTTAATATTGAGTGCTGAGTGGGAAGCAACCAATTATTGTGCAATCTCAATAACTTGGGCAATCTAGGTATTGTTTAGTTAATCATATTCTCTCTTCTCATATAGTATGCATAAGTAGATAGTATTGTATTTTTGCATCTTGCATTCAGTAGACAAATAAATTGCATTTTAGGTATTAAAAGAGCTTAAAATTGACTCATATACATTCATAGATATGGAGGTTGTGACTCATCATCTGAAATCCACCTAGATTGCTTGAAATATTGGGCAATTTGGTCATACCTCTTTTGCTCTCTGGTTAAGAGCATATCCCTAGAAATTATTGATCTACTAAAACAATATTCATTGAAAATCTTTGCACATAGGGGAGTTGTACCTTTCAATTTTGGGTTCTTTATAGAACACCTACATTGACCCATTTTGTTGCTAATTACTTTGTATTTCACAATATTGGGTACATTAAGGGTCAGGGTATAAACTAAAATCTAAGAAAGATAAACTTTTAACCAACAGTTTTTGGCGACTCTACTGGGAATCAAATGTAAAAGATCTTTAATTTACAACACAAAAGAGTCTATATTTTTATCTTTTCTAGTAGTTGAAGTTATAAGGGAGATAAACATCTCCTATATCTATTATTCATTGCAAAGTATTCTCAATAAGTCTATGTGTGGCTTCGCTGAAATAACTCTAAAATTTGCACTCATACATTTGTTTGAGTTGTACTTATTGACCCATGAGGAAAAATGGTGCTTCCTGATGAAGGCCAAGTCCCAGTTATACATCCCATAATTGGTTTCCAAGATGAACAAGAAGACATAATCATTTAGATGAATACACTCACCTAGAAAAGTAGAAAATCCATAAGCAAGTACATAAAAGTAGGTTTTGTACTAGAATGAGAAGAAGCCAACCTTGAGTATTTGGAAGGTGTGGTTCAACAAAGAAGGTTGAGGTGCAATCCTAAAAGAACCTATATGTGGACAAGCTAGCTCATGGACAAGCTAGTTCATCTTGGATCTCAAGTGTACCAAGAGTGTTTGTGATCATGGTCAAGTCGATCTAGTGTTCAAAGAGCTCAGGAAAGCTGATTTTTCCATATTAGAAGACACCTGAGAAGAGGAAGAGCTTGCTTAAGAGATCTAGTTCTAGAAGAAATCTATGGGGCTTTATTGCCACCACCCCATCCTTCCTCCCAAAGACCTAAAAAGTCCTCTTCCCCACCTATTTTTTGAATATAGTCTCCATCATTGCGTAATGCTCTCATCTTACATGGAGTTGTAACTCCAAATACTATCACTTTCTAGCCAATCCAAGTTATTCTACTTGCATCAATGACAGTACCTTGGGGTAATGCTATTGATCCTTTTCACTTTGCTACTAACAACAATTTACCAAGAGCCTCCCAAAATAATTTACCCAATTTTTATGGTGATGAGAAGGTTTTTGCAGATGAACATATTGTTGCTTTCTTTGTAGCTTTTAATGTTGTCTCTCCTCAGCACAAAGATGTAGCCATAAGAATATTCATTGAAACACTAGTTGAAAATGTGACCAATTGGTTCCAACATCTTCCTATTGGATGCATCATGACTTGGGATGATATGCAAAACTGATTTGAAGCTCACTACCATTAGTACAAAATCAACAATATGTGACTAAAAAAACCACTAAAATTTGTATATATGCGACTCAACTTAGTCACTTGACCAGTAGTAGTTAATATCCAGTCATTTATAACACTACTAAATTTACTACTAAGAAATTTTAGTCATTTATTTGTTCATTGGTTTTGATCATTGATTTAGTGGTATATTTAGTAGTTTATATAGTGGTATATTTAGTAATTGATTTAGTAGCATATTTAATCATGTTACTGGTCACTTATTTAGTAGTTTTTTTAATCACATAGTTAGTTGTATATTTGATAGTTGATTTAGTCACATGTTTAGTATTATATTTAGCAGCATATTTAATCATATATGTGGTCACATATTTAGTTTATTTAGTCACATGTTTAGTGGTATATTTAGTAGCATATTTAATAGTGTATATGGTCATAATAGGGCATGATGGAATCAAATCACCATCCATCTACTTGTAAAGTAGGTGTTCTTCCATTGAGCTAACACCCTTTAAAGAATGATCATACAATATGTAACTTTCTACATTATCTTAGTTCTTATCTTTTAATCCCAATCATTCATTTGGCAATTTATTTCTAGTTTCTATATATAATTAGTGTACCTTTTTCTTATTTTTTCTTAGATGGAAGTATAATTGATTATTGTACTTAGAAATAGCTAAATTTCCTCTATCTACATGATGTATATTTCTCCTTAAGTTCTACATCATATAGTTAGAAATATCAATCATCATATTAATTACACATCACCATTGTCAAAAATTATTTAAACAAATAATCATGACTCACAATTAGTCTTAATCAATACTTGATTATAACAAAAATTATTTTTCTCTAAAGTTCAACCTTTAGACCTAACTAGACCTACCAATGACGACTCCATATTTTGTTAAAAATTCCATATTCCTTTAACACAAACTCTTTAACCTTTTGTTATTCAAGCATTTGATTCTCTGATCACATTGAAGATTTATAGTCACATACTATACATGAAAACATTCATTAAAAAAAACTAAATTACTATTTTATTTATTTTAAATATAAGACAAACTATTTTAAAAAGTTCAAAATAAAAACAATATAAATTTGATAAAGTATGTAATAAGATCGATTTGAGGTGGTTGTTTGGATATCTAGAGCACCTAACAATTTTCAAATTATCATAAGAACACTTTGCAATGTCCCAACTAAAATAAGATTTAAATAAATAATGTAATAATGTAATAAATAATAATATTATAATATAAATATCAAACAATAATTTAACATATTAAAAATATATTAATAATAAAAATTTATTATCATGAATATAATCAAGTAAGTAAATAAATCAATAAGATAATATATTTTTATAGTAAAAATATATTATCAATATAATACTACATTGTTAAGTATAAAATATTTACTCTTATAATATAATATATTATTGATGAACAACTAATATAATTTATTGTTATCAATACCATTATAATAGTACATTGTTAAATATAAATATTTTCTCTTATAATATAATATATTATTAATAAATAATTAATAATATATTAAAGCAATAAATGATTACTACTAATATAGAAACACGGTCATATAAATTTCACATAAGACTATAGTAATTACAACAACAACAAAATTAGAGTGACGTGTCTCTCAAAAGAGGAATAATTTGGTAAGACAAAACAAATATACAAAGACATATACATATATATATTTTTCATAGTGAGAGCATAGTTTTCTACAGTCAATTTTGGATTGGGGGTTTTATTGTTTGCATGGCAGGGCCTGGGATTTCTTCTCTGTTGGTGAGAATAGATGGTTCTTCTCCAACTATGCATGCAATGCAATCTAAATCATTTTATTCAGGGGAGAGCTCCAAGCTGAAAAAAGTTAATGGTTGTCTTCCGCGTAGCCATGATTGCCCTGTTCTAGTTATTCCTCCAATGGCTGTAATGGAGGACATTGATTATTGGACCAAGCATGCTTTGATATGCAAATTTCTTGGAATTTGGATTTCCCTATCCGCTCTTGAGGCATGGATCCGCCGCTCTTGGCAGGTGGAAGGCGATATGGAGATTATGTTGGCAGGGAATAGTTATTTTTTTGTTGTATTCTCTTGCATGTCTGATTGTGATCGTGTTTTTGAAGGAGGCCCTTATTTCTACAACAATGTGGGGTTATTTGTCAAACCTTGGCATTCAGGTTTTAATTCTGCTAAGGATCTCCCTTCAACAGTGCCAGTTTGGGTTAGCTTGCCTCGTCTTCCCTTGGAATTTTGGCGTGAAGACATCCTTTGACAAATTGCTACTTTTTTGGGGAAGCCAGCTGCAATCGCACATCAAACCCTCGATAAAAAGGTTATTTCTTTTGCTAGAATTTGTGTTGAAATTAATTTGATTAACCCATTACCAGATTCTTTGGAAATTTGTCTGGGGGATTCTTCTTGGGTGCAGTAGTTAGATTATGAATCCCTCCCTTTTCGTTGTCGGATTTGTCATGAGTATGGTCATTTACTACGACAGTGCCCCCATAACTCGAGTTTCAAAGCAGTGGATCGGTCTACAGCTGGAAATGCTGGTGGTTTGGCAGATACTACAGGGAAAGGACAATCTCAAATGGTTAATACTACCAAGGGGATGAATCCACAAGATGCTATAGGTAAGGGTAAGGCTCCAATGCAGGATAAGGATGGATTTACCCCTGTTCGTCCTCAAGCTAAGGGACGTGGTCAAAAGAGGCCTTTGAAAGAAAGATTATCTAATTCAGGTTTTAACCATTTTGAGGTGCTGGATAGTATGGTTCTAGAGGAGGGTATTCCTCCTCCTATCTCTTCTGATCCAGCTTGCCCAGATGAGAGATCTATTCCTAATGATGCTTGTGGGGCATCTCAAGTTGTAGTATATCAGAATTGTGAGGTTCCTGTAGCTCCTATGACAGCGGCTCTAGTGACTCCTGCAGTGTTGGAAGATGATGATGTTGTTTTGGCTGACTTGGTTAAGGATGTGCTACCATCAGGTAAGGGCAAGGGATCTCCTCTCCCCTTGGGGTTGCTGCCTCGACCCTTTAAACGGGCTTCTTCTTCTCCCCCTCTAAGGAGTGGGCGCAAAACAGACCAAGAGAAGATTAAACTCATAGGAGATATATTGATTGAGTCTAGTTCAGTGAAACCTTTGGATTCTCATTTTCCCAAATCTACCCAATGATGATTATTCTCTCATGGAATGTAAGGGGGTTGAATAGCATCCCTAGAAAAAAGGCTATTCATAACTTGGTGGTTGATCATAGTCCTGATGTTTTTTGTATCCAAGAGACTAAGCTCTCTTTGGAGTCTATGGTCCAACATGCCTCTAGTATTTGGTCTCGTGGCCAATGCCAGTGTATTGGGGCAACAGGTAGTGCTGGTGGTTTAGCTATATTTTGGGATCCTCAAAAAATTTCTCCTCTTGGCTAGATGTCTTCTTGCTCAGCTCTCTCTATGGTAGCTTCTACTCTAGACTCAGGAGAGGTAATCATGGTTACTAATGTGTATGCACCTGTTGATCTTGTGGGAAAGGAGGAACTTTGGGAACATATTCAATATGTTAGAAATTGTCATCTTTATCATCCTTGGGTGTTAGCAGGGGACTTCAATTTAGTTTTAAGTCTGGAAGAGAAGCATGGTGGTTTGGCTAGATTGGGGCCTTCTTTTGCTCTTCTTTGGCAACACATATCTCTTTTGCATCTCTCTGATGTTAAGCCTTCTAATGGCCTCTATACCTAGAATAATCGCAGGACTGGTGCTACTGCTATCTCATAACGCCTGGATAGATTTCTTGTTTCTTGCTTCTGGCTTAGTGGCACCCTTACTATCTCTTCAGAAATCCTTGATTGGAGGGGTTCAGATCATTGGCCAATCAAATTTTCCACGATAGGGGCTTATGTTCTGAAGCATCCTCCTTTTAAGTTCCAGTTGATGTGGCTTCATGACTCCTCTCTTCATGATTTTGTTTTTTGTTGGTGGAAAGATGGTGCCCCTGCATATGGTATTGCAATGTTCTCATTTTCTAAAAGGCTTCAATATGTTAAAAGGCAGCTCAAGATATGGAATAGGGAATGCTTTGGGAATCTTCACTTTATGAAGAGGCTTGCTCAAGAAAATCTTGATGTCATCACAAGGGAGATTAGAGATCGAGGTTTCTCAGAGGATCTTGGCCAGGTTGAATCCCTTGCTTCTAGAGCTCTAGAAGAATGGGAACTTCGAGAGGAAATTTTTTGTAAGCAAAAGGCTCGAGTTGATTGGCTCTAGGAAGGTGATCGAAACACTGCCTTTTTCCATAAAATAGTGCAATCTCCCCAGAATCAGAGCACTATCTCTTCTTTGGTTAATTCTCAAGGTATCCAACTGAATTCCTTGCCAGCTTTGTTCCAGGAGGCTATTTCATACTTCTCTACCCTCTTCTTTGAGGACTCTCCTCCTGCTGATAATGAAGAAAATATTATTTTGTCCTGTATTCCTTCCCTTATCACTCAAGAAATGAATGATTATCTCATGTGTCCTATCTCTTTGGAAGAGCTGGAGGCAGTGGTCTTTGGCATGCCTAAGGGGAAGGCTCCTGGTCCTGATGGTTTTCCAGTTGAATTCTTTCAGGAATTTTGGGACATCATTAATCATGATTTGTTGGAGGTGGTTAAAGAATCCTATGCTAGCAAGCAGATGCTTCAAGCTTTGAACTCTACATTCTTGACTCTTATTCCTAAGAGAGAGGGTGCTAATCAATTGGAGTTTTTTAGACCAATTGCCTTATGTAATGTGGTCTACAAAGTTATTACTAAGCTGATTGCTGAGAGACTGAAAAGGTGGCTTCCCATTATTATCTCAAAAGAACAAGGTGGTTTTGTTGCTGGAAGACAAATTTTGGATGGGGTGGTTATTGCTACTGGGCTATTCACTCTATGGCTACTTCAAGGGAGAGAGCCATGTTTGTTAAGCTGGATATGGCTAAGGCCTACGATAGAGTTAAATGGAGCTTCCTAAGGAGTATTCTTCTTTCTTTTGGATTTAGCTCTGACTGGGTGAGTTGGATTATGAGTTGCGTTACTTCTGCCTCTTTTTCTATTCTTATTAATGGTCAACCTTCACAACTATTTGGTGCTTCTAGAGGCCTTCGCTAGGGTGACCCTCTCTCCCCATATCTATTCATCATCATGGTTGAAGGCTTGGGCAGATTCATTAAGCATCAGGTGTCCCAGAATTCTATTCAAGGCTGGCGGTGGGGTAATGGCTTACCTTCTCTTTCCCATCTTCAATTTGTTGATGATTCTAGTCTTGCCGATCTTGCTAGGATCAAAGAAGCTAAAGCCTTTCGACATGCTTTGGACATTTATTTGGCAGCTTCAGGCCAGAAAGTTAATGAGCACAAATCTTTCATTTACTTTTTTAACACTCCTGATTCTATTCAGCACAGGATTGTCGGTATCCTACGGTTTCAGATAGGTTCACTTCCTCTGACTTATCTTGGCATTCCTATTGCTGTTTCCAGGCAGCCACGTCTCTTCTGGAAAAATTTGATTACCAAGCTTCAGGATAAGGTAAATCATTGGACTTATAGATGGCTTTCTACTATTGCCCGGGTTACTCTTCTTCAAGCTGTTATCCAAGCTCTTCCTACTTATAGAAGCATGGTTCATGCTGCACCTATTTACTTTCTCAAGGAGTTTGATGCTCTTTCTCGACAATTCCTTTGGAGTGGTAATTTGCGTAGTACTAAATGGAGCTTGGTTAATTGGGCAATTGTTTGTAGGCCTAAAAAGGAGGGTGGTCTTGGTCTTCGTTCTGCTCTATTGAGTAGACAAGCTTTGGCTGCTAAACTTTATTGGCGATGGTGCTCTGGACAGCATCAAATTTGGGCTCGTATTATCAGTCATAAATATTTTCATGGTGCTGATCCTTGCTCTATTTCTGCACTTCCTCTTGAAGGTCGTGGCTCAATGGTTTGGCATACTTTGAAGATAGGTGCGATGTTGGTGAAGAGGGGTCTGTTTTGGATATGTAAAGGAGGTTCTCAGGCTTTGTTTTGGTCTGATGCTTGGGATGGATTTCCTTCCATTTTATCCATATACCCTCATCTTTAGCCTCTTTGTGACTCTTTTCTTGCCGCTGGATGGGATAAAGTCACTCATTACAAGACTCCTTATCAATTGGGACCTGTTGTTGGTTATAGATGGAAACATTCCTCTGATTGGCCTCCTGGAGGTAAAGACATGGATCGTCAGGAGCTTTCTCAAATTCTGGCCTCTAGAGAGTGTTCCTCTTTTCTTGGTCCAGATGTATTGGCTTGGGGCGGTACCTTGTCTGGTAAATATCATGTCTCTGCTGGGTATCAGGAGATAACTAGACAATTATTTGGGGATGCTGAGGTCCCTTGGTGGAAGCAAGTCTGGAATAAAGTTTCTTGGTCCAAGTGCAATTTTTTCATGTGGCTAGTGGCTCACAACCGTTGTCTTACCTGGGATAATCTTTGTAAACGTGGATTTCAGGGCCCCTCTTATTGTGTTTTGTGTGGTAATGGAGAGGAGTCTGTCTCCCATCTATTCTTCCATTGCTCCTATTCTACTCAGATATGGCACCTTTGGTGGAGCGCTTGGGGTTGCTCTTGTCGGCATGCTTCCTCTTTGCTTGAGTTCTGGGCTCACTTGGGTAGTGCTCCCTCCAAGTCTTCTTCTCTCCATGCTACTTGGATTGTTGGCCCATCTTTCATGCTTTGGGATATCTGGTTGGAGAGGAATCGTCGCATATTCCAAGATGTCTGGCTTGGTGTTTTGCATCTTTGGTGGAAAATATCACATTCTCTCCAGGAAACTATTCTTGTGAAGTGTGAGCTTGATGGGGGTATGGATCCGGTTAATCTTGCTATCTGTAATTGCCTCAATTTTCATCTGTAGGATGGGGTTATGGCTCATAGGTTTCCTTCTATGTCCAGGCAGCTTCACCATCAGAGGAAGGGTCGGGTTAACCGGGATGGGCACTGGACTCCTCCTCCTTGTGGAGTTCTAAAAATTAACACTGATGGTTCTTCTCGTGGGAATCCTGGTCCGGCTGGTATTGGCAGAGTGGCTCGTTGTAGTTCTGGGAATGTTAAATTTTTCTTCTCAATTCATAAGGGTGATTATACTAACAATCTCATGGAAGCTCAGGCTATTTTATATGCTGTGGAATAGTGTTGCTTGTGGGGATGGAGTAAGATTATTTGTGAGTCTGATTCCCAGGTGGTGGTGAACATGCTTTCTTTGCAAGAGCTTGAGGATGTTAGTTGGCAGCTGGCCACTGTTGTTAAGCAGATTCTTTTCTTCTCTTCCTCTTTTCAGTTCATTAGGTTCAAGTATATTCCGTGAGAATGGAATAGACCTGCTGATTGTTTAGCCAAATGGGCTTCTAGTCATGATCCGGGTTGGAATGTTAGGGATAGGGGGCAACTGTCCTTTGAGATGGTGCAAGAATTTGATGATCTTGTTGCTCAGGATCGAGCTCCTTGTTGAGCTCTCCTTGTTGTATTCCTTTCTGTCTTAATAAATTTTTACCCCTTAAAATAAAATAAAAAATTAACACCTTATAAAAGAATTCCCTAATAGATTTGTAAATAGTAGTGTTATATATATATTTACAAATAATATAGTTGAATATAGAAAACAATATCTTTGTTGTCTTGAATATTGGTTTTATGAAATTATGTGATCAAACATTAATGTCAACATTTGTACATAGTTTTCTCTATAATCTCAAAATAATCAGACATTGATGTAAACATTTGTACATGGTTTTCTCTATAATCTCTAAAAATTCACTAGGATGGATTGTTGAAACCTAATTTTCCTAAAATTAGTACATAATAATTGCTTCAAGTGCATTTGGCATTGAAACAAATACTAATATTAGAGTGGCTCAAATGTTGATGCAATTTTCAAGTTTCCTTCTTTATATGAATTTGGCATGTTGCATGCTAATGCTTAGGTAGGTGGCATGTTGTTCTTCATCTAATCATATTATTTTAACCACTTCTAAGTGCTTATGATCCATCTCACATACCATCAGCATTGAAGCAAATACTAATTATGACTAGCACTTGCTCCAGGGAGGGGTGCAAGTGTATAGCCGATAGGAATTCGACGATGTAAAGCATGTTGTGTGAGAGTGATGGAATGAAGGTTCATGATCTTTTGACTAAGTTTGAAGGATTCAATCCATTTTGTGCAAGGATACAGTAGTGATGTGTACGCAAGGTATAATGCTGCCGTGTTTAAACACTATTATACAGAAGCCATGATAACACATTTTCTAAATTTAGTAAGCAAGAAGAAATTAGTTCATTAAAAAGGAATTTTCAAATATAGTCATTCAAGTTTACTAGTGGTGCAGGTTCTTCAAGTAGAAAAATCTGTACTGTGGTATGTTGCAGTCCAAAAATGAAGAAAATGGTGGATGGGAAAAATTAGAAGTGTTAATGCACATCTAATAACCCAACAAAAAAATAGATCAGCTAGTGACCATTAGGTATCAAACATTTGTAGGTCAAATCTTTCTATACCAATTTCAAATTTGTTAAAAAATAAATAGAAAGTGTCTTTTTGTTAATAAAAAGGCTAACAAGCTAAGAAAAAGTTTTAGCATGACAAGAGATCTCATTATAGTTGGGGTGCAGATAAAAGTGTAGAAATCCAAATTTTCACGTCTCTGATTGAAGGATAAGAATGCTCTGTACAATGCAACTTTTCATATTTTGGTTAGTGTGAATTCAAAAATCATTTAGCTATGCGCAGTAAGAGAAAGTACAAGCTTCTTAATTAAATTGTGGGGGAGAAATTAGGAGGAAAGATTGGAGTTCAAACTCAAAGGCATTTTATTGTATGATTGGAGGAATTCCATGTCCTAACATTACTCGGATTAGGAAGAACACATAATTTATTTTTCCATTTTGTGGGCTAATAATTTTGAAAGGGAAAAGATTCATACACCATTTGGTATTGGATTACACCTATAAATTTTTGCCAATTGCAGATTTGCAGTATTGACGCCATTGAAAGCTTATCAAGCCCACCCTTACTTTAAGCTCAAGTGCTGATTTTCTTTAGCACTGCAAATGCAACGGTTCTAACACAACATAATTCTAAGGGAAACCTGATAACTAAGGTGGGGCAAGAAGAGAATGTACTCTCACTACAACATTTGGGGTCAAATTATGACAAATTTGCAACAATGATGTAATTTTGATTTTAATATTTTTTTGTAATTGTCCCCAACATCATCACATTATTGAATTTGGTGTCATAATTGTGATGTCATCATGATTATATTAAAAAAAACATGACATCATTCCCCATTTGTTTTGATCGATTGTTGAGCTACATGTGAAAGAGGTGGAGAGCTTTGAATGAGTGTGAAGAGCTTTGAATGTTTTTGTGCCCTCGTGATTAGTGCATTTTGTTGTTGTACCTTTGCGACCTCTGGATTTCATTTTCATAGAGAGCTCTAAACATTGTTGTGCCCTTGTGAATCAAACTATCATAAATAACCATTTTACTCCTCTGATTGGGTATGAACAATCAAGTTAAATAGGCTTAAAATAATTAGCCAAATCCTATAATTTATCTAGGCTTTTTCCCATTTATGGTCATAAAACATATTTTTAAAACCCGTGCTCTAGTTTATCAAGTTATGTCATTTTTTCTTATTTTCCTATAAGAATGCAATATCACTGTTGCTTTTAGTAAGATAGTAATTTATGCAATAATTTATTTATTTCTAGGTTACTATGCTTATCTATACTCCAAATACTATAAATACTTTTAGGGTTGTCTCCTTTGAGGAGGTCTCAACACGGTCTATGTGGTCATCCCATCAAAGAAGAACATCATCTCAAATGCCAAAGGAATGACAAAAGTACCAAGAAATACATGAAATAAAAGAATAAGTAACAGATGAATTTAAAATGGTCCTCTACCAACCAAATCAACTGATGTCATTATTGGATGATCTTTATTGGTAGAATCAAAAGAAGAAAAACATATATAATATGTTTAGATCTTTGTGTTCCTATGGAAAAAAAATTCCAAACAACTTGTTATAACTTGAAAAGTATACCTAACACCCAAAAAATCTAGATGAGGATCAAATAATGAGTAATGCTACAAATGAAGAGTCTAATTATGACTTTACAAATGTTCTTCTATTTAATTATCTTTATTGGTGTAAATAAGTATTCACTATTTACACTTTACTTAAGTTTACTTAGGTCAATGCATTATTTTATTATTTATTAGGCTAACACTTAGGAGTTTGTGTACTTTTATCAGTTGTCATGTTGACAACATAGAAGCAAGAAACTCTAATTCAACACATGGTGTCTACAACACTAGAGTTTGCATAATTAACTGAGTTATCATGTAGAAAACATAATTATTTGCACTATTAATTCAACACATGGTGTCTACAACATTATTTTTCATGCTAAACCTTTGTAGGCTTATCCTCTCATCATCACACTTACTCCTATGCTTAATGGAGGATAATCCACTCTTGGTGGACATGTGCTTGGTTGTAAGACTTATCAACATGCAGACTCCTAGACTTTCTAGAAGCATTCCAGAGACCTTTATATACAGGCACTCCTAGTGTACCTATACATCAATTGAATACTATATTTTTATTATGATCATACTCTGGTCTATTCTGTGCTTGTGCTCGAGTTCCTTGATCTTGGGTGAATTTTTCCCTAAGGAACATTCTTACATTGTATCAAAGATCAGGGAGATTCTCTTCACATAGCCATTGGAGATCTTGTTGCTTCACTTCTCGAAGGACCCAATTTCGAATTGGAGCATCTGCAGTCATTGGGAGTGTCTAGAGCCAAAGTGGACCATTGATTCGGTGAAATTTGACTATAAATATGCCTATCTTAGGCTGTAGTCAATTTTGAGGCAATTTTTTTTTGTAAATTGATACCCAAAGGCTTGATTTGCAAATTTGGTATGGTCATTATTGATCTGTTCATTTGATTTTCAAATTTTTCATTTTAATTTTCTCTACATTATTCTACCATTTTCATAATTTTTTTCAAATTTTTTTTTTATAGGCCTATCTAGCATGTAGAGACATTTTTTTGAAGGAACTTGGTGGTGAAACTTTGGCACCTGCAAAGAATATTCTTCGATTATTCATCATAAATTTGGCTGCAATACAATGCACTTCCAATTACTAGTGAACAACCCTCACTGACAAGCAAACACAACACTGAAAGCCAAGCACAAGTTTCCCACACAATGGGCTTCATTTGTTACTAGCTATGTGACATTGTGTTTATTAAAACTCATTTTAGTTTTTACACTATGTGGATGTGGGACTAAACGTCCACACACCACTAGCCTTCTAACTTCCCTAGCGGGCCCTTTCACCAGCCGACCTTTACAATTTTTGGTGGCTTTGTAGTTTCTTGACCCTTGGCTTCGATCTCAACTCTTAGCAATAGTAACACCTATTACCCAGTCATCAAAAACCACAAAATAGTTTCTAATTGACATGAACATGACATTAGAAGAACATTTTTTGGTGATCGCTCATCAAACTTAGAGATCATGGTCACTGTTGCCAACTTTTCTAGTAATGGCAAAAACCCTCCGCTCTAGCCCGAAAACTCCACTCTGGCAATGATAATAAGAGCTCTCGATGATGTTAGTAACAACATCCATGTGGAATACACCTCAACATCTTGGCCAATGACATTTCATGTCCAGTCACCAGATCAAGTCATTATGTCGTACGACATGTCAGATGCCACATCATCCCTATCTGTATAGTACCAATGTCATTGCCATGTCACCAAGGGGGCCCAATTTTCTATTGACATCATCATTTCATGAAGTTAAAATTGATGATCATTTGATTGTGATTATTTAGGAAAATTTGAACTACTACGATAGTCATTTAGTCATAAAATTTAACATAGTGTTTTCCTCTCCAGACCCCTCTCTAGCTTCAGTTTTGATTTGATAGTCCAACTTTGAGAGGCCATATCTTGGTCTTCTGGACTCCAAATTAGGTGCAATTTTTTAAATTTTGGGTAGAATTTCCTGAAGTTTTTAGTGCTATAGTTCCTTTCTAGTTTTGGTGCATGAAATTATCAGAAATAGCATTTTTTGTCAACTATACCTATCTAATCCTACATTTTGCAACTTCAAATGCTCCGTACAGGCTCATCTGGACTTGAAATCAGGTTCTATTTTTTTTAAGTACATATATTTTCATCTACTTTCTTGATTTTCAATTAGATTATAGGCTTGTATGGACAAAAATAACACTTTTAGAAATAGGTTCTATTTTGCATTGTATTGCTTCAAAATTATTGTATTTTTGAACTACGTTGTAAAGTTCTAGATTTGAACTCCGAGGAGGTTGTAAAATAAATAAATTAGAAGCCCACTTTGTCTATTTTGACAAGTGGCCTATTGTAAACACACTACATATAAAGTGCCAAAATATTTCATTGGGGGGGGGGAGGGGGTGGCTTTTTGATTGAGTGAAAAGGGGGTATGTATTGTGTTTTGTGTCTCCTTCATATTGTGCTCTTGCATTATGGGTTCTTTTTCAAGGTTAACTCCACATAATTATTCTACTTGGAAATAAAACATAAAGGAACCATTGGTTGAAAAAGGTTTACTGCATTATGTAACTAGTGCAACAAAGAAACCTCCTACTGATGCTGACGAGGCTCAAAAAGAAGACTAGGAATCCAAACAAGAAATGGCCCTAGGAACCTTGCTAAAGAATATCTCAAATCCCATTAAATATCATGTTAGGAAACTTACCAATCCAATAAAGGTCTAGGATAAACTTCAAGCATTGTATGGGATTGTAAATGAAGACATGGCCTATACTATTGAGGACAAACTTCTCAATTTGGATCCTAGGAATTTCGACACCATCAAAGACTATCTTACCCAAGTAGACATGTATAGGGCACAACTTAAGGATTGTGGGGAACTCATCAAGGATGGAAAGATGATAAAACATACAATGACTCATCTTCCATTTGAATATGCTCCTTTTGTTTCTAGTTATAATACTCACAAATTAACAATGGGTAGTGCCTACACTAAGCCTTCATTGAAGAAATTTTTAGAAATGCTGGTCTTAGAACATGACAATTTAGTGAGTATGAGAATTCTCCAATCTTCCAAGACCAAAGCCTTGGTAGCTAATGAAGGGAATTCAAGTGGTAAAAATTCCATCAAGAAGCAGAAGTAGTGGAAGGCTAAGCCACAAGATGACACACAATAGTCCTCCAAATAAAAATTTTCCTCACATCAATCTTCTTCCACTCAAAAATCTTTCTCACAACAAGGCAAGTCTTTTTACAAAAATAATTAGAAGGGGAACAAATCCAACAAAAGGAAGAAGAAAACTTGTTGCTATTGTAAGAAGAATGGTCATGATGAACATGAGTGTAAGGATAAGAAGATTGATGAATTGGTAAACTTAATGAGGAAACACAAAATTGATGTACCAAATGCCTATAAGGATAAGGGATCTTCAACCACTTCAAAGGGTAAGGGACAAGCTTTGATAGGAAGTAGAAACAATGCTAAGGAATGGGTTCTTAATTCATGAGCTACACATCATATGGGTGCTTCAAAGGAGCATTTTTCCTCTTTAAAACCATCAAATGTACCTTACATCTATGTGGGCAATGGCACTCAAGTGGAAGTTGAAGGGAAAGGGAATGTTGAATTGGACAATGGCATCTTTAAGGATGTTCTTCATGTTCCTAACCTTAGCACCAGACTTCTTTCCATCTACCAAATAACTCACTATGGATGTGGCAATAAAGTGGAGTTCCTTCTTGATACACTTTTGGTGAAAATTCTCAAGGATGATTCTATGGTGGCAATTGAAAAGGCTAATCATGAGACAAGACTTTACTCTTTTTCTCATTTTGTGCCTAAGTCCACTTCCCTTGCCTTGTTGAGTCATTCAAATTCACAAAGTAAACTATGGCATGAGAGATTTGGACATCTCAATTATTGCTACCTTCAACAACTTAGTAGCAAGGATATGGTCATTAGTCTACCTCAAGTCAAGTATCCAGAGGGTGTATGTCCAAGTTGTGAAGTAGGCAAGCATCCTGAAGAGAAATATGACAAGTGGAAGTCTTGGAAAGCTACTGTTGTTCTTTAATTGGTTCATAGTGATGTAGCTGGCCCATTTCCCATACCATCTTTTGGTAAGGATATCTATGTTCTCACCTTTATTGATGACTTTTCATGATACACTTGGGTCTTTTTCTTGCTCATAAGAGTGAAGTATTTGATAAGTTTATCACCTTCAAAGCTCAAGTTGAGAAAACAATTAGGGAAAGCCATCAAGATTCTATGAATAGATAATGGTAGGGAATATGTCAACTCCAAGCTTATAGAGTTTTGCACTCATGAGGGTATTGATCTTCAACATTTAGTTGCCTGCATGCCACAATAGAATAGTGTTGCTGAAAGAAAGAATAGAACCCTTAAGGAGATGACCACTTGTATGCTTCAACATAAGTCTCTAGATCAAGTATTTTGGGTAGAAGCCATGTGTTGTGCCAATTACATCCAAAATTGAAGTCCCCATAAGGCCTTAGATGGAATTACACCTTTTGAGGCTTGGTGTGGTAGAAAACCAAGTGCAAAGAAGTTTAAAGTTTTTGGTTGTCCAACATGGGCAAGGATACCTCCACAAAAGTCAAAGGCATTAGAAACTCAAAGAAAACCCTGTATATTTGTTGGATATCTTGACCAGCTTAAGGCATACAAAATCATGGATCCAGAGACACATGAAATATTTTTTGAGAGGAGTGTTCACTTTGAAGAAACTTGTCCAAGTTTAGCTTCTTCAACTCCTCCTTCCCCCTTCATGGAAAGTGATCATAGTGATGATAGTGACTCAAAAGATGAGATACATTCAACTTTGACTCATAGGACACCACCTTCATAGGGTCCACAAATAGTTGAGGACATTCCTTCTTCTTCCACTAAACCTCATTGGGCACAACAAACCCTTGATTAGACAAGTTCATTACTAGGGAATCCTTTTGATACTCGGAGGACAAGGTCACAACACAAATCATTTTCACATGCTTATATTTCCATTGCTTTAGATCCACAATCATGTAAGGAAGCATTAGGGAATCCTGAATGGGACAATGCTATGGAGAAAGGATATAACTCTTTGATGAAAAACAATACTTGGGACTTAGTTCCCCTTCCTAAGAGAAGAAAGTTGGTTTGGTGTAAGTGGATCTATCAAACCAAATTTTTAATAGATGGAAGTGTGGATAAACATAAGGCTAGACTAGTTACTAGAAGTTTCTCACAAGTTCCAGGTATTGACTATAAATATATTTTTGCACCAGTCGCCAAGATGAACTCCATTTTCTTGACACTAGCTATTACTACAATTCATGGTTTGGTTGTACATTAGATGGATGTAAAGAGTGCTTTTTTGAATGATGATCTTATAAAGAAATTTATATGGAGAAACCACAAGGGTTCATACATGATTCTATTATGGTTTGCAAATTGAAGAAGTCTATCTATGGTCTTAAGCAGGATCTTTGGGCTTGGTATGCCAAGATGGATTCCTTCTTACTCTTAGTAGGATTCACTAGGTGTCATTCTAATTCAAATGTCTACATTCTTTAGTGGGATGACTCACATTTGATACTCATGGTTTATGTAGATGACTTGATCATTACGGGAAGTACTTCATCCATCATTGCCAATGTCAAGACTTCTTTGCAGGATAGATTTACTATGATAGACTTGGGTTTACCACATTATTTCCTTGGTATTGAGATCACTTAGTCTTCAGCAGGGATCACACTTTCTCAACCGAAGTATACTCTTGACTTGCTTTCTCGATTTCACATGAGTGACTACAAGCCCACTCCTACTCCCTTTCTTTTAGGTGTCAAGTTAGAGGCCAAGTGTACTAGTCCACTTGTTGATGCTACATTGTATAGACAGTTGGTTGGGAATCTTATCTACTTGACACATACATGCCCTAATATAGCTTTTGCAATTGACATGGTTTCTTGCTTCATGCAAGAGCCACATGAGCTTCACTGGAAGGCTGCCAAGTGCATCTTGCACTACATACAGGGTACATATACACATGGGATACAATATGTAGCAGGTACAAGAATTTAGCTAGTTGGATATTCAGACTTAAAATATGTAGGGGATCTAGATTCTCACATGTCTACTACAGGTTACATGTTTCACCTTGGTTCTAGCCCCATTTGTTGGGACAGTAAGAAGCAAAATAATATTGCTCTTTCTTCAAGTAAGGCTGAGTATTGAGGAGTTGTCAATGCATTTATAGAGGCTCTTTGGTTGTACCACTTCCTGAAGGAGTTTGGATTTGATCTACCTAAACCTATAGTCATAATTTGTGACAATAAAAATGCTATTTAGATCTCTAAACATCCAGTTCAACATCAGTGGACTAAACGCATTGAGGTTCATATGCACTACATCAGAGAGCTAATACATGAGTAGATCATTGAATTACAATATTTTCCTACAGTAAAGTAGGTTGCCAATATCTTCACCAAACCCTTCACTGAGGTCAAGTATATCCATTTGTGAGATCTCTTGGGGGTGTGGGATGTTGTAGAAAGGGGAGTCCCTTGACTTCTCTCTTCTTTCTTATGGGAGGAATTTTTCCCTCATTTGAGGTCTTCTTCTCTCTCATCTTCTTTATTGTACTTATCTCTTTTTTTTTGGAGGAGGGTTTTTCCCATGAGGTTTTCCCTCTTTCTCCACTTTATGAGAGATTGCATTGCATCACATTGTATGTAGAGCATTACTTTTGTACATGGGTACCAAACATGGCCTTGTTCTTGGGACCCATCATGCATTTGTGAGCTTAAGTGCATTACCCTAAGTTGCACTTAAGGGGTGGTGTTGGTGTAAATAAGTATTCACTATTTACACTTTACTTAAGTTTACTTAGGTCAATGCATTATTTTATTATTTATTAGGTTGACACTTAGGAGTTTGCATACTTTAATGAGTTTTCATGTTGACAATACAAAAGTAAACAATTCTAATTCAACACATGGTGTCTACAACATTGGAGTTTTCATAATTAACTGAGTTGTCATGTAGAAAACATAGTTATTTGGACTCTTAATTCAGCACATGGTGTCTACAACATTATTTCTCCTACTACACCTTTGTAGGCTTGTCCTCTCATTATCACACTTACTCCTATGCTTAATAAAGGATAATCCACTCCTAGTGGATAGGTGCTTGGTTGTAAGACTTATCAGTGTGCTAACTCCTAGACATTCTAGAAGCATTCCAGAAGCCTCTATATACAAGCACTCCTAGTGTACTTGTACATCAATTGAATACTATATTGTTATTCTAATCATACTCTGGTCTATTCTGTGCTTGTGCTTGAGTTTCTTGATCTTGGGTGAATTTTTCCCTAAGGAAAATTCTTACAATCTTGATGTGACAACAACTAGAGATCTTAGCATAGGTAATGTAATTTGGATATATAGGACCTCTACATTTTCAATTTTGATTTAATTTCTAGCATTCTAAAGATGGATTTATTCAATTGACAAAAGTTTCTATGTTAATAACAAGAGCTCTAATGAACCAAAAAAGATGCACTTAATAAATTTTATCCAAGCACCAAAGTACATATGTAGTGTTTGATAAAGATATAAGTGGTATTCACCAAGATATCTATAGGCATTACATAGTAACATATAGATCAAGGATGAATGAAAGGTAGAAAAACAACAACATAGGTTAAATTCAATAGTGATTGACATAAAAGAGGACTACATAATGATAAACTATTGGGTGTAGATTTCATAAACCTAATGTTGGTTAGAATTCAAGAATGATGAGGGTTTAAATTTACTATACCATTCTAGGATGTCTCCAATAAGGGTTTGAAATGTGGTCATGTTGTTGACCATTTATTTGCTAAGATCCAACCTTTATAAATATCGCCAAGGCTTTACGATGAGTTGCATGATCTTAGCTTCCATCAAAGGTAGTGTTTGGGGTGATATAACTATGTCTATATAAGATATGTAAGGCACTAGTGTATAATGTCTAACTATTCATAAAATCCTATTTCTAAGGCAAGTTTCTGGTAAGGTTCAATTATATGCATCCTTCAAGGGTGATGGAGGTCAATGGCATACCAAAAGAAGACCTCCTAAATATATTGATGGGGGTTGGTTGTTGATTCAAAGAATTTACATATGAGTTCGAAGCATATAGTTTATATTATTACAATATTTGGTAATTATGTATTTTTTGCATTTGTTGCATTAGTTCATCATTTAAAGAAAAAGGGCTTGCAAGTCAAACCTTTTCTTGGAATAATTGAGGCATCTTGATTTCTGAGGGCTATATTGATTGAGGGAAATTTTCTTTAAGTAGATCTATTTGGAGTGCCTCTTGATGTCCCATTGGCAGTTGTATACTTTGTCATATTTTTGGCCAATAGGAATAGATAGTGCCATAAGAAAGATTGTGGTGGTTGTGGTTAAATGTGTGCTTGAATAAAATATGGAGTTTGACTAAAGATGTGAATATAATATGTTGGTTTGGGTTGATTTATATTTTATTTTAATCACCCTATCAATGAGGAAGCTATGTAGTTCAATGGACTTGTCAACATGTTTCGAGGTGAATGTATCCTTGAGGCTCATTGTGGTCATCTTTAATGTATAATGTCTCATTGTCTAATAGTTGATCCATTAGAAAATATATCTACTAGGCTTGAAGAATTTTGTGTTAATGGGACCTACACTTGCATAACTTGTGTTAGAGGATGTCATGTTCAGATTTTTAGCTGCTTACATTAAGCCATCTACAATGGGGTCTACTTGAGCTTGAGAGATGTTGGAAATTACTTTTTTGTAAGTCTATACTCAATGCCTTCAAACCAGCTTTAGGTAAGTTTTTATTTCAAGTCAAGTGTAATAAATGAAAATCTATAATTAAACACAAAGCACAACTTATAAAATTTAATCTAGAAGGATGATGTTTGTGTCAAATGTAAATATAGATGATTAAAATAGGATTGTTAGCTATTTTTTAGGAGAAGCATTGAAAATAAAAACCTATAAGAATTACATATAAATTCCAAGTATAGAAGAAAGTTTAGTTAAAATAAGATACTAGAATTAGCCCTTGGTGCTAGATGTAGGCCTAGGTTTGGTCCAAACGTAACCTAGAAGAAATCCCCACCAAAATTAGTTATGCTTAGGGGAACATGTCTCATGGAACATTCATAATTTGTGTCCTTCAATCGGGTAGTCCTCTAGGGAAAACACATTTTTCATGAACGAATGGTCATGATACTTATAAATTCTTTTGATTTTGCCTCTAATTTCTTCTTGCTTCAACAACACAATATTGGCTCACATCCTTTTAAGATATTGGCATATGCCTTTTGCACCTTACATTTTTAAAACAACATACCTATAATGTTCTAGCTTTCACCTTTGCAACACTGAATGCAAATGTCATGTCTCATACTAATGCAACATCATCATCCTAAAGGCTACTGTTGCAAATGCCTCTATCTTGGTTTACATTTGGGAGTTAAATTTTATATTTCAATCACATCCTTCTTTTCACTATTTATAATTCCAAATAGAAAATACAAACTGTATAACAGTTAGTAGTTTAGACCTATTAAAAGCTCAACAAAAGGTCCTATAGAAACCATGCCTTGAGTTGAATATTTAGTAAGGCTTTTAATTTGTGTTTTCATTGTATAATGACACTTTTAGACTTGAATACTATCCTTTTTGAAAATTATTATGTATAAGAAGTCTATTTTAAAAAATTTCTTGGCTATTGTGGATTTATGAGTATCACTCTTCCTATAGCTGTATCACTCTAGTTATATTTTATATTCTAGGTTTTGATGTTTGATAAAATATATGTGTATGTAAATGGGAAAAAGTAAAAAGTTGTGTCACCTTTTAGGTTGACTTATCATAATGATTGAATTTGATTATTTCTATCTAAAATTCATTTTTTTTAGATATATGGTCTCACACTTTTCTAATTGGAAATGTCTATTAAATGCATGCTTTATACTAGTTTGTATCCAATTACTAAAAAAATAAAATTATTTTAGAAAAGTGGTGTTTCAATAACTCTTACTATTTTTTATGATTTTTTTTAATAACATATAAACATCATTTTATAGAGCTCAGAGTCAAGAATAGTCTCATGTAGAGTTTATAGTGTTTTAATTAGATATAGTATATTGTAATTAAAAAATTCCACAGCCTCATATTTTAACACTCAAAAAGATGTCCATTTTGAGAAAGAAAAAAATATTAAATCATATGAAAAAAATCTAAAAATTATATGATGTTCCAGAGGAGAGAGTCCTTTTCTAGAATGTATAACTTTTCTCTTGGTTAGAATAGATTTGTTTTGAAATATGTGGTGGAAGATGAAAAGTATTGGTTTCAGGTGAGTTGAAATTTCAATCCGTATAAAAGAGAAAATATAGGTCTAAAGCTGATTATCATTTTTTATTGTTCTAGATACATATGTTAGCTATGACATAGTCTAAAATCAAAGGGAAATAAGTTTATTTCCATATAGTTTTTGTGGTGGGAACTAGACCCCTAATTTTCAATGTTTTTTAGCACCTAAAAAATTATCTATAAAAATTAGAAAAATATATCAATTCTTATTCTAAATAATTATTAAAAATTATAATCCTAAAACTAATCCATTTCTACACATTTCATTAGTTTAATTCATTTCCAAATTCAAAATAATAATACCAATTTTATGTCATTGAAGGTGAACAATTATACTTTTGTTATCCTTTTCCTTTACAAAAGGGTGACATAGATTTGTTCTTTTACCCAAATAGGACATATTTGCACCCATATCCAAGGTGAATTTTTCATACCCACACACTCAAGCTTGTATCCCATACCTAAATTGGTAGCAAAAGTTCTGACTCAATTCATAAACATAAGATAAGAAAGATGTCAACAAAAAAAGTTCCCATCACTCAAGATTACCCATGATGTCTCTAGATATGTTGAATATCAACAACCATCTATTGATTTGACAACACCATTTTCAATATTCTCAGTTCCATTCATAGTATTGAAACCTTCATGTGTGCCTGAGTCCTCATATATGAACATCAAAATATGATCAACATGATCATCAATCTTCTCAAGTACTTCTTAACTCCACTGCCTTAGGTTACAATCCAAGTATGAATCATATGTCTTACCTATTATACATGTTTTGGATTCAAACCCCAAAAAACCAATAAGCATTAAAAAAACCCAATTGAAGGAATTGAAATATCTATATCTACCAATACAAAGCCTGTATAAAACAAAAACCCTAACTAATTTTTGGTTTCCATACGCATGAAGAGTTGCATATATTATATATTGTATTGTAGATCTTGAGTCTTATGATTTCAATGAGATGAGAGACAAGATTCTTGTAGCATGTGTATAGGATGATTTAACTGGCTTTTTTCATGAATGTTTTAATAAAGCAATTGAAGACACAAAGTGTACAAAAGTTGTGTAGGATGCCCAATATTTTAATATGGTATGCCAGTAAAATATGAGATCATTGTCAAGATGTCTACATCAGACCTAATGTGGGAAATGATATGTGTCTTTTTCCTTTTTCATAAATGTTTTAATAAAGCAATTGAAGACACAAACCATAAAAAAATTGTGTAGGATGCCCAATATTTTAATATGATAGGCCAGTAAAAAATGAGATCATTGTCATGGCATATACATTGGATCTAATGAGGGAAATCAATACCATGTTCTTGATTCTAAGCTAATAGTTTTTCAGGTGCATTTTCTTGTAAAACATTAATTTTGTTGAACAATTGTAAACTCTTAGAAAATCTATTGTTATTTTCTATTAGCATTAACGAGCTTCCCTTGAACAAAATCAAAATGAAGAGGCATAAATGAAACACAAATTATGACATTTCCTTCATTGCACTTGTATCTTCTCATTATGTCCCTAAGCTAGACAATAATGTCTATTGGTTCTCATCAATAACTAAGATAATTAGTTCTCTGCCACTATGAAAACTTATCAATGGGAGAAAGATAGTCCAAATAAGTAATCTTGATATGAAATGAGAGTTGTGTTGATGAGGAAGATGGAGATATAAATGGAGCATATTTATAGGGGTGAGATGAGTCAATCATTGGGTGAGAAATGTGATGAATAGGGATGAAATGCAAAGGTTGGATGTTGAAAAGGAATAATGGTGAATTTGAGTGAGGTGACCAAATTTTTCTTTCAAAACCATATGTCTAGATATAAACATTAAGTACAATATGTCTAATATTTTTGTAGATATACACATTAATTACACCAAATTTTCCTTTCAAAACCATATGTATAGATATAAACATGAAGTACAACATGTCCAATATTTTTGCAGATATATAGATTAATTACACCAAATTTTTCTTTCAAGACCATATGTGTAAATATAAACATTAAGTACAAAATGTCCAATATTTTTAGATATATACATTAATTAAACCAAATTTTTCTTTCAAAACCATATGTGTAGATATAAACATTAAGTACACCATATCCAATATTTTTGTGTAGATATACACATTAATTACACCAAATTTTTCTTTCAAAACCATGTGTACAGATATAAACATTAAGTACAACATGTTCAATATTTTTGTAGATATAAACATTAATTACACCAATTTTTTCTTTCAAAACCATATGTATAGATAGAAACATTAAGTACAACATGTCCAATATTTTTGTAGATATACGTACATTAATTACACCAATTTTTTCTTTCAAAACCATATGTGCAGATACAAACATTAAGTAAAATGAACTCAATAAGGGTACAAGAATAAGTTATTCCCATGAAGAAGGATCATGTCAGATAATACAAGGGAATTTGATCAAAATAGGGAGATAATCACTAGATTGTTGTCTAACTTTCAAAGAGAAGGTGATGACAAATGTTATTGTCCTTGCAAGAGTTGTAACAACTTAAAGACAAGAAGCATCAAAATATCAAAACACTTAAGAGACATTGTAGGGAGAATGGTCACACTAAATATGGGTTTTATTATCATCCATTGGTAAGTTTTTTGTTATATTATTTTTGTAATTAATATGCATAAGAAGTAAAAAAATAGGGATTTGATTATCATTATTTTTATATAGGTTGACCTCCCCAAGGTAGTACATGATATGGAACACTACATCATGGAGGAACATGGAGGTGTGAGTATTGAAGGAGAAGATCATGTTCCCATGGAAGATGATGATCATGCACCAAAAACACATTTGAAGATGATGGTATGAATGCATTGATCCATGTCACATTTGGTACTGGTGTTGTTTCTACTACTAATGATGATGATGAACATGACATTGAAGCCATCCATGATATGTTTCTACTTGAGAAGGAAAACACAACCCTTTATGAAGGATCCCAATCAACTATTCTCTCTATTGTATTATTGTTGGTGAATTTGAAGGTTATGAATGGTTTATCCAACATAAAAATGTCAATTATGCTAAGGTTTGTTATATACATCATTATAGTCTATAAAATGTGAAATATACACCATTAATATTGTTTATACTAATGACTTATATATATTTTTATAGATTGATAGGTGACTATTTGTTACAACCATCAAATGTTCTTCCTTGCTCGTACCATGAATTATGTGCCACTATGAAACATATTGGAATGGAGTATCAAGAAATATATGCTTATCTTGAAGATCATGTTATCTATCATAAAGAACACAAAAATTCAATAGAATGCCTTGAATTCCATATGAGCATATATTGAGGTGATCAAGTGACAAAAAAGGTCCCTTGCAAGGTTTTTTGTTACATCCCCATTATTCCATGTCTTAAATGATTATTCAGGTGCAGTAGCTTGGCACAATTTATGGATTACCATGCATGCAATAGAATTCAAGATGAAATTATTCAAATTCCTATGGATGGTTCAAAATTTATGGACATAAAGGAAAAGTGACCACTTTTTAAAGAAGAATCTCAAAATCTTAGGCTCTCTCTACCATCTGATGGTGTCAATCCATTTGGAGAGATGATATCTTTTTACTCAGTGTGGAAAATTTTTGTTATCAACAATAACCTTCATCTATGGATGTCAATAAAGAGGGAGCACATTATGTTGGCAATGACTGTTCTAGGTATTTTATTATTTTATTATTATCTATATGTAATTATAAGTCTTGGAGTGAAATGACCATACTAATTATCTAATGTTGTTTATTAAACAAGTTAAGTACCAAGTGAAATATATGAATGTATATATTATGCCTCTTATTGATGAGTTGCTGGTGTTATGGAATGGTTTCACTATGTATGATATCTCTAGACTAATTGAACAAAAAAAACCCAAATCCATGCAATGCTTGTGTGGACAATTCATGATGCTTTAGGTTTGACACATTTATGTGGTATATTATACTTAAATCTAGTTATATGTGATATTAATAATTCCAAAAATGAACATATTTAATCCAATTGTATCATTATCTTTTAGGTCTTCAAATAAAGGGAAAATTTGCATGTCAAATGTGTGGTCCAAAGATGAAATCTCATCATTCCAAAAGCTTAAGAAAGAAGGTGTTTGATGAGAATAGGCACTTCCTCTATAGAAATAATAAGTATCAAAGTGTTGAAAAACATCTTTTCAATGGGAAAGAAGAGACTACATCAAAGCCACAAAGAATGACACCTCGCATATGGCAGTTAGAATATAATAGAATTTGAGGTAGTATCACTCTACCTAATGGTTTATGTTTGGAAATTATATATTTTGATTGTGTTTTGTTAGATAATTATGTAATTGATGATCATGAAGGTCATCAAGGCATCACTAAGCACCTTCCAAAGGGACTAAAATGTTTTAATTAAGTAAAAATAGGTTTTAAAGGACTCAAAACCTTTACAAAATAACAAAAGTCTAGAGAAAAATAAGAGATGTAAACATTAGAGAAAAGTAGCATAGGAAAACATGAAATAGATCTCCAAAAGGAACAACCATGAGGTCACTTGAGACAAAGCGAGAAAAGATAGCAAAAGAATAGTAAAAGAACAACAACTGACCAGCTAAGAAGTCTTTATCAGGTGGATAGCTTGATTTGCTAGAATATGCATATTATCAGCACCGACCTTTACCTTGTCCTTCTTAATGACATCCTCATTCTTCTTAGAATGAGCTTGGGTGTGTTTGCTTGGTCCCTAAGTCTCTGCCACCAAAGGGGAGTCCTACCCTTTGTCAATCTCATTCTGCTTCAAGAGGTTACCCACATTGTCCACCATTTGTTTGAACAATTTTTCCAAATTGCCTAGTTTAGTATCCATTTTTGACACCTTCCCCTGAATACCACTAATCTCTTTATCCATCATCCTTTGTTTGGCCTCGAGTAGTGGTATCTTATGCATGAGGTTTTTAACTTCTACATCCCCAATAACCTCTGAAAGTCTGTCGATATGTTGGCCCAATGTATGCTCACCTCTAGTAGTTTTGTTGACTTGCTCCATTTCCTTGCCCAACAACTACATTTGTTGCTTAAGGAAGCCAATCTCCTTCACAATTGAACCAGGGTTACCAAAAAGACCCTTGGATGACCTGAGCCCACCTTCAATATTATCATCCAAATTTGGAAGGTGCCCCTATTCTCCAACATCCTCATTATCTGTGTCCCCATTCTTCCTAGTTTGTAACCTTTCCTCCTGCCACCTTAAAGATTTTCTTTTCCTTTCCAGCTGGTGAGCTAGAGGCTCATCATCAGAAGGAGGTGAAACCCAATCATCTTAGAAGCCCTTACTACCCTTTCCTTTACCTCCACTCCTCTTATTATAGTGGTCTCTCACTAATTCCTCCATGAAGTCTCTCTCCCAATTAGAATCACCTTCCTCAACAATCTTTTTCTTCCTTTTAGAGCTACAACTAGAGCCCTTTTTCAAACTACCCAAACCCCCTTTAGCTTCATCTTGGGTATTAGAATCATACCCCTTATCCGGGAGACTCCCTTCCATATCCTGATCTACCCCTTTCAAATTGCTGTTGGGTTTCACAATCTTCTTGGACTTTAAAACATTCATTATTAGGACCAGAAGACCCTCATGGAAAACATGCTCACCATTCAGGTCTTTCTGAATAGCCTAAGTGGAAATACTAAGAGATTGCAATAAATAAAATGGAAAATCGATCTTAACATCATGCTGAAAGTGATTTTCCAACACGAAATGGTACCCATAAAACTTAGTGAATCTCTTGTCTAAAGTTAGATATTCCATTATCACAAAAAGCACAAATCACCATGGTTGAGAAATAGAGGTCGGGTTGAAATATGAATTACCTATTTTTACCAAGTGACTTTTCTCCTACTTTGTCTCCACAAAATCATTGATGGCCTTGTCTGAGAGCTTCCTCTCTTGATAAAAATTAATCCCATCCATGTGTAGCCCAATGGCCTTTGCAATAACTTCTTCGGTAACATCTATACACTGGTACCCACCATCACAGAGCCATCCTTCCAAGATTTGATGAATTGGTGCATAATATCCAGATTATTACCTCTAAGCCTTTCCATAGGCCCTATGAAATTGCCTCGCCTTAAAATATCCCAAATCTTGCTCCTCCACTTCAAATAGCTTGTCAGCTCCACTCTTTTCCTTTTTCCTCCCATATTCACTTCACCAAATTCACTCGTTTTCATTCTCTAAAATCCCCAAATCTCTCTAGAAGTAAATGCCAGACCACAAATGAAAAGAGAAATGGAAAAAAATTCCCAGAATCCATGTGAAATGTTCAACTTCCTAAAAATCATAACCCACCACACTCTAAAAGAGTTCACCTCATATTTACAAATCACTGACACCATCATAATTAGAATATTTTTGCTTAGATCTCCATTTATCATACTGGATAAGTTGGCACCACCTAGAGGAAAGGACTCATAAAAATCCCAAATGATTATATGATCATTGAAACAAGCCACATTCGTAGCCCAATCAGTAGTATGGTTGGCTTCTTTAAAATTCTGAGTTATAATGCATGTTTGAAAATAATTTATAATGTTAATAGCCTTGAAGATAATGTTGTTAATAGTCCATGATGGTTTAGTAATTTTATTTAAATAATTAATAATGTTGAGGGAGTCACCTTCCACCCATATGTTCCTCAAATTCATACTTTTGGCATAGATAAAATGATGAAGAGCAGTAGAGGCTTCTGCAACATGATTAGTTTGATCCCCTATTGGAATAGTCATACATTCCACATAGTCACCATTAGAGTTTCTAATAACAACTCCACATCCTGCTTTTCCCAAGTTCCCTTTCGAGGCCTTGTCAAAGTTTATCTTAAACTAATTCATTGAAAGATAGTCCCATCTAGCATTATCCCTTAGATTAAGATCCTTAATATTCATTCCCAAACTCCTTATATTCCAGTTATTAAGCACCCATTCTTCCTAATCATTACAAGGTTGCTGTCTAGAACCAATAATTTAAATATTTTCAATCATAAGGACCTTAATTTTATAGAACACTTGATTAGGACTAGATTCCACTCCTCTAAAGATCCTATCATTGTGCTCCTTCCAAATGCCCCAACATAGATAAGGAGGAATGAAGTCCCACAATTTGACAATCAAAGCATTCCTGGAAGGAGCCATCCAAATAGTAAAGAAAAATTGAATAGTAGCATGGAAAACCCAATCCACTTTTAGTAAGCTACAAACTTTATCCTAAAGCTTCTTGGTAAAGGGACAATGCAACATGATATGATCCATCGATTCCCAATCATTCTTGCAAAGAACACATTGATTAACAATGATGAAACATCTCTTCTTAAGATTATCAAGAGTTAGAATTTTATTTTGTAGAAGAATCCAAAAGAAGATATTAACTTTGAGTGTCATGCCTTTCACCCAAGCCTTAGCCCAGCAGGGTTCATGATGATCATCAAAAGAATTAGCATAGGTAGAGGCAATAGAGTACATACCACTGGGGTTAATTTTCCATATCAGAACATCCTCTTCATGGTTTAAAAAGAATGCATTCAAACACTTGCCAAGCTCACCCAAGTTATGGTCCACACTATGAAGATCAACCCACATATCATCCTTCCAATAATCACCCACAAAAGTACCAAACTGATTCTTGCATTGCTCCATATACCTATTCCATCTGGGATCATCACAAAGAGGGTGGTCCAAGATCCAAATATCTTCCCAAAAAAGAACTTTTCTACCATTTCCCACCTTCCATTTAACCCCTTTCCTTAAAATATATTTGAATTTTTAAGCATTCTTCCAAATCAAAGATCCCCCTTGTTCAAAGTCACTATTAAGGAAACGATGAAAATCAAAGTGGTCCCTATTATATTTATCAACCCAAAGATTCTTCCATTCCCCTTCTTCCTTGTGCCATCTCCATAATAATTTAGCCAATAAGAATTCATTCATAGTAGAAATCCTTCGCATGCCAGGCCCTCCCTTCCCTCGGGGCATACAAACATTTTCCTAAACAATCAGAGGGAGTCTTTTTTTAATCTCCATTCCAATCCACAAGAAATTCTTCTAAATTTTCTTAGTAGCAAGAGAAAACTTTCTTGGAATTTTGAAAACACTCAAAGCATAAAGTGGAACACTTTGTAGGAAAGACTTCAAAACAATAACTTTACCAGCCTAATTGAGGAGAGAACCTTTCCAACCAACAAATTTCAAGTAGATTTTATCAATCAATGAGTTCCAAAAGCTATTAGGAGGGGCTAAACCCAAAGGTAAACCCAAATAGGTTCCATGCAAAGAATTTCTCTCATAGCCAATAATCTTTTTGATCTTATTTTGTCTTGCCTCACTAACATCAATAAAGTAGATCAAACTTTTGCTTCAGTTAATGATTTGACTAGTGGCCATCCCATAGTCACCCAAAGCCTTCTTAATGTTCCTAGAATTTATCACTAAAGCCTCCCCCATAACAATAGAATCATCTACAAATTGTTGATGAGAGAAAACTAGAGTAGAATATGAGGGATTAAGGCCCACAAAGTTACCTTTCATCACCATATTATCCACAAATCTCCCCAAGCATTTAGCCAGAATAACAAAAAGAATAGGAGAGATCGGGTCTCCTTGTCTAAGATCCCTAGAAGCCTTAAAGAAAGAGGTAGGGGAACCATTAACAAGCACTGAGAAGGAGGCCAATGAAACTAACATGAAGATAAGGTCTCAAAATCTCTTATTAAAGCCAAATGCTTCCAATCCACAAAGGAGGAAATTCCAGTCCACTCTATCATAAGCTTTTCAGAGATCAATCTTAAGAAGAAACCCTTCCTTTTTCAACACCATAAGAGAATGAATATTTTCATGAAATGAAATAATGGAATCCAAGATTTATCTACCAAGAACAAACCTATTTTTTTGCCTTGGGATGATAGCTAGAAGTAGGGATAAAATTCTGAGAGTAAGAACTTTAGAAATAATCTTATAAAAAGAATTACACAAGCTAATAGGCCTAAACTGATCCAATCTATCAGCACCTGACTTCTTTGGAATAAGGGCAATAAAGGTGCCATTTAACTCTCTAAGGATGTTTCTAGTACCAAAAAATTCCCTCACACCATTACAAATGTTAGCACCAATGATATTCCAATATTTATGAAAGAACAAAAAAGGAAACCCATCAGGACCAGGGGCTTTGTCACCCTCAAAAGAGAAAACAGCCTTAACAATATCATCTATGGAAGGAATGGAAGTGAGGGATAGATTTTGAGCCTTAGAAATACAAGTAGGAATGCACTCCAAAAACATATTCTGCTTATCCAAATCCAAATTGGGATCACCTTGAAGTAGTCTGCTAAAGAACTCAACAACCTCCCTTTTAATAATCTCTTCATTATCCATCAAACCTTCATCCGTATTAAGTCTAGAAATTCTATTAGCCATCCTATGATTTAAAGTAGTCAAATGAAAGAACTTAGTATTTCGGTCACCTTCCTTCAAAAAGACCTTTCTAGAACACTATCTCTAGAACATATCCTCCTTGGTAATAAGGTCATGAAGTTCAACTAGTTTGCTACTTTCCTCCTCCCTTGAGACCACCTCATAACCATCAGTTTGAATCCTACTTTGACTATCTTTAATTTCCTCCAAAATCTTTTTTTGTTCTCAAAAATGTTGCTAAATGTATGTTTATTCAATTTCTTAATATTCTTCTTTACATTTTTCAATTTGGCTGCCACTCTAAACATTTTTGTACCTTCCACTTTGATACCCACCACTCCTTAATGAGATTCTCCAAGTTTGGATGAAGAGTCCACATTTTCTCAAATCTAAAGGGGAAATTCTTATGAAATTTGAGCTTATCAACAACTAGGAAAATAGGGTAATGATCCGATCCCACATGAACTTGAGCATTAATTGCACATTTATAATTCAGGAACCAATCATTACTAATAAGAGCATGATCCAACTTGACCTGAGTAAGATCCTTTCTAGCTCTTCTATTAGTCTAGGTGTACTCAATCCCATGCAAGTCAAGATCATGAAGAAGATGATGATCAATAAAGTTCATTAAATCTAATCTATTATCCAAATTGGTCTAACTGCCTCCCCATTTTTTAGATTCTTTTAAAGGGGTATTGAAGTCCCCCATCACCATCTAGTTCTCCTCAGCAAAAGGCTTTATTTGATTAGAAATTTCTTCCCACAAGGCCTTCCTTCCCCATTTGGAGTTGGGGGCATAAGCATTAGTAAGGACCCAACTAAAATCATCTTTTGAATTGAAGAATCTAACATTCATCATATTTCTATTTTGAGAGATAAGCTCCCCTTGAATCCATCTATTAATCCAAAAAACTGCCATCCCACCTGACACTCCTTTAGAATCATTTCCAATAATCCTTCCTTGAAAATAAGAAGACATTCCACCTTATCCTTCAACATCTTGGTTTCTTTAATAATAAAAATATCTGGCCTATTGTCCCTAATCATATTTTTCAAAATGTCATGTTTATGAGGGTTATTTAACCCTTGGATATTCCAAGAGATAATCTTCATAATTTATGATTTTTTTTTGATTCAAGTATGGTTCTCTAACTACCATCAACAATGCGTCTATTTGCCTTAGTTTTTTTTTTCTACAAATTGGATGGTCTTCCAACCAATGATGGAGAAGACCCAACATCACCATTCTTGAGGGTTGAACCAACATTCTTAAAAGAAGAACTTCCATGTCTACCCTTAAAAGTTTTAGACTCCCCATTTTTAGAATCTACTTTAGGCCCTTTCTTATTTTTTTTCAATGGAGCATTCTCCTCATCTTTTTCACCACCTTTCTTCCTACCTTTAGACTATTCACCAACCAAAATCTAATTGCCATCAGAACTGTCCTCTTCTCACACTACTTCCTCATCATGAGAAATAGTTAGAAGGTCCTCAACTTCACCTCTAACAAAGTTACCAGCCATCACAGACTCTTGAACCCTATGTTCTATAGGCAACACTGTATCCTTTTGGGTCCCCTCTTTGACAATATCCCTTCCCTCCTTGGTTATGATCACCTCATCTTCTGGGTTCCTCTTTTAGCTGTCACTATTAGGGATCTCCAAAATAACCTAGGTAGAGGCATCCAAGCCACTCTTTGTCTCCAAAGGTGAATCCAAACTAGGATGGGAACCCCCCCCATCATAGTTTGAGCTATCTAAGTATTCTTGAAGAGGAGCACCATATTTTCCAACCACACCACCATTTGAACACTTAGAATTTTTTCAATGCACAAGAACAGTACCTCATACACCAAGTTGAGGAGATTGAATTACCTATACATCCTAGGTCAATGCAGATGGTTAAGAGACACTTGAAATTTTTGAAGGGTTTGGTTTGAGAAAGAGCACATTCTTAGGGTTCTATGATTGAGGGATATATGGTATACCAGATGATGGTGTATGTTACTCAATATCTTTCTAATCTTGTAGTTAAGACCCATATAGATTGCATTTTTGATCTTGACTCCATTAAAAAATTCAAAGGGGAGTACTTGGTGGGGAACGATAGATTTAGGAAACTAAAAGGTAATAAATTATGAGATGTTATTGTAGTTAATTAATTCTTTATCTTTACAATAAATCTTTTATAAGTCATATATTTACTTTTGTATTGCTACTAAAGAGTGAGATATAATACATTTGTTTATTGCAAACAATCAAGATTGGATGACAATATAGATTGAATGATGTCAATATTTTGGTCATAGATTAGATTGTGAATCTATGTCTTCATTGATTAAACATGTTCATTGTAATGGAGATCCCAATGTTACACAAAAGGAAATAGATTTAGCATATGGTTTAAGAGATCTCTAGGAACTTATAGGTTTGTTAATCAAATGTATGTTTTTGAACTTGTGATGTAATAATTTATACATGTTTGACATTATTATAGATGAAACACCATGCAAGGCTATGTTATGCAATGGTTATAAATTTTTCATCAAATATTTTGATGACATGAAGAGAACTTGTAATTTTGAGATAAGTGCAATCTTCTAGGTGACCAATATTTCATCTAGAAATGACTTACATCCTTGAAAATCTCAAAATGGATACTATGGCATTTTGGTTGATATACTTGACTAGGAATTCAATTCCTTCAAATTAGTTCTCTTCATCATCACATGGTACAGACTACAACTCAATCAAAATGATCATGATAGAACTATTATCGAGCATGAGAATAAATTTCCAATAAATAATAAAAGGTTTTTTGAGCTAGTTGGGGATGAGCTCTATGTCCTTCCAAGCCAATGTGAGCAGGTATTTTACTCAGAGGTTCTACATAAACTAGGTTGTTCATTTTTTGTTAGACATGATCCAAGAGGAAGGTTGGTAAAGTATAATGTGATGGAAGAAGATACCAAGGAAGAGGAAGAAGTGGATCATGATCGAGAGTTAGTCGATGATGCTTCTAATGCAATGATGTTGCTATTGATCATGATGATGATGCTTCTGCTAATCACAATGATGATGATGATGATGATGATGATGATGTTGTTGTTGTTGATGATGATGATGATGATGATGATGACTATAGTGTTGGTGATGATGTCAATGATCCTAATGATGAGATGGATGAATAATAATATCAATGGTAGGGGGTTGGGGGTTTGATAAGCTAACATTAAAGGGGGGTTTGATTATCAATGACAAGAATGAAATGTATAATTATGTGCTCAATGCCTATGCTATTCAATATTGAGTTCTTGATAGATTAGTGATTAATTTGATTAACTTGTCATGTACCTTTCACTATTTAGAATTCATATTTGATGCTAAATTTTGAGAATATGTATCATGAATTTTTTAGCTAACATAAGACAATTGATTTACATATGTAGAAACTTGAAGCCCTTTCATGAGCATCCCACATAGTTTCATGGATCATCCAGTATAAGTTACTAACCCCATAGAGATTAAATTTTTCTTTTACCATTTAAAAAATATCTCTCTCATTGCCACCTATCTCTCTTATTTCACAAAGTGAAACTACCAATGAATAGGTATTTAAAAATTTTTCTTCCTCAAGCAAGGAAAATGTATGAATGGAAGAGAAAAGTGAGACATTTAGTACATGTCTAAATCAAGGAGATTGACTCAAGGTCAAAATATTAGAAAGAATTCAGTGAGCACCTAAAATTTTTCCTTGCTCAAGGGGGGTCATGTTCTTACAATGATGAGAATGAAGGAAACTGTGATGTTCCCTTTAGGTATGAACATCTATAGAAACAATAGGTCCTCAATGAAATTCCTCCAATAAAAATTGATTTTTGTGTTGGAGAGAGGATATATTGCATAACACCATCCTCATTATATGGTTTGGGCCTATTTTCCATGAATGGAAGAAAGGTATCAAATACAATATGGTTTTTGAATTGATGGAGTATGTTAGACCTTGCTATGATTATAGTAGTTGGATGTAGATTGTTAGATATAAAAAATGTATGTGTAGGTATGCACTTGTAGAAAATTATATACAATAAAAACTTAGTGAACAAAGTAAAATAGTACAACTATATACATTGAAAGAATGACAAAAGCATTAGGGAATATTGTATTTGTATAAATAGTACATTATTTGTGTCAACTACGAAGCAACTCAATTGTATATTTAAGGTGTGCAAACAAGATCATGTATTTGTATGTGCAATAAAATCAATACACAGAGGAAAAGAGCTTCTTATTGATTACAATTTGAATCACATAGATACAAAAAAAACCACTATCATGGGAGAGGTGGTATGTACTATGCACATTTAAAATCAACTCCAATCAATGAATCAAACAAACCATCAAATTTTTATATTTTTTGTGCTAACTTAGAATAATAACACGTGTTTTAACATGTCTCGGTGATTTTTTTTGAATATAGGGTTATAATATGGATCAATAGCCACATGATACACATGGCAACAATGGTTCTCACAAGACTTCTTCTTCCTAATAAGTACTCATTGTTTTTGTACAAATTAGATACAAGAAATGTGTTAATGCATATTTTTTATTATGTTTTATTCTTCACTACTATTTTGGATTGATTTTATATATAGCACTAATGATATTGTTCTCACAAATGAGTGTTGATCAGGAAAAGGGAGAGGAAAAAGTAGTCCATGAGGACCGCATGATGAGCAGGATGAATTGATTATTAATTTTGTGTTAGCCATTAATCCTATGGCTGGAGTGCAAAAGGTTCCTTGTGATTTAGCAAGAAGGTTAAAGCAATTGGTATCAACTTGACCTCAGACTCCTATAATACAATAGATAGAGGATGAGTTGATACACCTAGTTGATACATATACAATAAGTATTAATGTAGTTTTTTATTATAACAAAACTTCAAAAATGGTTTTTATAGTATACTCTTTTATTTATGTCATTTAATAAAACACATGTGTTATTTTTATAGAGGATGATGAGGAGGTACAAGGGCGATGCCCTAGTGGATGACACTTTAGGTGGTTCAAGTACATCGCATGTTCTATTGTACACTTTGTTGGAATTCTTTCGAATAACTAAGAAGGAGGGTGAATTGATTATCCAAGGTCTAGATGTACTATTAAAAATTTTCATAGCTTAATGAACCCATAAAACATTTATTTTCAAGCACACATCCATAAGACTATGCAATCACTTAAAACTTGTAGGTTACTAGCAAATCAATTTGTAGAAATGTAAACATGAAACATAACAGATTAAAAAATACACTTGACAAAATGAACTACATGGAAACCCAACTTGGAAAAAACCACTAGTAACATGCTACTCTTTCTCACTCTTTTAAAGTGATGCCCTGTGAAAGGTCAACCCTGTTAAAGGTTAAAATGCACATTGTTAAATGTGACCTTATCAAAGAATTTCAATCACCTTGTTAGGAGTGAGCCTTGTTAGAGGACTTTAGACCATTCACTTGGAATGTCACCCAGTTAAAGGATTTACAAATGACTATTAGGTCAACCTTAATCCAAAGGATTTAGCCTAGACTAATACAATTATTAGAAAGTAACAATAAGGCTTGATCTGATAACAACTTACAACTCCATTTGTAGATTACAAATATTTGTTTTAGTCCTCTATTTTTCTTGTCTTTCACACACTTTAGCTCTTATAGCTTATTTTCCCTTCAAGCATCCATACCCTTAAGCCTTCTTTCTTAACTTGCCAATGCAAACTCTTCTCTTAGGTCACTAAATGAAGCAATACCCTAGACTCCTTGTCTTCCTTAGGTTCTCGAACATGACAACCTTTGCTTTTGACCAGCCATCTCTCTAAATAGAGAATTAAGATCTTTTGTCATTTATTCTCCATTGTCCAATATAGGGTTAGGATAGATTAGGTAGGATTCAATGAATCTACCCCTTATTTTATTTAATTCCCTTCTAGGAACTTCTCCTTCAATCCTCTTTAAATTCACCTAAAAATAGTTCACCATGAATTCTGTGACACCAACTCATCAATCTTATCTTCCACATGGTTCACATGATCCAAGAAATCAACTTTGACAACTCAAAACCATCACATTCATGATCCTTCTAATAATGTTGACACTCAACATTAACTAGCTTCTGATGCTTGACACATACTGTGTTGCTTGACATCCACTATAAAATCACTCAGTATGAACTAAAGTTTACTAGTGCTTGGCATTAACTAAACTTTACTTGGCATCAATAGTTTCACTTGGCTTACACTAAAATAGACTTTTACTCAGCTTCAACTAATTTTCTACTCTCGGCTTGCACTAACTTTTCTTGTCACCTATTGTCCACTCGGTCAAGCTTGCACTAACTCAGATGGATATTCAAAACTTGCTACATGAATTGTATGTATAAGTAAATGAAATATTATATTCAAATAGTTATAAATTGTAAAAAAATAGGTCTTGATGAAATTGATTACAAAAAAAAAATTCATGATACCAAGAAAAAATGTAGGCCATGGAGTTTATAAAAACAACTTCTGAAGAGGACAATAAATTAGCCTATAGACGAGGCTCTACAGTCATGGATGAATAATTCTAAGCAATGAGTGTGTAAGGTTCTTTTGTTTGATCTATCAATGAGATAAATAAGTCAATTGATTTTTATTTCAAATTAATGACTGTAGCAATTACTCTATTTGATATTAAGTTCTAAAAATATAAGTCATTATATTTTTTTAAGTAAGGAAACAATGATTATATATTTGTTTAAATCTTTCAAGTGAATATATTTATATGTATTAAAATTAATGATGAACATTTATAAGTATTTTTATTGTATTAATATGCATATATTGTTGATAAATGAACTAATTATTTACATTTGATTGCAGCCTGCAATCTTGATACACCAGCTCAGCACTATGGAGGCAACAATTCGAATATGAATCGTAGTACCAAAGTTATATATTTTCTATTTGATTTTTTATTTTTGAATTATTAATATAAGTAAGTATTTTAAATTGAATTATATGTATAGTTAAAAATTTAAATATAATGTGTCGGGATTGAGAAAAAATATTGTATTCTAGTTGTAGGGGATGCACAGGCTATTCTTGATGAGCATGTTGAGGTGTAAGCTGATAGGCAAGATGATGTGGTTGGACAAGGTAAAGAGCACTACAATGTTCTTTAAAATCTTTAAAGTCTCAATTTTTTAAAATTTAACCATTTTATTTGTAAAGGAAAGTGAGATCACATCCACCAGTGAGAAGAAATATTGATGATGACATGGATATGCCTTTGGAGCAATATAGGGAAGGACAAAAAAACAAAAAAAAACAAAAAAAAAATGATTCATGTGAACTTATGTAACTTATTTGATATTGACTGATGTTTATGTCTAGATGTTTTATTTATGTTGTATTGAATGTTCTTGTGAGTTTTCTAATTAATCTTATGTTTTAGTGTTAATGCGAATGTTCTAATTAAACTTATGTGTTAATGAATGTTATCATGTGAGAATTCATGAATATTTTTTCTTAAGTAAAATAGGTTTTGAAGGGTGCCTGAAACCCATTATAGTTCTTATAATTTTCAATGAAGCCCAAACATAAAAATAAAAAACCTTAGATGAGACAAGTCACCTGACAAAACAAGGTGACCAAGGTGGCCTCACAGATAACATAGTGCACCACTACCACCTAAATAGGTTTTAAACAAGATTCTAAAGCCCCATGGTTATGAAAGAAGACATTTAATCCTAGACCATATCAAACTACAAGAGAACATACCAAAGAGACTAGGAAAACCAAAACAACATAGGACATCCTTAAAAAAGACCAGGCAAGTAGCTGGAAAAGAAATTCGAGTCTCAAGATTTATTTTTAGATCCTATCTTTTGAGAATGTAGAGACATATCAAATGATGGAAAAGAGGGCTTGACCTTTTTTCCTTTTACTTTTGTCCATCCATCCTCTACCATCCTTTTGCCAAGCAAAGTCATCCAAACCATAATAATCCTCCAAATACCTCATAGCTAGGGAAGAAGTACCACCACCACACGAAAGAGTGACAAAAGCTCCCCCAGAGCAAGAGTCACATTAGGAGCACCAACCAAATCAGATATAGTAGCATTTGAAGGAGGTTCAATAGTATTGGCCACCACTGTAGGGGAAACATTTAAATCATGCAGAGAAACAACATAATCCTCCTCCAAAGAATCATGAGATGAATCAACCAACCCAACACCAATAGAGAAAGCTTTTTGAATAGTGTAGTGATAATCCAAAACCCCCTTCCACCAAGAAGGTGACTTTTTTGATCTAACCTTTCAAGAGGAGCATCACGCTGCAAGGTGGCTAGTCTTATGGCATTTTTGACATCTGAATGAAATTCCTTTATAATTCATGAATGTTACATTTTATTAATAGAATAAATTAATTTTAGATGTTAACAGGGAATTTAGATGTTGGGGGGGGGGGGGGGGGGGGTGGGGTGGGTTGCGGTGTGGGGCCAAATGAACTTCCACCTTCACATGGACTTGGCCATGATTAGTAGAGAATATTAAAATATTCTTGAAACCAAGCGAAGCTCAATGTTAACCTATGATTGCATGAAAACTAACCATGTGAATCGCTTGGTTTCAAGCAATGTAGAAGGAGGCCATAGTTCAATACGCAATCTCAATTCATATGCATAAGACATTAGGTTTTTATTTTTGTTAGAGTTATTAGGTATTCTAAGTTATAGACCATCATGAACATTGCAACTTTGAATCTTATAGGAAAGGGTAATGTCATAGCATGCAACAAAATCAAGACTTTTTATGTGCTCGCTTTCTGAGGACATTCTTTCATCCATAGCAGCTAGAGTTTTAATGTTCATGATGGTCTATAATTTTAAAAATATAATATAAATATTAAATAAATGTAAATGTGGTGCATTTTTCTAGCTCTGCCTATTGTCCATGCATATAGAGTGCAACTACATGTGCATTCTTGATTCAAAGTGGCATTCACAAGTTTATTAAATTAATGGTATGATGTACAATTTTGCATTAGCAAGTTTAGTAAATTGTAAGGTGTTTTATAGATTTTTAATTGATAGGTTAATGTTAAGTAGAAAATATTCTTTGAATAATGTCAAATTATGATATTCCTATTAAAATTCATGTGTACTTTAAAAAGTCATTGAACTCATTGATTTATGAAATTTTATTGCAGTGTACGAAACATTTGAAATAATGGATTTCTATGGGATTGCCTCAAATTTAGTGATCTATTTGACAAGTAAACTATATGAGGGTATAATGACTTCCTCAAGGAATTTAACCAATTGAGATTGAGGGATTTTGGATCACTCCTATTCTTGGAGCATATATTGCAGATGCTCATTGGGGATGTTGATGGACATTTATCATTTTTTCATGTATTTATATACTAGTATATATAGCACATAAATCACCCTAACGTTTGTTCAAAAATCTAAATGAAATCATGTTGGTGATAGAAATGTGATCTCTATATGGTAAATTATCTCTATTGGTATTTGTTATATCCTAGTGTGTGCAATTATATCCATTAGATTTTGCAATTGTAGTCCAAGTGGCTATACAATATGGTAAGTTTAGAACAAGACAAACATAAAGTTTGTACAAGGTTGGTTTAAATAAAGTGAAAGCTTGTATCTATGTCCACATATAAGATGTGAATGAGAATGTTGCCAAGGTATTGACATATAAGGATTGATAAGAGGAAAGTTAGAAAATTAAGCTATTTCCAACAAGAAAAATTTCAACCATAGCATGGAAAAATATAAAGTAAGAAGTGCAGATATATAGCCAATTTTGTATCACTAGTATCAAAAAGGCCAAAATGTATGTTTAACAAGAACATATAAATAGAAACATTTCAATATGGAGAAACACTGTAGTTTTTACTGTAATAAGTCATCGATTATATCATGTTTGAGTCTATGGTCTTGCCATGTATTTTTCTTATTAATATTGGTATGTTCTATTATCCTAAAATTCCAATTTTCTCAACTTATGAAAATGATTTTTTGTAATATAATTGAACTGGGTAGAGTTGAATATGCTAAGGTAGGTTATGTGAAATCTAGATCATTTTGGTGAGATTATGATAACTAGTAAGTATATTTTCCTTGACTAACTAGTCTTACTAAGAGTTTTTTCTTCTATTGTAAACTTCTTTGTTCTATTAGAAGAAAGTTATTTTACTAGAACAAAAAAAATTCTAAGATTTTTTTAACCCATCTTAGGCTTTGAATTTAGAGTGTAAATGTTTTCTTATTCTTGAATTAGGTATCTTTCTGATGGTATGATTACATTCCATATTCCAAGCATGTTTGGATTGAAATTTTCTAACTTCTAAGTTTGTTACAATTGATTCTATAGTACATTTTCCATTTTATTTTTCTTTTATGTTTGATATAGTATGTTTGGATTGAAAAGTTACTTTCCTATTCAATGTAGGGAATGATAACTATGGCTGCTAATCAAAAATAGAGAGTTAAAGTTCCTGCTAATCCAAGCAAGCTCCATGAATTGGACCCCAAAGTGTATGTTGAATAAGGTAGACTCCCCATTTCTGACACTCCCAACTTGAGGTAAGTTTACCCAATAAACCATGATGTTCAATTGCAATTCAAGATACTCTAATGGGTACACAATTTAGTTGGTAGGATTTCAGATTTATGGACCAAAGTCTAGATTTATTATTTATTCAGATTAATTATTATTTTACGAATATTGGTTCAATACTTTGGATCCATCGTTATAAGAAGTCTCAAGAATAAAAGTGATTCAAACTTGAGACCAATAATTATAATGTGTTAAGCTTGAATAGACTCAAACTAAAGACCTCCTAAATATAAAATATTTATAATTTACCATTATATCATAAGCCCTTTCCTAAGATTTCATATTATTAGTATTTATTGCAATTTATGTCTGTATTTTTTCTTCATCTAATGTCATGTCCATGCTTGTATTTTGTTCCTTTCATGAAACATTTAGTTGGTAATTTGAATGGTTTAAGGGTTTGGAACATAGTGAAAATTATATTAATAACATATAGATTAATGAATGGTGTTAACTAGGGTTATATGAGAGGTAATTGTAGTTTTATCATCATCAAGATAATAATTAGACTTCAAATGGAGTCAAGTTCTCAAGAACACTTTGGTTAACCCCTAAAATAAGGTATTGGAATTCTAATTTAGGAAACTTATGCTCCATTGAGAGTTGTGAATGGAAAAGAAGTATAAATATGAAAGAACCCAACCATTTCAAAAATTGAAAGTGAGGAGCATTGCATCAAGATCCTATACACTCATTGTTTCAAAGCATTTCAATAAAATATTGTCTAGTGGGTTTAAGAATGAATTTAAATAGATGATGATGGTGCCTTCACAACTGACTATTTTTAAAACTATAAGTGACAAGCTTTGCATTTCACATCTCTAAAGATTCTCTACTCTCCTAGTTTCAAGGCATTTGAATTAATTACTGTCTAGAGGGTTTGAGAATGAGTTTAACATGTGTTTTTGTATGTGAATTTTATTATCACATTCTCATTACAACTTTTCATGCCAAGAAAAATGATTATTCTTAAGGATTAATGATTTTGGATATTTATTTTTATGGTTTCAAATGTACAAACCATTTATCCCAACATTTTGATTTTTCAATTTAGTTTCTTCAAATTTGACTTATAATTTTGCCTTCTTCCTTAAGAATGACCCAAGTCCCAAAGTATGATCACTATCTTGCCAAACCCATGCAATATCTTTGAAAGTAGGTTTAAGTTGGCGATTAATTATTTTTTATATTATGCAGTAAAACATTTGGGAATGCTTGAAAAATGTGCTTGGCAGCCACATCGAGGACTTCCAAAATATTTAGTATTTGTGCTTTGTGCATATATATTTGAGCATTTCTTACACCTGTAAGTTTTCAATATCTGGCTTTTGCATTTTTTTGGTTTATTGTTCAACACCATAATAATTGCCTATTTAAATAACATAAGCCCTTTGGTTATGTGCATCTTTGATCTAGTGCTTGGGGTTATGGCACCACTATAATTTAGTTTTTTCACCTAAGTAAGGTAGAGTACCTTATGTTATAATTTAATTCAAGTTTTTTTCAATGTTTTCTTACTTTTCATAATTATATTTGCTAAAAAACGAGATTTGTGAATAGTCATCAATCTCAATGTTTGTACTGACTATACTAGATTAGATGGTGTTTACCTATAAACATCAATCCCAATTATGAGGACATAAGTTTTGGAAAAAAGTTGGACCCTATTTCATATGAATGTTTATTAAATTCATGCACAACAAGGAGAATGGTAATAACATTTTAAAAAATGCCATCTTTGATTTGTGGGTGATAAACACTAGGTAACTCCCCAACAAAGGACTTAAATATAGAGATAAACACCAATATTTATATCGACATGTGGTTTCTTATAAATGTCAAATACATTCATAGGTTTTAATAATAATTTTCAAAATAACCTTCATCTTTTTTCACAATGAATTGATTTGTCTATTAGGATTAATCTGAGTATTTCATCCATCTATGAGTAGACTGGGTAAGAATTTTCCTACAATCTTGAAATTTGTGAACTGTAGTAATTAGATTATAGTAACTTTTTATCATGATACTGTGGTATATATTTAGACCCAATTATTAGATTTGTCCATAGGCATCAATCTGGATGCAATTAGAATATCTGTAATTAATTGTAATCATGTGCTTGTGTGTGTGTGTGTGTGTGTGTGTGTGTGTGTGTGTGTGTGTGTGTGTGTGTGTGTGTGTGTGTGTGTGTGTGTGTGTGCGTGTGTGCGTGCGTGCGTGCGTGCGTGCGTGCGTGCGTGTGTGCGTGTGTGCGTGTGCGTGTGCGTGTGTGTGTGTGCGTGTGTGTGTGTGTGTGTGTGTGTGTGTGTGTGTGTGTGTGTGTGTGTGTGTGTGTGTGTGTGTGTGTGTGTGTGTGTGTGTCTAAAAGTGCAAAACTATGTCACCTTTTAGGCTGACTTATCAGAATGACTGAATTTAAGTATTTTTTTAATCTAAATTTCAATTTTTTTTTAAACATATGATCTAGATAAATTCATTCTAGCTAGGTTATATATGGTCTCACACTTTACCAATTGGAAATGTCTATTAAATGCATGTTTTATACTAGTTTGTATCCAATTAATAAAGACATAAAATTATTTCAAAAAAGTGGCGTTTCAATAATTCTTACTATTTTTTATGATTTTTTTTAATAGCATATAAACATCATTTTATAGAGATCAAAGTTAAGAATATTGTCATGTAGATTTTATTGTGTTTTAATTAGATATAGTATATTGTAATTAAAAAATTCTACAACCACATATTTTAACACTCAAAAAGATTTCGGTTATGAGAAAGAAAAAATATTAAATTATATCAAAAAAATCTGAAGATTATATGACATTCTAGAGGAGAGAGCCCTCTTCTAGAATGTATATTTTTTCTCTTGGTTAGAATGGATTTGTTTTGAAAAATGTGGTGGGAGATGAAAACTATCAATTTGAAGTGAATTAAAATTTCAATCCGTTTAATAAAGAAAATATAGGTCTAAAGCCGATTTTCATTTTTGATTGTTCTAGATATATATGTTAGCTATAACATAGTCTAAAATCAAAGGGAAATAAGTTTATTTCCATAGAGTTTTGTGGTGGGAACTAGACCCCTATCATGCCTAAAATACAGGGCAAAAACACCAACATTTTTTTTATTAAAGCGATGATTAATCCACTATGATAATACATACTACACTGGTTATGTGAAGTAGACAAAGGACTAAGAGTGAGTTTTTGAATACATAGCATAAAGATGTAGATTCGGTATTCCAACACAATGCATAGGTTTGAAACCCTAGGTTTTAATGCTACATGAATATGTAGCTTTGATCAAATGAGTTCATTGATTACATTTAGGTTAAATTTAAAAAGGTATGGCTTCCAATTTAATTTACATTTTAGGAATTCCAAGTTCATAAGTCTACTATGATGCTACCTATTCTTAACACTACACTAGATAAATCCTTCGAAAAATCTTATTCTTCATTTAAAGGTTAATCTATCATAATGTACTAATACTTACTCCAAATACTACCAAAACTCATTTTGAACTAACTAAAATATAAAAAACATTTATCATAAACTATTTACAATATCTAACTCATCATCTATCTTAACCCAAACCATCATATTTCGTTACCTAGTCAAAATTGAGTTACAACACTTCTCGATCCACTAACCACCTTTTAGGTTTAAAATTCAAATGCAAAATATCCCAATACTTTAATCATCACATAATTTTAAATCCCAACAAAAGACTAATAACATTAAACTTCCAACTAATTGATTTTCCATTTTATCCATCACTTAACTATTAAGAACATTATCTAACATAACTATCGCCATCATAATGACTCTAACCCCTAAAAGAACTTCGATATTCTACACCAAAATAAATATTAACTATTATTTTCAAAATAATAATAATAATTCACTAACATTAATATAATCTAAAATAACATTACTTCCCTAATCATGTTCTACTTCCAATCCTTTCAAATCTTCATTAAAAATATATTAATTTTAAATTAAGATAACTAAACAATTCTACATAAATACTAATTCTATTTACAAAAGTATGTTAAATAATAACAACTTAAACCTCTTTCCATATTACTATAATTAAAAATTAATTATAAATCTAATCACTTATATACTAACTAAAAACATACTAAAACACTAGCAATTATAATTAAATAATCTTTACTAACTTCTAACATCTAAACATTTTCTAACATTTTAAAAATTAACAATTAATTTTAACTTACTAACTAAAATTAATTAAAATCTGACACTAATATATTCTAACACCAAAATTTAACATTAGCTAATTAAATCATATCATAACCTTTAAAGTAATACAAACTAAACAACCTTACTTTTACTAAGTCTAATATCTTTTTAATTAACACTAATTACTACCTACTATTATTACTAACACTTAACTCTACTAACTAACTAACTAACAATCCAATCCTAAACTAATTTAAATCTTACTAAATACTAAAATCTATTTTTACCAAAAAAAAAACACTAACTACCCATCAATAATACTAATGAAGATAACATAAAAAAAATATAACTAAACTACACCTAACCTACCCTACATCCCACTTGCTCCCCATTACCCAATACAACCTTGGTCAGCCTCCCAAGTGGCTGCACATTGTCGTAGGACTGTCATATGCTACCAGAGACAACTCTTTCCAAATGGTACGCTTGGGTCTTGATAGCAGGTAAAAAAAAAAAAAGTGAAGATCTTTGATAAGATTAAAGGTTAGAATTGTAATAAAAGATGTCTTGCTTCCAAAGTGACATGCCTCCCCCCTTAAGTCAACTATGACAACACAAGAAAAAAGGTACACATGATATGAAGGAAGAGGGGACACTTGTAAGAAAAATTGAATGACTTTGGTTGACATCATCATGGCAAGGAGCCTTTATGTTTAAAAGTATAGTAGTTGTATCTTAGGATATGATATAATAGATATTTCCTTAATTTGATTTTATCTTAGTTTTACTTCATTTTATAATTTCATAAATAATACTAAAAATAATTGTTTAAAGAACACAAAGGGAATCTTATTGAGAATATGCTCTTTTTTAAAAGGAGGTTAAAATTTTCCTCATACAAAAGGCAAAGAACCTTTTGCTCTAAGAATGAAATATTTTCTCAACTCTTTTTTTTTCAAAGTCTATTTTTTTTTCCTAAGTGATAGGATTTTCAATATATATATATATATATATATATATATATATATATATATATATATATATATATATTTGAATTATAACATAGAGTTTAAATGTCTTGTTAATACAATAATTTAGGATTATCTCCCTTTCTAATTAAATACGAAAATGCGAGAGGATATTTAATTCATGCAATTTTAAATTTACTTGATGTAATTCAAATTCAAATTACATAACTTATATCTATTGTTGTTTTATCTAATTAATACTAATCAAATGAATACAATTTCGAACCATAAGAATGCCATGGAAAGGGTAACACATCATTGTATCCATTTTTCAATAAACACATGCATATGCACTAAATTGCAAGAAATATCATATGAAAGGAACATACTCCATTTAAAAAAAAAATAATCAATCCTTTGATTCAAGGACTCCCTTGGGAAAGAACCAAGGAAGAAAAATTGAGATCATAGTCGTTTCCACAATAAGTTTAACATTAACATTTTTACATACGATTACTATCCCGAGGAGAAATCTCCCCACATATTTGAATTTTAATAAAAATTCTAAATTTCCTTCTTGGCTCCACAATAGGGAAACCATTACAAAGTCTGCAACACATCAAGGTGATCATGGAGAGAATCAAAACTAACTAGAAGACAACCAAACTTAACATGAAGACAATTTTAAACATTCACTTCCATCCAAGTTTGCACAATAGGTTCATCATTGAACCAGATTAGGGAGAAGGTGGATTTTTCCAATAGGAGACATTGACCACAACACCATAATAGGTGCCCTTTTGGGGCTATAATAAGAAGAACTTCCATTCTTCCATTTCTTAAATTCCAAAACTCAAAACATGGTTTGTGCTGATGAGTAGGGGCCGATAACACCCTACTCTCTCCCTCTACTCATCCTAAGGAGAGACTCTACACTGTCAGAGTCCAACTAAAGACCTCCTCCTATACATGGCCACTTCTTCCCTATCTAAGGGTGAGTAATGCCAATACAACCCATAAAATCCCTCCAAAAATCAAAGCAAAATACTAAGGAAAAACATTTAAGAAAAAAACCATTTAAATCCCTCGCAAACATATTCATCTAACACATGAACACACATATGCAAGAAAACTACTTAAGCATGAAACACAACATGAAAAAAATGAGCTTGAGGGATTTCTACTTTAACAATAATGTTATGGCAATTGAACAATTTGAAATGAGCTTCCCTTCCTTTTTTTCCCTTCTCCTTCAATCCTAAATTGCTCTCTAAAACTAGAGGTTGGGTGAACACTCATTCTCTCTCAAATTTGCTTCTAAATAAGATACTAACTCGACCACCTTCAAAATGTAATAACTCCCCCACTTAACTAAGGTTCTAGAGACTTCTAACTCAACTTTTCATAAGGCTAACCTCAAGGTGGAGTTTAACTTATCCAACCCATGGTGAAACATTCAAATTTCGCATTAAAGCAAAAATGGGATATTTGGGTGACCATAAAAGTCAACAAAAAGGGGCTAGAGGGGTGGAAAATGCCCCCAACCTATACCCATACACCTTAGGTACTTAGTTATAATGATTTTGACCTCTAGGACTAATTAGGGACCTATCAAAAAGCTTGAAAATTTGGACTTCCTAACAACCCTCAAAATGCAATTTTATCACTAATCTTGATTAGGGTAATTAATCTTGATTACTAAATGATTAGTAAAAAGGTCACTAACCTAGTCCAACTTATATTTTTAGGTTACTCAGTTAGTCCTACTTATCATGTTGAAATTCATATATGAGTTACCAATGTCAAGAGACACTATAAAATCATTGTTACAAAACATCAACACTTATTCATCACATAATGATACATTCATTCAATTCACAATACAATAAAATATGAATAACGGGGTCTACATTTTTTACTAGACTCAATCTTGGTTTCCACAAATGGTACATGGGGTTCAGTTCCAATTCTCCGTTAGATTTCCTGGCTAAAATGTCTTGAACACTCATTGCACACATCAGTAGCTCAAGAAAATCACATGCATATATATAACTCATCAGGATAATCATATAAATTAAAACATAAATCTTTCATTTAAATAACCCTTTCTAATTTTGGCACACAGATTTAGTCATCAGTAATTATATAATCAATATAACATAAGTTATTCATTCTTTTAGATTAAAATACTAGAATAATCATCATTAGGCATGCATATACCTAAACATCATAAACATCACCAATAAAGAATACTGAACTATCTGTATGCCTATAACCTAATCATTAAGGTACCATAATCAACATCATCGTCATTAGGTGAAAACACCTTGTATCATTATTAGTGAAATTTTAATGTTTAAACGTTCAAGATAATGTAGTAGTTCTCAAATCATTGAGTATTAAAATATGGATGTATCAAATAATCTCAATTTCCATTAGGACATTCACAACATAAAACATTACTTCATAACTATTTCAATCTCCTATAATGGTTTTAATCGAGAAATTCATATTTAATAAGTACATACAAGGAGGGACCTTACATCCTCCCCCACTAGCCTTTGACTTCATCTTGGAAGTCACACAACTAAAATGTTCATTCCAAGATGGAATTTGTCTAAACTTGTACCAAAATTTACTCCTATTAAAGTAATGATTATTAATTCACATACATATGCATGGATGATAACATATTTTCCTAATTATTCTTACTAATAGTGAAGTTCAATCCAAAAGTCTGACATGGTTACATTTTCTAGGGTCAAACACTTCTTATAACATATAGGTCACATATAAACAACCTTCTAATCTAGTATAAAATACTTATAAAGTCTAATAATAATAATATCATAAGATGTTCTGAATTCCACATACCCACTCATCAGGGTAACAACTATACGAGCCTCCCTCAAATGTGTTTTCTTATAATGCCACTTGGCTCTTTATGAAGGGTTAATCATTTTTCCTTTAGAGTTTTCACGACATACTGATTCCTTAATAGGACACTAAACAAGTCCATCACTACACATGCACCTTTTGCATCTAAAAGTCCATTAGGTTAACTTGTAACCTTCACCATTTTTAAATTGGAGTGCAATCCATTACTCATAATAGTCCTCAGATAAATTAGTCCTATACTCAAAGTCCTGGGAGAAGGTGGGGGATGAATAATCTCACTAATTACCCCATACCCTAACGTTATACATCCACTTAATTGTTAGGAATTTCCTTTGGTAGGCAAATCATATGTCAGTTTTGCCAACAAAAAATTAGAAGAAAGTTCCTCAATATTTAAATTGAATTATCAAGAATGAAACATCCAACGCAAAAGTCTGAAATAAAAGAAATAAAGAGTGGCCACAATTGTAAAATTTTAATCAAGAAATTGTTGGAATATTCAAATGGGAAGAGTACTTCTGAGGGGGGGGGGGGGGGGGGTGATTCAAAAGTACTACACCTTTTTTAAAACCTTTTTTCCATCCTTTAAACATATAACTAAAAAAAAAATTGCATGCATGCAAACATATAAAAGAACATAAAATCAATCACATGCAATAATACATAACACCAGAATTGATAACCCAGAAACCCTCCATGAATAAGAAGATAAAATTGGGGTGGGGATGATACCCACAAAAATCACTGTAGCAATCAATGTTGAACCACTTCTAATGGTCTACCCTATGCAAGGCTTGCCCTATTAAAGGCTTTACACTATGTAAATAGTGACTTGGTTAGAGGATTTACAAACACTTACATTGGGTGCCACCTTGTTAAAGGATTTACAATAGGTTGTTAAACCCACCTAATTTAATAGGACTTTCATGACCTTCTCCAAAGGTTCTCCTACCTAGCTATTAAGCTAACCTATCAAAATAGGATTTCAACCTCTAATACAATTGTGAGAGAGTATTAGAACATTTGACTTGATTGAATGCAATCTTAAATTGCTGGATTCAGGTACTAGACCTGCTCTTCTTATTCATATCCCTACTTGATCTGATCTCTAAATGTATCCCCTACTCTATTCTAATCAACTAGATGTATATTTGTAGTCCATTTCACTAAGTCCTTGACACCTTTGCTAATTGCTTTGTTCTGCTATTTGATAACTCCATCAATAACCTTCTCAACTCTTTTCTTAGCAATCTCAAAAACTTCTTCAACAACTTAAATATGGTGTCGTGGTCTCCTTATAAAGATATTGTGGACTTAGGGTTTGCTATGCATTCACAAAGTTGAAATTCTCGCTCAAATACTTTGTTTTCACCTATTGGTTGCATGCTGTCTCCAATTTTTTGATTGGTTGCATGTTGATTTCATAGGTAATTGCAAGGATTCAATCTTATCTTCTTATCCTTTTGTGACTCATGCAAAAAATATTTTACATCTTAGTTTGTGATGGCACAAACTCTTATGCTGAACCTGAGTTACTCTACACATATTGTATTCATGATGCTCAACACATACTATTTTTGGATTGCTCGACATCTACTACATTTTTAGTTTGCTTGACACCTATTATATCTTGGTTTTCTTGGCACTTGTTATATCCTGGTTTTCTTGACACCTATTATATCTTGTATTGCTTGACACATGAATGTTCCTAGATCACTCAACATCTAAACAATTCTAGATCACTTGGCATACATTGTGTACTCGACATATATAGTGAAAATGGTTGAGTGTGTTGACACTCAATTGTCAAGACTAGTCTTTTGACCAACAATCTCCCCCTTTGACATGAGTGTTAAAAACACTTAACTAAGCATTTATGAACTTAACCTTATTGAGTACATTCTTTATTTGCTTGGCATTCATGTAAAATTTCAAAAAATATTGTGAGTAACAATATACCTTATGATTCCTCTTGAGTTGATTATGCCTTGTCCAATCTTGAAACTAAAATTCTATGCTTAAGTGCCTGATCCTCTCTGTCCTTTGTCCAGTTTCTACATTCTGAGCCTATATGTTGTATTTGATCTGTGTGATGTTCAAAATTTTGCATCTCACCCTTTCTCCTTATTACTTGACTTCCCGTTTTTGGCTATTTACAAACTTTCCACTCTATTCTCAAAATGAATGAAAGAATGTAATAAAAAATGAGAAATTTTTCCAAAAAGTTGGTACTCTCCCATATTTCTATATACATATCTCCTTATTTCTTCCCCTATACATATATCTCCCCCTTTTTGACACTGATGTCAAAGGGTTCTATAGAGTAATACCATATTTAGCCAAAAATGTGCTATTTACCTCCAGGAGTATCTTCAGAGCTGCATCCCAATTTGCTAGTGCAATGTCCAATGACTTATGCTCGATGGAAATCTCTGTTGCTAGATGTACAAGTCCATCTGAGGTAGAAAGATTTGAATCTTTCTTGAGGACTATTTCTGCATACATTTGCTCCTTATGGAGCACCTCCAAGTGAGGGGTTATAGAGGATTGGATTTGCATCAACTTAGCTTTTGTATTAGCCTCCTCTACTGTTAATACAACTAATTCTCTTTGAGTGTGAAGCGTTTGAGAAAAATGCTTCTCAATTTGAGTTGGATTCATGGGGAGTTGCATACTAGAAATCTTTAGATTTCTTTCCAAGCTCATTATTCTCTAGCTAGTCTCCTATGTGAAATTTGAAAAATCACACAACTTGTTGTACAGGGAGAATATATTCCCACGTACAATCTTTACTCTTTCCAATTTCTTAGCTAGCTCATTTTGAGATAGTGCTATATCACCAAATATCTTCTCATTAACCTTACCTTAGAACTTCCTCTCTAACCATTGCATTAATTTGGCATTTGTATCATGGTCTTCATTTGTCACCTAGTGAACTATGTTAGATAGTTGCTCTACTATTGGCCTTGACTCATCTAGTGTCTGCAAGCTGAAGGCATCCATAAAGATGTCCTTTATCTCATTTAGTGCTTGCTTATGTTTATATTCTTTTCTCAATACCTCTTGTCTCCTTCTTCTATCCAATGCACTTTGTATTTCATTAATCTTTTCCTTAGTGAGAGGGTGTTGGATTCATAGCAGGGTATTTTAATTTCTTCATCTAGCTCAGGAATTGCATAATGAATTGCCCTGGCTACCCTTGTTGAACTCGAGCTTGGTGTTCTAACTTGCAATACTAGCATGTCAATTCTCAACTTCTGAAGAGTTTGAGTGGGAGTACCTATTTTGGGTAGTTGAAACAAAGTTTGTATTGTAGATTCCTCCTCATCTTTTGTCTCTTCCATTTCTTCTGTTTATCTCACTTTTTCACTATCAATGGCTGGGGGTGTACCTGCTAACTGTACTAATTTTTCTTTGTCTTCCCCTACTGCTGCACTTGGCACTTGAAGTGCATCTATGACTACTTTTGGTGGAGATGGTGGAGGAAGGAATAAGAGTTCAGTAGTTTGAGTGGTCGAAGGTGGTTCTTGTGTTTTCACCTTGACTTCCTTTGATTTTACTACTGACTTTTGCAACTCATCAACACTAACTAGTATAGGACTTGTGCATAGTCTAGCTACTTGGGCTGATTGGTCAAGGATCTTTGTGAGATCCTCTACAGTCAATGGATTGATGTTTTGACAAGAAGTGTCAATAACATCCTTTATTTTGATACTCTCTGCAAGTGTGATAATAACATGAGGAGGGCTAGGAGGTGATAGTTGTGTGTCTTGCACACTTTTCTCTTGTTGCTCATCTGTACCATTTTCTTCCTCTTTCTCCTCTTTATTCTTCTCTTCATCTTTCTTTTCTTCTTTCACTTTCTTCTCTTCCTCAACCTTCTTCTCTTCTTCCTTCTTTTCTTCTCCCTTCTTTCCTATTGTTTTTATTTCCTTTATCTTGGCACTTGCTTCTACCTTGTATTCCTCATCAAAAACATCACCAATTTTCTTATAAATTATTTTCCACAACTATGTGGATTTGCTCACAACATTTTCAATTTTATTTTGCAAATGTAATGTCCCCTTTTTGGAACTCTTATAAGGAATCCTGTGTAAGCATTTATATCTTTAGTTTTAGAGAATACAACAGATTTAACACTAAAATAATCTTATCAAAACTATTTACATTCAAAAGACATAGTTCTTTATAGCATTATAAACTTAGTTTATTTTTAAAATGTTGGAGGAGAAACCATAATAGGGTGCCGTGTTACCCAGTCAGTGGGCCTCACCATTCTCCCTCATTATCATTACCTTCTTTCGATCATCATTTCCAAGAAGGTGCCTTTGTATGATGTACCCTGAGATGTCCCATCACTGAGGCCTTACCCGATACCCATAGGCTTTATCCGATACCTCACATGATGTCCCCCGGTCCATTCCACCGTAGGCCTTATCTCAACTTGGAGAATCATGATCTTATTAGTTTTAAGAATTATTCAATTGCTATTGCCTCCTTTGGTAGAGAAATTAATATTAATCCCATTGTATATTCTTGCAACGAATAGGTTGATTCAATTACCAATCTTAGTGTACATTATTTAATAGAGAGAGTGAATATTAGTTCAATTATCAATCTAGATGTATATGCTTTAATAGAAAAACTAATATCAGTTCAACTAATATGTATATTCTTTAATAGAAACTAATATCAATTCAATTAATACGTATTCCTTAATAGGAAACAAGTATCAAAACAATTATTAACCCTAGATGTATATTCCTTGGATAAAATAATAATTGCATCTATTGAATAACATTAAATACTTTTTATTTGGCTAAGTATGGATATTGCATTAATGTTATCCATACTTAATAAGGGTATAGTGTACAATGAATGGTACCTGTGTCGGTCCTACATAGGTTCTGTGTATCTGTCAGTCATAGTGTACTTGTCTATGCATGAGGAGGTCATAAAGGTCGTGGACGATATTATCTTCAGTTGTAGATCCTTACATACAAGGTGGAAGAAAGATCTATCATGTCCTTTGATAATATCAGTTTTATTCCAAGCTTCCACTTTTTATATTATTACGTCTCTTTTTTTTTATTTCCAACTTCTCTTTCACATTGACCTTTTTATTCAAACTACTTTCTTCTTCTTCGAGATTCCTTCCTTGGTACCTTTCCTATTTTACCTAACCCTAATTAAATAGGGTTTCTCTTATGGCAAAAACGACGTGACTATAGTTGTCTTCTTATTAATTGTGTTTTTATAACAAGAGTTATATTATATTTATTTGTAATGTAATATAATATAACATTTCGATATTTATATTTTTATTGGTAACAACATTTGCATTGTAACATTTGTAATATAATAATTTATTATATTCTTATTATATTTATAAGCTATTAAATTTACATTCTCATTATTAAATGTGAATGCTCAACATTGTGAATAAAACATATATTAATATTAACCATTAAAATAATTTACAATTTGGTTAATTAAGGGGGATATTACAACAAACTACTAAATGCCCTATGCTTTGGAGTAAATCTACTATTGTGCCTCTTGACTGCATTAGTCATTTGACCCTTAGTCAAATCAGGCAACAATCTAGCTAAATTAGACTCCCTTATTTCCTTTTCCATTTGCAAGCAAAAATGCCATTTGTCTTCTACTATTTTATACAACTCTTTGGGCATTGAGCCATCTAGCTCTAGTGGTGTGTGCTTGTACTCTGCCATCATTGTATACATAGATTCCTTTATTTTATTTTGCTCTTCCTTTGTGAGCTTATTGAAATCTAAATTATTCAAATCTTTTAAGTCTCCATTCCTAAATTTTGAACATAATTTATCAATTGAAGACTTAGGTGGATGACTTACCACTTTGAACTAACTATTATCATCTGACTATATCTTTTCTTCTCTTCCTTAGCTCCTCATTAGTCTTCTTGGTGGCTTTCTTCTTCTTTTCTATCTCTTCTTTAGCCTTTTGAGTAGTGACTTTGGTAGTAGGCTTCTTTGCTGTAGGTTTTGTCACTTTCTTTGCCTTGGTTGAGGAGTAGGTTGAGCTTTAGCCTTTCTTTTAGTGACCTTGGTTTTGATAGGTGCTTCCTCGACTTCTTCTTCCTTTAGACATTCTTCCTTGTCCTCACCTGGGCCTTGTGTCAGTTGTAGAGGCTCTTGTTTAGGCTCATCCTCTTCATTTTCACTGTCATCCTCTTCTTCATCTGCTTCATCTTCCTTTGCTGTGCCTACTGCTTCAACACCACATCTCTTCTTGATCTTCTTGATCAATTTGTCCTTCTTCTTTACTATAGTGGCTATTTTAAGGTCTATGGCCACTCTAGATTTAACATCATAAGTTTCAAAATTTTTTATTTCCTTGTTAGTATCTTCTTCAAGTAGTGCTATTATTACTGCTGAGGCCTGATCAACATCAAGTTCATAATCTAGTGGCCTAAGCCATCTCACTCTAGGTATGACCACTTGTATATAATTGTAATCAATATCCACAATAAAGTAAATGTCCTTTACATGCTACTCAACCAGTGAGACTGGTATACTCATCCTTTGTTTCATGGACTTCTTGAAGCCCTCAAAGTAACTTGTCATTTCTGCATCAAAATTGTCTCCCATTTGATCAATGAAGTCATTGATTTGTGTGACAATTATCTTGTTAGGATCCCATCTAACCTTTCCAACTATTGGAAATTCCTTCATAACATAGAAAAATATGGAGACCAATAGTGATCCAAATTTGCATTGGGCTCCTTTTGATTTCCTTATGGCTCCCAAATTTTCATTGATTTGTTGTAGCATGAGCTCTACTAGATCATATGTGTGGTCCTTCTTCACAAGTTTATATGCAACATCCACTGCTATGCATGACATGCTATTCAATTTGCTTGATTGATAGAATTTGTGAGATATGACTCTAACAACAAAATCAAGTAGTGGATCAGTAGTGGTATCAATGGTCATTCCCCTATTATTCCATTTGGTACCAGTGATCTTCTCTATGGCCTCCTTTTTATCACTTCTCAAGGTCTTGGGCCGATCTAGGGTTGGGAAACCAGTAACCCTATGAACAATTTTCTTTGTAACCTTCACTGGCCCTATTTCTAACTAGAATGATCAATCATGAATTTGACTCAACACTATATGGATCCATTCAGTCTTAAACATAGTGGGGAAAACTAGGGCTTTAGTTAAACCCTTCTTTAAAACTATTTGAAACTCATCCTTCAATATACCTTTGTCACATAGCTTATCAAAGGCATTGAAGATTTCTAAGTCACCTATGGCTCCAATCTTATAGTTATAACATTTTCTGACATCTTGGACCATTATAACTTTGTTTGGAATGACTGACAAAGCACCAGCAGGGTCATTTTTATAGGCAACTTTAGGGATAGGCCTAAATTCTGGCTATTTGACTTCATCACTGACAAGTTGAATTTCATGACTTTCTTTCCCCTTAGTGGTTTTTGACCCAGATGCCATTGTTTACTACACTAGGGTTTAAAATTAAATAAAATTTCAAGTTCTACATAGCTCAACACTTGAGTGAAATACTTGTTGATCGATGAACTAGAGTTGAATCATGGTTGGAATTGCTGCAAATCACTACTAAATCACTGTCTGATTGTCTATTTTCTATGCTCGACTTTTCTCTTTGTTTGAATTACTTGAAAATAAACAATTTTCACCTTTATTAGGTAAAAAAACCTAGCATTTGTTGCATTTTTGCTTACAGCTATACACTTGGCTTCCAAAGATTTTATCTACTTAGCAGCTACTATCTAATTTCACTCGTCATCAACTAAACTTTTCAATTGCTTGGAAACCACTATCATCTCTTACTCGGTATCCACTAGTCTGTTTAACTCGTTATGTATTGAAGTTTTACTCGGCAACCAAAGGTAGCTCGACATCATCTTCTAACTTCTAACTTGGCATCTTTTCTTATGCATATTTCTTCTTTGTAGTACTTTTATGTTTTCTTAGGCTAATGTGTGATACATCTTTATATGTATCATCCCCATGTATATGTCTTGTGCTTAATTGGATGAGGTGTGATCACTTGACCTCTTGGGTGAAGTGATCTCTCCATTTGATGTGCTGCATTCACCTTTCTTCTTCCATGTCTTATTCATTTGTCCTCTTATTTGTTCAACATCAATCTTCTCTTTTCCTTTGTTGACTTCAGTCTTTGGTGCTTTTGACTTTGTAGGATAGTTTCTACTAATATGACCAGTCTTCAAACAACTAAAACATGTAGTTTGGTTTAGCCATGTGCTGTAACTTCCCTTGAAATGTGTCCTTATGCAATTTTTAGGAATGTGTCCATACTCTTGACAACAGTGACAACTATACCTAGTATTGTAATCCCACTTGTAGTGATGTGCTTGATTGATTCCTCTTGCAGGCTAATTAGGTGTCCACATAGGCTTTGATCTACATTCAAATGCTCTATTTTTTGTAGTTGTAGCAGTGACCTTCAAATCTTGGTGTCCTCATGGTTTTGGTTCTGCAGTCTTGTGTCGAATGTCCTTGCTTTTTGCACTTATGACAAAAGTTTGCATTTGTAGGCTTATTTGCTGATGACTATTCTTGCTTCTGCACACATTAGAGGTATGTCCCTTTTTACCATAGAAATGGAAAGTGGATTTAGTGTTCTTACCTTTGTTTCTTCTTTCTTCTGCAATCTTGGATGATTCTCCTTATTCAGTGCTGATGTAGCCAAGTCTTGAAGTATCATTACTAGCTCTTGGTGATTTCAACAATTGCTTAAAGTACTTGATGGCTTCATTGGGTTTGTTGTAACTTTCTACTATTTCCTTTTCTCTCTTCAATTCATTCTGCAATTTTTCATTCTACATCTTCAAGGTGGAGATTCAATGTCCTTCATGTTTAGCTCATGATGAGCATTCATCATCTGGCTTAAGGTGTCTAGCTGCATGTTTCAGATCTTTTCAAATTCAATTGTCCTCTCTTCCAACCTATTGGTGAGATTTCTCTTGTCATCTTATATCTTGACCTTGTCTTCAATAGCTCTTTTCTTTTGTTCAGTCACTTCAGCAAGCATTATGGCTTGTGATTCTTGTTTAAGCTTGAGTAATCTGATTTCTTCAGCTTGTGCTCTATTTTTCTCCATTAATTCTGCTATTGTTGCATCAAATTCCTTGGAATCTCCATTGGAAAACACTTGTGTGGTGTCAATCTCCTTGTAGTGTATGTCATTTTCAGCTATGGCTATCTCCTTCCTTCTTTTCAAGGACTTTCTCAGTTCCTCCTTGGCTCTCTCTACTTTATGTAGAGCTAGTTGTACATCAATCACCTAATTGTCAATGATCTTCCCAAGTTTGAAGACTTCCATCTTTTGACCTTTTCCTCCAAGCTGTTAGGCTTCTCCTTGTGAGAACTAGTGCTCTGATACCAATTGTTGGAATATTCAAATGGGAAGAGTACTTCTGAGAGGGGGGGGGGGGGGGGGGGGGGGTGAATCAGAAGTACCAAACCTTTTTTAAACCTTTTTTCTATCCTTTAAACATATAACTGAATTTTTTTTTTGCATGCATGTAAACATATAAAAGAACATAAAATCAATCACATGTAATAAAACATAACACCAGAATTGATAACCTAGAAACCCTCCATGAATAAGAAGGTAAAACTAGGGTGGGGATGATACCCACAAAAATCACTACATCAATCAATGTTCAACCACTTCTGATGGTCTGCCCCGTGAAAGGCCTGCCCTATTAAAGGCTTTACACTGTGTAAATAATGCCCTAGTTACAGGATTTACAAACACTTACATAAAGTGCCACGTTGTTAAAGGATTTACAATAGGTTGTTAAACCCACCTAATTTAATAGGACTTTCATGACCTTCTCCAAAGGTTCTCCTACCTAGTTGTTAAGCTAACCTATCAACATAGGATTTCAACCTCTAATACAATTGTGAGAGAGTATTAGAACATTTGACTTGATCGAATGCAATCTCAAATTTTTGTATTTAGTACTAGATCTACTCTTCTCATTCTAATCCCTGCTTGATCTGATCTCTGAATGTATCCCCTACTCTATTCTGATTAACTAGATGTATATTTGTAGTCCATTTTGCTAAGTCCTTGACACCTTTGCTGATTGCTCTATTCTGCTATTTGATAACTCCATCAATAACCTTCTCAACTCTTGTCTTAGCAATCTCAACAACTTCAATATGGTGTTGCAGTCTCCTTATAAATTTATTGCAGACTTAGGGTTTGCTATGCATTCATGAACTTTAAATTCCTACTCAAATACTTTGTTTTCACCTATTGGTTCCATGTTGTCTCCAATTTTCTGATTGGTTGCATGTTGATTTCATAGGTAATTGCAAGTATTCGATCTTATCTTCTTATCCTTTCATGAGTCATGCAAAAATTGTTTTACATCTTAGTTTGTGACGGCACAAAATCTTATGCTGATCCTAAGTTACTTGGCACATATTATTTTCCTAATGCTCAACACATACTATTTCTAGATTTCTCAACATCTACTATATTTCTAGTTTTCTTAGCACCTATTATATCCTGGTTTTCTCGGCACCTGTTATATCTTGGTTTGCTTGGCAACTGTTATATCTTGTATTGATCAGCACATGAATGTTCCTAGATCACTCAACATCTAAACAATTCTGGATCACTTGGCATACATTATGTACTTGACATATATAGTGAAAATGGTTAAGTGCGTTGACACTCAGTTGTCAAGACTATTCTTTTGACCAACAGAAATAAAGACATGACCTAGAGGCAAAATATAATAATCTCTAATAAAGTTGGCTAAACAGCCCCACAACACATTGTTGGCAAAAATGAAGAACATTAAAATACTGACATCTAAAATCAGACAAATAAGGAAATAAATTCATTTACTTACAAAATTTAAATTACTCACATAACGCGACCGTACTAGGGTGACTGAGGAAAATGAGGAATCTCAGGTCTTTGAAATACATTACAAGGATCTTGAATTGAAATTAGATGGTGGTCTAAAGACCATGCTACTCAACCTATGAATGATCCCACATACTAACTACATAGCTCACTTTATTGACATCGCCCTATGATTAGGGTTTTTTGTACTAAGGGGTTTTCTCTAATCAGAACTCACCCAAAAGTGCAAATGCAAGGTGTCTAAAATGAGTCCCCTTCAATCCTATTGTTGTTACATTGGTTTCTTTTCAAAGAATCTAAACATGTGGGGACATCAGTGTCAGTAGAGTTGCACTTGAGTTGTAGTTACAATATCAAATCTCTTATCCTCAATTCACTAATAATTATATACTATGACATCTACCCATGAACTTTCTTAAATCAATTTCACCATTACTTCACTAGTTGAAGTTGTGTTATCAATCCCACCAAATTGGTATGATCCTCTATTCATATATCTCTATTTTTGTTATTTTTTTGCTACACAAGTTCTAATTATCATCCAAGAATGCACTGAAAGCTATTGTTCTTATCAATAATTCCATATTTCATGTCTTCTAGTCATAAATGACTAATGAGTTCATCCTTAGGTTGTAGGTTTACAACTAGGTAGGTATAGAACCATTATTAAGATGTTGCCAATGTTTACTCATTCATTCTTACCACTATCTCCTTGCTGACAATATAGGTCATCATTATTGTTCTTATCATGCCTTAACTCTGATACCTAAACCTTTAGTTCCCACTAGGTTGATGACCTCATCACGACTTTACTTTCTCTAATTTGTAGGATTATATTTGATCCAATAATTTCAATACTAGAGCCTATGAGCATTCACTTGATAGTTAAAATTTAGTATTACTCATGCTTATTCATTAAGCCTACCAACATAAATAGACTCATATAACCCTAACTCAAAAGTTTGCATTTTCTATCTTACTGGTTCAATACTATATGTTGCAAACTCCTCACCATTTAATTTTTCTTACCACCATATTTAGATATGTTTATACTCTGATTAGGGTTCTATTCCTCATAGCAGACTGAGATACTCCCTTTTCTTGTGTGTTCCTAGCTATCTTTCTTGTTGAATAGCTTCTTGCATTAGTAATCCTATTGTTTGTAGTTTCCAAAGGTTACTTGCAAATTCCAATTTAGCTCTCATTTTCTTTTTGAGGATTACTGGAACAATACATTTTAAATTCACAATAGGTTAGAGATATTCCAATAACTTGGTAATGTGGTATACTCTTCAAGTGTTACCTTCCTATTTACTCACCATTCATTTTATCTATTCAATATTTTAATCAGAAGGTACAAAATTAGATTATGAAGATTGTAGGTTTCATTTACTTATGTTGTAATCTCTAAGTCAATATTAGTCTATTCAATCACTTCCATACTTGATATAAATAACAATGCTTCCACGAGTGATCGGGTTAGACAAAATTTGACTTCTACTAAAGATGATGAAAAATACTTTCTCTATTATTTCCAGGCTACTTACTCGTTTCCACTCACATGATGGAAAGATGTTTTAGGGTTCTTAATTTAGTTTTCCCATAAGATGATTGTGTTTAACAAAATTTGAATTCTTTATGAGATCACAACCTACCCTAATATGAATATAATATTCTTGCATTTAATTAGTGGTTTTCAAGTCTTCAAGACTGGGTTATCTAATATGGTTGTACATTTTCAATCTTTAATATCCATTCTAGGTTTTGCCTAGGTTTACTCATCAATGTCATTATTTAGAAAGACTACATTAAATTCTTTAAATTCTACAAGGAGTAATCCCTACTTTGTATCATAAAATTTGAATGTTCACACTTAACAATGACCCATTGTTGTCCAAGTGTTACAAACCTTGGCTCTGATACCAAAATGTCATGCCCAAAATACAAGGCAAAAATACACCAACAATTTTATTTTAAAGAGATAATTAATCCACTATGATAATACACACTACATTTCAATGGTTACGAGAAGTAGACAAAGGATTAAGAGTGAGTTTTTGAATACATAGCATAAAGATGTAGATTCGGTATTCCAACACAATGCATAGGTTTTAAACCCTAGGTTTTAATGCTACAAAAATATGTAACTTCAATCAAATGAGTTGATTGATTACATTTAGGTTAAATTTACAAAGGTATGGCTTTCAATTCAATTTATATTTTAAAATTTCCAAGTTCATAAGTCGACTATTATGCTATCCCTTCTTAACATTACACTAGATCAATCCTTCAAAAAATCTTATTCTTCATTTAAAGGTTAATCTATCATAATGTACTAATACTTACTCTGAATATTACCAAAGCTCATTTTGAACTAATTAAAATATAAAAACATTTATCATAAACTATTTATAATATCTAACTCATCATCTATCTTAACCTGACCCATCATATTTTGTTACCTTGTCAAATTTGAGTTACAACACTTCCCAATCCACTAACCACCTTTTAGGTTTAAAATTCAAATTCAAATGTCCCAATACTTTAATCATCACATAATTTTAAATCCCAACAAATGACTAATAACATAAAACTTCCAACTAATCGATTTTCCATTTTATCCGTCACTTAACTATTAAGAACATTATCTAACAATAACTAGCACCATCATAATGACTCTATCCCTTAAAAGAACTTCGATATTCTACACCAAAATAACTATTAACTATTATTTTCAAAATAATAATAATAATTATTTACTAACATTAATATAATCTAAAATAACATTACTTCCCTAATCACGTTCTACTTCCAATCCTTTCAAATCTTCATTAAAAAGATATTAATTTTAAATTAAGATAACTAACCAATTTTGCATAAATTACTAATTCTATTTACAAATTTAAGTTAAATAATAGCAACTTAAACCTCTTTCCATACTACTATAATTAAAAATTAATTATAAATCTAATCACTTATATACTAACTAAAAACATACTAAAACACTAACAATTATAATTAAATAATCTTTACTAACTTCTAAAATCTAAATATTTTCTAACATTTTAAAAATTAACAATTAATTTTAACTTACTAACTAAAATTAATTAAAATCTAACACTAATATGTTCTAACACCAAAATTTAACATTAGCTAATTAAATCATATCCTAACCTTTAAAGTAATACAACCTAAACAATCTTACTTTTACTAACCACAATATCCTTTTAACTAACACTAATTACTACATGCTATTGTTACTAACACTTAACTCTACTAACTAACTAACTAACTAACAATCGCATCCTAAACTAATTTAAAACTTACTAAATACTAAAATCTATTTTCACCCAAAAAAACACTAACTACCCATCAATAATATTAATGAAGATTACATAAAAAAATAGAACTAAACTACACCTAACCTACCCTACACCCCACTTGCTCCCCATTACCCAATACAACCTTGGGCAGCCTCACAAGTGGCTACACACTGTCCTAGGGTTGTCATATGTTGCCCAAGACAACTCTTTCCAAATGGTATGCTTGGGTCTTGGTAGCAAGTACAAAAAAAAAGTGAAGATCTTTGATAAGATTAAAGGTTAGAAGTGTAATAAAAGATGTCTTGCTTCCAAAGTGACATGCCTTCCCCCTTAAGTCAACTATGATAGCCCAAGAAAAAAAGTACACATGATATGAAGGAAGAGGGGGCACTTGTAAGAAAAATTGAATGACTTTGGTTGACATCATCAAGGCAAGGAGCCTTTATGTTTAAAAGTATAGTAGTTGTATCTTAGGATAGGATAGAATAGATATTTCCTTAATTTGATTTTATCTTAGTTTTACTTCATTTTATAATTTCATAAATAATACTAAAAAGAATTGTTTAGAGGACACAAAGGGAATCTTATTGAGAGTATGCTCTATTGTAAAAGGAGATTAAATTTTCCTCATACAAAAGGCAGAGAGCCTTTTGCTCTAAGAATGAACAATTTTCTCAAGACCCACTTTTTTTTCAAAGTCTATTTCTTTTCTAAGTGATAGGATTTTCAATTTATTTATAAAGCAAAAGGGGATATATGTATGTATGTATTTAAAAATTTGAATTATAACATAGAGTTTAAATATCTTGTTAATACAATGATGTAGGATTATCTCCCTTTCTAATTAAATACAAAAATGCGAGAGGAGATTTGATTCATGTAATTTTAAATTTACTTGATGTAATTCAGATTCAAATTACATAACTTATATCTATTGTTGTTTTATCTAATTAATACTAATCAAATGAATACGATTTCAAACCATAAGAATGCCACAAAAAGGGTAACGCATCATTGTATCCATTTTTCGATAAACACATGCATATGAATTGAATTGCAAGAAATATCATATGAAAGGAACATACTCCATTTTTTTTTTAATTCAATCATCTGATTCAAGGACTCCCTCGGGAAAGAACTAGGGAAGAAAACTCGAGATCATAGTCATTTCCACAATAAGTTTAACATTAACATTTTTACATAGGATTAGTATCTCGAGGAGAAATCTCCTCACATATTTGAATTTCAATAATAAGTATGAATTTCCTTCTTGGCTCCACAATAGGGAAACTATTACAAAGTTTGCAACACATCAATGTGATCATGGAGAGAATGAAAACTGACCAGGGGACAACCAAACTTAACATGAAGATAATTTCAAACATTCACTCCCCTCTAGGGTTGCACAATAGGTTTGTTATTGAACTTGACTAGGGAGAAGGTGGATTTTTCCAATAGGAGACGTCAGCCACAACACCATAACAGGTGCCCTTTTAGGGCTATAATCACAAGAACTTCTATTCTTCCATTTCTTAAATTTCAAAACTCAAACCATGGTTTGTGCTAAGGAGTAGGGGCTCATAACACCCTACTCTTTCTCTCTCTCTCCTCATCCCGAGGAGAGACTATGCATTGTTGGAGTCCAACTAAAGACCTCCTTCCGTACATGGCCACTTCTGCCATATCCAAGAGTGAGTAATGCCAATACAACCCATACAATCCCTTCAAAAATCAAAGCAAAATACTAAGAAATTTTTTAAAGAAAAAAACCATTTCAATCCCTCCCAAACATATTCATCTAACACAACAACACACATATGCAAGAAAACTACTTAAGCATGAAACATATCATGAACAAAATAAGCTTGAAGGATTTCTATCTTCACAATAAGGTTATGACAACTGAACAATTTGAGATGAGCTTCCCTTCCTTTTTTTCCCCTTTTCCTTCAATCCTGAATTGCTCTCTAAAGCTAGAGGTTGGGTGAACACTCATTCTCTCTCAAATTTTCCTTTACATAAGATACTAACTCAACCACCTTCAAAATGTAATAACTCCCCCACTTACCTAAGGTTTAGAGACTTCTAACTCAACTTGTCATAAGGCTAACCTCAAGGTGGAGTTTAGCTTATCCAACCCATGGTGAAACATTCTATTTTCGCAATAAAGCAAACATGAGATATTTGGGTGACCATAAAAGTCAACAAAAGGGGTTAGAGGGGTGGAAAATACTCCCAACCCATACCCATATCCCTTAGGTACTTAGTTATCATAATTTTTGGCCTCTAAGACTAATTAGGGACCTATCAAAAAGCTTGAAAATTTGGACTTCCTAACAACTAACAACCCTCAAAATGTAAATTTATGATTAATCCTAATTAAGTAATTAATCTTGATTACTAATTGATTAATAAAAAGGTCACTAACCTAGTCCAACTTAGATCCTCGGGTTACTTAGTTAGTCCTATTTATCATGTTGAAATGCATATACAAGTTACGAGTGTCAAGAGACACTATAAAATCATTGTTACAAAAAATCAACACTTATTGATCACAAAATGATACATTCATTCAATTCACGATACAATAAAATATGAATAATGGGGTTTGCATCTGTTATTAGACTCAACTCTAGTTTCCACAAATAGTACATGGGGTTTAGTTCCAATTCCCTGTTAGATTTTCTGGCCATAATATCCTGCACACTCATTGCACACATCAGTAGCTCAAGAAAATCACATGCCTATATATATAACTCATCAAGATAATCACATAAATTAAAACATAAATCTTTCATTTAAATAACCCTTTCTAATTTCGCTACACACATTTAGTCATTAGTAATTATATAATCAATATAACATAAGTTATTCATTCTTTCAGATTAAAATACTAGAATAATCATCATTAGGCATTCATATACCTAAATATCATAAACATCACCAATAAAGAATACTGAACTATTTGTATGCGTATAACCTAATAATTAAGGTACCATAATTAACATCATCATCATTAGGTGAAAACACCTTGTATCATCATTAGTGAAATTTTAATGTTTAAACGGTCAAGATAATGTAGCAGTTCTTGAATCATTGAGTATTAAAATATGGATGTATCAACCGATCTCAATTTCCATTATGACATTCACAACATAAAACATTACTTCGTAACTATTTCAATCTCCTATAACGGTTTTAATTGAGAAATTCATATTTGATAAGTACATACGAGGAGGGACCTCACAACCCCTATTTTTTTTGCATATTTTAGCACCTAAAAATTATCTATAAAAATTAGGAAAACATTTCAATTGTTATTCCAAATAATTATTAAAAATTATAATCCCCTAATTCATCCATTTCTACACATTTCATTAGTTTACTTCATTTCTAAATTCAAAATAATAATACCAATTTTATGTCATTGAAGTTGAATAGTTATACTTTGTTAATCTTTTCCTTTACAAAAGGGTGACATAGGTTTGTACTTTTACCTATATATATACATATACATACATATATATATATATATATATATATATATATATATATATATATATACATATACATATATATATATATATATATATACACACACACATATACATATGTACATATGTATATACGTATGTACGTATGTACATATGTATATACGTATGTACGTATGTACATATGTATATACGTATGTACGTATGTACATATGTATATACGTATGTACATATGTATATATACATATATATATATATACGTACGTACGTACGTACGTACGTACGTACGTACGTATATACGTATGTACATATGTATATACATATGTATATATGTATATATTCTAACCTAGTCCATTGGATAGGTGCATCTGAACATATAGATATTCTCTGATTTACTTATTAGAAATGGACAACTAGTCTTTTTTATTTTTTTTACTCATTAGTAAAATAGAAGTATTGTTTGTTAATCTGCTAGAAACATTTGTATTATCAGTAATATATAGTAGAATTTGATAGGTAAGAAGGGTCTTGCAGATTTTGTGAGGTACATTAGAAGTTTATTGATGTTAATATAGCTCGACCTTTTAAAGTTGGCAATTTATGAAAACAAGGCCTTGAAAACTATTAAACAATGTGTTATGTGTGCTCTTTATTGTAGGTATCCTACAGATTCAGATAAGCATATGTTAGCTAGACAAACCGGTCTTTCAAGGTTAGTGAGGCTTATAGTTAAAGATAACATATATGTACCTTGAAGAGCCTTAATATGCAATAGTAGCCGAGATTTTTTTGTTCCTTTTTATCCTGTCATCATAGTAAAGATCCTTGTGATATGGAATTCTTTTCCTTTTGCTTCTTCACCATATAGCCAATAATTCCATCCCATTCCCCTCTTTCTCTACTCATAGAGCATGGAGGCAACTAGATCCATTCCCCACATAGACCCACATTTCCCCTAAATGATGCAAGAATCAAATTTTAAAATATGCCATCTTTGGGGATCTATCCACTCAAGTTATTGAAAGACAAATTCAAGAATTGAAGCATTTGCAAGAACTTTAGAGTGGTGGACATCAAACCTGACTATTTGTTGGAAGAAAAATCCATGCTCACAAGAATCTTTAACTCATTGAGAGAATTTGGTATTGGACCTTCTAATTAATTTGATGAAATCTTCAGATATCAATTTGTTCATTACTTCCTAGAGTGGCTGGAATTCAACCTTCTAATCTATTAACTAAAACATCAATGGCTTGAACATGAATCATCTTTTCAATTTCTCGAGGAAGAGGTCTTTGGATTTTTTTTATAACAAATTAAAATATATATGTAAATTAGAAAGACTATACACTTCATGGGACACATCCACTGAACTTACTATTGGAGAGCTCCAACAATTTCAATTGTAGCATTTCCCCAAACTTGCAGGGACATTCCTGGAGAATTGGTTGTGGTTGAGCACAAGATGTGTTCACTATTGAAGGAAACCAATTGTTCAAGGGATCTCTCTAGAAATAAAATTAGGAATCACATATAGCTTCCTAAGGATTTTTATTTCTGCGATTTCATTGGGTATGTTTCCTTCTATCTAGTTGTTATCCAACAAGAGTCTTTGCAACTTATTCAAGGTTTCTTAGAGAGGATGGGATGTGGTCCCTAAGGAGATTAGAAGATAAATTAGGGTACCTCATATTAGTGGGGAGTTTCTTTACCAAGTATCTAGTCAAATGATTGTGATCAATCTATAATTGATTAAGACTTGTACAATTCTAGATGGCTGTAAGAATGGGGATTGTCACAATTCTCTCACTGATGAGTTGATTAGTTGAAGGGATTGTCATTTGAAGAATTGAAGTCCTATTGAAATCCAATGGTACTTCTCCATTGAGATGATTGAAAGACAAATCAAGCCTACTTAGTTGGGGACAATTGGAAATAGTGGCTTGGAAGATACCTTTTAGCTGATTGCCCTATAGATATAGAAACTCAAGGCTAGAGAGCTTGCCCAATTCTAGTGGGATTGTACTAGTCAAGCTATTGCTATAAAGGGCCAATTATACTAAGCCTAAACAATTCTAGATTGAGGAGGGAATACGGTATGTTAAGAAGTTTTGAGTTAGAGGAAAGGAGGCCAACATAGATTGCATTCCCAATGGAATAGGGTTTGTTAAGAAGTCTAATCTTAATGTATGAATTTTCATGATTGCTAGCGTTGCCACCTTCAATGTAGTGGTTGCATTTCTTCTTCAGTCCATTGGATGAAGTTCTGAGTTTAAATGGCCACAAAAAGTTATTCAGTTTTGTGAAGTTGGGGCCAACACTAACAAACTCATGGATAAGATCTTCAATCTAGATTATGTCATATTTACTGAAAACCTACTGACAAACAACAAGGTAGAAACAATAAGCACTAGGAAATCATACTGACTAATACAAAAATGCATCATGAACACAAGTACCTTTTCAATGACAGAGTTGCTAGTCAATGGAATCCGCTGCTTATCAACCTTTACATAACTACTTTTGTAAATCATATCTCTTATGCTTTTTATATTTGGATATCTAGAAAGAATTAATCAAGAGAATTAAATAATACTAGACACAAGAATCTATTGAATACGTAAAAACTGATCTACATAATGCTTATAACTGACCAAGAACATACCCAAAGGTCACATATGGCTCAACCCAATGCAACATGTTCATTGTTGCTTTGTTCACTTTTAGAAACACACCATTGAAAATCTAAGATGAGGTGCCATAGCAAGTCAATATCACTAGGATATTGTATATACATCTAGAAGTAATCACTAACCACTATTTTGGAAACAACAAGTACAAAAGAGATAGGTCAAGCTGAAAAAGGATCAACCTACCTCAAATACAAAAGTCAAAAAATTGTTCTTGTCTTTGGATGCATATCATTAAACATTGAGGAACATATTTTTTAAAAATAATTTAGCTATCCATTGTAATTGTGATAGTGTGTTCCGACGTCTAGCTATCACTTGCATAACACAACTATCGCAATACCGTCGCAATTATTATGATTACATTCGATAGATCAACGCCGCTTCCACAACACAACTGTCACAAGGATGTTGCAATTGCGACATCATCAACATGAACTCTTGCCCCTTCATTCTTCCAAATTATGATAGTTTTATCCATTGCAATTGTGAGGGCATCAATATGAACTCTTGCTCCATAATTCTTCCAAATTTCAACAATTTTATCAATCACAATTGCGATGGACACTCTTGAGGTTGCAATTTGCAACAAAAAAAAAAAAGTCTGACGGCCATCTGACCGGAGCTATTTCATGGTTCTGTCGCTTGGGCGATGGGTGGCCTTTGCAATTGCAATGGCCTCCTATTGCAATTTGGGCCCAAATGTAGTCGTGTTTCGACATCTCTAAGAACCACAAAATTACAATTAATGCATGAGAAACGGGAAGAAGAAACTCATAGATGATTTTGAAAGAGATTTAGCCACGACTTTACATAATATTTTGATTTTGAGGAAATCAATTGCTACAAGCACAGAAAGTAATTCCAGAAGCTCTCCCTTTTTATGAACTGTTTTGACACTCTTTATTCAGAATTAGAAATCGAAGTCCGTTGGGTGCAGGAAACTAACAAAGGCAAAGTTTTGACTGGGAAAAAAATCTATAGAAAGAGGAAGGAATCATCATTATGCAAATGGCCTGGTAAATATGCGTGCAAGATGTGGAAGCATAGACAGGGCACGTCAACTCATGAAATGTCATCACAGCAAGATATGTTCAAAACAGGTTTGAACGGTCCAACGCTTGTCCGACCATGTCAAAAATCCAATAGGAAAATCGAATTGTACAAGTAGTCACAAAGAACAAGTATCATGCGATATAAGATGTAATTCATTCTAGATAGCTTGGAATGCATGGATATCTAGTCACATTTTCCAAATGTTGCCATTGCAACTGCCTCAGTAGACATGTATGCAAAACATGGAAGCATGCGAAAGGCACATAACTAGAAACCCCCAAACATATGCACTGTTCAACTGTCAACAGGGGTTCGAACAAACATTTCGGTTGGGGAAATTCCCTGGTACGCGGTGTAGTTTGTTTCCCTGACTCTCAACTCCCTCGGTCCTGTAACAAACACAACAAACAACATCAGAAATGACCATGCACCTCAAGTGACATTCGAATATGATAAATTATAAAGATGATATATCTGGATATTTTAAAGCAATTTGATCATGAACTGAAAATTCAACATAACTCTGGGATTTCCATATGCAAAGAAACATTTTCCATGCAGGAGAAATGTAGTATAGAAAGAGTGCTTTGTGGCTCAGCATACGCGAACAAAGTTGGCATTATATGAAGTATGTTCGGGGTATTCCAGCTTAAACACTACTGGATAGCCTAGACAATCAGATGTATTATTTCCTGGCCTTTGACTTGTGCACACTCCCAAGTCCTGTTTGCTGCTTGGTGTTATTTTTTGCTTTAAATGATCTCCAAGCCATTCCAAGGTTGGAAGATTGAGACAAATAAAGCTATGTGTCTTTCAATAAATTTTATCTGAATTCTATATGATAACTATCTTTTATGCAGTGCAGATAAGCATAAATACACTTGTAAATAATGATGACTAATTCTGCATTACAAATTTTATGCTATCAAACATGGCACCCTGGAAACAAAATTTACGAGAGATAAGGACAGTAAAATATATACCATAGTCAATGCAATATATGGAGAATGACTACTACATTTGTGTGGGTGTTTATTGTTCAATTGGAAAAAAAGAGTGTAGATAGTCATGGAAACTTTATCAGGTTATTACATCGTCAAACGATAGCGTTTTTGTAAATAGAGACGCTTAAAATACATTACTTATAAAGCAAGGCCTTCATCTAAGGTTATTTAAATTTGAAGCTATAATAAAGGAAAGACGTTCTTAGTTTTAGAAGATATTGGATAACTTAGCCATTCAAACTTTGGGCTTAAGCTCGGGAGTAATTCTCTCTAAAGTTGCATGCTTCATAGTTTTTATTGTTCTATATTTTATGTATAACCCAGTCTAGAATAACATATTTTTGGCATAGTTAAGACTGTTAAATTGTATGTTGTTATGGAGTGATGGGTAGTGTAATGATTAGAAATTTGTTTCTCAATTCATTGAGGTTGTCTTTATGCAGGGATAAGAAATTTCTATGTTACATGGACAGGTGTCTTCTTTTTTTTTTTTTTTGTTTTGGTCTTTAGGGGTCTCATTGTCATCCCTGAAATGTTTTGGGGATAGTGGGATGAGAAAGAAACATCTTTCATTTCTTCTAATTTAATAAAAAGTAAGAAATTATAAGAAATGTCCCTTCACATTTGTAGACTACGATCCATCTTGAAATGTCTAGGAAACTTTTCAAATGTTTGTAATCTATGTACAAAACAAAAGAAGTGGCCCAAAAATATTCAAATGATTTTTGGTATTAAAAATTACATAATAGCATATTAGATTATTAGTAGATTTAATGAAAAAAGATGGCTCTATTTGTGATTGCAAAAAATGACAAGCATGAGAAAAATGACATTAAATTAATCATCAATTAAATAATTAACAATCTCATGGAGAAAGTTGTAGAAGAAATTGTTGACAACCTTATCAAGCTCAAAAATCTTGGAACTTGAGGAGGGTGAACAAGATGAGACAACACAAATAATAATAGCATTTAAAACAATAATTTTAATGAGACATTTGGAATAGCACAATTGGAATGTGGAATGAAAACTCTTGATTGTGCCAAGAAGACCAAGGAAAGAGGTAGAAAATCTAGGTCAAAGTTGAGAACCAAATGTGAAGATTCATAGGAGCGGGCTAAATTAACATCTATGTTTTATGCAAGGAAGGTCCTTCCAAAGGAGCCATGAGTCTCCTTACTTGGAATGTCAGGGACATGAATTCCCCTAGCAAGTAGTGGATCATAAACTATTGCATTACAATAACTAATTTAGACATAATGATGATACGAGAAACTAAAGTCAATTGAAAGGAGTTAGAAAAATTTAGGAAAACATTAGGCATTAAAGAAATAGTTAGTTCCCACAAAAATGGTGCCTTAGAGGGTTGCCAGTAATTAGAGATCCTAGATTTATCTCTTTCATTTATGGTGACATAAGTATGCTTTAATCCCGTCAAAGTGAATCAGAACATACTTGCATTAGACATAGAAGTTCTCAATGTATTTGACACTGCAACCAACAACTACTTTGCAAATTCCTTTACCGATTCTAGTGCTCCAAGGTCTTCATGTTACTACATGCAACATCTGAGATCCAAAATTACAAATATATATAGGATAGTACCAACTAACATGGCTAACCTTGGAAGGAATGCTTATTTACTCAAATTACTAAAGTTTCCTATTTGAAATGATGGATATTAAATGTTTCATATTGTACTTTTATAAATGTAGTGTAACATAGGGAAGCATCCCAACATCCTAGATGTGTGAGTAATACTACCTGGTGGTTCTAAATATATTTGTAATCTATGATAGTGTGCCTCTGACATGACAAATTTGAAATAATCCACACAAGAAACAAAACAAAGTTGTCAATATTTGGCAGCTAAGAAGTCCAACTAAACAACAATTTTCTTAAAAATCTAAATATTTGTGTCACCCCCCAAAAAAAACATAAACAAATAGTAAAAAGAAAAGATCGGTGGATCATTGAACATTTTATTCGGTAAGATCAATGTTTGATTCAACTATTCCTACTATCCATTGCTAAGAAAATGGTAGCCACTAAATACCAACTAAATATTATTTATCAGCATTAAACCTTGCAAACAAAAAAATGTTGAGACAAAATTTTGAACCTTTTATCGTGAAGATTTGATATATAGTGGTGTTCAAATGTAGACCCAACAAAATTATGAATAATTGAAGAATTCTTCACTTGCAAAAGACGTCAATACATAAACACTAAAAAAATGTTAGATTAATATCTTATCCTAGTATAATTATGTAGATCCATTGTGAAATAAAGCACAAAAAGTAATAAAATTCCAAAGTATTTTTCACTTGTAAAAATATCATACCATAGGAACCACACAGAAAACCCTTTAGTCCATACATGTATGCACATAAATCACCAAAATTAAACAATTTATTGTTCCCTAAATGATGATAGAGAATGTTTCCAACAAATAGACCAAAAATAAGAAAGAAAGACAACTTGAGTCATCGCCATAACAACCAAAAAAATCTAAATGTCCACCCTAAGTTATCGGTTCGAGTTCAAGTTTGGGGAGGGATTCCAATATGAGAACCCAAATTGTGGATTCATTATTTCTTCCCTATTATGTGGGTTTGTGGGTGGATGTGTGTGTGTGTGTGTGTGTGTGTGTGTGTGTGTGTGTGTGTGTGTGTGTGTGTGTGTGTGTATATAATGATATATAAAGAGAAATATACATAACTATAAAACTAAATCATTTCATAATATATAATGATTCTATGATGTTTGATCATTTATTTATGCTCACCTTACTAAAGAAAATCATTGCACTGAATTACTAAAATACAAATGACAGTTCAAAATATAGTTCATTAAAGTTTGAAACATTTTTAAATGTTCATGAATCATGAAAGTGTTCATTATTGATCAGTCATCATAATAGATTATTTTGTTAATAACTAAGTGCAAGTGCAAACAAAATTTTAAAACAATACCAACATCATGAAAATTAATGGTTACAAAAAGAAAAAAAATACTTATTCCAAATTACATTTTGAAGAAAGCATATTCTTCTTGTGCTTTGACTTGAAAAATATAGAAGAGAATTATGTTGATGAGCTCAATGAGAAAAATACCAGCATTCTAAAAGATATAAGACCAAGATATATGATAAAAAATCTACTTATGTTGACAAAAAAGTGGAAGAAGAATCTCTATCTTTCCAGCTAAATTCTCTTTTCCTAAAGAAGTATTATTAGACTATTCAGTTTGAGAGTTGTTCACATACTCCATATGCTAAAATAAATAATGAAGAATATTGTAAATTATTTCTCCTTCAGCCCTAGGTCCTTTGGGATTGGTGCAGGATCTAGAGAGGCCCATAGGTCTGAACATGGACCTTGGGTGAATATTGCATGGTTTGGTTTGCGAATCCAAACCTGGTTCAAGGGTTCAGGGTGCGAATCTAGTATGTAATGTCCAACTTAAAAGTAAATCATAATTTTATAGAGCGAGGATCTAAATTTAAATGCATGCAAATAGAAACTTTCCATTGTGGAACTCAAAAGATATAAGTTTCACAATAGTTAACTTGCACAAATCAAAGGAAAATGGAGTATAAATTGTCCCTAATGCTCTCAAGTCTCAAATGTGTCCCAAAATTATCATAATGTGCTTTCTTATGTTCTTTGAGAAAGAACTATGTTTAAGTAAACTAAAAAATTTCTTAAGTAATACACTTAAATCTTCATCTTCCAACAATCTTTGCAATATGCCTCCATGCATTCTCTCAGAAAGACAAAAGTGTTACCATATTTTTTCAAAATATATGCGAGTACTATAATAATTGTCAGGAGATGTGTGCAGGGTGACAAGTGTACAATAGTGGGGACAAATCTCCTCATCCTTACACAAGAATTTCTAGGCGATTGTGGTACATAGTTATTCTATAAGAGAATATTTAGAAAAAATGATGGATTATATTAAAAAGAACATTTTATTTATATAAATCATAACCATGTATGCCACATACTATCTTTCAATGCACCTACTATACTATCTTCTTCATCACCTCTCATTGACTACAACTTCCTTAGGTAAGTCATCTTCTTTTTCATTCTCTTTAATTATAGCAATCTCTTCTCCTAGAAATGGTTCTTCTTCATTAGATCCTTGGTCAACCTTTTCTACAACTTCAACTTCATTCTCTTTTCTCATTCATTTTATGAGACATCACACACCACTTCTTTGACTTGCAACATCCTCGTCAATTTCACCTTCGAAAAAGGTATTGATTATTTAATCTCCTCTTTCAAGATGACATACACACATTCAATTTTCTCATTAAAAAAGGGACCCTTAAAGTCCATCATCTTAGCTTCCACATCTTGAATGACTTCTTTTCCTATCACAAAAACATTGCCTTCAATGCATTTTATTTCTACAAGAATTTCTTCAATCACATCTTCATCTTCAAACTTATGACCAAAAATAGTGTTATTATTACTCATTTCTTGCACTACTCAAATAAGAAATACTTGATGTTGTTACCCTGCAAGATAACTCTCTCAAATCAGAAATACATGATGTTGTTACTTTGCGAGGTACCTATTTTATCAAATATAACGCATTTTATTTTTGTTTACGATCCACAACATCACTTTGTTTAATAAGAAATCTATCAAAGGTTCCAATAGTGGTTGCTACCATAACAACTATTGGGCTAGATATCCCCAAATTGCATTAATAGGTATCTTGATCCTCCTTTAGGTATTAAGGTCATTTTGAAATATTTTGTATTCTTGCCTAAAAACCCCAAGAATAGGGCTACTAGAGAGAGCCCTCATTATATATGGATAGGAGTTGGTGTATGGATCCCACTAGAGTAAAAGAAACCATATGAATGTCTCAAATCACATTATTTATGATTAGTTGAACCCCTTGGAAGTAGTTTGGTTGTGGTGATTGTAAAAGATCCTGGAGGGTGTAAGGGAGTGGGCGTGTTGTGTGTAGGGAAGGTAGATATTCAGCCTTGTTTGGTGAAGTAAAGGTAGAGGTGATTTTGGAAGGTGAATTTATTTAAAACCCCACTACTTGCATCATATTTGGTATCAGAGCACAGTTGTGCTAGCTGCATAAGTTTGGATTAGGTAGAAGTATTGCAATTATTGTGGGTAAGATTTTTTTTAGAGTAGGAGAAAAAGAAAATTTGTGTTTATTTGATTGCGGTTGATAATTTGGTGACATTTTAAAGGAAGTTTGTGTTTGTGATACATAAGGGATGACACCACAGGAGGAAGAAATTTGGAGAGCATGGGTGTGCTACAAGGGTACCTTGCAAAGACAAAAAGAACAATAAAGGAGAAAGAAGGAAGAAAAAAAGAGAAGACATAGAGAAGAGGAGGAGAGAATGCTAGAATAAATAAGAAATTTGAAGAATGCATTGGAAAAGAATGAAGAAAGAGGAAGGAGACTAGAGTAATTGAAAAGGAAGCAGGAAGAGGAAGAAGCCAAGCATAAGTTTGACACTAAAAATGATAAAATGTTGAGGGATATATTAAGATAGAGGTTCAATTAGTTGAAGAAGGAATGGTCATTGAATTAGACCAAGAAGCAGAGCCAAAATGAGAAAAAATGTCCAAGAAAGAGGACAATAATGATGAAATGACACTCAGGAAGAACTTGAGCATGATAGCTATGAGGTTTTTACAAAATGTGGTAAATAAATAATGTAATATTTTTTGTAAAATTATCTACTAATTTTGGAAAAATATTGAATATCACGCTTGATGAAGATTTAATATTTACATATAATCCCAAATTATGCAAGAATGAGGCTCATGTATTGAATTAGCCCCACATGTCCCTTGCAAGTATGAAATACCAAAATTGTATTGTCCTACAGAATTGCTAAGGTCAAGAGTTTATCTATAAATCTCCATTCCTTTATCTTTGTGACCCTGCATGATGTGAGACATAATAGACATGGCTTATTCTATGTGTCAAAACATAGAGGCATTAGATAAATAAAAAGACATAAGATGCATTACCATCTCCTAGAGAAGAATACTTATGTTGACTATATAGTAGTGGAGGAGCCCTTGTAAGTGACATGAAGGAAAGATTAAAGGGCTTTGTCCCTATTTTGTGAAACCCCTCTAGTTCCATGCTTGGAGCACTTCCTTATTCCAAGTGCAAATAATCATTGACATATAGATTAAAATAATTGTTGAAAGAAAATTAGAAACTTGTATAAGAAGTTTAAGAAATCTCCATTCAATACACGCTAGGCCTACGAGATTCACAAGCATTGGGATTTTTAAAACTAGCACCATAGGCTACAACACTCCCTCTCCTATTGACATTAATTAGCTCATCACATAATCTCCCCACTTATTCAAACATGAGAAGTGCCACTTTGGGGATATGATATACCTCATGGAGGTGGTTCACAAATACCAGTTCCACCTGTGAGTGGCACTCTATATGGTTATGACCATGCTCCCCCTAATTAGGTGAGATATGATGTAATGTCCCCTTTTGTCTAAATAAAATTTTTAATGAGAAAATATAAATATAATGAATATAATAAATATAATATAAAATATTATTACATTAAAAATAATAAATATAATCTAATAATATTAATAATCATTATTAATTATAATGTTATTACATTGGTGATAACGATGAATAATAAAGTATATATAGATATAATATTTCAATTACTAATCATACTAGTTGATGATTTAAAGTATGATTAATGAAATCATAACCAAGAAGAAAATATATCATGTCTACTATATTGTTGACTATTGTCAAAGAGAAAAGACAAACACATATGATTTTGAGATAATGGGACATGAACATTGAAATAAGGGTTCAACATTGTTTTGCTAACATGGCTTCTAGCTGGATGCAATCTACCAATGTTGAACCAGTCATTTACATTGGACATCTCCTTATCAATTTCCTAGCGAGACACATAATTAATAATATAACATATATCCTTTTGAATAATCATTTCCACATGATAATTCCACCAACAGGCATCCTACAAATTGCTAACCAGTAAGATTACCACTACAAACACACACTAAGATATAAATACACATAATAACCAAATAGTATGAATTAATATGATTACCCTTAGGTAATATTTGATAAGAATCTAAGTAGTGATGTAATTAGTAATATAGGTCATTATGATATCACGATCAAAATTTAACTGTGTAATTTTTTTTGAGTCAAACTCATTGAGCCATGCTTCATGAGTTAAATCCTGATAGTAATATCACAATTTGACTTGTTGTGGAAAATATCTCCTACTTATCAATATGGGACATGGGTCATAGTTCCATCTTGGCTATATATAAAGCTACTCAATCTCATTTTGGAGAGAATGTGAGATTAGACCTTCATCCCCTTTTATTTATTAGATCTGCATATTTGAGCAATTAGCCATTTGATTTTAATTGTTGCATATTTACACAAGGAAGAAGTACATAAAAGGGTTAGAGATTCCAAGATATGCTTAGAAAAGAGGATAAACCATGACAAAATTAAAAGAAAATAAATAAATAGCAATAAAAGTCAACTACTGATAGCATCAGAGAAGAAGATAAGGCACAATTTTTTTATAGGATTAGAAATAGACATTTGAATATATGTAGCAATTATATTTAGAGGAATATTCACTACTAGAGATCAAAAAAACACCAAATAAAGGAGGTATTCTATCAACCATAGCTAGAACACCACTATTCATAACAATGACAAAAATCAAGAACATTATTAAATATTGCAAAAAGAGTGTTGAATCTTTGACATATTAGCAAATTGACCTACAAGATCCCTTTGCATTGATCAATATAGTTGGCATACAAATAAGTGTATAATTGTCAATATAAAGGACAAATATTTAGATGATTACATCAAATCCGTACATACTTCAAATACTTGTTTAGAGTAGATGAGAATTCCTAACATATTCAAAGCACTATAAGACAATATTAAATACAAGTTAATTGATTTGAGAAGGAAGTAGGTGTTGGGCGTTCATTTTGCATTGAGGTCAACGACATGAATCCATTGCATAATTCCTCTGTTGAAAAGAAAATATTTTTAAGGATCTACTCCAAGGTTCAGTGTTTGTCTTGCAATGTACCAAAATCCGCTTAGTAGACGATAAATGTGAGTGTTCACAAGGATGCCTTTGCTGGTTCTAAAAAAAACTCTTTTGTCTTGGAATTGAAGTAAAATCTATTTTCTGTCTCTAAATATCACACCAAAAGAACAATATTTTTGTATTTTCCATTTTTTCAATGAATGCAATTCTAGCAATGTAACTACTATGAGGTCCTATTCTAACAAGGGGTTAGCAAAGAAAATAGTGAAACTGAAAGAAAATAACATGAAATTGAAATTCCTAAATGAACATAAGCTATAGAGCACAACACGCTGCGAGTTAAACCTTCGAAGAAATCGGTAGGAAACCAATGAAAATAGAAGCAACACTTCCTAGAATCCATTGATGTAATTGTCAGTGAGAATCTTTAACAAATTGAATGATGTTTCACTCTTCATCAAATCACAAGGCCACAAAAAGTGTGCTCATGCAAGACAAAAAGCTATGTAGAAACAATCAGGTGATTTCTTCTCAAGCTTGTTACGTCAACGAAATTCATATATCTATAGAAAACACCAAAACTAAAAGATTGCACAACCAGAAACAATGCAATAAACCTTTGGCTCAATCAAAATCTCATGAATAAAATCCAGAAAACAATGACACATTCAGGCAAGCATAACTACACTCCAAATGCTAGCACCAAAAGCATAACTTTATTGCATAATAATGGTGGCCGTTTTACATTTTACAATGGGGTATTTATAAAAAATTGTCTTCTCAATTTGTGTTGAGAGTGAGAGATATCTTGATGCAATAATATGCTTTTAAAAAATTTAAAAAAATTAAATATATACAAACTAACAATCTAACTGGTGCTTAGAGGGACTCCATCCATATTTTATTCATTAATTGGATGCATGAACCCTTTACATGTCAAAAAAAATGAAAGCATGAGAGAGAAATTAGGAGGGAGCCATCAGTTGAAGTAGAAGTGCATGGAGACACCAAAAATAGAAGCTGGCCCTTCACTAGGCATGTGTTGGAGTTAACTTGCCATCAGAATGTGCTCCTAATGCATGGAAAGTGATATTTTTGGAACTGGTAGTCAATTGTTAGTGCACCTTTGAATTGTGGAGCTACATGAAAATGTGGAGCTGCAGAGCAGCAGACCTACATACCTGCACAACTATGTACCTGTAGAGCTGCGGACCTACATACCTGCAGAGCTACGTACCTATAGAGCTACGGACTTGCAGAGCTCAATTCACCAAAAAATCAAAGTTCTCAATGTTGAAAATGGTTTCTGGGTTTTTCTCAAATGAGGTTTTAGATCACTTTTTGTATACATTCCATGCCTCTTTCTGATGATTTACACCCTTTTTATAGCCAATTAATTTCATAAACTTGCACTCCCTTTGTTCTTCAATCAAAAATCTCAAGGCACCTACGTTGAATCTTGTCCCTAATAGCTGCATAAGATGAGGAACTTGATTTGCTTTATGCATCCAACCTCTGTATCTTTGACCTTTATCTTCTCTCCACCTGTCCAATCCTTCCCGGTGAGAAACCAAGTGATCCAGATTATCCAAGATGATAAAATGTTTGCAACTTTTTCATATTTTTTCACAACTTTTCTAGGCATTTTTAAATGACCTTTTTGGAGGTCTTTTGCTCAAACTTTCAAGTCAGAACCTTCATCGGTCCCTAAAATTGGATAGCCAAAGGCTCACTATTTTAGGGACTGAAATTAGATCTTCAGTTCTTCTTTCCAACGGTGTAAGTGGTTCTGAATTCCAAGGCCCGAGTCAAAAGTTATGACTTTGACAAGTTGAGGATGCCATTTTTACCTACAAAAGAAGCAAATATTTGTCCATAGAGTTAACAATGCATAGTAAAGACATACTAGCTACTCAAACAAAACTGGAGGTGAATCTTGAAATTTGGCTAAGTCTGAAATTCTAAAGCCTTGAAATTTGGCTAAGTCTAGATTCTTGAAGCCCTAAAATTTGGCTAAGTCTGGATTTCTAAAGCCCTAAAATTTGGGTAAGTCTGGATTTCTGAAGCCTGAAATTTCCTAAAATCTTTACCTTGTCTCGGGGAGGTCTGAAACCTATCTCAAAAGATTCGTCACATATATTAAAATATATCTTCAGTATAAGGAATTAATTATACGTCAACTTATACTTAAATGATATATTTTAAACCCCTCTTATAGCTACTCAGACAAAACTGGAGGTGGAAGGGCAGCTTGGGATACGGTGCCTTGGGAGCGTGACAATGCAAATATGCATGACGCGCCTTGATCATGCATGCATGCACATGCACAAACCACAACATAGTGCATTTGCGAGGTGTGATCCTGTGGTAGAGCGCGTGCTCGCAGCGGTGCACGTGCATGGTAGAGCGCAATGCAGCGGCGCGCGCGCGCGTGGTGGTGCACGCTCGCAGGTTGGAGCGTGACGCGATGATGCGCGCTTGCAGTGGCATAGTCGAGCATGCTGCGACATGCTTGTGGGGGCACATAGAAAATGTGCATGCTACAGTGGAGTGTAGTGGTGCACGCACTACGTGAGTGTGCGGCGGAGTGCACGCATGTGATGGTGCAAGCGTGCTGTGACTCGATTGATTTTTTTTTTTTCAATTTTTTTAATTTTTTGTGTTTTTTGATTTTTTGATTTTTTTGTGTTTTTTGGACTCAACTTTCAAATTTTGACTCTAAAATCCTAAGGTCTAATAAAACTCTTCTTCTCCCAACTCCCGCACTATGAGTCTGGGAGTCAAAAAAAGTAGGGGGTCCTCATTCCTAGTAAGGAATGGGGCGTGTGTTGTGAACACGACAACAGTAGGCATATTTCAAAAAGAATATTAATCCCATATAAGTTCATTATAAAAAACTTAAGGATTAAGTATAAGTTACTAATAAATAATTCTATTGTGATTGACATTTGAGTTCATTATTTCAAGACTCTAAGATAATTTAGAAAGGGACACGACATTCACATATCGTAGTCCATATGTGAGTAGCACTCCATATGGTTATGGCCATACTCCCCTTGGTTGGGTTGGATACAAATGTACCTCAAAGTTATGTTTCTCATGTTTGGAGATGAGCTAGGTTGGGGAATTTTTTAAATTTAGACATCTTTTGAACTATCTAAAGCCACATTTATCTTGTGCAATCAACTATAACCTTTAATGCATTACTCATCAAAGATTTCAACTAACAAAAATGCTTTGACACATAAATTACTTCAAGGAAACAAAATCCATATTATTAGCACAAGTTTATGTGGAGGGGATTCTTTGATATTAATGATAGCTATGAGGTTTTGACATTGAATATCACACTTGATGAAGCTTTAATATTTATATATAATCTAAATTATCTAAGGGTGAGAATCGTGTATTGAATTAGAGAAAACCCTTATGTACCTTGCAAGTAAAAAATACCAACAGTGTATTGTCCTATGGATTTTCCAAGGTCAACAATTTCTCTATACAAATCCCTTGGTCCCTTGACACCATCCCCCTACTATCCCCAAATTAAGGCCCCTCTGCTTGCCCATCCTAAAACTTGTCTCCCCATTCTGCTAACCCCCTATCCCCTAGGACGGTGCAACTATGTGGGTATCAGTCCAACACTAATATTCATTGTTATTTGTTGAAATTAATTATTAACTTATTTATTAAGATCAAGTAAATTTGAACCCAAGATCTCACAAATTAAAGGATCACAAGTTACCATTGTGTTATAGGATTTTTCCTTAATAAATATCTTACTATTGATGTAACTATTGCACCTTTTTTTGGTAAAAGTATTAGTATTATTTTGAATTTAGAGACATGAATTTAAAATAGGAAGGATTGATAACCTTGTGAGTTCACAAGACTCAAATAAACCACTGAGATAAATCTTAATGCTTGTGGGCTAGAGGGCTTAGATTTCCCTTGGGTTTGAAGTTCCACAAAATATATTGCTCTATGATGGAATACATGATCAACAATATATGTCTATAGAATAGGTGGTGGAATGGAACATAGGCCCTCCATTCTATTTAGCTCAAAAAAGATGGATGACCAGCCTCCGAGGTGAATTGAGGGATGGAAGGGTGGCTAAGCTTTGGTAGAACAAGTGCGATCAACCTTGAGATTTTAGTTTATAAATGCTTCAACAAATTTCTAATAAGGTTATCAAAAAATTTCATGATGTATACTAATGATTTGTCAAAAATAAATGTTGACTTTAGATTTAATATCAATTTTTAAGTGGCTAAGATTGTGCACAAGACATAAACTAGTATTTATTTTGTTAAAGACATTATCAGCTAGTAAATCTATACTCTTTAACTATATTTAATAATTTTTTATTTACATTGGGAAGTATAATTTTAGGGAAAAATATAAGAATATTGCCAAAGAGGACATTACATAAAACTTGTAGGCTCTATAAGAGATGATTATTAGTCCTTACCGGCCATAGGTGGGGACTAATATTTTCACATCACTCTTGCATTAACATGTGCCTTGATATTGGGAAATTTTTAAAAAAAATCACACATAATCTTGCCTTCTTCTTTCATTTCTATATACCACTATTTTACCTGTGAATTTTCTAGCATTTCTATTGGTCTAGCAACCATTTTCTGGTAGGCTTTTCTTTTATGCATGCAAAAAAAATCAGCTTGAAAAAAATCAACAATCGACCCATTGTCTCCACAACCTACAGTATGTGCCTCTTTACATGCTTTGCTAAAGTTAGTGTCTCCACCTAGGTGTCATTACTTTTGTGGCTTCTACTTATTTCCTTGAAATGAGTATTATTGATGGATTTCCTTAATTACCACAAACTATTTTACTTTTCTAGTGTGCTAAATTCCTTTGCCCTTTAGTTGCAGATCATCAGGTATAGCCTTTTGATGCATCTCCTGCAATTTTCTATAATAATTGAGAGGGGGGTGAATCATTTATCCAAGGTCCAGATGTACTATTAAATCTTTTCACAGCTTAGTGAACCCATAATTTTTTTTTATCATCATGTATGCATCTATATGATTATGCAATCAATTAAAACTTGTAGGTTACTATCAAATCAATTTGTAGAAATGTAGACATGAAACATAATAGATTCAATAACACACTTGACATAATGATTTATGTGGAAATCCAATTTGGGAAAAACCACCAGTAATAAGCTACTCTTTCTCACTCTTCTGAAGTGATACCCTAATAGGTCAACTTTATTCTAGAGGATTTACCCTAGATTGATACAATTATTAGAGTGTAATAGTAAGGATTGATCTCATAACAACTTACAACTCCATTTGTAGATTGTAGATCTCTATTTTAGTCCTCCATTCTACTTGGCTTTCACACACTTCAGCTTTGATAACGTATTCAACTTTCAAGCATCCATACACTTAAGCCTTCTTACTTAACTTCCCAATACACACCCTTCTCTTAGGTCACTAAATGAAGAAATAGCCTAGACTTGTTGCTTTCCTTGGGTTCTCACATATGACAACCTTTTCTTTTGACTAGCCATCTCTATAAATAGAGAATTAAGATATTTTATCATTCATTCTCCATCATCCAATTTGGGGTTAGGATAGATTAGGTAGGATTCAATGAATTTACCCTTTATTTTATTTCATTCCATTCTAGAAACTTCTCCTTCAATCCTCTTTGAATTCATCTCAAAATGGTTTACCATGAATTCTATGCCACTATCTGATTAATCGTATCTTCCACACGATTCACATAATCCAAGAAATGAACTTTGACAACTCAAAACCATCAAATTCACAATCTTTCTAATAATTCTAACACTTGACATTAACTAGCTTCTGATGCTTAGCACACACTATGTTTCTCAACATCCACTATAAAATCACTCAGCATAAACTAAACTTTACTAGTGCTCGACATCAACTGTTTCACTCGGCTTACACTAAAATAGACTTTTTCTCAGCTCCAATTGATTTTTTGCTTGACTTGTACTAACTTTTCTCAACACCTACTATCCACTTAGTGAAGCTTGGTAGACAAACTTCATTTAATTTGTTCTTCTGAACTTGCTTAGTTTAGTGAACCTTTACAACCATAAGTAGATTATCAATGCACTATAATATCATTTTCTTAGCTAGTTCTTGTACTCCTTTTCCATATCATAACTCAACCTTTCCTTTAGGTGCTATCGATACATCATTTTGATCAAATCCTCTTCATTAATCAAACAAGTGATAGTACTTAAATCATATAAGTAGTTGTCTTACTAGTAAATATCAGGTTTGATATCAGTGGCAATACAATGATTGAAACACATTTATCATACTTGTATCAATCCATTTTCAACAATCTCCCTCTTTGGCATTCATGGCAAACCAAACTAACTAGGTTTAAATAGTAAGACAAACAAAAAACCAAAAAGAAAATAATTCCTTGTATTGAAATCTCTCCCTCTATCATCAATTTTCATCTTCTGAATAGGTTACAAAATTTTGTTATGTTTAGATCAACAGACAATCAACTCATCCTTATGGCTCCCTCTAAATTACTTCTTATATCTCCCTCTACATTATCTTCCTCATACTAGGTAGATGTAATCAATAGATACACTTTCTCTCTCAGTAGTCAGAATTTCTCCCTCATACTGTGTGTTAGGATTTCTCCATCTTTGTTTAGTTCCTTTATGTTTTATTAACAATTTCTATCTCCCTCATAGGATTCTCCTCTTTCTTCAATATCTCTTCTAATTAATTTCTTATTATCTCCCTCAATCACCCTCTTTGACAACAATGCCAAAGACTTGTCATCTTAAATATGTAGATATGAACCATTTCATTTTCTCCCTCAATCACCTTGCTTGTCACTAACTTGTAAATCTATCTCTTTGATTACTTTAGGTAGCTCTTAAAGTAAGATCCATTGTGTTGGCTTTTGAAAATATTACCAGTTTCCAATTACCCTGATGAGAATATGACACATCTAGGGGCAACTAATTCCCATCTTTAACACATCATTTTAGACATCGGGCCAACTATAAGGCTTGACCCTTCTTCACTTAAGGCTCTGCAAGACCTAGGTGGGTGGACCTTAGATTCAATCAATATGGTACCAGTGCAAAAACATACTCTTGAATCTATTAAGCAGAAAAAACCCCTTATATCTCCTTATGACTCTTGAAATGACATAAATCTGCAATAGCTAAATGCAAAAACATGGATTTCATAAGTTGAGTGAGGGCATCACATTTAGGATCTTCAACATGAACGGGAAATACAATTAATTAATAATGTTGAAATCAACAAACCCTCAAATATGCAGCAGTAACAATGAATGATCCTAAAGCTGATCAGTGCCTTAACCATTGGGCAATTCCATGAATCAAATACATACATATGGACATATGGTACTTATTTGTATCCTTAGACCTTTGATCTATCCATTCACCTTATGAATAGAAATCCATGCTCAATCTAAACCTCATTCTTACATGATATACCCATCAGTAAACTTGCAACCCTATTGATTTCCCTAAAGCATTTACATAACCCCTTGAGTTATAGGAAATAATGAAATAGCATACAACCTTAAGGGACTGCAATTACAACCTAAGCTCTCTGTTCAAAGATTATAAAACATTGAAGATTACTGATAAAGGAGACAAGATTCAAGATGAAACTTAACCTGCTGTTCTTTGTATTAATTTCCTTGAAGCAATACATTCATATGCATGAAATGAAAACAAAGAAAAACCTAACAGATCCAAACTATCTATATTATCCTTCCTAATGCTGTTCACATGAGAGAATTATGCTGAAAAATGGTGTCTTAGTATTGGGAATGCATCAAGACTGGAATCAAAATTCCTATTCTACCCTTCAATCAATTGGGCAATGCCACTTGTTAGTCTCTGATTGTCTCTAACCATCCAACTGACACCACATGTCACATTGAGATTGGCTGGCAACCTCATCCTTTATTGCCATGTGTCATTGCCACCTCAACACTTGCTATGTCACTAGAGTAATCCTTGTACATCTTCCCCTATGGTGAGGTAGCGATGATTGTCTGATCTTACACATGGCAACATGTCGTTCATCGATCTATGATCTTGCCACATCATCAAGCACAGGACCCATTGCTATCTTGCCAGATTTTTAGGTTTTTCGATGATTTGCTATGTCACTAGCCAAAAAACCTTGGATTTTCTAGCTAGCAAGGTAGCGACCTGTCGGATTTTGGACTTTTTTGATAGCCTGGAATGTTGATGTCACTGATTTCCTGTATGTATTTTCATTTAAAATATTACCTCTTTCTGGCCTCGAATTGTTGTCATCGAGGACCCACACATCTAGCTTGCAGTTTCTAAAAAACTCATGCCTTTATTACACAATGCATATTGTATGCTATTGTATTTAAACAATGAAAGATCTTCCACACAAGAAATATGGGATTAAACTCTTCTTTCATGCGTAGTGGGCTCCCTATGTATGGTCTGCAACTTTGTCTTGTCTTTTGGGTAGGGTATCCTTATGATGGTGTCTTCTTGGTAACTTGTTGTGGGCAACTCTTTCCAAATGGCGTCCCTTGCCTTAAGATTCTTTTTGTTTGCATTTTCCTACCACTATGTCAATGATGCTATGCCTCTATGGGTTTATCTTTGTTAATACATGCCACTTTCTCTCTTCTTTAGCACCTACCCTACTAACAACTTCCTCTTTTATACCAGTGTGGAGCCCCCTGCCTTTGATCGACAAATACAAATTGAAGCTCAGCTTTGTTGCTGCTTTCATCTTGCACAGGCAGGTTGGAGCTTTCTTTTTTACTGGCATGAATCTCCTTTCTTGACCCTAGGTCTACTGGCTTTTCCCTTTTATGCGAGGTCTTTCTGCCTTCTACATGCCTACTGCCCTTACTTTAAAATTTTGGAAATCTCCTTTTAATGCCGTAGTATTTACTTGTGCTTTGAGTCTTTAGTCTTGACTGGGGCTATTTTTATATTCATTAGCTGGCTCTTTTTAACAATGGCTTTTCCACCTTGCACCATGGAGATATTCTTGCCCATGATGTGGGTGGCTTCCATATTTTGACTGTGTGGATGGTTTGATTATCTTTTTGCTTAACCAATTACCCCTTCTCAATGAATGAGCAAGAAGCATGGACTGCTCTTTTTGATTGCGATCCCCTATCTTTACGTGGAATTTTTGCTCCTTTTAAATCGGCCGGCTCCCTATTCAAATAGCATGGACATCCTTTGTTATAGCTGCGTGTGGTGGGAAGCATTTAAAATGTGTGGATTTTCATTTTATTTACACCAAGCTCTGCTCTTTATTGGTGGCTTTCTTCTTCTAGAAACTCCTCTATTCACATGGTGTGAGTCCCCTTTAAAAATGTGGCTTGCAAAGTGCGGGTTGATTGGATTCTTCCAAATAAGTGTTGGCAATTTAGGAAACACTAACTCAACTATTAAATTTCCCAAGAATTTCACTCTCCTCACACCTAAACCTAGTTTTACATGTGGCCTTACCAAAAAGGTTCCAACCATTTTGTTTTTAGCTGCAGATCATTGGTGAACCACACAAGCTCTTAGTAAGTTTATTCATCACATAATCTCCATATTTTTCATATTCATTCATTGTCATCTTGGTCTTTTTGGAGCATACTGACATCACTTCCATATGACTTCGTAAATATGGTATGCTCCTAACACATCTTCTTACACAAAAAACCCAACATACATGTGATGGTCACATGAAGAGGAGAACAATTGAAATATTTCATTGTTGATCGACAATAGAGATTGTTTTTATCTTGCCTTAGATTTGCACTTCATCATGAACCACGTTCAAGAAGTCATCACATCTTCTCCTCACTTCATTTAGTATTTGTGTCTTTCACATGTCTTGCGAGAAGGCATCGACCTTGAAAAGAGTTCCTCTAGGGGAAATAAATTTTACTCATTTGATACCTATGATTTTTTGGAATTAGTTGGGCCCCAAAGTGGGTCTGGCTTATTATTATTATTTTTTTTCTAAACAACTAAAGCTCAAATTGATCTGCTGAACATCTCATTTTGATTAAGAACGAATTCGAGCACTTCTCTATCATTAATAACTCATTTTATCACCTTCTTGCAACTTGTTAAATTTTTCCCAGAGGGACCTTTGACTATCCTTAAAAATTGATCCTAACCCCTGACCAAGCTCTGAAAATTGGCACTCTAAATCTCTATTCTACATACTTACACCCTGTCGAATCTCGTCTCATGAAGAATTTGAGCTCAAAAGATATTGATCATAAAAGTTGACCTCTTAGAATTTCCTGCAAATAAACATGTCAGAGAACCATAAAATGCTTTTGGATTCGGCTTCAAAAACTAGGAAAACTGACACTTGGGAGAATGAAAATTGGGGTGTTGGTTCTTTTTCACAAGGAGAGTATAAGTCTGTGATTTGGGCTCATGATGAATAATAGGGTGCAAATGGCAAGCGTTCAAAGTGGGCTACTTGGATTTTTACTTACTGGAAACAATGGCAGAAAGGTGATTTTTGCAAATAGAATTGACCTAGAATAGTATGCAAATGGATTCGTCAAGATATACTTAAAGTATTTTTGGAGGAAAACAAAATGGTACAATCCATTTGATCTTACCAATCATGAATCTCAAGTTATAATGTCTCAAACAAGGGTACCAAACAATCTGCAAAAGCTGACACCAGTAAAATTTTAGAAATTGCATTTGGAATCATGTTTGACAACTAAACAAACAGATTCATCATAAGTTGAAACTTGAAACATAAAAAGTCTTTGATGTCCATAATACAACGCAAAAATAATTTTAGCACTTTGGTCAACTGGTCAAAAGTTATAACTAGTCAAACAGGGCCTCCTAGAATTAGGTGCAAAATGCAAAAGCATGAAAACAGTAACTGACCAACTTTGAGGGATTCAAAACCTAGTCAAACGGACTCAAAACGGCTCAAAATCTGAAACATAGGTTCTTAGGTATGGATACTAAACATTCCAAAAATGGAAAATTATAAAACATTTTTGGGCGTGAGATATTCAATAACAAACATAGCCTCCTGTCACTATTTGACACAGGTGAAAATGTAGATTTCAAACATGCTTGAAACAAGACTTCACGAACTAGCTCGGAATGTCAATTTATCATCATGAAACATGTAGAGATACTAAATGGAAAGTGTTAGAAGCATTAAACACCTCATGGGTCTCAAAGCTACAACTGCGTACAGATGCATTAAAAGGCTTATAGGGCTCCATTTCTTCAATAGTGCTCAAAATTCGGGCTACAATTTTGAGTGCCAATAGTGGCTCTGTTTGGGGATGCATGTCCCTTGTGGGCATGGAAAGGATTTAGATATCTGGTAGAAGCAGACCACTCATACAAACTTCTCAAAAACTTCTCTTGAACAACTTATTGAAAGCAAAAACAACTACTAAGATTATGTACAAATGATGGCCCCAAGCCACCGAACTTGAACAAAATTGTTTACCTTTTTCAGAAACCTGATTTTCATCTGAACATGCATGAGGTGAACTAGAAATAACATTTATATCAGTATTGCCAGTCAAATCAACATTCTGAAACAACTCATTCAAAAAAACTGAATCTAAACCTTGACTTTCACAATGCATATAAAAATTTGATTCACTTTCTTCAACAACTTGCTCACTATGAAAGCTCTAGTTAGCATGCTTATAAATATCAGACTCAAACTGAAAAATTCCTTCATTTAATGAATCATGCTTGCTATAAATCTTGAATATGAATGCATCATATTCAAAATGCAGAAAAGGATCACTCATACCTTCAAATTGTATATCCTTTTGCATAACTAGAGGATAATCAAATGAACAATCTGATTGCTACTCACATATGTTATCAATGTCCAAATCTAAAACTAATCTAGAGTCCTTCAATGGTTCTTCACAATCAAAAAATGAATCAATCTTTGCATTAGAAAGTTCATCATAAAAAACATTACAAGGTGCACACAAATTTTCAAAAACACCTTCATTGAACACCTTGTCCTCAATCTCATGAGATGCAATCTCATCAATGGTTTCACCATCATACTCAGGAGAAGAACAATTTGATTTCTCACAGTAGTAAGATAAAGTATCAATATTAAGATCATTTTCAATCAAATCTAAAAGTTCCATGTCTTCTTTGAACAAGGGGTTAATAAATCCATATAATGATCCTTGTTGAACATCTTGACAAAAAATGGGCTGATCATCATCACAATCTTCATCATATAAAGCATTATCATACACTTTGAAACCATTACCCAATGTATTGTCACAAATAATTGTAGCATATGAAATAAAATCATAACTACATGAAGACTCATTTTCTTCTCCATCAATGGAGCATATAGAAATTAAATCAATACTATATTCATTGTCTTCATCAAGGTAACTCAAATGTCTTGGAAACCAATCATCATTAAGTGCTGATGCATTAACCTCAGAATCATTAGTATACTATTGGTTACTACTACATCTATCTTTAAGAAATTTATCTACACAACCAATCAATCCATCCTTATAGATAATCTCTTTGTCTTCAGATTGTGCATACAATTCTTCTTCACCCCTTTCAACCTCAAGCTGATTTGTGTAATTCTAAAATGGAAATTCACTTTCAAATTTAAAAGAATGACTCATACCTTTACTTTCATAAGAGTGGAAACTTCCATCATTGCTTTCTTCCTCCCAATTTGCATCTGACTCACATGAAGATGAACATATGCTATCATGATCCTCTTCTTGACTTGAGCAAAAAATCTCATCGTCAGCTTCATATGACACCTCTTGATAATACATCGGATCAACAACTTTATTATCATCACTTGAAACATGACTTTCAACTTCTTCACACTCACATTGAGATGAATGTCTTTCAAATTCAGATTTAATAACAATTTCAGCATGATGTAATCTATGAATAAGATAAATCATTTCTTGCATATCTGACTGATCAAGTGAATCCATATTACCATCTACTACTGAAACATTAGAAATATATGCACTTTGTTCTTCTGATTGAAATTGAAATGAATGTGACTTACATTCTTCATCCTGTGTTATATCTTCATGGCATGTTGGATCAACAACATCAAACTCATGATCAGAGAGATAACTTTTATCCTCCTCACTTGCACAAGATTGAGACATAGGTGCAACAATTTTATTAGCAACATCATTAGGTACATAATCAAGATTACAAAAACTCACTAATGTAGCTAATCCTTGATCTACAATATCAATACATTGTTTATTTTTATCAAAGTATGAAATACATCTTACTATTGTAGCATCAAAAATATATGTATCTTCATTTGTAATTGAACTAACCTTCCTTATACATACATTCTGATCTAAATTTTCAATCTAATTAAAACTTATAGCAGGGGTGTTGATATTCTGATTTGAAATTGAGGCATCAATACCACCTTCATCCTTTCTTTTAGATACATTATACCAGCACACAGTTTTAGCAAAATGACTTCTAGTCAATCCATATTTCAAATTATTTTCAATATCCCTAGCAGTCATAAAAGCCTGATATAATGTCTGTGGTTCTTTATCCCTTATTAGATAGTTCATTTTCTTGTCAAATGCATCAAAGTAAATAGATAAACACATTTGATCATTGGGTCTATAATTCTTAGGGATTTCATTCAAATCTGATGTTAAATTGAGGAACAAGTTCACCTTTCTCAACATGAATCTTCAAGAATTTATCATAAGAATTAGATATGCTTACTCACTCTCCAAATTGCTCCATGAAGGTTGAATGCAACTCACCTCATGATAAAATAGAACATGCTAGTAAAAAAGAAAACAAGTCTCTAGCATCATCTTCTAAAGTCTGAACAAACAACTTCATCTGAACATCTTCATGAGCAATCTCATAGTCATCCATCAAATTAGTAAACAACTGCACATGATGACTAGCTAAAACAAGGCAGTTCCCTCTAAACTTAGGCAATTTATTTCTAACATCATTAGGAATGACATTTGGGAAACCATGAATGCCATCAAAATTTAATGACATATATCTCTTGGTAGAAATAGATCTAGGAGTTTTACTAACTAGCTACATACTAGATGACATGAAACTTGACATTCTTTAAAGATGCGGAACTCATTCACCCATAATAAATTCTGATTTGTAACTTGCATCAGGCTTACACAACTCTCTACCAAATGAATTTCTTCAAATACACTTCACAACTTAACTACAACAACTGCTGAAACTTAATCCAATGTAGTGTATAAAACCTTTTAAACTATTCTCCTCCTTTTAATGCTAAAATTCACTTGTTGGAGAACACTTTTCACAATAAATTTTCATGAAAAGAGAATACATGAAAATGAGAATACCTCAAGATCAAGATGGCTGAAAGTTCTCTACCTACCATTTACAATAGCAGACCCAAAGTATTACCAAATCCTTACTAAACCTTTTGAATCATCACACCACAAATCTTGCAACCATTCAAATGTTTCAACCTCTTCAGATCTATTCTTCTCCTACAACAAGTAATCACAATTCATGCATAATACTACACTGGTACAGAGATTAACTTCAAGTTGCCACTCACATTAAGTGAGACATGAATTGAATTAGGTTTGAACAAAATTACAAATTGATTTGAAACAATTAGCAGATAGAAGAAACCCCCTTTAGATTTATCTTGAATTTGAAACTTTTAAACAAAGATGAAACATAACTTCTTTAATAGCATCAGATCTAGACTACACTTCTCTTTTCAAACAAAAACTTCAACAATGAATTTAGATTTGCCCAAGAATGTGCTGAAAGCCCTCAACAAAATGCACATACAATGAAATGCCACTGGTTGCAGAGATACAGTCGCCACTCACAATTGTGAGAAATTTTTTTGAAACAAAAATTATTATTGATCTAATTCTAAACCAGACTTTCAACATGAAATAACTTGTAGATCCTCAAATATTTTGAAAAGAGAACAAGAAACTGATCATTCCATTGACTCTGAAACTTTATAACAACAATTCACACCAAATTGAACTAATTGAGGATTTACTCATTTCTCAACTCAATTTGCATCCAATTTGAGAACTACTATTATAAGAGAATAAAGCTTACTGGGGAACACAAAAGTTAGCAAGGATATGAAGAACACCTCACAACCCTACTGTTGTAGAAAATTCTTTTTGATGTATTGAATGTTCTTCAAATTCTCAAGGTTTGTCTATCATTTAGACTCAATACAAGTCCCCCATAGAGTCACCATTTTGTTGGCTTTTGAAAACATTACTGGTTTCCAATTACCCTAATGAGAATATGACACATCTAGGGGCAACTAACTCCCATCTTTAACACATCATTTTAGACACAGGGCCAACTATAAGGTTTGACCCTTCTTCACTTCAAGCTTTGCAAGACCTAGGTGAGTGGACCTCAGATTCAATCAATGTGGTACCAGTGTAAAAACATACTCCTAAATCTATTAAGCATATAAAACCCCTTATATCTCCTAATGACTTATGAAATGACATAAATTTGCAGTAGCTAAATGAAAAAACATGGATTTCATAAGTTGAGTGAGGGCATCACATTTAGGTTCTTCAACATGAACATGAAATACAATTGATTAATAATGTTGAATTCAACAAACCCTCAAATATGCAATAGTAACAATGAATGATCCTATAACTGATTAGTTCCTTAACCGTTGGGCAATTCCATGAATCAAATACATACATATGGACATCTAATACTTATTTGTATTCTTAGACATCTGGTCTATCCATTCACCTTATGAACAAACATCCATGCTCAATCTAAACCTCATTCTTACATGATATCCCCATCAGTAAACTTGCAATCCTGTTGATTTCCCTAAAGCATTTACATAACCCCTTGAGTTATAGGAAACAATGAAACAACATACAACCTTAAGGGACTACAATTACAACCTAATCTCTCTATTCAAATATTATAAAACATTGAAGATTACTAATAAAGGAGACAAGATTCAAGATGAAACTCAACCTGTTGTTCTTTGTATTAATTTCCTTGAAGTAATACATTCATATACATGAAATGAAAACATAGAAAAACCTAATAGATCTGAATTATTGGTATTATCCTTCCTAATGCTATTCATATAAGAGAATTATGTTGAAAAATGGTGTCTCAGTATTGGGAATGCATTAAGACTGGAACCAAAACCATGGTATCACAACAATGAGCCAATTTTCTCCAAAAAATTGGAACCCTTACAAAGAGAAAGAAAAAGAAAGACATAGGAAGAAGAAATTCCTGGATCTGATCAGGAGATGACAAGTGTCCCTTCAGAATTCCTTCCCAAGAAGTAGAAAAAGCCTCTTTCTAGTCTCTCTCTTCAACTGCCAGAATCAAATCCCTTTATTTTACCTCTCAAAGGCATCAAATATCTCAGAAACCTGATGATGAAAGGATGTAACTAATTTTGATGTAAAAATGAACTCAATGTAAAAAGTGAAAATTAGGTTAAATGGCCTTAAGAATGAAAAATCATCTTTTTCAACTTATTTTTACCACATTCAAGCTTCAATAGGTCTTCAAATTTGCTCTCTAACAAACTCTGATGCTCAATGATCAAATCTGCTTGTTCTGCTACCAATTCTCCAGATATCACAAATTGGCCTATAGACTGAACTGGAGAGGACCTATACAAAAACTGACTTCAAAAATGGAAAATTCAGTTCATTCCAATTCTGGTGGTATATTGGAGCACCCATTTTCAATAAAAATAGCTCCTGTTATGGCCTTCTAAAGATCAGACCTCTATTCATAGGTTTGCAATTAAAAGAATAAAATTAAAAAATTTTAAATACTTTATAGTTAGAACTATAGAATATTCAATCATTGAAATCAAATTTTTCAAGTTTATGGCTGAACGCCCATAGAGATATCTTTTTTATTTTAAAACTCCACTTCTACCCTTCAATCAATTGGGCAACACCACTTGTCAGTCTCTGATTAGCTTTGACCATCCAACTGGTGCCACATGTCACATTGAGATTGGCTAGTGACCTCATCCTTTACTGCCATGTTTCATCACCACCTGAACACTTGCTATGTCACTACGGTAATCCTCGTGCATCTTCCCCTATGGTGAGGTAGTGATGATTATTCGATCTTACACGTGGTAGCATCTTGTTCATCCATCTATGATCTTGCCACATCATCATGCACGAGACCCATTGCTGTCTTGCCAAATTTTTAGGTTTTCTAGCAATTTTCTATGTCGCTAATAGGAAAACCTTGGATTTTTTGTCTAGTGAGGTAGCGACCTACCAGATTTTGGACTTTTTCGACGTCCTGGAATGCTGATGTCACTAGTTTCCTATATGTATTTTTGTTTAACATATAACCTCTTTCTGGCCTCCAACTATTGTCATTAGGGACCCACACATCCAACTTTTGGTTTCTAAAAAGCCCATGCCTTTATTACACAATGCATATTGTGTGCTATTGTATTTAAACAAGAAAAGATCTTCCACACAAGAAATATGGGATTAAACTCTTCTTTCATGTGCGGTGGGCTCCCTATGTATGGTCTCCAGCTTGGTCTTGTCTTTTGGGTAGGGTATCCTTATGATGACATCTTCTTGATAAATTCCTATGGGCAACTCTTTCCAAATGGCATTCCCTGGTGTAAAAGACTTTTTGTTTGCATTTTCCTACCGCTATGTCAATGATGCTATGCCTCTACGAGTTTCTCTTTGTTAATACATGCCACTTGCTTTCTTCTTTGGCACTTTCCCTACTAATGACTTCCTCTTTTATACCAATGTGGAGCCCCTTGCATTTGAATAGCAGCTTCAAATTGAAGCTCAGCTTTGTCACTACTTCCATCTTGTGTAGGTGGGTTAGAGCTTTCTTTTTTACTGACGTGAATTTCCTTTCTTAACCCTAGGTCTACCGGCTTAGCCCTTTTATGCAGGGTCTTTCTACCTTCAATATACCTACTACCCCTACTTTAAAACATTGGAAATATCCTTTTAATGCCATAGTATTTTCTTATGCTTTAAGTCTTTAGTCTTGATTGGGGCTATTTTTATATTCATCAGCTCACTCTTTTTAACAACAGCTTTTCCACCTTGCACCATGGAGATCTTCTTGCCCATGATGTGGGCGACTCCCATATTTTGACTACATGTATGGTGTAGTTATCTTTTTGCTTAGCAGATTGCCCCTTCTCAACACATGAGCAAGAAGCATGGACTGCTCTGTTTGATTGTGATCCCCTGTTTCTATGCAGAAGTTTTGCTCCTTTTAATCCAACTGGCTCCCTATTTAAATAGCATGGACATCCTTTGTTACAGCTGCATGTGGTGGGAAGCATTTAAAATGTGTGGATTTTCATTTTATTTATACCAAGCCCTGCTCTTTATTGGCGGCTCTCTTCTTCTAGAAACTCCTTTGTTCACATGGCATGAGTCCCCTTTAAAAATGTCTCTTGCAAAGTGTAGGTTGATTGGATGCTTCCAAATTAGTGTTGGCAATTTAGGAAACACTAACACAACTATTAAACTACCCAAGAATTTCACTCTCATCATACTTGAACCTAGTTTTACATGTGGCCTTACCAAAAAGGTTCCAACCATTTTGTTTTTCATTGCAAATCACTGGTGAACCACACAAGCTCTTAGTAAGTTTATTCATCACATAATCTCCATATTTTTCATATTCATTCATTGTCATCTTGGTCTTTTTGGAGCATACTGACATCACTTCCATATGACTTCTTAAATATGGTATGCTCCTAACACATCTTCTTACACAAAAATCCCAATATACATGTGATGAGGCAAGTCTAAAGAATACAGACCCTCTTTGAAAAGATTCAATGATATGTTTAGCAATTTTGAATAGGTCACATGAAGAGGAGAAAAATTGAAATATTTCATTGCTGATTGACAATAGAGATTGTTTTTATCTCACCTTAGATTTGCACTTCATCATGAACCATGTTCAAGAAGTCATCACATCTTCTCCTCACTTCATTTAGTATTTGTGTCTTTCACATGTCTTCCAAGAAGGCATCGACCATGACAAGAGTTCCTCTATGGGAAATAAATTTTACTCATTTGATACCTGTGATTTTGCGAAATTAGTTGGGCCCCAAAGTGGGTCCGACTAAAAAAAAAATTTGTTTCTGAACAACTAAAGCTCATATTGATCTACTGAACATCTTGTTCTAATTAAAAACAAATTCAAGAACTTCTCTATCATTAATAACTCATTTTATCACCTTCTTGCAACTTGTCAAATTTGTGCCAGAGGGACCTTTGACTGGCCTTAAAAGCTGATCTAGACACCTGACCAAGCTCTAAAAATTTGCACCCTGTCGAATCTTGTCTCATGAAAAATTCAAGGTCTAAAGATATTGATAATTAAAGTTGACCTTTCAGAACTACCTGCAAACAAACATGTCAGAAAACCATAAAATGCTTTTGGATTCGGCTTTAAAAACTAGGCAAACTGACACTTGGGAGAATGAAAACTAGGGTGTTGGTTTTCTATCACAAGGAGAGTATAATTCTATGTTTTGGGCTCATGATGAATAATAGGGTGCAAATAGAAAGTGGTCAAAGTGGGCTACTTGGATTTTTGCTGACTGGAAACAATGGCAGAAAGGTGATTTTTGTGAATGGAATTGACTTGGAAAAGTATGCAAATGGATTCGTCAAGACTTAAACCTTGGCATACTTAAAGTATTTTCAAAGGGAAACACAATGGTAGAATTCATTTGATCTTACCAATCACAGATCTTAAGTTATAATGTCTCAAACATGGGTACCAAACAATATGCAAAAGCTGACACTAGTAAAACTTTAGAAATTGTGTTTGGAATTGCATTTGAAAATTGAACAAATGGATTTTTCATGGGTTGAAACTTGAAACATAAAAAGTCTTTGACGTCTACAATACAACAAAAAAAGAGTTTTAGCACTCTGGTCAACTGGTCAAAATTTATAACTCATCAAACAGGGCCTCCCAGAATTAGGTGCAAAGTGCAAAAGCATGAAAATAGCAACCGACCAGCTTTGAGGGATTCAAAACTTAGTCAAATGGAGTCAAAATGACTCAAAATAGGTTCTCAGGTATGGATACTAAACATTCCCAAAGTGGAAAATCATGAAACATTTCTATGTGTGAGATATTCAATGACAAACATAGCCTCCTATCGCTATTTGACACACTTGTGAAAATGCAGATTTGAAATGTGCTTGAAACGGGACTTCAGGAACTAGCTCAGAATGTCAATTTATCATCATGAAACATGTACACATACTAAATGGAAAGTGTTAGAAGAAATAAACACCTCATGGTGCTCAAAGGTATAGCTAGGTATAGATACATTAAAAGGCTTATAGGGCTCCATTTCTTCAACAATGCTCAAAATTCGGGCTACAATTTTGAGTGCCAACACACTGCATCAATATGTAACATATGTCAATCAACTTGTTTGATGTATGGTACTCCTTTTGTTTTGTATATAGCCTTTGATAGGAGTATCACCCTTAGTTTACCTCTTAGATACTCATGAGCATCCTTTGGTAATGCTTTTGTGAAGATATCAACAATTTTCTCTTTTGTATTAACATATTCCATCTTCATCTCTTTATCTTGAACTAATTCCCTCAAGTAATGAAAATTGATTCCAATGTGCTTAGTCTTTGTGTGCATCACATGATTCTTTGATATACTTATAAAAATTGTATTATCACAATAAAGTATCACTAGTTCACTAATCTCTTCATACCTTTGAGTAGTTGTTTGATCCATACAATGTTTGTACAATTTACTACAACAACAACATATTCAGTTTCAAAAGTAGATTGAAAAATGTAGTTTTGTTTTTTGTTAGTCCATGTAACTAACCTCTTACCTAAGAAAAATTCTCCTCAATTGGTTCTCTTTTAGGCATCAACATTTTTAGTCCAATCAACATACGTATAGGCTCTTAAATTCAAATTTCTTATTCTTCTTGTAGTATAGAACATATTCCTCTGTTCCTTTTAGATATCTCATTATTCTCTTTATAGCCATCAAATGATTCTCCCTAGGATTAGAAAAGAATCTTGCAACTATCCATACAGATAATGCAATATTAGGTCTACAATGTATATCATATTGTAATTTGCAAATCATAGACCTATATAATGTTTGATTCACCTCAGTTGGATCATCATTCTTTGATAACTTATGTCCTGTCACCATTGGTGTAGTTACTAGCTTAGAATCCTCCAATCCAATTTTTCTTAATATGTCCTTAACATACTTTGACCAAGTGATGTATATACCATATATCATCTGATGTAATTGCAAAACCATAAAGAACTTGAGATCTCCAAACATAGACATCTCAAATTCTTACTTCATTTGATTTGCAAAAGCCTTTCATAATGTACCTTGACCTCCAAATATGATATCATCAACAAAAATTCTAGATTACAAAATACCTTTGCCTTTCTCTATCTTTAAGTATAGATTATTGTTATCATCAATGCTTTCAAATTCAATCTTCATATGATAATTATGAACTCTCTCATAGCATGCTCTTGGTGCTTTCTTGAAACCATATAAACTTTGTGTAATCTACATACTATGTTTTTATTATTAACATTAACAAACCCTTTAGACTATTCTATATAAAGTTCTTCCTCTAATATACCTTTCATAAATGTAGACTTAACATCCATTTGATAAACTTTGAAACCTTTGTATGCAAAGTAAGCAAGAAGAGTTCTTACTCCTTCCAATCTAGCAATATGGGAAAATGTTTCTCCATAGTCAATCCATTCTTGTCGTGCATATCCTTTACAAACTAATCTTTCCTTGTTCCTTGTGACTTCACCATTTGCATCTATCTTGTTTCTATATACCCACTTGGTACCAATCACATTTTTTTCTTTTGATCTAGGAACTAGAGTCCATGTTTTGTTTTTCTTAACTTGTTCAATTTATTCTTCCATGGCTTTACTCCCATCCATATTTTCTAAGGCATCTTTCACTATTTTGGGCTCTTTCATGCTTAGAAAACATGCATCATTTCTCAACTTGTTCCTTGTCATTGGTCTAGCATCTTTATCTCTAATGATTTGTATAGTAGGATGATGTCTCTTGACATATTTAGACAATCTTGGTTTAGCTCTAGTTTCTTCATTTGGTCTCTCAACTTCTAAATCACTATCTACATCTCTGGAAGGTAGTTTAGCATCTCTTTCATGTACACTAATCTCAGAATCAGAATGTGCCTCAACTTCATTCTGTAACTTGGCACCTGAATGTAGCTCAATTCCTAAATGAAACTTGACATTCATAGTATATGACTCAATAGTTACTGAAACTTGTTGTTGATTTATAACTTGATTTGCAACATCTTATTTAGTAGGAATACCTTCATAGAAGTATCTAAATGTTTTGTACTCTTCTGGTTCCTTCATAGGTTCAGCTTCATATACTTATCTATATTCATCAAATTTCACATTTTCACTTTCCACAACTTTGTTAGTGTTATTATTTAAACACTTATAAGTTTTACTTCTTGTGGAATAACCTAGAAATATACCTTCTTCACTTTTTGCATCTAGTTTACCATTCCTAAAATCTTTGAGAATATAGCATTTGCTTCCAAATACCTTAAAATGTTTTACATTTGGTGAGTATCCATACCATAGTTGAAAAGGTGTTGAATGAGTACCTTTCTTGACTTGCACATGATTTAAGGTATAGATAGTTGTACTTAAAGATTCTCTCTAGTATTTTAAAGCAACATTTTTCTCCATCATGAGTGTCTTAACATAGTCCATTATAGATTTGTTCCTTCTTTTAGCAATTTCATTTTGTGGAGTGGTTCTAGGAGTAGATGTCTTTCTTTTGATTCCTTTGTCATTACAAAACATCTCAAACTCATTTGATGTAAATTTTCCTCTTTTATTAGATCTAAAACATTTCATATTTTTACTTGTTTTCCTTTTCAACTCTTGCTAAGTGTACTGTATGTGTGAATATGCAGCCTCTATTTAATAGACACACTTCAACACAGTCTTTGTATGTGCATTCATCCGAGAATGAACATGAGATTGTTCCCCCAAGAATAGTACTGCAAGATAACCTATTACCTTCTATCTAGAGAGATTTTACCTATTTAATATCCTTAGATGTGAGGTGTAGGTAATTGGACCTTCTGAGAACAAAGGATTTAAATGCGATTAATCTATATGAATGCAATTATTATAACATGAGATATGCATTTAATCTAAGAACATGTAAATAGAATTAACTAAATGAATTCATAGTAATTCTAAATGATATTAATCTAGAAAATGAAAGTCTTATGAAAGTAGTGAGCTCAAACGAATGCAAAATTCAGCAATGATTCAATAGAAATTCAATTCAACCTCTTTGATAAGGAATTATGAGTCCCTTAAATAGAATTCCTGGAATCCATCAATGGATGAGATTAACTCAGACCAATGGTCAAGATTGAAGCAAAGATTTAGTTAAGATGGAAACTTCCTTGTGTGGGTGAAGTGAACTGTTTCTGATTTGAGTGTGATGAGCAGTCAACTGAACTTGTCATGAGTGAGAGAGTAAGTTAACTGGATTGATTCTAATTTTGAGAAGTATTTCACTCAAAGTTTTTATTTTGAATTGAAGAATAGAATTTGAAGATATTGTTTAATTTAATAAGTGAGATATGATCTCATAAATGCATTTTACATTTAATTGAATAATCATATTCAATTAATTAAAAATAGGCATATTTATTAAATTAAATAAATTTAATTCCTTAGTACATTAGCCTTAGGTGATGATTTAATTTAATTAAAGTATAAATACTTTAGATTAAATTAAATTTAAATCAAATAAGTTTAATATGACTAATATGAGTGAGTACTATAGGAATTAAATAGGAAATATGATGAATGCAGATTAGGGTTTTCTACATCTGATAGTTAAGTTGAGCAGCGACAATCAAAATGAGAATAGATCTTCGAATTGATCAAAATAGACCAGAATTGGTGATCATGGCAATGAGCCAATTTTGGGGTATTAAATTTTGCCCCTCTTTGAATGAATGTGCAAGCAGCACGTTCGATTGAAAGAAAATTAGAAAGCATGATGTGAAGATGAGATTGGTTCTAAAGTTGATGATATAGAGACCAATTGATAAGCTTTTAAGGACCATCTCTAGAACATAGCTTAATCCCAGAGAATCCAAGCAGAATACCTAGATACCCATAATTGATAAGCATTTTAAAGGTTTCCTTCAGAAAAAAGTTTAACCTTTAAGGATCCAAATAGAATGTCTAGATATCCAAGAGCAATAGTATTTAAAAGATCATCTCCAGAATGGAGCTTAACCTTTAAGGATCCTGACAGAATGTCTAGATACTTGAAATTGATAGCATTTAAAAGATTATCTCCAGAATGAAGTTTAACCTTTAAGGATTCAAATAGAATGTCTAGATACCTAAGAGCAATAGCATTTAAAAGATCATCACCAGAACAGAGCTTAACCTTTAAGGATCTAGACAGAATGTCTAGATACCTAACATTGATAGCATTTAAAAGATTATCTCCAAAATAGAGCTTAACCTTTAAGGATCCAGACAGAACGTCTAGATACCTAAAATTGATAGCATTTAAAAGATTATCTCTAGAATGGAGCTTAATCTTTAAGGATCCAAATAGAACACCTAGATACTTGAAATTGATAGCATTAAAAGATTATCTCTAGAATGAAGCTTAACCTTTAAGGATCCAAACAGAACATCTAGATACCTGAAATTGATAGCATTTAAAAGATTATCTCCAGAACAGAGCTTAATCTTTAAGGATCTAGATAGAACACCTAGATACTTGAGATTTGATAACAAATAGCAAGATCAAATTATAAGTCATAGAACCATCCGCAGAATGAGGCTTGATCCTCAGGAATTGGGGTTTAGATTGTCTTGATACCTGTAATCAAATGATGACAAAATGAAATAGATGACAAAGATGCTAGAAAGGGGGAAACAAGATGCCCCTAGTGGTGAGATACCTCGAATGATGAGGACATAAAATGGGAACAAGATGCCCCAAGTGATGAAGATTCAAATTGATTTGAAATTCAAATTCAATGATGTAATCATCTTGCTCCCTCGGGAGTGAAATCAAAAGATGACACACCAGAAATATGATGTAAAGTAGTATATAAAGAGATACAGAAGAAATTTGAGATGGAGTAGTGTAGAAAGGATGAGAATGATCAGAAGAAAATATGAAGAGATTAGAATGATCTGAAGAATATTGGAAGTCAATCCAAAGTGATTTTGAGGTCCAAAAGACCAAGTTTGACCAAAAGTTGACCAGAATTGGCCATGGTTGAGTTGAGTTTGCTTTTTCCAAAAAATGGATTTTGAAAATATGAAGAATTTTGAGTTGAAAAGATTCCAATAATTAGAAATGTATCAAAAAAATTTGGGCTACACAAGTGTTCGATCGCGTTGGTCCCCAAAATTTTAAAACACATTTTTGAGGCTCTTAGGTGTGTCAAATTTCAAATTTGATCCCAAAAATGGATTCAAAATGATCAAATCAGCCAAGGGTTGATTTTTGCACAAATCGAAGCACTTTGAAAAATTTGGTCAACAGCTATATAAGGGCCCAAGGGGTCATTTTCAAATCATTTGTGCATTTTGTCTTTTGTGAATAGTAGCTCTTAGAGGAAGATGGCAGTGAACATGCAAGATCATTGTTTTGAGTGCTCCCAATGACACAACTAGCCCATAGACTATAGACCTCCAGTGAGTTATCAATGTTTGAGCTTTGTACTTTCATTTTCATGCATTTCAATGTCATTTATTGCATTTTTTAGCATGTTTTAGGAAGGTCAAATTGGTCCTTGCGCAAGACTATCGTTTCTTACACGAAGACATTCTCTTCTTGCGTGAAGAACTAAAATCCCTTGTTCCTTTGCACGCATCGGTGGGTTTCCTTGCGCGAGAGATACCCACATCTCGTGTGAAGAATGATAAATCTCTCTCAATCTTCATGTAGGAGACTTCGTCCTTTGCGTGATGAAGAGATTTCTCACGTAAAGAAAGGAAACTTCATGTGAGATCTTGATATCTTCATGCGAGGTCTTGAGATCTTTGCCCGAGGTCTTGAGATCTTCACGCAAAAATCCATGACATCAAAGTTAAAATTTTCATTTTCGTGCGTGAAATTTGTATCTTTGTTTGCATTGTTGTGTCATTTTGACCTGGTACTAATCATTTGCTTGTTGTTGTTGTTTGTGTATGTGCAAGAGGTCTTTGATGATGTGTCATTTAGATCTCACTATCCACCATATGGAGATTTTTTGTGGAGTCTTGATGATGCTGATAGGGGACATATTACTCGATTGGGTTTATCTTCTCTATGCTGGATCCCAGTAGTGCTGGTGAATCACAACCTACTCATAGCCTTGGTAGAGCACTTCCATTCAGAGATGAACACCTTTCACTTTCCAATGGGGGAGATGACCATCACCCCAGAGGACATATGGAGGATACTAAGGATCCCATTCCATGGAGCTCGTGTGCTATATGATGTGGTGCCTCGAGCAGGTATAGAGGAACTATCTATTGTGTTTGAGAGAGATTTATGGAGGGGTCGAGCCATCAATTGGGATGAGCTTGTGCACACCTATGGGCAAACACATAGATTGGATTAGTGCTGACATTATTTCTGAGCTACTTTTTAGTGCTAGACAGGGGGCAACATGACTTAGAGTGTGGTTTGGGGGGTCATGCTTTCATAGATGGTAGAGGCCCTTGAGGTATTTAGGCGGGGTCAGTGCATGCTGGCCCATATGTTCCACGAGATGCACGAGATAGTCTTCCATGAGAAGAAGACTATGGCAGTAGGAGTCTATGTCTTACAGATGTGGGCATGGGAGCATTTTCCCAAATGTAGGCCCATTCATTAGGGTTCTTGAGAGCCTATGGAGCTGTATATTTGCAGGTAACGGGGGCATATTACCCAGGTCTTCTTGGGTAAGAGAGAGCACTAGCGAGAACATCTCGATGAGCTGGTCTCCATCGTATGGCAGCCTCGGCGAGAGATAGAGGATTTTGATGATGCCCTGAGGGGGCTGGGCTAGATGTTTTATTCACGGTCACTATTGGGCCAGATGTCACAGAGCATAGAGAGGTTTGTGATTTCATGGGTGTGGTAGCAGTATGGCTAACCACAAGACATTTCATAGGAGTACTATGCCTACGCCAGACTGGCAAAGGATGTAGGGTGGGGGTGGCCTCCATGACTAGGCCTAGGCTGATCCATGATAGATGTGCGCAACTTGGTTGCAACATAGTGGGACTATCTCCTCGAGATTGCTGATGCGAGGATGATGCCTGCATACCACACATATTTGATCAGTCATTCATTCCCATGATTCACAAATCCTTTGGGGAGGGCAGTGCTAGTTCCACAGTAGATACCAATGTAGCAATAGTAGGCTCCCCTACCACAGGGACCATAGGATCCAGTACCAGAGGTGTGGCATAGGGTGAGGCAAGTAGAGATCCTTGCATGATAGATGAGATCAGATCCAAGGGCTGGAGGTAGTGGGGCAAAGCATGGTCGGCTACAGAGGCCAAGGACCAAGGAGCATACACTATCGTAGCAGGTACCACCACAACAGTAGGCACCACCATAGCACCAGGCAACTGAGATATTGGATGAGGATATGCCTAATTAGCCTACTGCTAGGACATAGGACATAGTACGATACTACTGAGAGTGGATTCATTAGGCCTCCTAACAATTGGGAGATCTGCAAATACAGGTAGCTGTTTGTGAAGCACAACTAGTGGAGCAATAGCAGGAGATCAATTGATGGAGAGAGTGTGCAAATTGCTGAGCGAAGAGCAGAGACGTTGTAGGATGAGGTCTACTTATAGTTAGCCTAGGCAACATACTATTTTGCTACATATTTGACAGTGGTGCCTGATAAGGCTCTATAGGTACAATAGTTTTCTTAGTATGTGTGAGAGTCTGGAGGCGCACAACCTCTTGCAAGACCAGACACGCTGCCACCTGCTGCTCTTGCTCCTACTCCTTTTGGAGATGAGAGTATAGGACAGAGTTAGATGATGTGTGCCTGGCTCTTGATTTTGATCTCTAGCTCTATATTGATTGGTGTTCCAACACCATTTTGTATCATTTTGATCGATAACACTCGAGTAGTGCCCATTTTTGTACTGACCCATTTATATATATATATATATGAGATTTTGAGCTGAGTATCATCGTGTTCATGTCATTGTCTATGTTTGCTTGACTTTGATGTATATGAGATGTCAACATGATGATTAAGAGATGCATGTTTTACTTTGATATGATGTGATTATGAGCATGTAGAGTAGATATTATGAGTATTTGGATGCAATGCATATGGAAATGGACTGACATCTCATGTAGTGTTGCATGTTTTGCTTGACAGTGACAGGTATTCCATTGAGGAACATGAATTAATGAAGCAAATGCTTGAGCAGCCATGGAGAAACCTGATATGTTTGAAGATGCCCCCAATCCTTCATCATGCAGGGAAGAAATAGAATCACAACCGAATTTCATGCTTATGCAAGTGAAGCATATAATGCAAGACTTATGTTAAATGTAACCTCAGGTCTAGTTACTGAGCCTCAAAAATTTATCATCACTAGATATAGAACAAAGCTCATATATTATATAATTCCCACTAACATTGCAATCATGGGAATATGAATAGACCATACATTATAGGTTTGTTAGGATAAAATGTAAGCATTCCAGGCACAAGAAGCCAGAATGACCAGAACCTTTGTCCCTTTTAATATAGCAAGTTAACATAAGCACCAAAGCATAAATGCTAGGATAACTAGAATATTGCTTGCATGACAAACACACCAAACACATGAGAGATTCATCTCATGCTCAGTATTCAATAAGTATTCTATCCACAATGACCCTTGTGTTCATAACCTGAGATAGAAGTGTGCTAGGTATACTCGTAGTGACCCGTACGTTCACTTAATAGGATGAGTATCCGTATGTACTGTAGCATGAAGAGTTCACTCTAATAGGCAAGGAGAAGTACCAAAATTATTGATGTACTCATATAAAAGGAGTCAAGGTACACCTAGCCATCCAATGTGAGATGGAGGCTCTTATAGTGGACATGCCTTTTATAGGAATATGTCAACAAATTGGAACTAAACCACAAGCAGAAAGCAAAGAAAATATCATGCCCCCAGTCATTACTTCTCTAATAAAAAATGCATCATTGAGTTGCTCGAAGGGACATGATAAAGCAAAAACAAAGAAAACAAAGAAAGAGCTCAATAAATCCAAACAAGTATGTTATTTTGAGTTCATTATTTGTCATGGAATTGATGTCAGGTGTTAGTGTCCAAAACATGTTTGAAAGAAATCTCTTCAGTAGGGTGACAACAGTAGGCAAATGTAGTCAGAATGACTGGTGACTAAGGTCAAAGAGGAAATTTCAAGATGAAGAACCTAAAGAGGACTGAGCGATAGTAGATGGACATAGCCAAAATGACTAGTGACTAACGCAAGAGAGATCTTTCATAAAGGAATCTGGAGACATGACATGAGCAATAGTAGTCAAACATAGCTGAAACGACTGGTGACTATTGCAAAAGAGATTCTATGAGGAGAATCTCAAAAAGAGTGACACTAGCGACAGTAGGTAGATGCAGTAAGGACCATTGGTGACTATTGTGAAGGAGATTCTATGAGGAGAATCTCAAAAAGAGTGACACTGAAGGAAAATGCCCCCGAGCTGTGACAAGACTCAATCTATGGATACATGAGCAGAAAGTAGGAAAAATAGGAAAGTGGAAGCATGAAAATGACTGTATAGAATATCCAAAAGATGTGCTGTAAGATGGAGCGTTGGGAACAAGAGGTGCCTATTTACCAAGTTTTTGCCTTCTTGGTAGGATTTTAATTTTTTTGCTACCATGATACCTATTTCTAGATTTTCACCAATGACACCATTTTTTCTTTTTTCAATTTTTTTGTATTTTTCTCATTTTGAATTTTTTTTGTATTTTTGATTTTTTCCATTTTTTTTTGGTATTACCAAGGAACCTATTGCTAGGTTTTCACCAAGGTAACAATTTTTTTCAAGACTTTTTCAAAATTTTAGGATATTTTTCAGGACATCTAGATATGTACAAAGAGGTACTGCTATCAAATCCATTGTAAAACCACTTCAGGTGGGGAGTGTTGACAAGTTCCTTTAGCACTTCTCCCTCGATTGTGGAAAGGTGATAGATGTCAGATCCATATATGCAGTAATGATGTAGGGACTGAGCCAGTTGGGTTCAAACTTCCCTTTTTGGACTCGTTGCTATTGACTCTTAAGGTTCTCTCTCAGGACGAGATCACCCAGTTGGAAGTCACGTGGCTTGACCCTCCGATTGTAGCTTCTTGCCATTCGTTGTTGATATGCTCATAGATGATCACATGCCACTTGTCAATGTTTATCTAGTAACACAAGCTCTTGAAGCCAAGCTATCCTGTAGTCATCATCAGTAATAAGGCCCTTCATAGAGATTCTCAAGGTAGGAATCTCGACCTCTATTGGAAGCACAACATCCACTCCATACACCAAAGCAAAGGGAGTCGTTCCCATTGGAGTTCTGATGCTTGTCCTATACACCCATAGCGCTAGATTGATTTGGAGATGCCAGTGTCTCCCTGATTTGCTGACTGTGTGATGAAAATTTTTGAGGATCACCTTATTGGATGCCTCAGCCTGGCCATTACCCTGGGGGTAATAAATGGAAGACCAATGTTGTGTGATTTTGAATTTCTTGCATAGTTCCTTGAGGTCTTTGTTTTTGAATTGTCTTCCATTGTCAGTAATAATTAAGGATGGTACACCATATCTGCAGATGATGTAGTTTGTGATAAAAAGTGCTACAATTTTTCCATTAGGAACTATGAGAGGTACTTCCTCTACCCACTTTGTGAAGTAATCTGTAGTTGTGATAATGAACTTATGTCCATTAGAGGAGGTTTTGTGGATCTACCCCACCAAGTCAAAGGCCCATTGTTGAAATAACCATGTTGTAGTAGAGGGAATCAACTCTCTAGCTAGAGCATGGATCAGATTCCCATGTAGCTAACATTGCTTGCAAGATCTAGCATACTTGATAGCTTCTTGCTCCATTTTGAGCCAATAGTAACCAGCTCTAAGGAGTTTGCAAGCTAGTGTCAAGCCATTGGAGTGAGATTTGAAAATGCCCTCATGAACATCAATTAATGTGTGTTTGGACTCTTCGGGTTCTAAACACCTAAGGAGTGTTCTATTAAGACCTCTCCTATATAGATCGTCAGCAATAATGACATAATGCAAAGCATTACAGATTAGGTAATGTTTCTCATTCTGGGTCAGACCTTTCGGAATGGTTTGATTATGAAGATAAGAATAAATGTGATGGTAGCGAGATGATTCTTGTCCAACAATAGAATAGATCATCCTAGAATTAGGGGTGTCATAGGCTGGGTAGTGTAATGCTTCCACCAAGAATTCATGTCGAAGGTCATTTTTGGGCCTTTGTAGCAGGGAGGCCAAAGTAGCCATGACATCAGCTGCTTTATTATCTGCTCATGGAACTTGTTGGAAGGTTATATGTGCAAAGTACTTCTTTAAGTCATTAACCATGTGCTTGTAAGGAATTAGTTTCTCATCCTTTGTTTGGTACACATCATTAACCTGGTTGATGACAAGCTAAGAGTCACCAAAGATGTCTAATTGATCCACTCTCCATTTGGCCACAATCTTCATGCCATTGATCAAAGCCTCATATTCAGCAATGTTCTTTGTACAAGGAAATATAATCTTGTACACTTTGGGAAATGAGTATCTCTGTGGTGTAATAAAGAGTAATCCATCACCTGATCCTTGTTGTGTGAAGGACACATCAAAGAACATAACCCATGTGTGGTGTGTGAGTGTTAGAATCAACTCATTTGGGAAATCAATGTTCATTGGAAGAAGATTTTGTATGGTGCATTAGCCAGCTGATCTGCAATTGCCTGTCTCTTGATAGCCTTGCATTCAATATATTGGATGTCAAACTCACTAAGTATCATAATCCATTTAGCCAATCTTCCAATGAGAGCTACCTTACTGAGCAAGTACTTTAGTGGATCTATTTTAGCCATGAGTTGTGTAGTGTGGGCAAGCACGTAGTGTCTCAACTTCTGGGAAGCAAAGACAACTGCTAAGCAAGCTTTCTCAATAATGCTATAGTTCTTGTCATAAGAAATTAGTGTTTGGCTCAAGTAATAAATAACCCTTTCTTTGTTGTCATTATCTTCCTGAGCCAATAGGATTCCTAGGGACATTTTAGTTGCTGAGATATATAAGAGTAAATGCTTCCCATGGATAGGAGGCATCAGGATTGACGGATTGACAAGATATTGTTTGATCTATTTTAAGCTTTGCTCACAATCTTGGCTCAAATTGAATTTCACAACCTTATGTAAAGTCTTTGTGAAGGGTTGTGATCTATTTGCCAATTGTGAGATAAACTTGCGAATAGATTGGAGCCTTCCCTGTAGTCCTCTCATCTGGTTGATGTTCTAAGGTGGTGGCATATCCATTATTGCTTGTACTTTCTCTAGATCTACCTCAATTCCTTTTGTAGAAACAATGTATCCCAACAACTTTCCTGATGTGACACCAAATGCACATTTCTTAAGATTGAGTTGAAGACTAAATTTTTCCATACGATCTAGGATGGGCCCCAAATCTTACAGATGAGTATTACGTTTAGCACTTTTGACCAAGGTATCATCAACATGGTCCTCCATGGTTTTATGCATCATGTCATAGAGAATTGTAGTAACAGCTTGCTGATATGTAGCACCAACATTCTTCAAGCCAAATGGCATTACATTCCAACAAAAGGTCCCCCATGCACATGTGAAAACCATTTTCTTCTAGTCTTTTGGCACAATTTTTATTTGATTGTATCCAAAAAAACCATCCATAAGTGAGTACATCTCATAACCAGCCATCACGTCCATGATCATATCAATATTAGGGAGCAGGAAGTCATCTTTATAATAGGCCAAGTTAAGGTCACATAAGTCTATACAAACCCTAATAGAGTTATTGTGCTTGGAAACTGAAACAATATTGGATATCCATTCAACATAATCAATTGCGCAGATGAAGCCAACTTTTAGAAGTTTCTCCAATTTTTCTTTGACGAGCAATGCAACGTGAGGATGCATTTTTTGAAGCTTCTATTTAATTGGTTTGATGCCTGGTGCTATGGACAAGTGATGCATGATAAGATTGGGATCTAGTCTTGGCATGTCAGAGTATGTCTAGGAAAAATTTATTTTCTTTTCTTTGAAAAAGGTAATGAATTCTTCCTTTTGTTTAGGTGACAGTGATTGTGCCGGATGTATCATATGAGGATGTTCTTCTGTGCCGAGGTTAATTGGCTACGTTGGCTCTATAACCACTAATGATCTCTCCTGAAAGTGACTAGGAAGTGCATCAAATATCTCATCTGCAGGCAGCTCAGAGAGGTTTTCACCCTTGGATACATCTTTTGTTTTTACTTTTTTAGGTTTCGATACTGCCACAATGTGGTTTTCACCATTGGACCTTTTGCATTTTTTCTTTTTAATTGTATGATTGAGATATTTGATGTCAGCCTCACTCATGTTGACACTCTGTTAATTGGTGGAAGACGTTACAAGTTTGATAGCATTTAGGTAATAGGTGAGAGCATAGTTATTCTAGAATGTGGAGACTTGACTAGATGCATTAGGGTTCTAGTCTATATGCGTGGGATGTGTGAGTGAGAGAGTAGTGGCTAGTTTAATTGCATTCACAGTGTAGTCATTAAGTTCTTGGACCAACAATTCAAGTCCTACCATGACTTCATCCACAGATGTGTTCGAACAATCTTGAGTATGAATGTCATCAATTGCTGACATTCATATTCTACTCAAGATTGTTCGAACACATCTTTATCAGTAGTTGCTTCTGAAAGAGAGTCAAACTCATATTCATTAGAATCAATGCTACATGGTGAGAGACTATAGAACTCCCCAATAGTGATAGGGACATACTCACCTTCATCCTCTGGGTTCTTACAAAAATACTCAATATAGAATGACTAACTAGATTCTCCCTTTTTTGAATGATATTTGAGTTGCTCGATATTGTCCTTAGAAGAGTCACTAGTATCATCCATAGTGCTAACACGTGGCACAAAGTCATTTGGCTCAGCAAAGAATTTAGCGAGATCATGAGGAATAGGATGAGGATAGGAATCCTTGTCATCAGATTCTTCCTCTTGAGTATTTGCCTTAGCTTGTGACTCATTTTTAGATGAACTCTTAGGTGTTGGTATGAATTTATTTGGTCCCAAATGGAAAGGAACCTTCTTAAATCCTAGGCTAGTTGTATCACTATTGCTTTGATAGGAGCAATTAGGCCATTGTTATTGCACCCAATAGGGCCAATTCCCTTGTAACCAAAACACTTCATAAGCCTAAGACCAAGCCCATATTTCTCAGGAGTGATTTCTCGAGCTTGCTCTGTTAGGTCCACTAGAGCCTCTTCTTTATAAAGACATGCTGCAATGGCTCTATTTTCACTTTCATTCTCTAAGAGGATTGTAGCCTTAACAAAAGTGTCATTATACTTGGTCTAAGGTGTTAGTACGAAAGGCTTCTTTGCCTCTTATGGTCTCCCATCATGACGAGGAGGTTTTGGAAGAGATGTCATGACAACACTGGTTCAATGTGATACTCTCCCATGCCAGTTTCTTTCAGTTTTAATGACTGCTCAATTTGTTTCAGCTTATTATTGTGATAATTAGTGGATTTACAGTTAGTAAGTGTAGACACCTAAATTTGATTACACCGCTTTGGTAATCCTATTTAGTTATCTCCAAAGGCATCATTAATTAAATTCTTATTTAATTAATCCTTTGCCATCCCCTAGCTGATTAATTGAATTAATCATCTATAGTCCTAATTGATAAATCAAATAACCTATTATTTATCAATTAATCCTTTTCTTCTATCTAATTCCAAAAATCCCCATTTATTAAATAAATCTATTTGATAAATAAAATCTTCAAATCTAAAAACCCCTAACTTATCCCTAATCCTCCATTTAGCCTAATCCACCCCATCCACCCATACTAACCAAGCTTAGCCACTAAATCACCCACCCTCATTAATGCCATCCACTTGCACATCTCTAACATCCCTAATCTAATCTTGAACCCAAGAATAATCCACCCCCTAATGTTGTCACATTCCCTAAGCAAGTTTAAAACTTTCCTACACCAAACCAAAGTCTCCCCTCAAAAATTCCAACCACCAAGTCATGAGTGCTCTTACAAACCATAAAAGACTCTTACAAGCCCACTCATGACTCTTACATCCATCTTCCACACTCTTCCCTCTTCCACACTCATTCCTCTTACATCTCTCTTACATACTCAACCCCACTCATCATGCCTTTAACCAACCCTTTACCCTACCCTCTCACACTCATCCTCCTTGTGACAAGTGTCACCTTCCCATTTGTGCTAAACAAGCACAATTCCATGTACTCTCCTTTGAGTGCATCCTAGCCCTCCTTAAGCCTTCATCTCTCCTTGCATCTTAGCCCTCCATCCCTCAAGCCCTTAGCCTATAAATTGAATCCCATCCCAAGCCATTCAACAACAATCTTTGAGCTAAAGTTATCATGCCCTTTTGAGAGCCAAAATCCATACCCATACCCTTATAATGCCAAATTGAGAGCTCACAAAGCTACCAATTTGCTATTACCCATCTCCATTGAAGCCATTTTGAACACTTGAGCATACATCCCCAATCCATAAATAGACACATCCCAAAAGCAAGAGAACAAATCTCATTGAGAGAGCCTATCCATGGCTCACATTCTCATTTGAGTTTGTCTTCTCTTTGTCTCTCTTATATGTTATGTTAGTTTAAAGTGTAAATGCTTTCATTGAATTAGTATTTCTAGCACATTAGATTAGTGTATACATTTTGGCATGCCCGGTGGGACCCCACTATGGGTTATTTTTTTTATCCATTTCAATCTACATTGTGCTTTTACAAACTAACAATCTAATGGTTTGTTGTTGTTTGAGTGGGTGCAAGTTATTTTTGTTTGTTTTTGTAGGTTGAAGGACGCACTAGAGAGAAAGATACACCCTTTAAAAAAAAAAAAAAAAAAAAAAAAAAAAATTCTAAAAAAAACCCGCGTCTGTCAGTTCATTTTGCGCAGTGTCATCTCCGCAAACTGGCGTCTCCACCTGTCATCTGCGCAGAATGTCATCTACGAAAGCTCAACTGTTGTCTTCGCACACTCAAAATGTCGTCTGCGAGTTTTGGTGTCTCCGCCTATTTTTTGATAGTCTGCATCGAAACTTGAACTCTCGTCTGCAAATTTTGACGTCTGCGCAGATTAGCGTCTATGAGTTTCAGCATCTCCACCTGGCTTCTATTGTTTGCGTCACCTCCAAAGCTCAAACTGTTGTCTCTACCGCCGCCAACAGTCAAACTGTCATCTCTGCCATCGCTATCTACCAACTATCATCTCTGACGCTGCCAGCTACCTTCTTCATCAGACTGTCGTCTATGTAGATCAACATCTACGTAGATCAACATCTACGTAGATCAGCGTCTGCGTAGATTGGCGTCTCTGCCTGTTGTATTATTTTTTAGGATTTGTCGCCTAGTTTTTGGTTGTCTTGTTCAAGTCATTGTATTTGCATGCTTTCAAAACTCTAACAAAAAGACCATTGTCATTGTCTTTGTCTTGTTCAAGTCATTGTCTTTGCATTGTCATTGTCTGTAGGAAATAGACCATTCTAAGCATTTTTACACATCAAAAAGAACAAAAAAAGTTAAATTTTTTTTCTTCTGATAGTTAAGCTTTCATTTTATAAGATTTTGGATAACTAATCAAATTGTTTTTGTGTCTTATTGCAGATTGGAGCAACGAACTTAATCATTTTTCTTAGGTTTTCCTTGGACTGAACTTGAATATTTAAGCATTTTTCTTTGAATGAATGTTGTTCAAAAACACACTCTTGAATGCCATGGATAAAAATCAACCTTTTATTGGAATGCATGCTTAAAACAAATGAACACAATCTTGAATGCCAAAAATCAACTAATTATTGCAATATCTCACACTTCCAATTTGGGCTTAAAACACTCTAACACAATCTTGAATGCCTAACAATAAATGAACATTGCATAGTTTTGACGCATCTCAATGACGCTCACATTTCTTACGTTGATGAATTCTCAATTTTCATTATGTTGACGATGCTGTCAAGTTGGAATGAACATTGTATGCCATAATCACAAGTGTCTTCAATCATAGCTTACAAAATCTAAATCATCAATTGAAAAAGAACTCTGCTTTTTAGCCCAAGGTCATCCAAGTCTTCTCTCCCCTTGTCGTCTTTCGAGGCCATCTTGGGTGCATAAGATTAGGATCCAAAACTTTGTTTCTTTTTAGGAGGCTTGCATGGGGATTTCATCACCCTTTGGACGACCTCAACTCTAGCGTTCTGGCGGAGTATAAAAATCGGGAGGTGAATCGAAAGACACCTCTCTTGGGATCAAGATTTTGTCACTCGGTCTAAGCCTCAAGGAACTTTATACCCTTGAGAAGTGAAAGAGGAGAAGTGGGTTACCGCTCCTCTTGGCTGTGTAACATCTTTTTAATTTCATCTACGAATGTGGGCCTCACATACCTTGTGTATATCGAGGACTTGCTAGCTAAACCAAATTTCATTCTTGTAAAAAGCTTCCTAGGATGTTGGTGTGTTTGACGTACTTGCTCCAAAATTTTGTCTGCTTGTTTGTTCATAGCCTTTGAATGAATGTTTGCCAACTTTGGTCAAAATCTCAGAAAAGCAAAAATCTCCTAGCTCAAGGCATACTTAGCGTAGTCATTGCCTCATTAGAAAATCATCCAAGCTCCCTTAGTTCTTTGCTTTAGAACAATCACAAATCCAAAGTCCATCCAAATCATCCCCCCCAGCCAACTAGAAACCCAATCCAAAATCACACCCAAGCCTTTAAAGAGTTGTTGTCACTTTGTCAGAATTTGCTATCCAATCAATCCTACCAATCAACCAATCTCGCCAAGGTTATCCCTCTGATAGAGCATTGTCTAGGGTAACCCAGCTTTGTCACTTGTATCCCTCATCACGTTGAGCTAAAGGTTGGGATCCACAAGTGGTCAATCTTGTGTCATGCCCATAGGATCATTAGTCTATCCTTAAGTTGACACAATCTCCACCAATCCTACACATAGGAAAGCAAAACTCTCACTTTTTGACAGCATACCCTTGAAAGTCTTCCATCCACAAGAAAGACAAAAATCTCCAGCCAATCCTCCTTAGGTCTGTCATACAGCTTTGACTCTCCCTAGGAAATCTTTCATCAGCCAATCCAAAATCTGAGCTTAATCCAAATCCGACCATGAGCTTCTGTGTTCATCCATATGCAAGACCCCATCCCCCTCAAACTCATCGTCAAAGCACAAAGTACCAATCCTATCATGATGTGATCAATCGTATTGTCCTTGCTCCTGCCACCTCCTATTCCAATGATGATGAAAATCTTGTTGACTATGAAGGGTATCTTGAGAGCCTTAGAAACATTCCACCAACCGTCCCCCAAAATCCAAGAGTTATTCCAAACTATCTAGTCATGCCATTTGATATCCTAGCTTCTCCTCCATCACCCAATCAACTGAGCTTCCAATCTCCCACCCCCATCACACTAGCTATTCCTGTCAATTCACCTCCACCTCCGACACACAAGTCTCCAAGGAATCTCCCAGAGAAAATACAAGAAAAGCCACCTCTAGCAGTCGATAAGCCATGTCATCTAATCCAACCATGTGAAGTAGTCAGTAATGAAGCTTCCCCATCCATAATGTCATCTCCATCTCCCATAGCTATCATCCCCATACCATCAATCAAATTGCTTAAAATCCTTCCACTTCCCGCAAGCACCAAAATCCCACCACCTGTCAAATCCCTCCAAATCCTATCCACCTCACCTCCAAGCATTTCCCAAATCTCCCATAATGACCCTTATGCATCCATCTTCTACTCACCCATCTCCACTACTGAATCTCCCATCTATCCATCGACTTCCTTTGAAGAATCCATCCCTTCACCTCCTATCGCACCATCCACTCCAATCGAATCCTATCAAGATCCTGCCCAAAAGCATGTTGACATCCCCCAAAGCATAAAAAAGATATCATCGTATCATGTCTTCCATCCATAGTGCATTCACCATCCCCTCCATATCCAAAAACTCAAGCCATACCTCCTCTACTGAAGGATATCTTTTCATCCCATCAGCTAAATCAAGATCCTATCCTACCATCTCCTCCACTCCATGCTTCCATATTACCACCTATCCAAGCTATTCCACCATCTATAACCTACCCTCTTGGTTCACTTACATTCATCCATGGTGGCCTCCTCTCAGCAGAAGAATTAAGAACAATATCTCCCTGTTGCAGTACACCTGATAAAACACTTCCACCATTTTTCGCAAGCAAAAAGTATCCTCAGCTAGTTCAAATGCTCAATCGATGGCATTATCAAGGTGAAGGTTTAGGACCACAAGAGCAAGGAATCAAAATGCCTATTATTGCATAAAAGAATCTGAGATTTCATGGTCTTGGATATGTATCCAAAGGCTCACCATCTAAAGGTGTTGGCACACCACACCCCCAAAACAAGCCTATCTCCAAACCCACCATGCTAGCCTCCCATCACTCCTTCAATAAATCTTATGTCATCCCCCCTCCACCATCTTTGCAACCCAAAACAACCTACCATATCCCCCCTTCATCCGCTAAATCCATTTTGGGTCCCTATGTCCCAAAATCTACCATCCTCCATCCTCCTATCAGCCATCATAAAAATCCTATTCCATCCATTCCTATGAAAGATCAACAAAGGCACATATCAGGGCACATCATCCATCATCATCCCCCTACACACTCTTCCATATCCTCTCCATCTCACAAAGCTTCTCCTAACCATCTTCCCAAAGCTTACCACAGCAATGCAAATGCCAACTTCAAAATGCATAAAGCTAAAAATCCACATCATAGGCAATCATATGTCCATTCTAAAAGACATACTCCAAAAAGGCAAAATCCAATCAAAGAATGAAAAATAATGCAAAAGCCTATGAAAAGAAAATCCAAAACCATGTGGATCCCAAAGAAAAAAGTTGAAACCTAATGCATAATGGCATCCACCATTGCTAATCCCCCATCTAGTGATTCATGTCCCCCATCTCCTAACTCCATCTTGGGTGCCTATATCCCCAAGCGTGCTTCCACAAATCCACCATCAAGCCCGCATCTACCATATATCCCCCATATGCTCTTTTCACACCTGTCCCAACATGTGCCAATGTTGATCCTGCAAGCATCCCCATCTCATGCTCCTTTCCAGCTTCCTCATCCCTCCATCTCCTACCATCAATCCCATCCAATCCAATCTATTGCATAAATCACACATCCGGTGTACCAACAGCTAGCAACAAAATTGAACATTCCAACAGCTAGTGACAAATCCCAAAAAAGCCAAAAATAGCTGAAGAAAGCCAAAATCATTCCTGCTAAGTCCAATGTCAAAAAGTCAAAAAAATAAAGAAAAATAAAGCGTCCACTGGTGAAAACTTGGCAATTCAAGTGCCTTGGACAAGTACTATGATGAAAACTTGGCAAACAAGCGTCATGCGTAATCCAACCATCCCCAGCTTAGCCTATCATCCTCATGCTTTTGGTCACATCTTGTCATCCAACTTCATCTTCCAATCTATCCACCTATCCTCCACCCTCCAACTTCCATCTCACACCATCCACTTATCTCCTGCAGCTTCAACCAACCATCATAGCTATCATCCATCTCCCTAGCCCTTGCAACTTTTTCCATCTGAGCTTTAATCCTATCACATCCATCATAAGACCTCCGTCTGCATGTCATCTTCTGACTGGGGGCATTGTATTCGTTGGAGATCTTGTCTTGTCCATCCTCCCTTGTCATTGGTATCTAGCTCTTTGCTACCCTCATGCAAACCCAATGTGATATCTTTACATCCATCATAATCCTAGCTATCTACCATCCTATCCAGCCATCTCATCTAGCTCCTCTAGCTATCCTTGGTCACAAAATCTCTCATCATCATTGGGATGCATCCTCCCCAAATCCATATCTTCTGCTATCACCCCATCCTTAGCTTTCACATCTTGCACAACATCGAACCATCCCGCTATCCTAATCTAATCTTGAGCTTTTGCCTGCTTGTAACTATCTTGGTTAGCTTCAGCTTGTAAATATCTTGGTTAGCTCCAGCTTGTAAATATCTTGGTCAGCTCCAGCTTGTAAATATCTTGGTCAACTTCAGCTTGTAAATACCTTGGTCTGTCAGCTTGTACATCCTCTTTAGCTTAGTACCATTGTATCTATCCAGTGTTCATGTTAGTTCATCCTTGATCAACATCTTGCACACATCGCACATCCTGGTTAGCTATTCCAATGCATCCTTTAGCTAGATTTCCTATCACCAAAGTGTTATCCTTCTTAGTTCAACTTGCCAGATGCCTCACTCATCTAGATCCATCAGCTTAGGTGCTCTCCGATAGATCCTTCCAGGATATAGCTTTCCTCATGTCTGATCTTGGTCCGTTAGTACCTCGTCCTACCTATCTTGTTGGCAAACGGTTCTCTTTTGGATTTTCACTTTCTGTTGATTTGGGATCTTCCCTTTTGGGTCTTGAAATATCTTTTCAAAGAAATCTCCTTGTTCCCTCCTTAAGGTTGCCACGATCTTCCATATCATGGTATTTTGCGAATGGGGCAATCAGAGTGTAAGGTCTTGATCATGTCTTTTTCTTGTTTTCTTTTTCTGCTTGTGGGTTACCCAGTGTCATTTCCATGCTGCTTCCTCTGGGATTCATGTGTGATACTGGGGCAATCCTTGCGTGTTTGTTTCGAGTCAGTTCGTCAGTCCTCTGGACAGTTGGTGAAAAGGCCTTGATGTTCTTGGTAACCTTGGCAATTAACCAATATTCCTATAGCAAATCTAGTGCTCAACTACATGGTGGTACTTCTCTTTGAAGTATCCCCCTGCTCAAAAAGCTTCAATGGATTTCCTTCATCTCCATTATCCCCCATCCATCTCCAACATCTGTCGCTCCTACCCCAGCTTATGCATCAGTATCTCTTTGAATCACTCCTCACAATTAGCTTTAGGGATCCACAATCCTAGTCTTAGGGATCCACCAATCAAATGAATCCACCAAGCCTCATCTTTCGAGATCCACAATCCTAGTCCTAGGGATCTTCGAAACCCATCTTCTGCCAATCTGACTCTTTGAAATCCTGTTGCATCAGCTTTATCATTCCATCATCCATCCCCCTACCATGGATTCCTTTTATAGTGCTCCGCTCCTCCATCCTCCCCTCCAATCTTGGAAAGTCTTAAGCTTGCTTTACTCTTGTGCCTCTGATTTCCATTTATCATTCTCCCGTAGTGAGAGTTTGAGCTAATTCAACCCCTCCTCTTTGCCAATCTGTGTCTGAGCTCATCTCAATTTCTTGTAGTTTTCAAGAAGTCGTCGAGCCTCATTTCTCTCCCTGTTGCCTTCTTGAGGGGGCATCATCTAAGTCTAGTATCTCCTCTTCTTATCCGAGACTGGGGCAACCTTGTTGCTAAAACATCTTCCTCGTGTCATCTTCATTCGAACTTCTTTGAAATAGTGTTGTCACAACACTATGTCAAAGAGGGGCAAAATGTAGACACCTAAATTTGATTACACCGCTTTGGTAATCCTATTTAGTTATCTCTAAAGGCATCATTAATTAAATTCTTATTTAATTAATCCTTTGCCATCCCTAGCTGATTAATTTAATTAATCATCTATAGTCCTAATTGATAAATCAAATAACCTATCATTTATCAATTAAATCCTATTCTTCTATCTAATTCCAAAAATCCCCATTTATTAAATAAATCTATTTGATAAATAAAATTCTCAAATCCAAAAACCCCTAACCTATCCCTAATCCTCCATTTATCCTAATCCACCCCATCCACCCATACTAACCAAGCTTAGCCACTAACTCACCCACCCTCATTAATGCCATCCACTTGCACATCTCTAACATCCCTAACGTAATCCTAAAACCAAGCCTAATCCACCCCCTAATGTTGTCACATTCCCTAAACAAGTTTAAGACTTTCTTAAACCAAATCAAAGTCTCCCCTCAAAAATCCCAATCACCAAGTCATGAGTGCTCTTACAAACCATAAAAGACTCTTACAAGCCCACTCATGACTCTTACACCCATCTTCCACACTCTTCCCTCTTCCACACTCATTCCTCTTACATCTCTCTTACATACTCAACCCCACTCATCATGCCTTTAACCAACCCTTTACCCTATCCTCTCACACTCATCCTCCTTGTGACAAGTGTCACCTTCCCATTGGTGCTAAACAAGCACAATCCATGTGCTCTCCTTTGAGTGCATCCTAGCCCTCCTTAAGCCTTCATCTCTCCTTGCATCTTAGCCCTCCATCACTCAAGCTCTTGGCCTATAAATTGAATCCCCTCCCAAGTCATTTCAATCACAACCATTTGAGTAAAGTTATCATGCCATTTTGAGAGCCAAAAGCCATACCCATACCCTTATAATGCCAAATTGAGAGCTCACAAAGCTACCAATTTTCCATTACCCATCTCCACCATTGAAGCAACTTTGAAGCAATTGAGCATACATCCACATCAAAGGACACATCTACAAAATCAAGAAAGCATGGAGTGTTTTCTCTTTTGAGGTTTGCACTTCTTGTTTTTTTTTCTTTGTCTAAACATATATGTGAATTTAGTTTTAGTTTGTAAATGTTTACTTTATTTTTAATGTTCTTTGCATACTAAATCTTGTTCTACATTTTTAGTTCAGCTTGCCAGATGCATCACTTATCCAAATCCCTCAGCTTAGGTGCTCTTCGATAGATCTTTGCAGGATATAGCTTTCCTCATGTCTGATCTTGGTCTGTTAGTACCTTATCCTACCCATCTCATTGGCAAACGGTTCTCTTTTGGATTTTCACTTTCTTTTGATTTGGGATCTTCCCTTTTTGTTCTTGAAATATCTTTTCCAAGCGATCTCCTTGTTCCCTCCTCAAGGTTGCCATGATCTTCCATATCATGGTATGCTGCGAATGGGGCAATCAGAGCGTAAGGTCTTGACTATGTCTTTTGCTTGTTTTCTTTTTCTGCTTGTGGGTTACCCAGTGTCATTTCCACATTGCTTCCTCTGGGATTCATGTGTGATGCTAGGGAAATCTTTGCATGTTTGTTTCGAGTCAGTTCATCAGTCCTCTAGATGGTTGGTGAAAAGGCCTTGATGTTCTTGGTAACCTTGGCAATTAACCAATAGTCCTATAGCAAATCTAGTGCTCAACTACATGGTGGTACTTCTCTTTGAAGCATCCCCCTCGCTTAGAAAAAAGCTTCAATGGATTCCCTTCATCTCCATTATCCCCCATCCATCTCTAGCATCTGTCGCTCCTACCACAGCTTATTCATCAGTATCTCTTTGAATCACTCCTCACGCTTAGCTTTAGGGATCCACCAATCAAATCAATCCACCAAGCCTCATCTTTCGAGATCCACAATCCTAGTCCTAGGGATCTCCGAAACCCATCTTCCGCCAATCTGACTCTTTGAAATCTTGTTGCATCAGCTTTATCATCCCATCATCCATCTCCCTATATTGGATTCCTTTTTTATAGTGCTCTACCCTTCCATCCTCCCCCAATCCTGGAAAGTCTTAAGCTTGCTTTACTCTTGTGCCTTTGATTTCCCTTTATCATTCTCCCGTAGTGAGAGTTTGAGCTAATTCAGCCCCTTCTCTTTGCCAACCTGTGTCTCAGCTCATCTCAATTTCTTGTAATTTTCAAGAAGTCATCGAGCCTCATTTCTCTCCCTTTTGCCTTCTTGAGGGGGCATCATCTAAGTCTAGTCTCTCCTCTTCTTATCCGAGACTGGGGCAACCTTGTTACTAAAACATCTTCCTCGTGTCGTCTTCATTCGAACTTCTTTGAAATAGTGTTGTCTCAACACTATGTCAAAGAGGGTCAAAATGTAGACACCTAAATTTGATTACACCGCTTTGGTAATCCTATTTAGTTATCTCTAAAGGCATCATTAATTAAATTCCTATTTAATTAATCCTTTGCCATCTCCTAGCTGATTAATTTAATTAATCATCTATAGTCCTAATTGATAAATCAAATAACCTTTTATTTATCAATTAATACTTTTCTTCTATCTAATTCCAAAAATCCCCATTTATTAAATAAATCTATTTGATAAATAAAATCCTCAAATCTAAAAACCCCTAACTTATCCCTAATCCTCCATTTAGCCTAATCCACCCCATCCACCCATACTAACCAAGCTTAGCCACTAAATCACCCACCCTCATTAATGCCATCCACTTGCACATCTCTAACATCCCTAATCTAATCCTAAACCCAAGCCTAATCCACCCCCTAATGTTGTCACATTCCCTAAGCAAGTTTAAAACTTTCTTACACCAAACCAAAGTCTCCCCTCAAAAATCCCAATCACCAAGTCATGAGTGCTCTTAGAAACCATAAAAGACTCTTACAAGCCCACTCATGACTCTTACATCCATCTTCCACACTCTTCCTTCTTCCACACTCATTCCTCTTACATCTCTCTTACATACTCAACCCCACTCATCATGCCTTTAACCAAGCCTTTACCCTACCCTCTCACACTCATCCTCCTTGTGACAAGTGTCACCTTCCCATTGGTGCTAAACAAGCACAATCCATGTGCTCTTCTTTGAGTGCATCCTCACCCTCCTTAAGCCTTCATCTCTCCTTGCATCTTATCCCTCCATCCCTCAAGCCCTTAGCCTATAAATTGAATCCCATCCCAAGCCATTCAACAAAAATTTTGAGCTAAAGTTATCATGCCCTTTTGAGAGCCAAAATCCATATCCATAGCCTTATAATGCGAAATTGAGAGCTCACAAAGCTACCAATTTTCTATTACCCATCTCCTTTGAAGCCATTTTGAACACTTGAGCATACATTCCCAATCCATAAATAGACACATCCCAAAAGCAAGAGAACAAATCTCATTGAGAGAGCCTATCCATGGCTCACATTCTCATTTGAGTTTGTCTTCTCTTTGTCTCTCTTATATGTTATGTTAGTTTAATGTGTAAATGCTTTTATTAGATTAGTATTTCTAGCACATTAGATTAGTGTATACAGCAGGGACAAAATTTTTAGTAGCCTTGATCATATTGTAGGTATAGCTAGTAGTGGCAGGAATAGTAACTTCGAAGCCATGAAATGGGAACTTGATGCATTGCTGGTATGTGGATGACACCGTGCGCATCTCATGTATCCATGGCCATCCCAACAGAATGTTGTAAGCCAAGGGAATGTCAGTACCTGACAGGTGACATCCCTTTCTATAGGACCAATGCGAATGGGTAAAACCACAAGACCTAGAGACTTTTGTTTGACTTTTTCATACGCTTTGATCATGATCTGACATTACGGATCAATAGAGTCCTCAAAATAATTTAATTGTCTAAGGAGAGAAGCAGAGACAATATGTAAGTTAGTGCCATTATTGATGAGTACCTAATGAACATGTGTTTGATCAATCATAACCTCAATATTTAGTGGTTGATTGTGTGGGTGACTCAGTGAGTTATCATCCTCCTCGAAGAAGGTCATGAGATAAGGCAAGGTTAGATGACCTACCATGGATTGAAATCACTTAAGATTAAGATCTTGAGGAACATTTGCCTCAGCGACAACTTTGTCCAGAATCTACCTATGAGCAGGCGAGACTTTAAGTAGCTCAAAGATGGAAATTTGAGCATTAGTTCATTTCAATTGATTGAGAACACTATAACTGGTTGTTGTCAAGTTTGTTGTGGGTTTTGTACATTTGCCAGATGGTCCAGCAAGAGCTTTGTCTTTGTGTTGTTCAAGATCAGAAGTAGGAGGCACAAGGCCTTTGAGCACCAACTTGGCATGAGAATGAGTGATAGCATTAACACAGTGTTGCGAGGGTGTATTATCCATTGTGTTGAGAGTAGAGCCCCTCAAGAAAAATGGTGTCTTGGGTTTGTCGTTATCTTTTTTTCCCTTAATGGTAATAACATCGTAGCATTCAAAATCCATAGGTTCAACCATGTGAATGACATTGTCATCATTAGAATATGCATAGTTAACCTTGTTGTTGGGTTGTGGTTTTGAAGTCTCTCCTTTTTCATAAGCTGGGAAAGGTTCTTTGAATGCCTTTTGATTTGAGTTTTTGTTATGTCCATCTACCACAAGATCACCAGCATCAATCATGTCCTAGACTTTATGGTGCAAGTTTATGCAGTTGCTAGTTTTTTGTCCCTTATTTTGGTGATACTCATAGAATGATGTTTCATTCCACCATGGTGGACATGGTTGTGGATGATAGGGACAAGGATTATCCATTGGTGAAATAAGCTTATGTTGTAGCAATGTTTTGTAAAGCATGCCCAAAGGTTCTCCCAAGGGTTATACTCTCACTTAGGGTGTGTTTCCCATGAGTTTCTTGGTTTGTTCCTAGATGGCTTGTTATTAGGGGGAGGTTTCTCAGCATTTTTGGCCACTTTGAGGTCATTTTTGAGATTAAATGCTACTTTAGTAGGTTTGGGTGTGACATTGTCAATGACTCCATTATGTACAATTTCTCAGTTCTTGTTGACATGTTTGGTTTTATTCCTATTGGAAGTGGAACCTTGTTTTATGTCCCTCTGAAGAGTGAGTTCACCTTTCTTGACCATAAATTCCTCGATACAGATAGTCTGTGTGATCATGTCTTCAAAGGTACGTGGACCTTGAAGTTGGACTCTATATTCCAAATTAGGTAGGAGGTTATCAGTGAAAATGTCAAGCTTCTTCGTTTCTAGAATTTTGCAAGAATACTTAGTGTACAATTGTCTCCACCATTGGAGGAATGTGAGAAAAGCTTCTCCAAATTTTTGTTTAAGGTTGCACAAATCTTGAATGTTGATAGGATGTTGAATGTTATGAGAATACTGCTAAACAAATAAGTTGGCAATTTCATCAAATGTCTTAATACCAAGAGGTAAATGTCAAAACCACTCTAAAGCCTGACCACCTAGACTTCTGGGGAATAAACACATGAGGTATGTTTGATCGTGTATAAACTCCATAGATAAAGCACCAATTTTTTGCAAGTGATATTAGGGATCAATGGTACCAAAGTACTTATCATACTTGGGTAGCTCTACACCTTGTGGGAAAGGTGGCATGTTAACGCTTTTGTCAAATGGAAATGAATAAAGAGCATCCAATATGTATGTTTTTGTGGGTTTCTCTTTCTCATGCACCATCTGAGCCAATTGGTCTTCATAATTTTCAATTGCTTTTGGAGTTTAGAAGTCTCAATTTCTTCTTCAGGCATGATAATAGTTTCCACATTGAAATGAGAGGGCAACTTTGCTCCCTCTTGGGCAAGTTTGAGAAAATACTTTTCTTTCTCTTCATTGAGTAAGATTCCTATGACCTTCTAAAAGTTTTTGTCTTGTTCCTCATCAGTGTCATGGTCTTTCTCTTTCTCTTTGTCATTCCTAGGTGGTTCTTGATGTCTACTATGACTACCATGTTTAGGTTCATGATTAGTCATTGGAGGAACATGTTCAATTTTAGTGTGTTGTGTTTCAAAAGGTCCTTTGAAAAAGGAGTTAGACATCATGTTTGGTGATACAAGACCTCTAACTATCCCAATATCTTCTTGTACAAAGGATTCCTAATTTTTTGTAGGTTTATGGAAAATGTTCATTGAATTCGAGGTGACCTGACAGGTGAGGGGGATCATGAAGATGCCTCACTAGTCGAACTAGATATAGATTATGTAACGAAAGGTAACTAACACAACCTTGCCTAAGTCTAAGAGGATAAAACACATTACCACTCTTGGTTGCGATAGTCAAAGATAAGGACAAAAGGCAAGAACCTGGAGAAGGACTGCACTAAGACTGAGTCTCAATAGGGTAAGACAAGAATGCTATATACTAATGCACAAGTAGTCTAATTTGAAGGCTAGAATAGCCAAAGGTTATGACTATCATAACATGAATTATGACAAGCATTAAGGAACAAGAATCTAGAGAAGTAAAAGATAAGACTAGTCAAAATGCAGATCACAAATCTTTGGTTCAGCTAAATGCCACTATTCAGGACTGTGCACGAATAGAAAAGGACAACTCAGTGCAAGAAGCTGATTGGAAAAAGATCATAGATTGGTCAAACTGACTAATTTTTCAATTTTAGAGCAAGATTTCATGCAAATATTCTCTAGAAGCCATGCGAGGAAGTTCACCAGATCTTGCGAAGACTCATGACAATAGTTTAATTTCATGCGAGGAATTTTTTTGTCTCGCATGAAGAAATGAAAGGACAACTAAGATAGAGGTAAGATATCATGTGGGTATATGCAAGATATCACACGAAGACTTGAATCGGCTTACACAAAAAAATAATTTCTTGCGCGAGAAAGTGCAAGTCTGCACAAAAATCAGGACTAGATTAACAATAGTGTTGGATTTCGAAGAGATTTTCAGACTGTTCAGATAGATAGGACAGATTTATTAGACAAATTTGATTGGATAGACAGCAAGGTTAGCTCAGTAAGATATTTGGACAATGTTTCAGGATTCAATCAAGGCAATGTGTTTGAATAAGATAGTGGGAAGCAAGTAGTAGTCGAAGATAGTCCTGCTAAGGGCAAAGCAACTTGACAGGATAGGGGAGTCTTGACCTTAGTTTGTTGTAGATAGTTTTGGACTTTTTTATGACTTAAGAACAAACACACTTTTATCCCTAAAAACAAAAATTGTTAGAGAAGGCAAACCCTTTGTCCCACATCTTATGCGCATGCATGTATCTCACACAACTGTGTCACCCCCTAGAGGGGCGCCGATGTTTTTGGTATATTCAAAGGACTCAATAATATACCCTGAATGATTGCCCTTGTGGTAGGGGACAAGTGCATATACCACCTTCAAATGTCTAGTAGCATGCCTATGGTGAGTTTTATAGGAGAGATTCTTCCCCCTCCTTGCACAAAGATTATGCCTCCTTTTAGAGGTGAATCGTATGGTTTCTAACTAAAGGTTTTTACTTGGCTTCCATTCATATTAATTTTTGATGGCTCTACAAGTTGAGTTGAGACCAATAGCCCACACCAGTATCTGAAAGTGCACACTACTTGCTTAGCAAGCTAAGGGCCAATGCCGACTAGTCCACAAATAGAGCTTCACCTTGATATGCGATATCAAGAATCAAGGGGAAGAAATTAATCTAGCTTTGGAGTCTTTCTCTCTACAAAGAATTTTGATTATAGTGAGTTGGAATCTCTGACAAAAGGAGTGTGCTCACTTGGGTCATTCTCGGAGGTTGGATCACTCTGACAGGCCCTCTAAAGGATTGACTTGGATTGGTGGTTTGATTGCAATGGTCAAATTTTTTGATTTCCCTCAAGGGGAAAGAGCATAATCCTCTACCTTACTTTCTCACCCAAACATGCAAAACAAGTTGATTTACTGGCTTAGCTTAATCAATCTAGACTTGTCCTTTACCAAGATCCTAATTCCCTAAAAGGAAATCATCATCTCTTCATAGAAAAGGACTCGTACTAGAGAACCACTAAGTTGCTTTCCTTCTTCAAAATGCCATCTTTCAGAAGTGTCTAGGTTTCTAATTCACCCTTGGTCATGACCTCTAAGTGGTGAAGAGCATAATCCCTTATTCTTTTGTCTTGCACCCTAGGAAGTTCACAAGCCCCTAATTAATCTATGTTTAGAAAGAAATAAATAAGACACGATGTTTTGTGGGTTTTAAAATTAGTCTTCATCAAATGTATCTTTGGCAATCATCTTGTAAGCAAACCGTTAGTACATGTTTGAGTGGGTTGTATAAGGAATCTTTGAAAAATTGTCCTGTTGACAATAGTTAAGCTAAAAAAAATTAGAGAAACAAAGAAACACAGATTCCAAGAAAAGTACGTTAAGAAATTGAGTGAATTGCAAAGTGAAAATACTTGGAACAAGGGGGCTGTTGTTACAAGATCTCACATGAGATCTCTAGCAGAGCCGTGCAAAATCTTTTTATGACCTGTGTGAAGAAATAAGGTGTCGTGTGAAGACTCACACACTCAAGCACTTTCTCACGTGAACCAAAAAGAATATTCGCACGAAGATTCAAAATCTTCGCGCGAAGATTCAAAATCCTTGTGTGAAGATTCAGAATCCTAGTGCAAAAATGGATTATCTCATGCAAAGATTCTTGAATCGGTATGGAACTGTACAGATAGAGAGCTTGAAAACTAATAAAAAAATGCAAAGAAGGCCTGAGAAATTGATTTTCTCCACCTCACAGTGGGCGTCAGAAATGTTTGCGTGAATATGTGGCCTCTGTTTAACACACACACTTCAACACGGTCTTTGTATGTAGATTCATCCTGGAATGAACATGAGATTGTTCACCCAAGAATAGTCTTACAAGCTGACCTATTGCCTTATATCTAGAGAGATTTTTCCTATTTAATATCCTTAGATGTGAGGTGTAGGTAACTAGACCCTCTAAGAACGAAGGATTTATATGTGATTAATCTATATGAATGCAATTATTCTAACATGAGATATGCATTTAATCTAAGAACATGTAAATATAATTAACTAAAAGAATGCATATTAATTCTAAATGATATTAATCTTGAAAATGAAAGTCTTATGAAAGTAGTGAGCTCAAATGAATGCACAATTCAGTAGTGATTCGATAGCAATTCAATTTAACCTCTTTGATAAGGAATTATGAGTCCCTTAAATAGAATTCCTGGAATCCATCAATGGGTGAGATCAACTTAGATCGACGGTCAGGATTGAAGAAAAGATTCAATTAAGATGGAAACTTCCTTGTGTAGGTGAAGTGAACCGTTTCTAATATGAGTGTGATGAGTAGTCAACTGAACTTGCCATGAGTGAGAGAGTAAGTTAACTGGATTGATTCTAATTTTGAGAAGTAGTTCACTCAAAGTTTCCATTTTGAAGTGAAGAGTAGAATTTGAAGATATTATTTAATTTATTAAGTGAGATATGATCTCATAAATGCATTTTCCATTTAATTGAATAATCATATTCAATTAATTAAAAATAGTCATATTTATTAAATTAAATAAATTTATTTCCTTAGTACATTAGCCTTAGGTGATGATTTAATTTAATTAAAGTATAAATACTTTAGATTAAATTAAATTTAAATAAAATAAGTTTAATATGACTAATATGAGTGAGTACTATAGGAATTAAATAGGAAATATGATGAATGTAGATTAGGGTTTTCTACATCTGACAATTAAGTCAAGTAGCAACAATCAGAATGAGAATTACCTATTAGAATAGGTCTTCGAATTGATCAAAATAGACTAGAATTGGTGATCATGGCAATGAGCCAATTTTGGGGTATTACAAGTACTACTTAAACATTTGAAAATGAATAGATTTCTATTTCAAAAACATAACTCTCATCATTCTAGAATAATAATCAATAAGCAGCACAATGTACTTATCTCCTTTGTAGCTTTGTACTTCAATTGGTCCACACAAGTCAGTATGAAAAGTCTCTAGTATTCCTTTAGAGGTATGAGTTTTACTTTTAAAACTTGACTTTGCATTTTACCTAATTGATATTGTTTGTACATTATATTGTTAAGCTTCTTAAACTTAGGAAAACCTCTAACTTTTCTCATGTTACTGATACTAACCAAGTTATGAAGATTAACATGACATAACCTCTTGTGCCATGGCCATAGATAATAAAATTCTAAAACTAAACAAGTAGCATCCTCTATATCAAGGTAGAATAGATTACTCCTAGTTTGATCACCCTTTCCAATAAATTTTCCATTAGTATCATATATCTTAGCAATCTTGTTTTCAAACTTAGCCTTACATCCTGAAATATTTAGTTATGAAACACTCAATAAATTATAGTTAAGTCCTTCAACATAGTAAGCATTGTCACATAAAATCTTTTCTATGAGCTTGATAAAACCTTCTCTTTTTATCTAACATGGCGCATCATTACCAAATCTTACACTATTTCCATCATAATAATTCAAGGTAACAAACTTACTTTTATCTCTAGTCATGTGATGTGAATGCCCACCATTAATGATTCATCCTCATCTTCATCAGATTCATCCTTCATTGCAACATACACCACTTGATCATCATGATCATCAGATTCATCTCTTGTTTCCTCTTTAATAACGTAGCAAGACTTCTTGCCTTTATCTTTGTAATCTTTTCTCTCTTCATCTCTTCTACTTTTTTACTTATCACCACCTCTGTAATTCTTATTCTCTGGACATCTAGCAGTAATATGACCAACCTCATTATAATTGAAAAAAAATAGGTAATTTACTTGTAAACTTTCCTTTACCTCTATGAAATCTCCTTGCTAGCAATGCTTCAAGTTGATCTTCATCATCTTCATCTATCTCACTATCACTGGACACATATTTTTTCTTTTTCTTCTTATTCTTCTCATTAGGTTCCTTCAATAATAACTTATCTTTGAAAGCAAATTCAATATTTTTGGGTTTGTAATTATAAAAATTAGATAGCTCAAAAGCATTGAGCCTACCTACCAGACCTTGAAGACTTAGATCATTCCCTTGTACACATCTTAGTTCTTGTATTGTAGAAACTCTAATAGCATAGATGGGTAGAAGTGTTCTCAAAACTTTTATTAGTACAGTATCATTATTATTTTACTAGTAGCTCCTCTTATTGCATTAACAACATCTTTTATTCTAGAGCAATATTGAGCAATATTTTCACCTTCTTGCATTCTCATATCATCGAACTTACCTTTGAGACTTTTAGCTTTGGCTCTTATAACATTATGGTCACCTCCATAGGTAGTATGTAGAGCATCCCAAATTTTCTTTGAACTATCACATCCTTTGATATCATCAAACTCAGCATAGCTTAGGGTAGAGGCAATCTACAACATTGCCTTGTGTCCTTTCTTCTTTTTCAGAGCTTTGGTAGTTAAGACTCTAGAAGGATCAACATGCTCAATAGAAATGGTAGATAGTGCATGACCTCCAAGTCCTCCAAGGTGTAGCTTCATCAAAATTTTTCATGCAAGAAAATTATCTCTATTATGTTTGGGTACTTCTCTTTTTGACATCTTGATCTTTGTGCTTCTAGTACCTTCAAACTAGTCCTCTTAAGAAGATGACTCTAATACCAATTGTTGAAATTCTTTAGAATAACTAAGAGGGGGGTGAATCAATTATCTAAGGTCCATATGTACTATTAAAACTTTTCACAGCTTAGTGAACCCATAAAACATTTATCATCATGCATACATCCATAAGATTATGCAATCACTTAAAACTTGTAGGTTACTATCAAATCAATTTGCAAAAATAAAAACATGAAACATAATAGATTCAATAACACACTTGACACAATGATTTACATGAAAACCCAATTTGGGAAAAACTACCAGTAACAAGCTACTCTTTCAAACTCTTCTAAAGTGATACCCTATTAAAGGTTACAATACACACTATTAAATGTGACCTTGTTAAAGGATTTCAATCACCTTGTTAGGAGTGAGCCTTAATAAAGGACTTTAGACCATTCACTTGGAATGTCACCCAGTTAAAGGATTTACAAATGACTATTAGGTCAACTTTAATCCAAAAGATTTACCGTAGACTTCAATATAATTATTATAGAGTAACAATAAGGCTTGATCTGATAACAACTTACAACTCCATTTTTAGATTACAGATCTCTGTTTGAGTCCTCAATTCTGCTTGGATTTCACACACTTCAACTCTGATAGCTTGTTCACCCTTCAAATATCCATACCCTTAAGCTTTCTTGCTTAACTTTCCAATGCAGACCCTTCTCTTATGTCACTAAATGAAATAATACCCTAGAGTCCTTGTCTTCCTTAGGTTCTCGTACATGAAAACGTTTGCTTCTGACCAGCAATCTCTATAAATAGAGAATTAAGATATTTTTTCATTCATTCTCCATCATCCATTTTAGGGTGAGGATATATTAGGTAGGATTCAATGAATCTACCCCTTATTTCATTTCATTCACTTCTAGAAACTTCTCCTTCAATCATCTTTGAATTCACCTCAAAATGGTTTACCATGAATTTTGTACCACCAACTAATTGATATTATCTTCCACATGATTTACATATTCCAAGAAATCAACTTTGACAACTTAGAACCATCAAATTCATGATCTTTCTCATAATGCTTACACTTTGCATTAACTACTTTTGATGCTCAACACATACTGCATTGTTCAATATCCATTGTAAAATCACTCGTCACAAACTTAAGTTTACTAGTTCTCAACATCTACTAAAATTTCCTCAATATCAACTATTTCAATTGGCTTATACTAAAATAGACTTTTTCTCAGCTCCAACTAATTTTCTACTTGGCTTGCACTAACTTTTCTTGGCACCTACTATCCACTCAATCAAGCTTGATAAACAAACTTCATTTGACTTTTTCTTCTGAACTTGCTTAGTGTAACCAACCTTTGCAACTATAAGTAGATTATCAATGCACCATAATATCACTATCTTAGGTGATTCTTGTACTCCTTTTCCATATCATAACTCAACCTTTCCTCTAGGTGCTATTGTTATGTCATTTTGATCAAATCCTCTTCATCAATCAAACAAGTGATAGTTCTTAAATCATATAAGTAGTTGTCTTACTGGAAAATAATAGGTTTGACATTAGTGATAAAAAAATGATTGAAAATCATTTATCATTCTTGTATCAATCTATTTTCAACATGTTATTCCATTTTATTTTTTCCCCTTTATTTATAGCCCATTTGTATGCTAGTAATGGTAAAGAGCTTATAAGGGCTTTTCCCTCAAACCATAAGTCTTCTTGTGTTCTACTTGAAAGAGACATAATAATCCAACATTATTCTATTCTACATTTATAAGGTACCATCCAATGATTTTTTTTTTTACAAGAAGACAAATCTTAGAGGATTTCAATATAGATACCAATAGGAATGGAAACCAATCTAGAAAATTCATCACAATCATGCTTTCTCTAAATTTTTAATTGGCATCTTGTCCTTCCACATATCTAAACCATAATTCCCTAGCAAAATCTATCTCATGGAAAAAGAAGTTTTCTAATAACTAGATTCATGAGGGCAAGGAAGAGCATGATCTTCCTTCAATCCAAACATCAAAATGACTAAGACTAATATATTCCAATACATGGAAGAGAATTAAACTCCAACCTAAAAATCTATAAGCTCCTTAATCAATTTTAGAGGAAGCTAACAGAATACATGAAGTGGTTCCTATCAAATCAATTCAAAAAGCCATATGTATGGGAATCTAACACTGTTATCTATCTTGTTTTCAAGTGGCTCTCTCTAGGAATAAATCTAAGAAATTTATGAGTGAACCTTGATTTATGTGTGAACCCTAATTGGTAAGTTCTAGAGATCTTTATTTTCCCAAATTTATATTTGGATTAGATCAAAAGTGTAATTGATATTTATTATTATCTTATATGTAAATGGATACTTCACAGCTAATTGTAGAAGACTACACTTCTTACTTTTTGGTTAGGTAATGCAGAAAGGCCTTACCAACAATCTATTGAAGATTTTTATGCATGGATATTATTTTTGAATTTTTTTCTTGTTGCTCAATCTTGTGTGATGGCTCATCTTTACTCCCTTTCATATGAAGTATCTATTATTTGGCAGCATATATGAGGACTTGTGATTGTATTCAACTATTCATAGCTAGTACTCTTGTTTAGAATCATATACTTTGTGCACTTGGCTGCCCTTAAAGATCTGCAACCAATTTATATATATTAAATGTCTTATGTTTAAAAGATCACCTTGCTGAAGAAAAATGCATTTGTCTTGAATGACTTTTTTAGAAAGTAATATTCTGAGGATGAATATCTAATTTCATTTGAATCAAAGTGGAATGTGGGAAACTCATTCTATTAAAAAAAATGTCATCTTTTGTAAACCTTTAACACTACAAAAATTGATTCATTAAGGAATTGAAATAAGAGAGCAATTTTCTATATGGATATTGTTTTTAGTTAAAGGAATGTTAAGACTCTTGGAATTTCTTTAAGAACTACCCTTGTTTATAGAAATTAATTTGATTAGTTAACAATAGACAAATTCATGATGCGTAATAAACATATTCCTATGTTAATCAATGAACAAAATTATTTTTTGTTTAGAAGCATTCAATATTTTTGTTCCAAAAAAAACATTCACATTTTAATTAATTTTTGAGAAGAATCGTACTAGATTATGATCAATCATTTGAGTTAGTAAAAATAGGCTTTGATAGATGGTTTTAGAATGAACAAGAATTATGATAAAATATAATTTGAATTGTCTTGGGTGTTAAGGAAATGGTGCAGAGCTATAAAAACACTTTTTTTTGCACCAATGGCCCCTTCCTTCTATCATTTGTGCTACTATGTTTGGCCTTCTCATGCATGATCAAATCCTCTAGCATCCATATTTTTTCTTAATTCAAGTATCTAAGAGACACAAAGCATACAAGTTCTTTGAGCCATAACTTCAATATCATACCATATTTGGCCAAGCAAAAGATAAGATCTGATGTTTAATTTGTCTCAATCTCATTTGGGATATGTTGAGACTATCAATCAAAATTTGAATGTTTTAAAACTAAGAATGCAAATATATTCAATAATATAATGTGACTTCATTAAAGGATTTGGTCATTATCATTTTTATTTGATATGATTACCTACTTGTATTTTGTTCTAGACTACACTTTTATTATTGGGAATGGCTGGTCATGAAGCAAGGTTGTCATGTGTGAGAACCTAAGGGAGACAAGGAGTCAAGGGTTTTGCTTCATCTAGTGACCTAAGAAGAGTCTACAATGGCATGTTAAGAAAGAAGGCTTAAGGAGGTCAATGCTTGAAGGGTGAACAAGTTATTAGAGCTGCAAAGTATGAATGTTAAGCAGAATTAAGGGCTGAACAGAGATCTGTAATCTACAAGAGAAGTTGTGAGTTGTATTAGATCAAAGCCTTACTATTATTCTCTAACAATTGTATTGGTCTAGGGAAAATCCTTTGGATTAAGGTTGACCTAATAGTTATTTTTAAATCTTTTAACCAGGTGACATTCCAAGTGAGTGGTCTAATGTCCTCTAACAAGGCTCACTCCTAATCAGGTGATTGAAATCCTTTAACAGGATCACATTTAACAGTGTGTATTGTAACCTTTAACAGGGTTGGCCTTTCATAGGGCATTACTTCAAAAGAGTGAACAGAGTAGCATGTTGCTAGTGGTTTTTTCTAAATTGGGAGTTTCCATATAAATCATTGTGTCAAGTGTGTTGATGAATTTGTTATGTTTCATGCTTTACATTTCTACAAGTTGATTAGATAATAACCTACAAGTTTTAAGTGATTGCATAATCTTATGGATACATGCATGAGTATACATTTTTTATGGGTTCACTAAGATGTGAAAAGTTTTATTTATTCATCTAGACCTTGGATAACTGATTCATCCCCCCCTTTATTCTAAAGTATTCCAATAATTGGTATGAGAGCTGTTTGCTTGAGAGAACTAGTTTAAAGGTACTAGAAGCACAAAGATCAAGATATCTAAAAGAGAAGTACCCAAGCTCAATAGAGATAACTTTCCTGCATGGAAAAGTTTGATAAACCTACACCTTGGAGGAATTGGAGATCATGCAAAATCTACTATTTTTGTGAAGCATATTGTTCTTGCTAGTGCCCCAACTACTAAAGATATGAGGAAGAAGAAAGAACACAACCAGGCAAAGTTGGAGATTACCTCTTCCCTAAGTTATGCCGAATTTGATGATATCAAAGGTCTTGATAGTGCAAAGAAAATGTGGGATGCCCTAACCACTATCTATGGAGGAGATGCAAATGTTCTAAGAGCCAAAGCCAAAAGTCTCAGAGGTAAGTTTGATGATATGAGAACGGAAGAAGGTGAGAATATTGCTCAATATGTTGAAAGGATAAAAGAAGTTGTCAATGAAATAAGAGGAGAAAATAGAAAACTAGATGATGAAATTATTTTAAGAAAAGTTTTGAAAACACTGCTACCTATATATGCTATTAGAGTTTTTTCAATTCAAGAACTGAGATGCATTCTAGGGAATAAGCTATCACTTGAAGGTTTTGTAGGTAGACTCAGTAATTTTAAGCTATCTAACTTTGATAATTACAAACCTAAAAAGATTAAATCTACTTTCAAATCTAAGGTGTCATTGAAGGAACATGATGAAAAGAAGAAGAAAAAGAAGAAGTATGTATCTAGTGACAGTGATACAGATGAGGAGGATGTTGAAAAGCTTGAAGCACTACTAGAAAGAAGATTCCATAAAGGTAAAGGCAAGTTCAAAGGTAAGTTACCCATCATTTGTTTCAATTGCAATGAGGTTGGTCATATTGTTGCTAGATGCCCAAAGAAGAAGAAGTACAGATGTGGTGACAAATACAAAAGTAGAAGAGATGAAGACAACAAGGACTAGAAAGACAAAGGAAAGAAGTCTTGCTACATTGCTAAAGAAGAAAAAAAGGATGATTTTGATGAACATGATGATGAGGTGGTGTATGTTGTAATGAAGGATGAATCTAATGAAGACGAGGCAACTGCACTTGTGACTTGTGTGAACAAGAATGATAGATGGATCATTGATAGTGGATGCTCACATCACATGATTGGAAACAAAAGTAAGTTCATTACCCTGAATTGTTATGATGGAAATAGTGTAAGATTTGGTAATGATGCACCATGTTTGATAAAAAAAGAAAAGGTTCTATCAAACTCATAGATAAGATTTTATGTGACAATGCTTACTATGTTGAAGGACTTAACTATAATTTGTTGAGTGTGTCACAATTAAATAATTTGGGATGCAAGGTTGAGTTTAAAAGCAAGGTTGCTAAGATATATGACACAAATGGGAAACTAATTGCAAAAGGTTATCAAACTAGAAGTAACCTATTCTATCTTGACATAGAGGATGCTATTTGTCTTATTGTAAAATTTTATGATGTATGGCTATGGCACAAGAGGTTATGTCATGTTAACTTTGATAACTTTGTTAGTATCGGTAACATGAAGAAAGTTAGAGCTTTGCCTAAGTTGAAGAAGCCTGATAATGTAATGTGCAAATAATGTCAGTTAGGCAAAATGACATAGTCAAGTTTTAAGAGTAAAACTTATACCTCTAAACGAATACTAGAGATTGTTCATACTGACTTGTGTGGACCAATTGATGTGTAAAGCTACAAAGGAGATAAGTACATAATGCTATTTGTTGATGACTATTCTAGGATGATGATAGTTATGTTTTTGAAACAAAAATTTGATGCTTTCCAAATGTTTAAGTGATACTTGGCAAGAGTTGAAAAGGAAATAGGTAAAATTATGAAGTGTTTTAGATCTGATAGAGGAGGAGAATTCACATGAAATGAATTTGAGATGTTCTATAATGATAGAGGAATCAAAATACAAACATCTGGTCTTAGAACATCTCCACAAAATGGAATAGCTGAAAAGAGAAATAGATCTATAATGGACAATGTTAGAATAATCATGATGGAGAAGAATGTTGCTTTGAAATATTGGGGAGAAGCTATAAGTATAGTTGTCGATACCTTGAACTTTGTGCAAATTAAGAAAGGTACTCATTCAACACCTTTTGAACTATGGTATGGATGTTCATCTAGTGTAAAATACTTTAAGGTATTTGGAAGTAAATGTTACATTCTTAAAGATGTTAGGAATGAAAAGCTTGATGCAAAAAGTGAAGAAGGTATATTCCTAGGATACTCCATAAGAAGTAAAGCTTATAAGTGTTTAAATTCTAACACTAAAAAAATTGTGGAAAGTGAAAATGTGAACTTTGATGAATATATAGAAGTTTATGAGGCTAAATCTATGAAAAAGCTAGAAGAATAAAAATCATTTGTATACTTTAATGAAGGAATTCCTGTTGAAGAATATGCTACAAATTAATTTACAAATCAACAAGAAGTTTTAGTGACTATCGAATCACACCCCATGAATGCTGAGTTGCATTCAGGAATAGAGCCACATTCAGATGCTAAGTTATAGAATGAAGAAAATGCACATTCTGATTCTAAGATTAGTGCACATGAAAGAGATGCTAAGATACCTGATAGAGATATACACAGTGACTTTGATGTTGAAAGAAAAAATGGAGAAATTAGAGTTGAGCCAAGATTGTCCAAATATGTCAAAAGACATCATCCTACTACTCAAATAATTGGAGATAAAGATGCTAGACCAATGACAAGAAATAGATTAAGAAGTGCTACATGTTTTTTTAGCATGAAGGAACCCAAATCAGTAAGAGATGCATTAGAAGATGTTGATTGGAGTAAAGCTATGGAAGAAGAGAGTGAAAAAATAAAGAAAAACAAAACATGGAGTCTAGTTCCTAGACTAGAAGACAAAAATGTGATTGGTATCAAGTGGGCATTCAGAAACAAGCTAGATGAAAATGGTGAAGTCAAGAGGAACAAAGCAAGATTAGTTTGCAATGGATATACACAAGAAGAAGTAATTGACTATAGAGAGACATTTTAACCTATTGCTAGATTGGAAGGAGTAAGAAATCTACTTGCTTATATTGCATACAAAGGTTTCAAAGTTTATCAAATGGATGTTATGTCTACATTTCTGAATGGTATATTAGAGGAAGAAGTTTACATAGAATAGCTAGAAGGTTTTGTTGATGTTAGCAATAAGAACATGGTATGTCAACTACACAAGAATCTATATGGTTTGAAATAAGCACCAACATCATGGTATGAGAGACTTCATAATTATCTTGTGAAGATTGGATTTGAAAAGACTGATGATAACAATAATCTATACATGAAGATAGATAAAGGCAAAGGTATTTTGTTATCTGAAATGTTTGTTGATGATATTATATTTGGAGGTCAAGATGCTCTATGTAAGGATTTTGCAAATTAGATGAAGCAAGAATTTGAGATGTCTAAGTTTGGAGAAATCAAATTTTTTGTGGGTTTGCAAGTATATTAGATGATATATGGTATATACATCACTCAATCAAAATATGTGAAAGAAATATTGAATTTTTTTGGATTAGAGGATCTAAAACCAATAAGTACACCTATGGTGACATGAAACAAGTTGTTAAAGAATGATGATTTAGCTGAGATAAAAAAAATAGTGTATAGGTCTATGATTGGAAAATTGCAATATGTAGTACATAGTAGACCTGATATTGCATTATCTATAGGGATAGTTGCAAGATTCTTTGCTAATCCCAAGGAGAATCACTTAATGATATATCTAAAAGGAACATAAGAGTTTGGTCTATACTACAAGAAAAATGAAAAATTTGAATTGAGAACCTACATTGATGTTGATTGGGCTAGAAACGTTGATGAGTAAAAGAGCACCAGTGGAGGAGCATTTTTATTAGGTAAGTGACTAGTTACATGGACTAGTAAGAAACAAAGTTGTACTTCACAATCTATTGCTGAAACTGAATATGTTGCTGCTACTATAAATTGTACAAACATTGTATGGATCAAATAGCTACTCAAAAGTATGAAGGAAGATATCATAGAACCAGTGATACTTTATTGTGATAATACTAGTGCTATCAATATATCAAAGAATCCAATGATGCACACAAAGACAAAATACATTGCAGTCAAGTATCATTGCTTGAGAGAGTTAGTTTAAGATAAAGAGGCAAAGATGGAATATGTCAACACAAAAAGCCAAATTGCTAATATCTTCGCAAAACTATTACCTAAGGATGCTCATGAGTATCTAAGAGGTAAATTAGTGGTGATACCCCTATCAAAGGCTATCTAAATAACGAGAGGAGTGCCTTGCACCAAAAAAGATGATGTTCATATTTTACACATTGATGCAGAGGATCTTACTTTAGGAGTTGCCTAAAGTAATCAAAGAGCTGAAACTTTAAATCAATCACAAGCAAGGTGACAGAGGGAGAAACTGAAAAAAAAACATGACAAAGTCTATATCTCCATGTTAAGATGACAAGTTTTTGGTATATGTCTTTGGCATTATTGTCAAAGAGGGAGATATTCTACTGATCAAACCAGTATGAATGCTAAGGGAGATATTCCTAATCAACAATATGATTATTGATCAAGAAGGAAATATCAAGAGATTTTTTAAAAAGAGATGGAGAGTATTACTGATCTTAGAAGGAGCTAATTGATGATATTATGATCAGAATAGAACACAAGTTTGATGAAAGAGATAGAGAAGAATTATATAAGAAAGAGGGAGAAATCCTAATCTACCTAATTAGAGGGAGATATAGTAAGAGGGAGTTATAAGAAAGAATTTTGTAACCTAATCAAAAGATGGAAGTTGTTGATAGAGGGAGAGATTTCAATACAAATTTTCTTTTTGGTATTATCTTACTATTTAACCTAGTCAGTTTGGATAAATAAAGGTGTTTACAATTTGGTTGATTTGGTTGATCAATTTAGTTTGCAATCAATGCCAAAGAGGGAGATTATTGAAAATAGATTGAAAAGATCATTGTTGAGAGAGATTATTGAAAGAGGGAGATTGTTGAAGAAGACTATGTATTTCAATCATTGTTTTGTCACTAATGTTAAACTTGCTATTTGCTTGTAAGACAACTCCTTACAAGATTCAAGTACTATCACTTATTTGGTTGATGAAGAGGATTTGATCAAAAGATCTAACAATAGCACCTTGAGGAAAGGTTGAGTTATGATTATGAAACGAAGTACTAGGATCAGTTGAGATAGTGATGAATGATGTATTGATAATCTACTTAAGGTTACAAAGGTTGGTTACACTAGGAAAGATTAGAAGTACAAGTTACACAAAGCTTGTCTCCCAAGCTTGACTAAGTGGATAGTAGGTGTTGAGAAAAGTTAGTACAAGCTGAGCAAAAAATTAGTTGGAGCTGAGTAAAAGTTCATTCTAGTGTATGCCAAGTAGAACAGTGGATGTCAAGTAAAGTTTAGTTGATGGTGAGCACTAGTAAACTTTAGTTAGTGCCGAGTAATTTCACAGTGGATGTCAAGCAATGCAGTATGTTTCAAGCATCAAAAGCTTGATAATGCCGAGCTATTACATTATTTAAGAGATCATGGATTTGATGAATCTGAGCCAAAAAATTTGTTTTCTTGGATTGTGTGAACTAGTTGGAAGATAAGGTTGATGAGATGGTGGCACAAAACTCAAGGTAAACTATTTTTAGGTGAATTCAAATGGATTCTAGGAAAAGTTTCTAGAAGAGATATGAGATATGGGGTAGATACATTGTATCCTACCTAATCCATCCAAACCCTATGGACAATGGAAAATGAGTGGAAAAATATCTTAATTTCCTATTTATAGGAATGGTTGGTCATGAAGCAATGTTGTCATGTGTGAAAACCTAAGGGAGACAAGGAGTCAAGGGTTTTTCTTCATCTAGTGACTTAATAAGAGTCTGCAATGACATGTTAAGAAATGAGGCTTAAGGAGATCAATGCGTGAAGGGTGAACAAACTATCAAAGTTGTAAATTATGAAGGCCAAGAAGAATTAAGGACTAAATAGAGATCTATAATCTACAAGAGAAGTTGTAAGTTGTATCAGATCAAAGCCTTACTGTTACTCTCTAATAATTGTATCAGTCTAGGGTAAATCCTTTGGATTAAGGTTGACCTAATAGTCATTTGTAAATACTTTAACTGAGTGACATTCCAAGTGAATGGTCTAAATTTCTCTAACAAGGCTCACTCCTATTAGGGAAATTGAAATCCTTTAACAAGGTCACATTTAATAGTGTTTATTGTAATCTTTAACAGAGTTGGCTTTTCATAGGGCACCACTTAAGAAGAGTGAAAAGAGTAGCATGTTACTTGTGGTTTTTCCCAAATTGGGTTTCCACATAAATCACTGTGTCAAGTGTGCTATCAAATCTATTATGTTTCATGCTTTACATTTCTACAAGTTGATTTCATAGTAACCTACAAGTTTTAAGTGATTGCATAATCTTATGGATGCATGCATGAGTATAAATGTTTTATGGGTTCACTAAGCTATGAATAGTTTTATTATTCATCTAGACCTTGGATAACTAATTCTCTCCCCCCCAGCTATTCTAAAGTATTCCAACAAAAGAATCATATGCTACATTGCAACACATCCTTCCCAAATTAAAAAAAACCACTACTACTTCTAAAAAAAAATTCCTAAAAGTAGTGCCAATGACCCATTTGCATGAAAACAACTCCTAAACTTGGACCTAGAACTGTTGTTGTTGGTGCTTAGTTTACTACATGTACATAGCCATATATTTGAGGGTATTAAGGATATTGTTGTCTTTTTATGGAAATTTCATTTAATAATTTTCTTATAAAGGAAGTATTTCTTATAGTATTGTTATACTAGTGTTTAACTATAGCACAAATGTTCAACATCAAAAGGAAATCCCTTATCAGTGCTTCTAAATTTCATTGTGATATAGATAAAATTAAGAAGTTCTATTTATCTATGGAATTATGAGAGAATCTCTACCTTTTCCACATCTCATGCTTTTCTAAACTATGTGGCCTCTCTCATTGTTGGGTTGTCATGTTCTTTGGAGTTCATAGGTTTCCATAACCATACTCTTCTTACGATTGAAGTCAACTAAAAATGCCATATGCACATTTCCTGTGATTATTTGATTTATAACTAATCAATAAATTAAATGACTTATAAAAGGATTTATATGATCCATTGTTGCTACATGGACTCGCAAATGGATATTCCATCATATGCCACTGGCCTAGAATTAAAGTAAATTCTAGCCACAAACCATGCAAAAGGGCCAAGATATAAGAATAAAATAGGCCCAGACAAGAAATCTTGCATATCACACCTACCATTTTGCCTCTCCTAAAGCTTCTTCTTACCATTGCATATAAACATGCCATAAAATCTACCAAAGGAAGGGACTAGAGCTACACACAACCCTTGTTGTATAAGTATATCAAGATTTTTTTTTGTGAGATCTGTAATAGTATCATGAAAAAAAGAGATTATTGAATCAACCTTGAAAAGGTTTGTCAAAATTTCATTTAAACCTTATTACTAGATTGACTATTATATGCCCAAAATAAATACAACATCTTTCAATGACCTTAAGGACTAGACATGTTATGGTTGAAGGACTAAACATGGTCAATTCCTCTAGGATAAGGATACTAATTACCACATGCATACTCAATTAAGTTCTTGAGGTAGAAGTCTCTTGTTTAATAGATATATATTTCTTCACACATAGACTAGAACCAAAGCATCAATTTGGTAGTCTTTGTAATTTATGATTATTATGACTAATTTTGGGACTACAAAAAGGACTTAGGGAAGAGGAAGAGTGACTTTTACCAAAAGATGTAAAGGGAACATTTGTGGCAACACGAAAATAAAAGAGAGAATAATCTCTTTGAACCCCATGGGAGTTCTAACTCTTTCACTCAATTTGGCCCTCTAACATTTTGTCAAATAATTATAGTAAAATATTTGAATTCTGATTTTCTACATTTGTATGTAAATTTTCATTATAATTGAATAATTTTGTGTAGTTTGGAATTCTCTTATGTATTTTTAGAATAAATGTTATGAATATTGAGAAATACGAAAGCTCAAAATAATTTTACTCATAACTTTGCACACAAAATTGTCTAATTTTAAAAAACTTTGGAGATCGATACATCTGAAGACTAAATCTTGTAATGAGAAAATAAGCTACTCATTATCAATGCACAAGAACCTAGACATTAGTGTCAAAGAACATCTACTAGCTCCTCTATACACTAAAGATTCTAATAGATGATCAAATCCCCAAATACTTCTTGACTAATAACCAATGTTGCAACTCTATCTTACAACATATAGCCTAGAGAATATTTCAGATGTTGTATAAAAAGTTTTAATAGCATTGGGAATGGATGAATTAATTTAGACTTTGGCTACCAAGGATTAAGAAGGTTGATGATTTCACCATGTAATATGCACTTATAACCAAAATGACACCTGTAGATGTCCCACAATGTTGATCCACATCCTAGAGTTGCTTTCCACAATGTCCAAACACTTAAGTGTGCACTGCTATGTATATTTCCAAAGATGATCATTGATGGAAAAAATATGATTTTTTATTACCCAATGTATCACCATTAATCTCAAATAGACAACCGATTGAAGTCATGTAGATAGCATGAATTGATGGCTATTTCCAGAGTTCTACCTACCGAGACATGGCAGAATTCACAATATTATGTGTTCAAAATTCAAAAACCCTAATTACAAATTTCTACAACAAATATCAAAAGAGAGAAAATTTCTAGGACACCCTTTGAATTCCATTTTGAAGATGTTTTCCATTCCCTCTAGCTGTGTGCATATTACTATTTTATTATAATTTAGTTATTAAAAAATAAATTAAAAAGATATATATGTATTAAAGTAAATTTAACAAAACATTGTAGCAATCTATTTCTTAATTTTTTAAAGATAAAATTAATGCAATAAAGAGTGGTTATTTTTGTTTGGTAATATAGAATTTTGCGTTAACATAATAATGAAATATTTGATAAAGTGATATCCTATAAATAACTTTATTCAAGTATAATTTTAAAAATTTCTTACTTTTTAAAGTACTAAAAAAAAAGTATCAATGAAACTTGATTTTCCCCATGATCAATAGTAAAACCATTTTAAAACTTCTAGTCTACTATTTTTCCTTGAATGTCTAAACTAATACTTATTACTCAAAATGACAATAAAGTAAAGATAATGATTATTAACCCTTGACAATCAATATTAACACATGGCTTTCAATGAATTGAGTCAATTTCAAATTGTTAAAAATCATGGTATGTTGAAGATAATAAAGAAATTATATCATTTTCCATCTTTTAAGAAAGAGGCCAAATGAATTAATAAGGATAAAACCATTGAGAAATAAATGATATAATTTTTAGGGAGGGAAAAATGAAATCTTAATGAAACCCTAAGTCAAAAGCACAGAAGATGAGCACCCATTTTCGTGTCAACTCACTTAGATAAAAATGGAACCAAGTATTCTCATGAGGGATTTCATTGCAAAGTTCAACAAATTACTTAACAGAGTTCCTACTATAAGAAGACCAGCTATAGATAATTAGAAGATGTTCTTCGTTACTCCTATGCCTCTAGAAATTAGTTTTCAAATCAGAAGAGCCCATGTGGAAAATCTCCAAGCTGCCTAGGATCTGGCTGTAGAATTAGAAAATGATTTGATAGTAGCTAGGAAATAGAAGAGAGACATTCAAAGTGGAATGTTCACAAACACTACTATTGGCACTGCCAACAACATGGAAGAAATGCTTCAAATTGTCAATTGAGATGATTTCCATAAAAAGGGAAATGGGTAAGCCAGCTTCCTAATTTCAACAACCATAACAAGATATTTCCAGGAGATAACATGAAGGAAAGGCCTTTTGATTACCACCTTCTCAAAAAAATCTTGTCATTGAGGCAACTCCAAAGGAGCAAAACATGTGCATAGTCCTCTTGAGAGAAGATCATGATGGTGACTCTTGCCCTGAAATGAATAGATATAAGCAGATGAATGTAAGTAATAAGATAATAGTGGAATATCCTAAAAGTGTAGATGATTCTACTCCCCCTAGAAACTCTGGAACATTTTATTTTGAGTATAAATCAGATTTGGAAAGAGGAGGTGAATGTTTCACCATCCTAGATGGAGTAAAAATGACCATGACAATAAGAAGCCAGAAGAAAAAAGGTCTAGAAAGCTCAGTCCCTATTTTGAACAATGCTCCATCAACTTCACCATTCATGGCTAGTAACTCTACTTCCACTAATGCAAAGGGAGAACTACCAAAAGAAGAGTCAAGTGGCAAGCTTGAATCCTTATTTGATATCATTCAATATTGTAAAGATGGTCATATTTAATTTTCTCTTCTAGAGTACTTAAAGTCTAATCTTGCTAAAATGCAACAACTAGTCAACTATTGCAAAGGAGGAACTAGTATTTAGGCTCATTCAAATGTCAATGTTGTTGTTAATGATAATAAGACTAGTACTAACATAGTTCCCCTTGTTAATGAAGAACTAGTCTTGCCTATGTTGTTTAATGAAGATGAATCTTCAGTTATAGCCCCCCTCCTCCCCCCCAACCAAAAACTTGATCCCTTTTATGTGTCCTTATATATAAATTATCAAAAATTGAGTAATTACATAATTGACTTAGGTGCATTAGATAATGTCATGCTTTCTATTGTTTCTCATGCTTAGGCTTTCTATTAACCAAGACCTTTGGGCATTGTTATTCTTTGGATGCAAAATATGTTCTCCTAAAAGGTCAAGTAAAGGATTCCCAAGTAGCCTTATTTTCACATCCAACAAAAAGAGTGATATGGGAGTTGAAATTAAACTAGATTAGTCTCATGCTATTATTTCTATTTGTAACAAAAAGATCAAGCTTGAACTTGAAGAAAAGGATACATTTACTACAATGAAATCTGATGATCCTAAAGCTCAAATCTTGTACCAAGAGATGGAGTGTGGGAACTACATGATGTTTTCTAATTTTAGTACTCTAAAAGAAGAGTTAGACCCTCCTGATGATCAAAGAATCTGGACCTTAGATTTTGATGGCAGTTGTGCAACTATTGGATTAGGAATAGCTGTGGTGCTCATTTCCCTAGAGGGAGATCTAACACAACTAGTGTACAAGATAACGTTCAAGAACACAAAATTTTTTTTTGAATATGAAGCATTACTTTTAGGCATTAGTTTTGCAAAGAAAAGAGGAGTAAAAATTATAAAATCCCAAAGTGAATCAGAACTTGTAGGGAAACAAGTTTGAAGTTAGTATACAATGAAAAACCCAAGACTTCAAAATTATAAGAATAAAGTTTGGGATGAGATAGAAGACCTTGATGCCTTCTCTATACAAGTTATTCCAAGGGAGAAAAATGTAAGGGATGATATGTTAGCTACCTCTTCATCCCTTCTATTACCTCATCTAGAATTTAAAGAAAAAAATACAAGGTTGAAATCCTCTTTAGACCTAATGTACCTGATAATGTTGAATCATGGAAAGTCTTTAATGATGATAAGAACATCTAGTGCTTTCTAGAAGGATTTGAACCTTTAATTGACTAGTACTTTGAAGGAAGTGAAATCCACTACCAAGAGTTCTCTCCTGATAACAAGAAAGATTTGGAGCTAGGTGCAAAACAATTAAAAGATAACAAAATGCCTAGACGGCTAATCTCTTTAGAAAAATTATTTAATTGACATGATGCATATATTAGAAGAGAAAGAGGTAGGAAAGGTGGAACCTCAAATAATTATGAGGGAATGAATTTAGTTACTAAGTTTAAGCCTAAAATGATTAACATTGGTAATAGTTTTTCAACTAAAGAAACAACTAGAGATAAAGCATTGCTTCCTAAATATCAAGATATTTTTGCATGGGGTTATGAAGATTTGAAAACTTTTAGGAATGGTGGGTTTAAGCACAATATTCCCCTTAAGCCTAATGTAGTTCCTTTTAGGAAAAAGTAACACAACTACAACCCAATGATCTCAGACACTATCATTAGAGAAAATCATAAAATGTTAGAAGCTAAGATCATTTATCCTATACACCATTCAACATGGAGAGCTAATGTTGTCCCTGTTAGAAAGAAGAGTGAGGAGATTAGAATTTTTGTGGATTTTAGAAATCTAAATGAAGCATCTCTCAAAGAAAACTATGTTCTCCCCACATGGACCATTTACTACAGACATTAGAACCTAAAATGTGTTGGTCTTGGATTGGTTTTGACAATTGAATGTCAACACACTTAACCAATTTCTAAGTTGATGCTGAGAAAAGTATAGATGCCAAGCCATAGTATGTGCTAAGTCAAAAATCCAATAGGTGCTGAGTGAACTTTAGGTGTCGAGCAAGATTCAAGTTCTGAGTGATAAGTTATGCAGAGTTATTGTAGGAGCCAAGAAAGATAGAATTCCTATATGTGCCAAGCATCAGCAATTAGTAAGTCTCGAGTAACATAGAATTTTGTCTTCACAAACTCAGATGTAAACCATTTTTGAGCTGACTTAAAATGAATCTTGAAGGATGTAAAAGATAAGATCAAATCTTTTGCATTTCCTATGTAATCAACATGCAACCAATAAGAAAAGTGTAAAGATTTGAGTGGGAAAGAAGGATGAATATTGATTGTAGATTCAAACTTGACCCTAAGTCTTTGAAACCTTTAAAAAGAGGATGAAACTCCATAAATTGTGTGAGTGTAAGAAAGTTATATGGGAGAATGCTAGCAAAGTTTAGAGGGGCGTACAAACTTAGAGAAGGAAGAGAAGCATTACAAAATTTAGTTGGTTAGAATAGAACATCAGTACTTTGAGCAGAGACATATTAGATAAGGACAGATTAGATCAGATTAAGCAGAACAAGGATCTGGAATCAATAATTGAAAATTGTAAGTCATCAGGTCAATACATTCTAGTACTCTCTAGCCATAGTATTAGGAATGAAAATCCTATGATGATAGGTTGGTCTAATAGCCATGTTGTAAGCCTTTAAACAAGGTGCTAAATCCTTTAATAGAGTAACATTCCAAGTGCGTGTTCATAAATCCTTTAACCAGGTCACTTTTAACAGGGTGTAAAGTCTTTAACAAGACAAGCCTTTCATAGGGCATACAATTGAAAGTGGTCAACCTTTGTTACCTTAAATAGTTACATATTGCTATAGTGATAATTTGTGGGTGTCATCTCCACCCTGGTTTTACCTTCTCATTTTGGAGGGTTTTTGGGTTACCAAAATCTTGTGTTATCGATTTTCATGCATGTCTTTATTTTTATGTTAATTTGATATGGTAAATGCATATGAATGATCTCAGCTAAAAATTTTAAAAGGTGAAAGTTAGCTACTTTTGATTCACACCCCCCTCAGAAGTAAATCTTCCCATTTGTAAATTCCAACAATTGGTATTAGAGTAAGGTTCACACAAGTAGGAGCCTTATAGCTTGGAGAAAAGATCTAGAAATGGAAGTCTACAAACTCGAGAAGGTCATAGAAAACTAGGTGATTGATATACAACTTGCTCTACATACTTTGGAACAAGCTAGGGAAGAACTGAGAAAATATTTAAAGAGAAGAAGAGATATTTCCATAGCTGAGAATGATACACAATACAAGGAGATTGACACCTCAAAATTATTTACAAATGGAGATTCCAAAGAGTTTGATGCAACAATAGCAGACCTAATGGAGAAGAATAAAGCTCAAGTAGAAGAGATAAGAACTCTCAAGATTGAACAAGAATCACAAGCCATGATGCTTTGTGAAGTAACTAAATAGAAGAAAAGAGCCATTAAAGATAAGGAAATGCTAGAAGAAGACAAGAGAAACCTTGCTAATAGATTGGAAGAAAAGTCAATTGAGCTTGCAAGAATTTCAAACATGTAGCTAGACACCCTAAGTCAAATGATGAATGCTCATCTTGAACTAAATATCAAGGATATTAAGATCTCCACAATGAAGATGCAAAATAAACAATTGCAAAATGACCTGAAAAGAGAGAAGGAGATTGCAGAAAGCTTCAACAAACCTAATGAGGCCATCAAGTAATTTGAACAACTACTAAAATCACCAAGAGCTAGTAATGATACTTTAGGATTAGGATACACACTCGTATATTTGACCCCATTTTTAAAACAAAATTTTTGACCATCTATTAAAATGTTTTAGATTGGTCAGAATATGCAAGGAAAAATATCTTTTAAAAAAAATCCATGCCCATGTTGGTCGAAATTCATATTTTTTTGAAAATGAAAAAGGTTGATGCCCTATCTTTAAGCCGTTCAATTTTGCATCAACGATTCCCAACACCTCCTCCCCCACTGAATGCTACTTACTACCAGTGCTACCATATCTACCATTTCTAGAAAGTATTTTTTGTCACGCATTCTTGCAGCAGTCATTCTAGTTATAGTTGTGTTCCAAAAGAAATAGTAAACACCTAGGATAAGCTCTTTGAAGGAGGGTATCAAGCTAATGTTCCCATCTTCACCAAAGATGATGGGGTTATACTAGCTCATTTGAATGTATTGGTTTGCCTTTATCTAAATTTTTTATTCCATTTATGGCTTTTCAAATTTTGCTGCTAAACATGACTTCCCCATGTCATATATGAAATGGATAATTATAGTGGCCCATGACAATAACCCATTTATCTTATCACAAAAGGAAGATCCTCTAGGAGGAAATGCTTTAATTAGTGTCTGAATTTGTTTCTTTAGTTTTATTTGGGGGTTGAGGTTTGAACTTGAATCATTAGCCAATATAAATAAATCCTCGAGTGTTTCTTTCTTTCTATTTTAATTATTTCCTCTTTCAATTTTTTGGGCTTAAAAAGAACTGTTACGATCCATCTAGGGCTAGCTATTGCACTTGGCTCAACACCCTTTATTATAGAGCTTATGAATTACAAGTTTCCTTGAGCTAAATGGTCAAGGTCTCAGGTATACTTATCATCCCCAACCTCATCCCTTTGAATGCAGTGCATTCTTCACTTCATCCTAAGTGGGCCCTTAATGAGCCATCCAACTTCACTATGGCATCTTACTGGGGTTTCAAGTATGGACTATTGTAAATTATATATTATTTTAAAATTCACTCTGCACATTCTCATTTTGAACTTTTAATCTTTGGCTGTGTTTTCTTTAAATTGGATTGTCCTCAAGCTAAGATTTGTTAGTTCCCATTTTTTATATTCTTCCAAATTGCCTTGTTTTGCATAGAGCATTGCTTCTTCAGTGCTAAAAAGCCTTTTGAAGCAACAAAAGGGGAAATCTTGCAATCATAGTTTCTCCATTATAGGTGTTCCTTATGATGCTACTTGAGTTTTTATATGCTTTCTTTATTCTTCCAAGTGAAGTTTGTTCATGAAAAATTGAAAAGCATTTTCTTTAGCTTGAATTTTAAGGGTTAGTTTCATGTGTCTTTTAAGCTTAAAGTGGGTATTAGTACTCTTCCAATGGAATACAAAACTAATAAAGCTTCACAAAACTAAGCTTGTACTAGTATTGATTCTTATTTAAAGATTTTTACACAAATGATTTTGTATTGGTGTCAATTAATAAACTAATCTGAGATGAAAAAAAGATAAAAAAAAAAGATACATAAATTTTAAAATCATGACTGGACTTCAGATTGTCATAAGAAGCTTAAATTTATTTACGTCAACTAGACTAAAATACTTTTAGATCAATTTGTTATATTTTAAACTTCATTTATCTTTCTCTATGAATAAGAACGAAGTTTTAGTCTTCTTGTATTCTTGAACTTGTTGAAGTTCAGTACATGTCTTATACACAATGAACTAGGCAGTGACCTTCATAACTTGTGAACCCATTGTTTCTTCCTAAGAATTGTTAGAGCTTTCTATTGCTTTTCACAACTTCTATTCTTGGTCTTCAATTTCTAATGGAACATTTTTTTGTTTTTGTTTTTTTTTTCTAATGCATATGAACATTGGCATTATTAGATTTTGAGTTTTCTCTCTGCCCCCGCTAATGGTTGTAGCTTTGAACTCTGCACAGGATAGATATTTATGGTTGGTTTTTTTATTGTGAGCCTGTTATGTGGTTATCTGAACTTAAATTCTGATTTCAAGCTAAAATATGAATATTTATGTTTTTGGTGTAAAATCACTTAGCTCCAAAAAAGAATTTCCCTACCAGCCAATACCTAAATCCCTAAACCCAGACTAATAGCTTCATTTTTTCATTTGATCCCAATTTGGTTGCCCTCTTGTTTTACTCATTCTCAGTTGCATTAGTATAATTTCTTTCTAGAAAACCATGAAAACTTTATTAAGTCTAAGCCCCTCATCTTTCCCAAAATTTTGGCTTCATTTTTGTTAATAGATCCCAATATGGCTGCTCCCCTATTTTGCTCATGTTCTTAGTTACATCAATTAGCACTATTACACAATTTTCTTTCTGAAAAAACATTAAAACCCAGTTAGGTTTGAGCTCCCTCATTTTTCCATCTTGTTGCATATAATATATCACCATCTATGAAACCTTTATCAAATAATATAATCAAATTATCAAAAAAGAAAACAGTTTGTTTCTTTACACATTATTGAAGAAGCTTTTCCACTTTAACTCTCTTGTGGGTGAAGGATAACATACTAAATAGAGGTACAAAGCTTCAAACATCAATAGTAAAATATAAATAATTAGAAGAATTTTAAAATATTATCAAAACACATTGTAAAGTGATTTTACAACCTCACAACAATAACATCTTCTAGCGATTTTAGTGTATTTGTTGAATGTTCACTCAAGTCACAACACAGATGTGTTTTTTTCTTATTATGATATATCTATTTGCATAGCTACAACTTCTATTCTCTTCAAAACATATAGTTTTCTATACTTAGCTATCAAAGAAGGAAATCACCTTGTGCTACTTTGACCCTTTCCCTCTTACCAGTTTTCTTTATAAATGATGAAACGAGAAAATGATATAGCCATGTGCACCCAGCTTATCTCAGTTCCTTTCCCTCCTACTTCAATATCCTCGATCAATAAATAATGAAAGAAAGGTGGACAATTTATGCATGGGAAAGATGATGAAACAATACGCCTAAGAATTCTTGTAATTGTTAAAATGAGTTAATATCTGCAAAATATGCCACATTTACATTATATTTGGATGATTATCTTTGAGAAGAATTTATTACATAAATCAATTATAGCTCTTTCATATAATGCTATACAAGAGGAGCAGAGATATTTAAATTGATTGAAGTCAGCAAAGGGTATCCATATCATATGTGGTAAATCAAAAGCCTATGACTAAGAACTAAGTTCACAAGTGAAAAAAAATGACCACCACAAGGCAAAAGATATGTATATATACTGACAAACAATTAATTTGCTTCAGGATAGTCTTTTGAAAACATTACACCTTTCTCAAAAAACATACTATGTTTCTAAACCACTAAACCAAGATTAACATTATGGTATAAATGGGAGTTCTAATTTATGTTGTGTTAGGGTGTATCACTAACAACAGTGTGCATCTAGCTTGGAGTCATAGACTGCAGCCAAGGATAACTCATGTAGCTAATGTTGTGCCCCTTGCCCAATTGTTATTGCCCCTAAACTCATCACTTTACTTGCCATTAAACTAAATATTTAATATAAAATAATTGTATAAATTGAAGCATAATGGATTTAACCCTTGGTCACTAGGAAATGGGGATGGAGACAAGATGGGTATGCCATTTTTTTGGTATGAAGACCTCATATAGCTGATTCTTGATTATTCTTATTTTAATGTTCCTTCTTGAGATCTTCCTAATTTTTTCTCGAAAATAAAATTTTTAACTGAAGTTGGAGTATGCAATTCACTTAAAAAGATAACTTCTATAAAATATTGTTAATTTTGATGCATATATGAGATAATTTTGGTTTAGATATTGCATTAATATGAATTAATAATCATTAAATAGGAAGAATATATGATAACAACTACTCTAATGAGTATTATAAAATTAAATATCAACAAGTTTTTGTGGTAACATATAAATTCATATGAGCATCATGCATCTCTATACCAAAGTGTCTCAATAGCATTAATAATTTTTCCAAGGGAAATTTCTACTGTAATCATATCAAGAATTTATTGGAAATATTTTCTAAACATAAATCTCAAGGATGGTTGTCTTTGTATTGTGAGAACATGGGTGAATTCTCAGTTCATCCATCTCTATGTGGTGTACTTGATAAGACCCTCTAGCCAGGGAAGACTCATACACTTCCTAGTCCATGAATATGGTATTATCTTTGGTCCATTCCATGCCTCAAACCACCTTGGAGGCTGACTATCCTCCTTAATCAATCCTTGGAACACTTATTTGCCTCATAGCCCATGAGCATGATAGGATTTTTGTTCAATCCATGTTGGGTTAGTGTACATGAGATCTCATGAACTTGGAAGGCTAGCAGTCCTTATTTACAATCCATTTCTAGTAAATTTAAAACTAATTTCATATAGGAATTTGCTATATGATATTTCTATTAAATACCCTTCAAAGGAAATGCAATTAAATTCCTTACAATGAGTAATCACTTAATTCCCTCAAGGTATATATGCATCTATTTGATGGTGATCTAATATTATTCCTAAACTTTCTCACAAAATTACTATTCTCGGAGGCTATATTTATTTCTACTTTTTATGACTCAGTTTCCTTTTAACTTTCCAATTTTCCACTTGATGTTCATATTTCCTATTCTTGAGTGGTCACACTTTTTCTGTATCTCTTTGGAAAGAGTCATACTTATTCATAATGGAGTGTTTCTTTGGCTCTTTATTTATTATTAATTATTGCCGAATTATATTCTTTATTAGTCATCCCTTTACAATAAATTCTTTTAAGTAATTGTTGATAATATTTCTTACCCTTGTTGGCTCGTATCTTGAATTGCCATTGTATTCTCATGCCTAATAAACTATTTAATGTTATATTAATGGTCATTTAGGCATATTTAGTTTATTAGTTAGATAACATAGAAAGTTTCTTGTTAGCTTTTTAGAAAGTTTCTATTTTTTTCTCTATAGACTATCTTCATTTTTAATCTCTCTTCTTGAATAATGAAATATTGTAACATGCCATCAAAGTGTGCTGATGGTCTTCTTTAAGATTTGGCAAATTTTTTAAAAGAATAATTCGTAGCCTTTTTGTTGTGGAATTTAATAAATTTATTCCAAAAAATTTAAACTATTTTTTTAATGAAAAAATGACTTCCTATGTTCATTCGTGGATTCAAAGACTTTTTGGTTAAAAATCTCTAGCCTAGTTGAGGGCTTTTGTCATGAGATTTCCTAGTCTGAGAAAAAGTTTACAAATCTTGTGGGTTTTCTGAATTTTCCCCCAAAAGATCATGATACTTTTCTTTAGTTTCTTTCAATGTTCCACTGGTGCTCTGCTTTTTCATCAAGCTTAGAAATCTGGATTAGTATTGGAGGGGGGCAAGGGTAAAAATTGACAAGTAGAAAAAGTTCAGCAAGCTCAATAGGATCTATGTAAATTTTGGCAGGATATAATTAATATGGTTCATAATTACTTTCGATCTATACTTCTCACATTCTAAACATTTTCCATGGGACATTGGGACCTCTATTCCTTTCTTCAAACTCCAACTTTCTTCCATGTCCATAGTGTTGACAACCTTATGTCAAGGCCAATGATGTTTCCATAACATGTGCGCTCTCCAGCATCTAGTGTGCAAATGTATGCTCTTAACTAAGAAATATAGTTCTGAAACATGCCATTAGAAATAATTCAAACTAATAGTTAAAATATATTTCCTTTTGGAAGATGACATTAGAAAAAGATGTTGTATAATGTTTTGAATTATTGATATGCTATATTAAAACAAATGTGTTATGTTACGAGATTGATGAACTCTTATATCATCTAGAACGTTATCAATCACTTATTCATAATGTATCTATATATGAACATGGTTTAAGTTTGACATAACTTTTACTATTCCTGTAGAGAAAGAGGTCTTAAGTGGCTTGGCAATTGGTGTACCAAGCATTCAAACTGGTGAATGTGCATTGCTATTGAAAATGATTGAAAAAGATCATGAATGAAGAATAATGGAACAAGAAAAGAATTTTATCAATAGTTTTTTTTTCATTGATGTCAAACTTGCTACTTGCAGGAATGACAATTTCTTAAGTGATCCAAATACTATCAATTGGTTGATTGACAAGGAGAAGGCAATCAATAAGATGTAACTAGAGCACCTAGAGAAAGGTTGAAGTTATGATGTTGTAAAGAAGTATAAGGATCAACTAAGCCATTGATGAAATCATGTATTGATGACATACTCTAAGAGATAGAGAATGGACACACTAAGACACATCAAAGATGTAAGGTTTAACTAAGTCATTTGTAAAGCCTAACTAGCTCATTTGAGAGAGCTGAGCTAGCTAGTTAGTGCTGAGCAAATTCTTAGTTGAAGCTAAGCAATTTCAACTTTAGTGTGTTCCAAGCAATCCTTCAGATTCTAAGTAAGTCTTCAAGTTTTGAGCAAAGCAAAAATGCTATAGGTACCGAGTGCTAGTAAAACAACAATAGAAGTCGACTAATACAGAAGGAGCTGAGCATCAGTAGATTCAAGAACAGACATAGAAATTATAGTGGTTCATCCAATTAGTTTGGATTACATCCACTCTTCAAGTAGGGGAATTTCTCTTATTATATAAAACACACATTACAATGAACAACAAGAAATAACTGTTATACATATTCTTTTAATCACATTCAATGGAAGACTGCATTATTTGTTAAGTCAAAAGATTCACCAGATCAGTGACGATAAGTTTGTTACATCAAAATTTGTGAGTTAGTTGGATGATAAGGATGATGAGTAGATGTCACAAAATTTCATGTGAACCATGCAAACTAATTCAAGGCGAATGGGTATGTGCAGGATCATGGTGTACCAAACTATGGCCTTAACTGGCAGTGAAAAATCAGCAAATCAGGTTTATGTCAACTTGACACATAATTTTGAAGTGGTTATGGACTTTATATCAAAAAGTTGTAAGAAAATAATCTGTAAGAAATTGAATGTAGTTTCTAAACTACTACGCCTTATAATGAGAAAAAAATAATTAATTGGTCAAAAGTTTGAATTTTAATGCAGTACTAAGAAAATTTCAAGGCAAAAATAAAAAGTAGGTGTATGTCTGACCACCTTAATCAAAATCAAATCATAATATTTTTTTAATATAATTATAGATATGAAAAGTAGACTCATGCCCGGATGTGATGCATATTTTTCAGTATTTTTATTCCAAATAAATAATTAAATATGAATTTTCTACCAAAACTTTTTTGGAAAAAAAAAGTCCCGTGTCTGACCACCCTAACTAATAGAAAATTTTACCAATTTTTTTTTTTTCTTATACTAGTTGGAGTATAGAATGTGACACAACTTTTAGATTTAAAAAATGTTTTACCGTTTGAAAGTTATAGCTATTTTTCAATCAGTATGTCAATCAACACTTTACAATTATCTTCATTGATAATTAACTAATAAATACTTATCGAACTCAAAATTTGACAGAAATTATATTGATGGAATCTAGAGAGCGATATTAAAAAACCCTTTTCGTTTTATTCAATTTTGATCAAAATAACATTGTCAGACAGCTACCCGAAGTTTGAGTATCACTAAACCCCTCTTCAAACACGTTTTTGGGTTGACTAGGTAGGCTTGGTAAATACCAAGCCTAATCGGATATCTAATTCCAAATCAGATATCTGATTCCAAATCAGATATCTGATTTCAAATCAGATATCTGATTTCAAATCGGATATTCGATATAAATTGGATATCCGATTATTAATCTGATATCTGATATGTTGCGATTGGAAAATTCAAAATCCCAACCCATTTTGGAGGGAAAATTGGGTTTAAACATCATAGCTTATTATTTATAAGTTTTTTCACTTATATTACTATGTAAAGACGTATTTTAATACATTATATATATATATTAATGTAATGTAAAGATATAAAATATAATCTACCAATATATAATAATATATTATGTTAATCTTATTACAATCTATAAATATAATTTATATTATTATTATTTTTACTAAATATAATAACGTAATTTATATATATATAATACGTATTATATATTATAATATTAATATGTATGTTATTAATATATATAATAACATAATATTTTCATTAAATATAATATGTATTATATTATTATATTAATATGTATAATAATATTATATATATATATATAATAACATAATATATTAAATATAAATATATAATATGTATTATAATTATTTATATATATTAATATGTATGTTATTAATATATATATAATAACATAATATTTTCATTAAATATAATAAAGTAATACATATATATAATAACGTCATAGGTATATTATATATGTTAATAATATACATATCTATTATATTAAATATGTATACATATTAATATATATGAGTCAAAGGGGGTCATAGGTCAACCATTGACCCCCTTTGATGCATTAAATGATGACATATGTCCTTAGGGGTCCTAGGAGCCCTAGGGACATATTACAATGGTTAATATGGGTCAAAGGGGGTCATAGGGTGACCTATGACCCCTTTTCACCCATTAAATGATGATATATGTCCCTACGGATCCTAGGACCTTGAGAGACATATTTGAATCATTCATATGGGTCAAAGGGGGTCATAGGGTGACCTATGACCCCCTTTGACCCATTAAACGATGACATATGTCTCTAGGGGTCCTAGAACTCCTAGGGACATATTCGAATGGGTAATATGGGTCAAAGGGCGTCATAGGTCCCTTTGACCCATTAAATGGCGACATATGTCCCTAGGGGTCCTAAGAACCCTAGGGACATATTCAAATGGGTAATATGGGTCAAAGGGGGTCATAGGGTGACCTATGAGTCTCTTTGACCTATTAAACGATGACATATGTCTCTAGGGGTCCTAGAACCCCTAGGGACATATTTGAATGGGTAATATGGGTCAAAGGGGGTTATAGGGTGACCTATGACCCACTTTGACCTATTAAACGATGACATATGTCGCTAGGGGTCCTCGGACCCTTAGGAACATATTCGTTCATATGGGTCAAGGGGGTCATAGGTGACCTATGACCCCCTTTGACCCCTTTTGACCCATTAAACGATGACATATGTCGCTAGGGCTCCTAGAACCCGTAGGGACATTTTGAATTGTTCATATGGGTCAAAGGGGGTCATAGGGTGACCTATGACCCTTGTTGACCCATTGAATGACGACATATGTCCTTAGAAGTCCTACGACCCCTATGGACATATTCGAATCATTCATATGGGTCAAAGGGGGTCATAGCATGACCTATGACCCCCTTTGACCCATTAAATGATGACATATGTTCCTATGGGTCCTAAGACCCCTAGGGACATATTCGAATCGTTCATATGGGTCAAAAGGGGTCATAGGGTGACCTATGACCCCCTTTGACCCATTAAATGATGACATATGTCCCTAGGGGTCGAATATATTCGAATCATTCCTATGGGTCAAAGGGGGTCATAGGGTGACCTATCACCCCCTCTGACCCATTAAACGACAACATATGTCCCTAGGGGTCCTAGGACCCATAGGGACATATTTGAATCATTCATATGAGTCAAAGTGGGTCATAGGGTGACCTATGACCCCCTTTGACCCATTAAATGATGACATATGTTCCTAGGGGTCCTAGGACCCCTAGGGACATATTTGAATTGTTCATATGGGTCAAAGGGGGTCATAGGGTGACCTATGTCCCCCTTTGACCCATTAAATGATGACATATGTCCCTAGGGTCTTAAGACCCATAGGGACATATTCGAATCGTTCATATGGGTCAAAGGGTGACCTATGACCCCCTTTGACCCATTAATCGATGATATATGTCCCTAGGGGTCCTAGGACCCATAGGGACATATTCGAATTGTTTGTATGTATATGGGTTAAAAAATGAAAGGATATATATATATATATATACTATTTATACTATTTTATGCTAATAATAATAATAATATATTTATAAAAATTAAATATTAATATTATTATATCTATAGTAATAATAATAATACTATTATAGCTATAATAATAATAATAATATAAATAAACACTAAATATTTACACTATTATATCTATAGTAATAATATTAATACTATTATGGGTATAATAATAATATTGATACTATAGCTATATTAATACTATATATTAATATTTCTATATATCAATACTATTATATATTAATACTATTATACTATTGATCTATTATATATTAATATTACTATACTATTAGCTTAGTAATAAACCAAAGTCGGTTTCCCTACAATGATTTTCATAATATTAATATAATTAGGGCAAAGGAGGGAAATTATAGCAAGTTTTCCCCCCCAAAAATTCTTTTTACATAATTGGATATCCGATCCTGGATTGGATATCCGATTTTACTAGCACTAATTCCCAATAATTCCCTGTCCCTACAAACCCGACAACATCACTTTTTCACTTTTATTTTCACGGGTTTTGGAAAAAGTCGTGTTTTGGGGCCCAACTAATCAAAAAAATTTCAAAAATATAACCTTAGGTGTTCGAATTTGTCATCTAAATGGGGAGCAGCAGTCGTCGAAAGGATAAACACAAAAGGAAGATATCCAATGAAGACATTGCGGCATATAGGGAAAGGGACAAAATGGAACACCGAAGAAAAAGACAAGGTATGCTAAATATCAGTCAAGTTGATGATGAATTAATCGAAGGTGAGATCATAGAGTTAGATAATGAATATGTATAGTTGGGGAATGAAAATGTACCTATTGAAAACGATAATGCCGAAATTAAAAATTTGGAGAATGAAAATTTTGAAGAAGAAATGCCACCAAGTCATAATCCAAATTGCATAATTGACCATGTCGAAGATGACAATGCACAGGAACCTAATGCACAAGAACCTTACATATTTCCTAATTATAATCGACATGAAGGTTCTAAAACACCAAAATGGATAATTGAAATTGATGAAACGATTATTACTAGTTTGGAAGGAAAAAAATTAGAAAGAACCATTCAGTTATGGGCTTCAAGACTATATCAGATTTTTTTCAGCAACAAGACAGTGGTAGAGCAATGTCAGCTTTTCATGCACTTATTAAAGATGAAAAAGATGAGACCTATGCTTTCCAAATTGAAGATTTGTGTCAATAAAAAGTTGGAAAGAAATGCCATTATCATGAAGAATCTTTTTAGTGCTCGCAATAGCATTGGGAAAAATAGCAGAGAGAAGGATAATAGAGCTACTCAAAGGGTCATTACAACCTCTTTGGTAAGTCATCATTTGAGAAAGGGTAGATATATGAGAAAAACTTGTATTGATTTGAATCTAAATCGTACTACTTTGAGAAGAGCACTTAGTCGACGAGAGAAAATTGATGATCCTCTTCAAATGAAACATGGGCATTTGGTGGGAGACTTCCATGTTTTGATAAGAAGCTATACGACGATGTGAAGAAAGAAATTACACAATTTTGACACTCTAACTCACGAGTATCAACCAATGCTAAAGATGTCTTAGAGTTGAGAATCGGCATAAGAGATTGCACGCCACATCCTAAACACCATTTAGAGGTAAGTCAAACTATGTTGTTCAAACAATTTAGAGAGAGTCATCTAAGTCTTCATATATCAAAAAGGGCTTTTGAATCTTTGAAGCCATTTTATTGTGTGCCACTCAAAATTTGAAATACATGTTGCTGCAAATATCATGTTGAGTTTTCTATGCACCATGAACTATTACGCTCCATCCGTTCTGCTTTGCATAGTAAAGAAATGTTGGAGGATTGTGGGGCTAGTGGGCTTTCAAAATCATCAAGAGACTTGCTAGATCCACTCTTATGTCATAGAGTTGATGGTTGTTCCTTTTATAGAAATGCTTTCTTAAATGAGAAGTGTTCAGAATGTGGTGGCTTATCCAAGTTTGACACATGTTTCCATGAGGGGTGCGAACAAGATCTTGGAAAGACAATACTGAAAAAAAGGGTATATGAAACAGTGAAATACACATTGAAGAGTGGGAGTGAGAGCTCTAGATGTGAATTGGTTGGAAAAGATATTAGTGTGGCTAATTTTATTTCAGATTTCAAGGCAAATCTTTTTTACAAGTATGCAAGACATAGTCACAGGTCTCAGTGGTTGGAACAACAATTTAGAACATGTAAGGAGACTTTTCTCATTGGCACTATTATATCAGTTGTTGATTTTGCTGAGAACTACACATTGCAACCTCAAAATGAGACAGAATCTCAGTATTAAAACTCCATTCAAATTGCAATTTTTGTTCACATAACATATAGACATGCCCCTGATAGTGCGGAATATAATCGAAAGATTATTAGAGAGTATCATTTTTTTATGAGTGATGATAGATCTCACTCTCATGAGTTTGTACAACATTTTTTTGAGAATTTTTTTGATTTCTTACATGAGCATGCAATTTCTATGGATAGACATATCATTTGGTCAGATAACTATACAGGTCAATTCAAAAATGCTCGCATGTTTTATTGGTTGTGTAGGATGCACGTAGAGAGAGGGGTGCCTCATATTCGGAGTTTTTTTGGGTCTGACCATGGAAAAGGGGAACATGATGGAGCAGGGGCATGTGTGAAGAGAGCTCTAGTTAAGGAGCAACTAAAGATTTCAACAACAGAGCTTCTCAATGCTCGTAGCATTGTTGATTGGTGTAGTTTAGCATTATCATAGGGGGGGACTCTTGATTCAGTGGTATGCAGGTTCTTTTGGTTGGTTGAGGATGGGTCCATAGGTGATAGATCAGATTGTGCTACAGTGAGAGAATCATCAAAAATGCATTCATTTTGGAGCTCTGATTCTAGTACATGGACCATTTGGACATGACAACTAGCTTTTTTTTGTCGTAGTTGTTTTCAGTGTGGTTGGGATCATTGTGAGTCAAGTGAGTGGATGGACACATGGGCTCCACATTATCTTACTCCATTTTCTATCATACCCTCTATCAAAAATGATGACATGGAAAGCTCACTTGAGCATAACCATCTATCAGATCTACTTTAGTCAGGACATGTCCTTGCATTGGTTGTACCATAGGGGAATGATGAGAAATCCAATTATTGGTTAGCACATTGTGTAAGAGATAAACAAAAACTTGCACAACTGATCACAGATGATGATGGATTCACATATCCTACTGGTTCAGTAGTTTTTGCTGGAACATGGCTATAGACATACATGCTTAGAAGGAACGGAATTCCTACATTCGAAGACTATCAGAAGCACAAAGTAATTCTCAAATATTCGCATCTTATTATAGCAACAAATGTAAAGTTATTGAAGCATCAAGGAAGACCAAAAGTAAAATTTTTTTTTACTATTGCTAATGCTGATCATGAAGCCCTATTGGAGACCCTAAAATAGAGAGAGGACCTTATTGGAATACTCGACTAGGTATATATACTTATTATGTTATTTTCTTCATAATGATTTAATGAATTGATTATTATCTTTTTTAATACAATAAGTTACTATTTTTTTATGATATTGGAATGTAGGTACATCATGAAGAGTTGGAGAGGGGTGGTATTGGGGAGAATTTCTAAAATTTATGATGTATTATGATGTAAAATGTGTACTTTTTTTGTATATGGTTTTTGTATTTTGGTAGGTTCTTTGTAAGGAATTATAAGAGGAAGATATTGAACAAGTTCTTGCAAATCATATTTGCATGTGATACAAGGCTATAAGGACAATTTTAAGAGCATTTATAACTATATGGAAGATAATTGCATGCGGATATCTTATTACAAATTTGGTTTTTTCCTTATTTGACATAAAGCTGACATTATGATTATTAAAACTATTTTTATCAAACTAATCAAATAAGAAAAATCTTGAAAGTATGGATGAACAATTAGAATACTTGATTTCTTCCATTTTGCAACCAATCATAGCATTTGAAAGCATAAAGAGTCATAATATTGTATAATATTTTGAAAGACTTTCATATTGAAAAGTTGTATGAAGCACATTTGGGATAAGCCATGAAATCCATGAAAGAAGATAGCATGTAGGATACGCAATTAAAGCCAATAACCAAGATAGCACATGCATAATGACATGATATGAATTTGGATATGAAGGCTATGAGTGAATGAGAAAGTAAAATAGGGAATCTCATGGATAAGATAATGGTTTTCACCAAGGCACATTTTTTATCTTGTTTTCTATTTTTTTTAATTTTTTAGAAATAGGTCAACTATTTTCAAGTTAGATAGTGTTCCTAAAGGAAAGATAAGTTATGATAAGCCAAGACCATAGATAAGTATGCTCAATGATGTTGATAGGGTGAAGGAAGTGAGATGATAGTAGGATAAGAGTTCATTCCTTGGAAGGATTGTATGAGTATGGATAGTAGGTAAGTGTAGCTTTGAAAACATTGCATAAGGGTAGGTGACAAAGTGGGAAAGATCAACATTTACACACACCTTGGAGGGTTTCTGAATGATGGAGGAATCATGGAGGAAATGGATCAAGGTTTAGATGTATGAGCTGGTAGGACAATGTTAGAAGAAGATTCAGTGGAATATTTGTAAGCTTTTGAGAAAGATGTTTGGAAGAAAATGGAGTGGAAGCCTTTGGAATATTGAATGTCAACTTAGATTTATGTTGAATATTAAAGTGTTTCAAGAGAGACTTTGGAGAGCTAGAAGTAGAAAGTGTAGGAGAAGGTTTGAAGACTTTAGATTAGATGGATAAGGACCAAGGATAGAATTACGAAATGCAAAGGGATAGTGACTAGGGATTTCAACATCTTTAGAGTGAGGAGCATGACCAAAGTCATCAATAGACTCATGAGTACCTTTTATAGGAGAAAGACCTTTGATAGGAGTGTTTGAATCTTGAGCATAGTTTTGAAGTGGATATGGAGAAGTAGAACATGAGGGGACACTTTGATTTTGACATCTTTCTTTATATAGCATACAAAGATCACTTTTCCCATAAGTTTCAATAAGCTCAATAGAGGTAGTGGAAATGGTATCCTCATCATATGTAGGAGGTGAGTAACACACAGGATATAGAAAGGTGAAATTTTGGATGAGATGAAAAGGTGGTTTATCTTGATCTTTATTTATATATTTTTCCTTTTGAGAGTCATCTTGATATGGAGCACCTTCTAAGGACAAGGGAAAATGTGAGGTGTGCATGATAGAATCTTAAAGCAATAATGCAGGATTAGCTAAAGTGGGCATAGTAATCATAGTATTGCATGAATGTTGAGGATCTTTAGTCTTAGTAGCATAGAAAAGGTTTGCAGACAAGTGAAGGTTAGCTTGACTTTCTTTTAGTTGTAGCCCTTGAGGGTACGCATGGTCTATATGGAAAGAATTAGGTTCTTTGTTTGGTGGAGGCATTTTCGAAAGCTTTGGCACTTTAGTAGGTTCATTAGTGTTATAAGAAGTGAAGGTGTCAAGGAAATCATCACTTGACATAGGTTCATTAGCATGATCTTGTGACACATGAGTCATTAGAGGTATCAACAATCCCATCATAAATGAGATATTTGATTTTATGTTTCAGCACTATGGAATCTTTAGTTTTATGAAATTTTCTTCCATGGAAGTGGCAATAATGATAATTTCTCCACCATGGAGGTTTGATTTTGGGTTCATAAGGTCTAGAGTTGTCTAGTAATGTGATGGATTCATCATCAAGAAGTGTTTGCAAGATGTTATCATGAGAATCTTCCAATGGAGTAAAAGTTCTCTCAAAAATTTCTCAATGAGAATTTTGTTGTTTCTTAAGTGAATAGAATGCATCCATGTCTTCATCACTATCTTGGTCAAAGATAGGTCCATAATGAAAGTTTGGCATAGGCTCAAAGGAGGTATCACTTGCTTATTCACTAAAGAGGTCTTTAGATCTAGAAGATGAAGATATTTGATGTCTTGGCGTAGAATATGTAGACCTTGAAGAAGATGACCCACGTGTATGTAAAGGTCTTAAGGGAGATTAATTTAAGAATGCAATATTCTCCTCTAACCTTTTCTCAAGTTTAGAATTTATTTCTATCATGTGCTTAGAGAGATGAAGGTAAGAAAGATAATTTGTCTCTTCTAGCTCTTTGTATTGAACATACAGATCTTGAAACTCTTTAGTGGCATGGAGGATATCATGATCATCTAGATTTGGTTGAGGTTTGGTAGAACAAGGTTTGAATACCATAGTGGTAGATAGATAATAAAGCATGAAGGAGACTAGAGGAAGCTAATAAGGTGACACAAGATAACTTGATGTCCAAACTAGAGAGGTAGAGTGTTCACATGTCAAAGAGAGGTAGAAATAAATGAGTGACTTGTCAAACAAATTGTCCAAGTAGGTTACAACACTAGTGACTCAAGTCAAGAGCTACGAAAAAATCCCAAATAGCAATGTAGATAAAGAAAGAGAGATGACAAGTGAACAAATTTAAGTGTAGTCAATAGATCAAGGAAACCATTTAGTGAAAGAAATTCTTAGTATGCATATCATAGACCATGAAGTTAGAAAATACCAATAGCTCTAAGACCAAAGAGCCATTTTAAGCATGTTCAAGCACTAGAGACATAGAAAATCAAAGTCAATTTATGAAACTCCCCTTAGCAAAAAATGCAAACAAATATTTGCACTTCATGTTTTGACTTGGTTGAAAAAGTTTGATAATAATTGATAATATTGCAAGCTTGATGTTCAAAAGCAATTTTTTTTCCAAGAAAGATAGTGACACATGGAGTAGTCTTCAAACAATCAAGCAAGGTAGAAAGCAACCTTTTATGATACAAGTCAAAGGGTTCAACCTTTCTTGACAACTTTTCAAAATCTAACTCCTAACAACTACAAGTTAATGCCATTAGCTCCGAGTGGGTGAGTGAACCGTAATGACACCCTTGTTCCAACCATGGAGACCCTCAATCATCCATGGCCACCCCATACCGAGGAGTCCCAAGGTTCTCTAAGTGCATTTTGAGGTCGATCTTTTGAGGGTCATAACTCAGAGCTCGTGAGGGCTATCGATAAACTATCAAATACTATAGGATGCTAATGTTGAGGCCTAAAATAACCTATCTCATTTTTGAGAGATCACATTCTATTTAGATTCAGCACATCAATCTCGCTCGATGCCAAAACTCACAGTGTGCCTCAGTTCATAGGTGCACCACTATGTAACTTTGAAACTGCTGATCTTGGCATCGAATCGTCAGTGACATTAGCTCCAAATGGGTGAGTGAACCCTAGTCACACCCTTGTTATGGGCACGAAGACCATCCATCATTTGCGGCCACCCCGTATCAAGGAGTCCCCAAGGTTCTCTAAGTGCATTTTGAGGTTGATCTTTTGAGCGTCATAACTTAGAGCTCGTGAGGGCTATCGATGAACTGTCAAATGCCACAGGACGGTGAGGGCTATCGATCAACATAGCGATCTCGTTCGATGCCAAAACTCATAGTGTGCCTTAGTTCATAGGTGCACCACAACATAACTTTGAAACCGTTGATCTTGGCATCAAATCGTTAGTGCCATTAGCTTTGGATGGGCGGGTGAACCCTAGTCACACCCTGGTTCTAGCCATGAAGACCATCCATCATTTGTAGCCACTCTGTACCGAGGAGTCTCCAAGGTGCTCTAAGTGCATTTTGAGGTCGATCCTTCGAGGGTCATAACTTAGAGCTCGTGAGGGCTATCAATGAACCATTAGAGGAGACAAGTTTGTAAGGATGGAGTGGCTTAGTGTTTTTGCTAAAATAAGTTAGTGGGAAGGCTTTATTAGAGGGTCTTGGCCAAACTAGTGGGGTGTTTGCCCACTCTCTAATTTTAGAGACAGTTAGGTTTTGGAGGGAAATTAAGGGAGCTCTACTAAAACTATCCTTACCCTAGCTTGGACCAAGGTTGGTATCTCAAACTTGCTTCTTTTCCATTTCTTTCTTTTAGCATGGTTAAGCAAATATGAAAGTGTGGAGTTTACCAATGGAGTATGCATTGCATTGCATTGTGGAGTAGCATTCATGTGAGTGCTTGAATGGTGTTCATTCCATGTAGATTAGTGTGACACCATTGTGTATCTTGTTGTATTGTGACTCATTGTCCATATCTTTCAATGTTCATGTTCCTTATGATTTTGAAAAGTCCCTTATGTTGCCCCATTGTGATGGAAGGAGATTGTATCATTGTTACCTAATGTACGCGTAGAGGAAATAATTGATAAGGTTGTATATGCATATTTCATTTGGAGTTTATATTGTTATGAAAGCATTGGTATGAGTCATAGATTTTCTTTGACATCATTGTTATCATTTGAAAATGTGAAAGAAAGTTTTCTCCTTGTGGTATTGTAAATGACTAGTTGATAATAACAATCCATAGATGTTATGTGATACCATTGATTGTATAAATTTAAAACTTAGTAGATTGCTTAAAATCTTGTTGTGCACTCAATAATTTGGAAGGAAAATTTTATGCATGGATAACATTGATTTTAATTACCAATCTTAATGCAATTCTAAGCAAGGAAATAATCAAATTAATTTCATGATATAACAAAATGAAGTTTGTTGTAAGAGAAGACATAATAAAATCTATGAGATACATTGCTGTAGGCATGCATTTTTCTCTTTGGAAAATGTATGGTAAAGGCAAATAAATCCCTTCCTTAATATAGAGCAATAAAATATTAAAGAATATTCCCAGATTCTAGACTGCTATCCAATAAAAATAAAAATAATAATAGCATATAGAGACTAATGAGTGTCCTAGACTAATATATTTCCTAAGTGACAGAATGGTACACATTACAATCTTGTGACCTCTAAGTCACATCCAACACTCAAATAATGAATGAATATGACAAATTTAAATATTTAACTCAAAAATAAAATAAAATCCAAGATTGATCTTGACCGCCCTTCTAGAGTAGCCCCCAACATTTCCTAAGCCATCATAATGATAAAAGTTTTCTCCACTCCCCAAGGCGTATTGTTAAATCTAACATTCATTCTGACATGTCATGTCAAAAATTTTATCCGTTAGCTTGCCTCCTTGAAAAGGGGTTTCATCCCTATTAATATACTTGGGTGCATAGGAGAAAGGGTTTATGTCACATCCTTGTCTTATGCACTACTTTTCCCCTCCTTGCAGTAGTGGTCACGTGTTCCCAAGCATAGGTAGTCAACTTGAAATTTCTTGCAGTAGTGGTCACATGTTCCCAAGCATAGGTAGTCGACTTGAAATTAAGGGGGAGTGGGATAACAATCCCAAGGGATTTGTACTTAGAAGAATGTCAAGTTGAAATTTAATATGACTTGTTCACATTAGGATTATTGATTGGAGGAATGAGAAAAAGATGTCCTAAGTCTTGGATTAGTCAAAATTCTACACATGACCCACGTGGGACCTTGTGGGGACCACGTGTAGGAAGAAATGTGGCCTTGGTAAGAGTTAGGGAATGATGATGATTTAATATAGATAGGAGATTCACCCTTTAGATTTGTTTTTATTTTTATCAGATAATTATTTAATCATTTCAAGTCTTGAATAGAGGATAATGACACTTAGTGTATTTGAGCTTAGTTTAAGGGTAATGTTTATATCAAGGGGCTCATTTAGAAACATGTAACAATTAAACCATATGGTAATGGAAAAGCTCAATATAGGAAAATAAATTAAATGAAATAAATAAGTTTATGAGAATGCATATATAATTGAACATGATGTTAAGTATGAAGGGTTTAATTAAATTAGTGTTAAGATTGTAAATTAGGATAGTTGGATGTACATATAATAGGGTTAATATGAAGTAAGTTGTCAGAATGATGGGATTGGAGAATCAAGGATAAGGATGGATGATGGATTAAAATAATAACTCAAATCTAGTTTTATCTAGTCAATAAAGCACATTGATAGATAAGAGTTACTAGATAGAATTGAATGCATGACAAACCTGTGTAGATGTTGGATTTAATGTCAAGTGAATTTTATATTTGGCTTGAGGGAATGTTAGTTAGATAATGAATGTTGTGGATTCGATTGAAGATATTAGTAGACTATCAAAGTCAATAGAATATAAATACCAATTTGAAAATGTAGTGTAGGAATAAAGCATTAGTTAGCTAGTATGTAATAAGGGTCAATAGGCATGTCATTAGAGGTAGCTCGTCAGCTCATGTACCCTATGTATAATTAATGATAATATGATTCATGTACACCACATTTTACTACATTAGTTACATGAAATGATGAATACATATATGTCAGAATGACAAGCTATGTTATATGCAAACCTTATTAATACACTTGCACCTAGTCCTTGCATAAAAAATTCATCTAACAAATTTAAATTGACACACTCAATACGATGGTGTAGTAGGATGTGTTTAAATATAGATCGTGAATTATTATTGAGTTAAGTACTTTGAATTGGCCCTTAGACTTACTAAGAGTTCCTCATTTTATGTGCTTACTAATTCGTACTATGAAACTACTTTGAATCTTAACATGCTTTGATAATAATAATATTGATAGTGAGAAAGTGAGCTTAGGGTGAATAATTAGATGTAATAATGTAAAAAGTAAATGTAATAGTATAGTAATTATAGTAATTAAAATAGTCAATGTAAAAGCATGGCAATGCAGCTAGATTAGTTAGTAGTTGATGAGCTAGATGGTTAGTAATTGTCTTTTGTTAGAGTGAGTTTAATTTATGTATTGAAATAGTAATTTTTGTGTTTAGGAAACTGTAGTGAGTGCTACTTTGGTGAGGAAGCAATGTTGATAGAATGCACAAGGATGACTAAATAGAGTAAAGAGGGAGAAAATGACTCAGTATTAGTCCAATCTTCAAGAGGACCTGTAACCAGTAAGATATGGATGCAAGCACATGATACACATTTGGCACATAAAACAAATTGTTTATTCCATAAGTTGTGTAACTAATGTGTTGAATGATGAATACTATCAATGCAAGTGGCCCCTTCTCCATCATGTAGACTTCAAAGCTACCTTTGGGGCATATCTTTTCTAATTTCCAATGGTTAGATCCAATATAGTGTGGTAGATAAGTGCACATTTTCTTATTTGACTAAGGGTGCTCATGTGATGAGTACTAAATCTAAATTCTCTAGATACGTGTGTTTAATCGATTAAGATATACTACACTTCCACACCATATAGTAATTGTCACATTAATATATATTGTAATGATTAATGAATGTGTGTACATTGGTAATGAGGATAATAAGTAATTTTGATCCCCTTCCCTTACATGCTAGAATCACGACCTAGTCCATATGATACAACCGACAGACCCTAATAGAATATTAGTATCAGAGGCTTGTTAGGATTTGAATTACCTCACTAATTTATGAGTGTTGTATCTTGAACTTGCTCGTTTGATTCGTGACGCTAACTTGAACTAGACTATCATCCAATCTATTTGAAAACCACCTGTGACTAAAATGTTACAACCGGATGACACTATCCACATGAGTCTTGAACTCCTATTCAATGATAATCTTGTTTTACAATATGTAATTTCTTATGCAACTTCATAAGCTACAAAAAAAATAAAAAATTGTTGTGTTTTTACTAGTAAAATTTAGGGCATGACGCATGATCCACGATAAATTGAACAATACTAGATACTAAATTAATATACATATATCATTGTGCACATAAATGACAAAAATATATATCAAAATACATGTATCCATAGACAAAATTTTACGCAAATATATATCAAAGATCATGTATCCATAGACAAAGTACTCAAATATATATCAAAATACATAGATCCATATACAAAATGTGGCTGATCATGCCATCAGAATGTGTATAATATCAATGTTTCTGTATACAATGTGGCATATGCCATCTCAAAATGTCACTATCCTAGGGTGCTGGTGGATGATCAAAATGCAGCCTCTTTGCTGCACTAGGTGGATTAGATGCCTCCTACATAAACAAAAAAGGAAAACCCAAAGTTAGACTACTAAATTTATATGATTCTACGTATCTAACATTGAATTACTGAAATGCATAATGATCTTTTCCGTAATGGACATTAATACTTTCAAAATTTCATAATAAATACCTCTCTCGTCGACCTCCTGCACTAGTCAAGAGTCCTCTCGTATGCCCTCGGCAATGCTGGTACCTCTCTAATTGTGAGCTGTATATGTTCAAATACCTTTGTCAGATGAATCTAGAATTTAAACTATAACATTATAATTCATAGCATGCTAAATTTATAACATATTTAATCATGAATTCAAACTAAAAATTACTATTGTATGCTCCTCCTCAAGAGTGAGTGGCCGTGTCATCAAATCTACATAACTATCCCATCAGACCTCATGTGCACTAGGAGTCTCCTATGAGATACAAAATAGTAGTTGTTAATATCATGAAAATTAGTTTTGAATTTATTTATGAAGATAAGTGATGCAGGAGCATTCCATGCTCATCATGGGAACATTGAAGATCCAAGGCATTACAGAGGTCATGGAGCATCTCTTGAAGTCAATTGGGCAATCCTTGCACCAATTATGGCTCATGGAAGCATACAAAGTTATAATGTTGGACTCATATGTGGAAAAAAGTTGTAATTGGGCATGAGATAGGATTTTAGGATTTCACATGGTAGATGAGTCATTTGATAGGTTCATGTAGGTTATCATGATCATATCTTGTCATTAGACAAGTCAAAACATTCAATAAGCCCATTAAAAGCATAGTTTAATAGTTAGAAATTTGAATAGTAACGGTTATGTGTTTTTTGGAGGGAAACTCCATAATTTAAATTTTATGAAGAGTTAAAAAATGAAACTGATTGGAGATGGTTGAGGGGGTTACTAACCATCCCTTGAAACTTATAAATTGTGATTGTACGGCCTGGAGGGTTAGATTTGTACAGACTGTCTCAAAAAATTGAATGAAAGTGCTTGGTTTTCAAGAGCAACTTGAAGAATCCTTTGTTTTGTAAGTGCTTTATGGTATTGGAATGAGTGGTAATATCATATTAGATATGTAAATTCATGGTGAATTCTGAAGGAGAAGTTCTAGAATTGAGTTTTGGGGTTTGAACAAGCAGGCCCTAGTTTTTAAGCCATTTTAAGGAGGGTTTTGAAGTTTGGGTGTTTAGGAGTGTGACCAAGACCTATAATCTTAAAAATCCTTTGATTTAAATCATTAATAGAGACTATTAAAAAGGATTAAGTCAGATTGCAAGTTTAAAGGGTACTTGCTTTGTAAAAGTGGTCTAATTAGGCCTAATTTTGAGACAAACTGCCCTGTTCTGTACAATCTTTCCAAAGGAGTGATATCTGATTTTTGGATATATTATAAAAATCAAAAAAGGGTATCTGAAAAGATAGTTTATTTTCTTGGTTTTTTGGAAAGTTTGGGAGAAAAATTAAGAAAACAGGGTCTGCTAATCCAAAGAAGAGAATAGCCTAGTAAAGGGCAAAACTAGTCTCTTTTGTATCTACTAAAGATTTGTGGGTTTGGAAACCTTAGAAACATGTTGGTTGAAGTTTTTTAAGGTGTGTAGAGGTGGAGGGAACACTTGGTGAATGTAAATCCAAGTTTGGAGTCTTTGGTGGCATTGTGTGCATTTGGGAACACCATTGAAACATAGGGATTGGGTCCATATTGTGCTTGAATTTGCAAGTTTGTGGTTAGATCCTCCATCCTCTACATCAAATGGTATCAGAGCATCAACAAGGTCTTTTGGTAGTAGATAAGTTGTAGGTTTCATCATCATAGGAGTCTTTGTCATCCTTAGTGTGCTGGTCCCTTTGTTGAAGCCTTGGCGTGTCTAATTCCTCCTTGTGTGTCCCAGAGTTGAAAGGTACATAATTGGTGTCTAGAGATTTATTGGTGAGGAAAGAAAGAGAATCAGTGAGTTGGCCCTTGGGAAGGAAGAAAACTTGTTGTGAAAATGCCTCCTAAAAGCATCTAGAGTGAGGGAAGAAAGATATATGAGAAGAGAGAGGCTGAAGCTTATTGCAAGGATAGAATCCTTAGAAAAGGAAAGGCAAGAACCTAGAGGAGAAGAGGTTAGAGGAAGAAATCATGGAGAGAACCATGAAGAAGAAGAAGAGGTTGGTAATGCAAGGCAAGAGCATGAGACAATGGATGATCCTGAAGAAAGGAGATTTATGAGAATCATTAAGGTAGTACAAGGTAATGGTGGGAAGAACCATATTGATTTGCCAATATACCAGGGTAAAATGGATAGTGAAGAAGTGCTAGGGTGGATAGAGGCCCTTGAGAACTACTTTGATCTTGAAGACATAGAGGTAGATAAGAAGGTAAAAGTAGAAAAAGCAAGACTGAGAGGAACAACACTCACTTGGTGGACTACTGTTCAGAATGAGAGAGAGGAAAGGTGGTGCAGGGCACATAACCTATGTGGTAGGGGGGAACAAGTATCTATGTTTTTGGACACCTTGCCACTCCATGAAAGCGAGGATTCAAGTAGATTAGGAAGTTGGAATAAAGGTTTGGTCCATTTTTTACAAGTTGGTCTATGTTTTGAATAAAGGCACATGTAAGGTCCACAAGAATTTTGGTGTGGTTATAAACCAAGTGACTCCATGGGACCAAAAGGCCTTAGAATAGGGTATTTAGAGTCTAAATAGTATTAGCAAAAAGTGGTTGTTTGTTTGTTTTATGGTTGGCAATGCCTATATGGTTGTTCCAACGGTCACGTAGACCTTTATAGATGTCATATGTGATCTCAGTTGAAAGGGGGAGATTAGAGTGTACGGTGGTTTGGAGAAAAAATAATAAAAACTTTGATTTTTTAGAAATTTATCGGTAATTGCTCAACTATTATGCTGGTACAGATCCATACAAAAATTTTATGATTGCTAAGTATATGAAATAGTTGCAAGGGTGAGTTAGGAAACTTTTGGTTTTGGTTTGACTCAAAAAGGAGTTGGTTTTTAAAAGTTATTTGCATTTTGGTAGAAGGTGGTCTAAAAAGCCTTGTTTCCTAGACCCTTCCACAAATGCATCCCTAACTTGCATTCCCACTGGTGGCACCCTCTAAAACTGAGGGATATTCAAGTTAGGATACTAGGAAACATAATGCTAGAGGTTGGAGGCCTGGAGAGAAGGGCAACTATTTTTCCAAGTCAGCCCTAGGTCAAGCAAGCCCATGTGCTTGACCAATTTTTGCAAGGTAATTGGTGACACTCATGGTTTCAGGCACTTCTGATAATTTTGAGTGCTGGAGTTGGATGCATTGACTATGCTGGAGATTGCCTTAAGTTTTTTGGGTCTTGGGAACCCACATTGTCCATTCTTCCTTGAAGCCCTAGCCTAACTTGATCAACTAGGCCTAGGTACCAAGAAGTAGTTTGGAGGGTGCTGGAGCAAGATCAACCCAAAAGCTTTTGGATTCTTAGTAGATGACAAGAAGGGTATTTGGACCTATGGAGAAGTCCCTATGCTATTAAGGGATACTAGGAGAAAAGTGCAAAGAAGCTAATTGGAAGGCCACAAGGTTTGTAGGCCTAAAAGTGTAAAGGTGTGTTGAGAGTTTGGTGGAACCAAACAAATTGATGATTTTGAATTGGAATAGTATGTCCATGATTGTCTCCATTTCTAGTGATAGTTGGTGAGGCTTTTGAAGTGGGATTGCCTTGTTTGGCTTGGAGGTTGAGTATACCCAGAGTGGGTAAGAGGACTTGTGAGAAGTCCTAGAATCCTAAGTTGGATTATGATAGCCATTTATTGGCTTGTGGAAGGTAGTTGCTATAGACTCTGCATCAAAAGGGGATTGAATAAGATTTTAGATTGGGAGAGAATGAAGACCATGGTGAGAAATCAATTCTTGCCATCTGATTTAGCAATCCAAATAAAGATAAGAAGGAACAATTTGAAACAAAGGGATATGGATGTAATGTCCTGTACTGAGAAATTCCATACCTTGAGTATTAGGGGAGGACTGGAAGATGAAGATGAGAAGGTGGCTAGATACATTAATGGCCTCAAGTACAATATTCAAGATGAAATAGGATTGAATGTACCAAGGACACTTGGAGAATGTTTTTAGTTGGCAATTCGAGCAGAGGAGAAGTTGAAAAGAAAGAATGAGAGGCAAGAAAATCAGAGAGGAGGTGGAACAATGAGAGGAAGAGGTGTAAGAAGTCAGTTTGACACTTCAAAAAATCAAGACAAAGATAAAGGAAAAGAGATTACATCTGAGACAAGAGGAAGTTTCAGGGGAGGAAGATTTGGAAGTGGAAGAGGTAATAGTGTTTTCACAGGTAAATGCTTCAGATGTGGAGGAGTAGGCAATCAATCCTACAAGTTGCCTGAGAAAGGTGTGGATTTTAGGAAGGAGGAGTGGAGAGTCACCTTGACCAAGGAGAAGAGGAAGAAAAGAAGTACGATAATGCAGACCCTAAACTTGAAGGAGAATATTTGATGGTGAGAAGAGGACCACAAATACAACAGCAAAAGGAGACTAGACCATCCATTTTTAGGAAAAATTACATGAGCCATGGTAAGATTTATAAGATGATAATAGACTCTAGTTCCTTTGATGATTTAGTGTCTTATGAAATGGTAAATAAACTAGGATTGAAGAAGTATCCTATTGATAGACCATATAGGGCATCTTCGGTCAATGATGCACAAAATATTGTTGTAAAGGAGCAAGCAATAGTGGATTTCTCTATAGGAGAATATAAAGATCAAGTTATATGTAATGTCATTCTAATGACATGCTGCCATGTAATCCTTGCAAGGCCTTGGCAAGCCTCAAGGAACACTATTCATTTTGGCTCATCAAATGTTTATATAGTACACAAAGATGGTGTGAAGTTTAAGCTAAATCCTTTCACTGGTCATGATGAGGAAAGAGTTATTTGTTTTGGCAAGAAAGAGTTTGTGGACTTTTAGGAGTAGAGGGAGAGTAAACATGATATGACAGATTTTCCATTGAAGCCATCTTTTTTGGTTATGAAGGATGAGATTGTTCAAGACAAAACTCAGAATTCTGCTTACAAGCAGACAATTACAGCAAAAGGAGTGATGATAGGAATAGTATGGTGTCCTTTGGTGATGAGAGTGAACAAAGAAGTGAACATATCCATGGAGGATAAGAGACAAGGTCAGCATGACCTCAGACAACAAGTTATTCAGCCTTTGTCAAGGATAAAACATGATTGTTCACAATTAGCAGGCAGTAAGGTTACCATGACTGGTAACAAGGATCCAATTCTTTTTGTTTCTAATGATTTGTATGTAGGTGTGTAGGGTAATACATTGTAGGTGCAAAGTTGCAAACATCCCTCTAGAAGGATGGGAGGAAAGAAGATAGTACCCCTTAACTCTTGGGACAAGAGTTGCTTTGAAGGTGGGGTGTTTGGTGTAGGGCCACCTATTAAATCATCTAAGAGAGCCTTGGTACTAGATGAAGATAGAGGATCAAAGACATCATTGATTGTTAATTGGGATATATTAAAACCAATAATGGAATTATGTAATAAACAATGTACTTTGAAAGAAAAAAGTCATAAAAGTCCTAGTAAGGACCTAAGGGCAACGTGATGTAAAATGGCCAAAAGAGCCATATGGGGTAGTCTTAGGATAGTTTCATACTTAGTTACATTTAATAAATCCATATAACCAATTTTGAGTCAATGGAATAGTTTAGAAAGTTAGGGAATGCATATAAACTATAGTTTGAAATTTGAATTTCAAATTCAAATGGTCATATTAGTTTTGGAGGGAAAGTAGTAATTTGGTATTTGTTTGATTAAATAAACCTTTGTAACCAACTTGGTCGATTGGACAGGTGCATATAAGCCTATTTAAGTTGTAATGAACATATGCAAGACATGAATCATTATTGGTACGGAAAAAATCACAGAAATTGTATAGAACAAAAATCATACTTTCCTCTGCATCAATAAGAAAAATAAAAAAATAAATGATACTTATACATACAATGGGGCTCTCTATGCAAATGGAAATCCCTGATGATCTAGGACACTGAATCTATACAGGCTCATCGCCAGTAGCCACACCCTATATAGAATAAAGAATGTAATTAAATGAGATTACCACAAACATTTTACAAGAATGCATTGATATTTAATCAATTAGAAAACATCTAATTACCTTTCCTTTGTCAGTGCATGTTGGCTCAACCCCCGCACTTTGTCCCCCCGGGCCAGGTGGTATCTGCAAGATAAAAGAAAGATTAGCAACCATATATGCTACAATATCAAATAGTTGCAAACACAAAATAATGTACCATAGATGTCTCAAGGCCAAATGAAATGGTCGAGAGTGTAGCATCGTCTATCTGTCTGAGCTCCTCCTTGGTCATCAACTAAACATGAATGAAGATCACATACATGTAAAAGTCAGTATGGCTTAAAAATTAAAATTACTCTATTATAAAAATTAACTTTAAATTGCATATGTTATAACAAAAAAATGTATACACGTACCAACACCGAAGGAGTCCATGCCTCTGCATTCCCCTCCTCTCTCGCATCAGGGTCTGTAGCCTCTGCATGTGCGTCTGGTGTATCCTCGTCTAATACAAAATGATACTCAGGAAGATCACCTATGGGACCCAAGCAAATATTCTTGCATGTAATGCAAGTGTGAGGCACACAAACGTGTGATGAGCTAGCCGATGATGAACTGGCACCAAAATCATCAACACGAGGAGGCAGGATTGACCTAGCCTGAGATATCATTAGGCTACTTAGCCTATGAATGGCTCTGATGGTCTGAGAGCTAGCCTCTGCCATAATATCTGGATGCTGCACTCGAGGAGGGGGGGATATATCGGGGGGGGGTGGGGGGGAACAAAAGTGCCAAGTTTCTTCCACTGGGAAGAGGGTCTATCCTAAGGAGCTCCTAGTCCTAAGCCCATGTTGGGATTCATGCTCGAATAGTTCACTTTAAGTTTCAACACAAATCCTGCATATAATTTTCTAAGGAAATAAAATGGTATGTCTAAATTGCCATGTGGAGGGATATCAAAGACCATCACCAACGATCCCAAAAATTTGCACGTATGGCATCATTTGTGCACCATTTAATCGATAGTTTGGTTTTTTCTGGGTCAACTGGTATACCCATTTTTGGGTTAGCAAAAAGGCTAGCCAAATCATCTTTGGTTATGTTGAGGGCCGCAACCTCATCATAATCCAAACCATCATCAAACATATGGTGCATTTCACCATGCCAATGAAGAGCAACATTTTGTTGGTTCGTAAGGGTTTCAATGTTATCCATTATGGTGTTTAACGTGGATAACATAGGAGCTAGTGCAGGTACATTATTATATGTTCTATGCAAACCTCTCAATTTGGTGAGATTTTCATTTATCAAATCCTTGATTCGAGGAGGGTTTTGACGAGGTAGAGGATCATTTGGTGGATGGTTTTGTGGGGATACTGGATTTTTTGGTGGTGGATTACGAGAAATATTATTCCCTGCCTTATTGTCATCATTTTGATCAGCCATTCCTATTGAATTGCAAAATGTAATATATATTAAAAAAAATCTAAATTTTAACCATTTTTGTCAAAAAAACCCTACATTCAACTAAAACAAATAAAACTATCCTAAAATCTATTAAATTTAGGTTAAAAATGAGTTGGGGGAAAAAAAACATACCCGAATATCTGATATCCGATCTCGTATCCAATATCTGATCCACAGTGGTAATACTAGCCCAAATTCGCGTAAAATGAGGGCCCATGGGTTTGTGATTTTATTTATCCAATGCAACAGGTATCGAATATCCGATATCAGATATCCGATATTGTATCAGATATCCGATATGTCCCAAAACATATAACATATAATATATATTACATTATGTTACATTTTATATATTTTTTATTATATTATATTAATTTACTATATATTATAATATAAAATATTATATTATATAATAATATTATTATAATATTATATTATTATAATTTATAATATATTATACTTTTTTATTATATATTATATTATAAGATATTACTTTTTATTATTCTATTATATCTTATATATATATAATATTACATTACTATATATTATAATATATTAAATATTATATTATATTATAATAATATAATACATTATAATATTATTATTATAGTATAATATTATACGATTATAATATAATAATAATATTATTATATTATAGTATAATAATAATAATAATAATAATAATATTATAATATAATAGTATGATATATTATTTAATATAATATTATTATTATATCTTATTATTATTTAATAATAATATTAATATTAAATAATATATCATATTAAATAATATATCATACTATTATATGATAATAATAATTATTATAATAATAATATTAAATAATAATAATAGTGGCATAATAATAGTTTCACATGTCAGATATCCAATGTCAAATCGAATATCCGATAAGGCTCGGCCTTACCTTCCAGGTTTGGTTCATGGATAGGTGAAAAAAAGTTAGAGCGGATTTTGAAATGCTTTTAGGCGTCTTCAAACTTTTTTTTTTTTACATCGCCACTTTTTGGCACACCATGATCCTGCACATACTCGAATGCTAATGGATTTATCATGAAGTTTCTAGAAGAAGCAATTTGGAGGGAAAATAATATTGTTTTCTCAGATCAAATTAAGATTTGAGCGGGAAATGAAGAACAGAACTTATTTATAAGGAGTTATAGGTCAAAGATCATGAGAGTGTGAGAGGGAGTTGGTCAGAAGAGTGGTCATGCAAATGAGCCAAGAGAAGGCTAGTGTAAAGTGTCAAGAAGAGGACACAGTGAGGAGTAAGGACAGAGCATCAAGACTCTGAGTTGATCAAGTGACCATAGAGTGCATTGGCATAATGAGTGGAATAACTCAAGGAGATAGATCTTGAAGGGTGAACAAGCTGTTAGCATTGCAAGGGAGAAAAGCCAAGAAAAGAAAGGAATTGAAGAATGATCTAAAATTTGCAAGGTTGAAGTTGCAATCTTTGTTGGAAAATGAAGATGGGGTAACTGAGAGGGGAGGGGTGAATCAGTTACCACAAAAACAAATTCAACAGTCCCAAAGATGCCTTAAACTTAGTTGCTGCTGCTACTCGGTAAACACATAAATTACTGCTTAAAACTTGATAGATTTTTAGTTAATTTATTAAGCATTTACTGAAATAAGCGACCATGCAAAAGAAAGTAATCATGAACACAGTAGACACCAGATTTACGTGGAAACCCAATATGGGAAAAACCACCAGCAACTAGTCACCAATTTTCACTCTTCTGAAGTGAGCCCTGTTAGGAGCCAACCCTATTAAAGGTTACAAAACACACTGTTAGGTGTGACCCTGTTAGAGGATTTAATCACCCTGTTAGGAGTGGCCTTGTAAGAGGTCTTTAGAACAATTCAACTGAATTGCCACCCTGTTAAAGGATTTATGGAATGGCTGTTAAACCAACTCTGTTAGGAGATTTTGGAATCACTGTTACAATGGTTAGAAAGCAACAATGAATGATCTGAAAATACATGCAACTTATCTTGCTGAATACAGATCTCAGTTTAGCTCCACAAGATCCTTACTGATTAAATATATCTTTGAAGCTCCAAGATTTCCCTCTGCTCAACTCTGCTTAGGCACACATAAGTCTCTTCCTTGCACTATCTGTATACACTCTCTATTCCACACTTTTCCGCATCTTGAGCACCTCTTTATATACTATACATAATACCAGGTCGGCCCAACCAACTTGACAAAACATATTCCAAAGTCGGCTTGAACTAACAATCAAAACAAAATTCTTCACTGGCCGACGCTGCTCGGTCAATACAGAACAAAAAAAAACTGCTTCCTGTGTTAACTGGCAGAACTCGGTAAAAACTACAATTACCAGGGAATTTGGTAAACCTGCTGTAGACACCTAAATTTGATTACACTATTTTAGTAATCCTATTTAGTCATCTAAAAAGGCATTATTAATTAAATTTCTATTTAATTAATCCTTTGTCATCCCCTAGTTGATTAATTTAATTAATCATCTATAGTCCTAATTGATAAATCAAATAATCTATTATTTATCAATTAAATCCTATTCTTCTATCTAATTCCAAAAATCCCCATTTATTAAATAAATCTATTTGATAAATGAAATCCTCAAATTCAAAAACCCCTAACCTATTTCTAATCCTCCATTTAGCCTAATCCACCCCATCCACCCATACTAACCAAGCTTAGCCACTAACTCACCCACCCTCATTAATGCCATCCACTTGCACATCTCTAACATCCCTAATCTAATCCTAAACCCAAGCCTAATCCACCCCCTAATGTTGTCACATTCCTTAAACAAGTTTAAGACTTTCCTAATCCAAACCAAAGTCTCCCCTCAAAAAAACCCAACCACTAAGTCATGAGTGCTCTTACAAAACATAAAGACTCTTACAAGCCCACTCATGACTCTTACATCCATCTTACACACTCTTCCCTCTTCCACACTCATTCCTCTTACATCCCTCTTACATACTCAACCCCACTCATCATGACTTTAACCAACCCTTAACCCTACCCTCTCACACTCATCCTCCTTGTGACAAGTGTCACCTTTCCATTGGTGCTAAACAAGCACAATCCATGTGCTCCCCTTTGAGTGCATCTTAGCCCTCCTTAAGCCTTCATCCATCCTTGCATCTAAGCCCTCCATCCCTCTACCCCTTAGCCTATAAATTGAATCCCATCCCAAGCCATTTCATCAACAATCTTTGAGCTAAAGTTACCATGCTATTTTGAGAACCAAAGCCATCAACCATACCCTTATAATGCCAAATTGAGAGCTCACAAAGCTACCAATTTGCCATTACCCATCTCCATTGAAGCAGCTTTTGAGCATCTTGAGCATACATCCACAGCAAAAGGACACATCTACAGAATCAAGAAAGCATGGAGTGTTTTCTCTTGTGAGGTTTGCACTTCTTATTTTCTTTCTTAGTCTAAGCATATATGTGAATTTAGTTTTTGGTTTGTGAATGTTTACTTCATTTGTTAATGTTCTTTGCATACTAATTCTGGTTCTACATTTTGGCACGCCCGGTGGGACTATCTAAGGCTACATAAGGACTAGCTAAAGGATGCATTGGAATATCTAACAAATTTATCAAAATGCTTTTCCTCCACACAACAACCAAAATCTTGGAAAAGCACCTATCCAAAACAACACCAACAACCGCCAGCCAAACCAACAGCATGGGAAGAACAATGACCACACTTCATCCTATATAGACTATGGTAGCCTTATAGGTTGTATATCTGAGAAAGAGCCTTCAGTCAATGTTATCAATATCCGAGGACCAGACAATGAGTGTGCGGTCACCACTCGAAGAGCGCGATTTAACATCGCAGGCCCACCAGTTTCATCAACACCATCAGCTCCATCAAAAAGCCGGTACAATATCTTGGAACACCTTGGGAACATGCCAGCCCAAATATCCATTTTAGACCTTCTCCGCACTAGTCTTGTGTACAAAGACATCCTTGACAGTGCTCTCATAGAATCCCGTGTCCCTTCTGATATCAATGCTACTGATTTTCATAATCTTGTTGGACACCTTTCATCCTCATGTGCCCTATCTTTCAAACCCACCGACATACCCGCGGTTGAGCCAGATCACACCCTTCCACTTCGCATAGCCATCATGGTATCCAATTTTGCCGTGAAAAGAGTAATGATAGATAATGGATCAGCCTTGAACATTTGCACCCTGAAATTCATAAAACAAGCTGGGTATACTGAGGCAGATATGATCAGTGATGTTATCACCATCAAAGCTTATGACAACTTGGAAAGGACCACAGAAGGGACTATTTTGCTACCAATCAAGGTTGGGCCAGTCATTCAAGAGACAGTTTGCCATGTTGTTGATCTAAACCTACCATTTAACATCCTCCTCGGTCGCCCATGGATTCATGCTATGAAGGCCGTTCCATCCACCTACCATCAGTGCATCAAATTTCCGCATCAAGGCACTAAGGTAACCATCCATGCCGATCCAAAACCCTTTGCTTACTGCAATGCGGTTGAAGCTTCATATACAAACCATTGCCCTGGAATAGACATCGGCACAGCCATCGCCAGCTCATCCCACACTTGAAATGACGCAGAAACCATCCTTGCCTCCACCCTATCTACTGTAAAGATCAACAACAAAGGATGTGGAGAATATAGTCTATCAGATGCATTTGCTGTCGGAGCAATCCCACTTGATCCACATACCCATGGACGGCCAACATATCAAAAAGCTAAGGAGATTCCACCTCCTCGATACAAACAGTTTGGCCCAACCACCTTTGTGTCCTCAAAAACCCCTCTTCATGAGGAGCTCACTCCAGATATCAACAATTGGCTACATAAGGATGCACCTCCAAGAAATCAAGCGCGCCTTGATCACTTCAGCCAGAAGTATCCCCAACAACATAAGCTTGTCACTAAAAAATGGAACTATCAAGGAGGTGGACTAGGACCAGAAGAAAGGGGCATGCAATGTCCCATCGAAGCACATGATTGGGAGATAAAGTCAGGTCTTGGCTTTGGCATACCCACAACTGGGGGCACCAATGAGAATGGTCACGCTTTTTCGAACATCCATCGCGACCTTGTCGAAATCGAAGACATTCCTGAGGAAGTTGAAAAGAGAGCCTACGACGATATCCCAGACCAAATCTTCCTGGGAGACTCTGTTCTCCGAGAACTATCCATCCATCTCATTGACCTACCACTTGCTCATCCACAACTCATAGATTGGGACCAACCAAGTGTCATACATATTGATGAGTTCGCATCAGAGGAAGTGCTTCTAAGATTCATGGGAGCTGAAACTCCTCATAAGAAGACAAAGCCAGATTCTGCCTACATCTACAAGCTAGATCCCAAGGGGTATTTTGGAGAAAATCCCCAACCTAGTTTCGATACACACAAAACTGGAACTAAGGTAAAATCGGGACTAGCTAAGGTAGCAAAGAGAACCCCTCAGCAAAAAAATCCAGAGCCACAAGCAGAACATGAGGATTTAGTATTGCCTCCTCAAGATAATCGACCAGAGGTGTCTTCTATTCTAATAGAGGATACTAGAAAAGTCAACATTGGTTCTTCAGAGATCCCTAGAATTGTTCACATTGCTGCATCCCTATCACAAGACCAAGCTGACCTCCTCTTTGAGGTTTTACAAGAGAACATTGGCCAATTTGCATGGTCATATCAGGACATGCCAGGACTTGATCCAAAGCTTGTAGTTCATCATCTTGCAGTTGATCCAAAGATCAAGCCCGTCAGACAAAAGCTTAGAAAAATGCACCCCAAGGTGGCATTACTAGTCAAAGCTGAACTAGAAAGAATGTTAGCTGCTAAGGTTATCCGACCTATCGACTACTCAGAATGGATCTCCAACATGGTCCCTGTCACTAAGCCTTCTGGTGACATCAGAATCTGCACTAATTTTAGAGATCTTAACAAAGCTTGTCCAAAGGATGATTTTCCCTTGCCCAACATAGATATGATTGTAGATCTCACAGCTGGACATGAAATTCTGTCCCTTATGGATGGATTCTCTGGGTATAATCAGATCAAGATTGCAGAAGAGGACCAGCATAAGACAACATTCACTACCCCTTGGGGAACCTTTTGCTACACCATGATGCCTTTTGGCCTAAAGAATGCTGGGGCTACCTATCAAAGAGCTATGACAGCCATTTTCCATGATCTTATCCATAGCATTTTGGAAGATTATGTGGACGATATCCTAGTCAAATCTCACACCTTCATGGATCATCTTGCTGACCTGGAAAAAGTCTTTGATAGGTTGGCACAATATCATCTCATGCTAAATCCCAAGAAGTGTGTCTTTGGGGTCACATCTGGCAAGCTTCTAGGCTTCATAGTTTCTAAACGAGGTATAGAGATTGACCCCAAAAAGGTCAAGGCTATCTTAGACATGCCTCCTCCCCAGACACTGCGACAGCTTCGCTCTCTTCAGGGGAAACTTCAATCTGTTCGGCGCTTCATCTCCCAACTTGCAGATAAGTGTACACCATTTTCACACTTGCTAAAGAAGAATGAGAACTTCAAGTGGGATCTTTTATGTCAGCGCAGCTTCGATCAGCTCAAGCAGTATCTCACCAATCCCCCTATCTTGGTTCCACTAGTTCCTGGTCGTCCCTTGATCTTGTATATATCAGCAACACCTACTGCTCTAGGGGCACTTTTAGCACAACATGATGATTATAGCAGAGAGAGAGCCATCTACTATATCAGTAGAACCCTAGTTGGTTATGAAATCAATTACACTCCTATGGAAAAAGCTTGTTTGGCAGTTGTTTTCTCAACTCAAAATCTTCACCACTACATGCTAAGTCATACCATCCAACTAGTCTCCAAGATTGACCCTCTCAAGTATATGCTCTCCAGAACAGCAGTTACAGGCCGTTTGGCCAAATGGGTTATGCTACTAAGTGAGTTTGACATCCAGTATGTGGACAGAAAGGCAATCAAAGGGCAAGCTATAGCAGATCACCTAGCTGATGCACCTCTAGTAGATGCATATCCTTTGCTCATAGAATTTCCAGATGAGCATATCTGCCTAATTGAAGAACAGCCCCCATGGAAGCTTTATTTTGATGGCTCATACACCTCTCATGGTTCAGGGGCAGGAATATTATTAGTTACACCTCAAGGAGATTACATTCCAAAAGCCTTCAAGCTACAATTCCCTAGGACCAACAATATAGCAGAATATGAAGCTCTTGTAGCAGGATTAAAGATAGCTGCAGAATGGAATATCACTGAGTTACAAGTCTTTGGTGATTCCCAACTCATTATCAAACAAGTCTTAAATGAATATCAAACCAAAGATGAAAAGCTATTACCCTACAAAGAGCTAGTTGATCAGCTGACCCAGCATTTTACAAAGCTTCAGTTTACACAAGTGCCTCGAATGCAGAACAAGGCAGCAGATGCCATGGCCACTATCGGCTCACTCTTGGAAATTCCCCAAGAAGCTACGCAGTATGAGTTTTTAGTTGAGCAGCTCCTCACACCTGCCTATGCGAATGAGGATTCAAACCATGTTTGTATCTTGGTTGGTCCCCAATCCCCTTGGTACCATGAAATTCACGCTTACCTTAACGATGGTATCATATCCCCTCACCTCACACGCACCCAACGCCAGAATCTCATCCGAAAATCATCCTGCTATGTTATCATAGCCAATACCCTATATCGTCGGGGTTATCACGATACTCTCTCTCGATGTTTAGATGAAAATGAGGCCGCGATGGCATTAAAAGAAGTACATTCCGGACTTTGCGGTGCCCACACGAGTGGTATTGTCCTAGCACGACAAATCCTTAGAGCAGGCTACTATTGGCCTACCATTGAAGAAGACTCTTGTGACTTTGTCAGAAAGTGTCTCCCATGTCACCAGCATGCAAATCTTGTGCACGCTCCAGCACAGGATCTACAGCCTATTGCACCACCTTGGCCTTTCGCTTGTTGGGGCCTTGATCTAGTTGAAACTATCACCCCTCTCTCATCTGATGGACATAAATGGATAATAACAGCTACAGACTATTTCACTAAGTGGGTGGAAGCAGTCCCCCTAGTCTCAGCTACAGGAGTTCAAGTCTCCAAGTTCATCTTGTACCACATCGTTTGCCGCTTCGGCATCCCATCCACCATCTTCACTGACCACGGAGGTAACTTTGAAAATCTCAACATGGAAGAATTATGCACTTCCCTCCGCATCCATCACCGCTTTTCTAGCCCATATTTCCCACAAGGTAACGGCCAGGCAGAGGCAACTAATAAAACCCTCCTCAAAATCTTAAAGAAAGTTGACAATGATTCCGGCCGTGATTGGCACCTTCAAATAAATCCGGCTCTATGGGCCTATCGAACTTCCTTTCGTACATCCACAGGCACAACTCCATACTCCCTAGTCTATGGTGCCGAAGCGGTATTACCTATAGAAGTTGAACTTCCCTCACTATGCATATCTTTGCGAGGGCAAATCTCAGATGAAGAATACAGAGTAGCTCGACTCACCCAGCTAGATCTCTTAGACGAGAAGAGACAACAAGCCTATGACCATCTCACAGTCTATCAAACTCATCTCAAAAGGAATTTCAACAAGAAGGTGCTCCCATGACACTTTCAGCCAGGTTACATGGTCCTCAAAGAAAATATGAAAGTCCAAGCAGATCGAGAAAAGAAAGGCAAGTTTGAACCTACATGGCTTGGTCCCTATGTGGTTACTGCCTCCTTTGGCTCCGGAGCCTATCAATTATCTACACCAGAAGGAGAAATCTTAAATGATCCCACTAACATCATTCATCTCAAGAAGTTCTATGCTTGAAGATCCTTGGTATACCCAGCTTTTGAAAAATACAAGAAAAAAATAGTAAAGAGAAATAAGCGTCCAATGGTGAAAACTTGGCAATTCAAGCGCCTTGGATAGGTACCTTGGTGAAAACCTGGTAATGCAGGCGCCTTGTGTGCTAAAGACTAATCCATTATCTATCACTATCCTATCCCTCATCCATCCACCCACCATCCCATAAAACACCTGCTTGTTCCCTTGGTGTTCCAATCAAATATCCAAAATCTGATGGAGCTTGTCAATACCTCCTGTACAGCTTGTAAATCTTGTACCAAAGCTTGTATTATACCTTGTAAATCTTGTACCATACCGTGTATATATTCAAATCTTGTCCAAAGCTTGTACCATATTCCAGCTTGTAAATAATCTTGTATCCTAGCTTGTATCCTATCACATGCACACACAGAATCCCATGTTCCTTAAGCTTTTCACAAACCATCTACCTATCCACCTATCAACTATTATAGACACCCCATCCTTCACAAACATTTCCATCTCACAAAAAAACCAAAACATGAACAAAATTGTACATTTGTAACATATCTTGGTCTGTCAGCTTATACATCCTCTTTAGCTTAGTATCATTGTATCTATCCGGCTTTCATGTTAGTTCATCCTTGGTCAACATCTTGCACACATTGCACACCTTGGTTAGATATTCCAATGCATCCTTTAGCTAGATCTCCTATCACCAAAGTGTTATCCTTCTTAGTTCAGCTTGCCAGACGCATCACTCATCCAGATCCATCAGCTTAGGTGCTCTCTGATAGATTTTTGCAAGATATAGCTTTCCTCATGTCTGATCTTGGTCCGTTAGTACCTCGTCCTACCCATCTCGTTGGCAAACAGTTCTCTTTTGGATTTTCACTTTCTTTTGATTTGGGATCTTCCCTTTTGGGTCTTGAAATATCTTTTCCAAGCAATCTCCTTGTTCCCTCCTCAAGGTTGCCATGATCTTCCATATCATGGTATGCTGCGAATGGGGCAATTAGAGTGTAAGGTCTTGATCAGGTCTTTTGCTTGTTTTCTTTTTCTGCTTGTGGGTTACCTAGTGTCGTTTCCACGTTGCTTCCTCTGGGATTCATGTGTGATACTGGGGCAATCCTTGTGTGTTTGTTTTGAGTCAGTTCGTCAGTCCTCTGGACGGTTGGTGAAAAGGCCTTGATGTTCTTGGTAACCTTGGCAATTAACCAACAGTCCTATAGCAAATCTAGTGCTCAACTACATGGTGGTACTTCTCTTTGAAGTATCCCCCCACTCAAAAAGCTTTAATGGATTCCTTTTATAGAGCTCCGCTCCTCCATCTTCCCCCCCCCAATCCTAGAAAGTCTTAAGCTTGCTTTACTATTGTGCCTCTAATTTCCCTTTATCATTCTCCCGTAGTGAGAGTTTGAGCTAATTCAGCCCCTTCTCTTTGCCAACCTGCGTCTCAGCTCGTCTCAATTTCTTGTACTTTTCAAGAAGTCATCGAGCCTCATTTCTCTCCCCGCCGCCTTCTTGAGGGGGCATCATCTAAGTCTAGTCTCTCCTCTTCTTATCCGAGACTGGGGCAACCTTGTTGCTAAAACATCTTCTTCGTGTCATCTTCATTCGAACTTCTTTGAAATAGTGTTGTCTCAACACTATGTCAAAGAGGGGAAAAATGTAGACACCTAAATTTGATTACACTATTTTAGTAATCCTATTTAGTTATCTAAAAAGGCATTATTAATTAAATTTCTATTTAATTAATCCTTTGTCATCCCCTAGTTGATTAATTTAATTAATCATCTATAGTCCTAATTGATAAATCAAATAATCTATTATTTATCAATTAAATCCTATTCTTCTATCTAATTCCAAAAATCCCCATTTATTAAATAAATCTATTTGATAAATGAAATCCTCAAATTCAAAAACCCCTAACCTATTTCTAATCCTCCATTTAGCCTAATCCACCCCATCCACCCATACTAACCAAGCTTAGCCACTAACTCACCCACCCTCATTAATGCCATCCACTTGCACATCTCTAACATCCCTAATCTAATCCTAAACCCAAGCCTAATCCACCCCCTAATGTTGTCACATTCCTTAAACAAGTTTAAGACTTTCCTAATCCAAACCAAAGTCTCCCCTCAAAAAAACCCAACCACTAAGTCATGAGTGCTCTTACAAAAAATAAAGACTCTTACAAGCCCACTCATGACTCTTACATCCATCTTACACACTCTTCCCTCTTCCACACTCATTCCTCTTACATCCCTCTTACATACTCAACCCCACTCATCATGACTTTAACCAACCCTTAACCCTACCCTCTCACACTCATCCTCCTTGTGACAAGTGTCACCTTCCCATTGGTGCTAAACAAGCACAATCCATGTGCTCCCCTTTGAGTGCATCTTAGCCCTCCTTAAGCCTTCATCCATCCTTGCATCTAAGCCCTCCATCCCTCTACCCCTTAGCCTATAAATTGAATCCCATCCCAAGCCATTTCATCAACAATCTTTGAGCTAAAGTTACCATGCTATTTTGAGAACCAAAGCCATCAACCATACCCTTATAATGCCAAATTGAGAGCTCACAAAGCTACCAATTTGCCATTACCCATCTCCATTGAAGCAGCTTTTGAGCATCTTGAGCATACATCCACAGCAAAAGGACACATCTACAGAATCAAGAAAGCATGGAGTGTTTTCTCTTGTGAGGTTTGCACTTCTTATTTTCTTTCTTAGTCTAAGCATATATGTGAATTTAGTTTTTGGTTTGTGAATGTTTACTTCATTTGTTAATGTTCTTTGCATACTGATTCTGGTTCTACACCTGCCACTTCCTTTGGAAACTGACTGGACTTCGATAAAAGCTTTCTTCGACTATCGAGTGAGCTCGGTGAAAACTAAGCTTTCCTTAGCTTACCGTGCGAACTCGGTTAACACTAACCCACCGTGTGACATATAGGAACGCTCGATATACACTACAAAAGGCTTTACTGACCGACTAAGCTCGGTAGACTCTGTAAACTATTTTCCTGACCGACAGAACTCGATAGACTCTGTCTGATAACTGATATGGCATTTGTGTAACATCAAAGACAATACACAATTACTTAATTGTATCCAACAATCTCCCTCTTTGGCATTGATGGCAACACAACATGTCATAGTAGAAATGAAATTTGAAATCAAGTCTACAGCAACACAATACAATTGACAATTCTCCCTCTAAGATAGAGAACTCTCCCTCTTACAGTAATCTCCCTCTGTGAAGGAATTACACAATCAAATTTCGGAAAGATATGACAATAAAACTCTCCCTCTTTGACAACACATGCCAAAGACAATCCAATTTCAATGAATTTCATTGTACCTTTAGTACTGATTCATATGCAATATTTCCTTGATTTGCTGCATCAACTGATGATTGTTCAATTTTGTAAGAGCTGATGCATCACTAAAACTTATTTTTAGTGAACTTCAGATAGGGGAATGACCCCTAACTTACCTCTGAGATACAAAAATGCATCCTTAGGTAAAGGCTTTGTGAATATGTCAGCAATCTTTTCCTTTGTATGGACATATTCCAATCTGATTTCCTTGTCCTGCACCAATTCTGTGACAAAGTGATACTTGATTGCAATGTGCTTAGTCTTAGAATGCATTACTGGATTCTTAGATATGTTGATTGCACTTGTATTATCACAAAACATGACAACTGGTTCCTTGATTTCCATCTTCATGCCTTGTAGCAATTGCTTGAACCAAACAATATTAGAACAGTTTACTGCTGCAGCAACATACTCTGCCTCTGCTGTTGATTGAGATGTATAATTTTGCTTTTTGCTTGTCCAAGAAACCAACCTCTTTCCAAGAAAGAATGCACCTCCACTTGTGCTTTTTCTGTCGTCAAGGTTTCCTGCCCAATCAGCATCAGTAAACACTTTTAAGTCTAGGTTTCCTCCAAATTTATACCATAATCCATAATCTTTAGTTCCTTTCAGATATCTCATTATCCTCTTGATTGCCATCATGTGATTTTCTCTTGGTTTGGCTGAAAATCTTGCCACAATTCCAACTGCAAGAGCAATATCTGGCCTAGTATGAACTACATATTGCAATTTTTCAATCATAGATCTGTACAATGTCTGATCTATTTCTTTTGAATCATCTTTTTTGGTAAGTTTTAGTCCAGTACACATGGGAGTTCCAACTGGTTTACAGTCTTCCATACCAAACTTTTTCAATATCTCTTTGATGTATTTTTCTTGAGTGATGTAGATGCCATTCTTGTTCTGCTGAATTTGAAGTCCAACAAAGAATTTGATTTCACTGAACATTGACATTTCAAATTCCTTGCTCATTTGTTCTGAAAATTCTTTGCAAAGATTATCATTCCCTGTGAAAACAGTATCATCTACAAATATTTCTGCTAGGACAATCTTATTTTCTGGTCCTTCCTTCATATACAAACTACTGTTATCATTATTTCTTTGAAATCCAATTTGAATAAGATAGCTATGCAATCTTTCATACCATGCTCTAGGGGCTTGTTTCAGACCATACAGTGCCTTGTGCAATTTGCAAACCATGTTCCTTTTATCTGGATCTATAAAACCTTCAGGTTGTTCAATGTAGACCTCTTCATCCAGTATACCATTTAGAAATGCTGACTTGATATCTATCTGATAAACTTTAAATCCTTTGTAAGCAACATATGCTAATAAGGTTCTAACACCTTCCAATCTAGCAATGGGAGCAAAAGTTTCTCCATAATCTATGCCTTCCTCTTGAGAATATCCTTTGCACACTAATCTAGCTTTTTTTCTTGATACTTTACCATTTTCATCCAACTTATTTCTGAAAACCCACTTTGTACCGATTACATTTTTGTCTTTAGGCCTGGGTACAAGAGTCCATGTCTTGTTTTTCTCTATCTGCTCTATTTCTTCATTCATTGCTTCAATCCAATTATCATTTTCTAATGCATCTTTGACAGTTCTAGGTTCAAAATTAGCAAGTAAACAAGTACCTTTCAACTTACTTCTTGTGATGGTTCCTTCAGATTTATTTCCAATGATTTGATCTGCTGAATGATGTCTCCTAACATACTTGGCTAGAATAGGTTCTTTTCCTTTTGGATGAATCTTGTTTTTATCTTCTTGCATTTCACCTTCATGCTCGGTTTGGTCTGGCTCGGTATCAACTGGCTTGGTATGCACATGCTCGGTTACCTCTTGCTCGGTAATCTCTAACTTGGTATTCTCTGACTCGATAGATGTTGGCTCGGTAGATGTTGGCTTGGTAGATGTTTCCTGCAACTCGGTTAGTGATGACTCGGTAGAAGAAGGTTTTTGATTCTCAGATGCAGTTGATATTATATCCGGTTCACTGAAGATGAATCTTTTGTAATCTTTTGGTTCTCTTCTGCTTTCTTCTTCAGTCTTTTCTGCAAACTCATCAAATTTCACATGTATACTTTCTATTACTTTGTGAGTAGATAAGTTCAAGCATCTATATGCTTTACTCTTGCATGAGTATCCAAGAAATATACCTTCATCACCTTTTACATCAAATTTACTTTTTCTAGATTCTTTCAAAATATAACATTTGCTTCCAAATACTTTCAGATAACTTACATTGGGTTTATAGCCATACCATAATTCATAGGGAGTTTTGAATGAGTCTTTTTTTAACTGTACTCGGTTTAAGGTATGAACTGTTGTACTGATAGCCTCCTTCCAGTATTTGATAGCAACATTCTTTTCTATCATCAAGGTTCTTGCACAATCCATGATGGATCTATTCCTTCTTTCAGCTATGCCATTTTGTTCAGGAGTACCTGGTGCTGAAACCTATCTTTTGATTCCTCTTTCAATACAAAAGTTATTGAATTCATGTGAAATAAATTCACCACCTCTTTCTGACCTTAGGCATTTCAATCTTTTCCCTGTTTCTTTTTCTACTCTTGCCAAATACCATTTGAACTTTTCAAATGCTTCTGATTTGTTCCTTAGGTACATGACAGTCATCATTCTTGAATAATCATCAACAAAAAGAATAAAATATTTTTCACCAGTATAGCTTTCAGTTCCAATAGGTCCACATAAGTCAGTATGCACAATTTCTAATAAATCTTCAGACTGATAATTTTTGCTTTTGAAACTAGACTTACCCATCTTTCCAATTTGACAATTCTTGCATAAACCGACCTCTGGTTTCTTTAAATCAGGAATGCCTCTCACTTTCTTGAATTTGCTTATCTTTACCAAATTGTCAAAATTCACATGACATAACCTTTTATGCCATAACCAACTCTCTTCTACTTGAGCAATAAAACATGAATGTTCATCAAGTTCAAGATAGAACAAGTTACCTTTAGTTTGAGTATCAGATCCAATCAGCTTTCCTTTACCGTTCAGCAGTCTTGCTTTGCCTTGGATGAATTCTACTTTGAGTCCATTGTTGAGTAACTGTGCCACACTCAACAAATTGTGCTTTAGGCCTTCTACCCAATAAGAATTATCACATACAAGTTCCTGGGTTAGAGTGATTCTTCCTTTTCCTTTGATGCAACAAGGTTCATTGTTTCCAAATCTTACACTGCCACCATCATACTCTTCAAATTGATCAAACTTTGTTTTATCTCCAGTCATATGATGTGAGCAGCCACTATCAATGATCCATGTATCATTCTTACTTATGTGAGAGATGAGTGCCATTTCTTCATTGTCAGATTCATCTTTTACAGCAATGTAAACAATCTCATCCTCTTCTTCTTCATTAGAATCATTAGAATCTTTAGCCATAAAACATGATTTCTTACTTTTATCCTTAAATGATTTGAGATCTTTCTTATTGTTCCATTTATTATCTTTCTTTTCATCTTTATCTTTCTTTTTTGGACACCTTGCAGCAATATGACCGACTTCTTCACATGAAAAGCAGATTAGGGGTACTTTACCTTTGTATTTACCTCCCCCTCTTGAATATTTTCTTACAAGTAGAGCTTCAATTACTTCAAGGTCACTGTCAGAACTCTGATCTGATTGATCTTCACTCTCTGACTGAGATTCCTTCTTCTTCTTGCCTTTGTCCTTGAGTGAAAGCTTGGCTTCAAATGCAGACTCAATGTTCTTTGCAGTTGGAACATAATTATCAAAATTATCTAGTTCAAATGCTGTCAATCTTCCAACTATGGCCTCTAGGTTTATCTTGTGATTGGCCTCACACCTTCTTTCTTGAATGGATGATACCCTGATGGCATAAACTGGAAGTAGAGTTCTAAGAACTTTACTTATGACTGTCTCTTCACTGATACTTCCTCCAGAAGCTTTGATAGCACTGACACATGCTTTAATTCTTTCAACATATTTGGCAATGTTTTCATCTTCTTTCATTTTCATCTGATCGAACTGTCCTCTCAGACTTTCAGCTTTGGCTCTTTTGACATTGTCATCTCCACCATAGATCTCTTTCAGTCTTTCCCACATTTCATAGGAAGTAGTGCAGTCCTTGACATCATCAAACTCTTCATAACTCAAGGCAGATGCAATATCAATCATCATAATGTTATGAGTCTTCTTTATAGCAGTGTCATTGACTGATAATGTACCTGATGGTTCTACATATTTCTCATCAAGATATTTCAGACCAGTGTCACCAATGGAAGCTAGATGAAGTCTCATTAATCCCTGCCATGCTGAGAAGTTGTTTCGGTTAAGCCTTGGGATTTTCCTCTTGTAAGACATCTTGATCTTTGGCTTAGATCTTTGAAATCTCCTCCTGCAAGCACCAAAAGCTTTGATACCAATTGTTGGAAAATGAAGATGGGGTAACTGAGAGGGGAGGGGTGAATCAATTACCACAAAAAAAAATTCAACAGTCCCAAAGATGCCTTAAACTTAGTTGCTGCTGCTACTCGGTAAACACATAAATTACTGCTTCAAACTTGATAGATGTTTAGTTAATTTATTAAGCATTTACTGAAATAAGCGACCATGCAAAAGAAAGTAATCATGAACACAGTAGACACCAGATTTACGTGGAAACCCAATATGGGAAAAACCACCAGCAACTAGTCACCAATTTTCACTCTTCTGAAGTGAGCCCTGTTAGGAGCCAACCCTGTTAAAGGTTACAAAACACACTGTTAGGTGTGACCCTATTAGAGGATTTAATCACCCTGTTAGGAGTGGCCTTGTAAGAGGTCTTTAGAACAATTCAACTGAATTGCCACCCTGTTAAAGGATTTATGGAATGGCTGTTAAACCAACTCTGTTAGGAGATTTTGGAATCACTGTTACAATGGTTAGAAAGCAACAATGAATGATCTGAAAATACATGCAACTTATCTTGCTGAATATAGATCTCAATTTAGCTCCACAAGATCCTTACTGATTAAATATATCTTTGCAGCTCCAAGATTTCCCTCTGCTCAACTCTGCTTAGGCACACATAAGTCTCTTCCTTGCACTTCCTTGCACTATCCGTATACACTCTCTATTCCACACTTTTTCGCATCTTGAGCACCTCTTTATATACTATACATAATACCAGGTCGGCCCAACCAACTTGACAAAACATATTCCAAAGTCGGATTGAACTAACAATCAAAACAAAATTCTTCACTGGCCGACGCTGCTCGGTCAATACAGAACAAAAAAAAACTGCTTCCTCTGTTAACTGGCAGAACTCGGTAAAAACTACAAATTACCGAGGAATTCGGTAAACCTGCCACTTCCTTTGGAAACCGACTGGACTTCGGTAAAAGATGTCTTCGACTATCGAGTGAGCTCGGTGAAAACTAAGCTTTCCTTAGCTTACCGTGCGAACTCGGTTAACACTAACCCACCGTGTGACATACAGGAACACTCGGTATACACTGCAAAAGGCTTTACTGACTGACTGAGCTCGGTAGACTCTGTAAACTGTTTTCCTGACTGACAGAACTCGGTAGACTCTGTCTGATAACTGATATGGCATTTGTGTAACATCAAAGACAATACACAATTACTTAATTGTATCCAACAATCTTTTATTAGGTCAAAACCTTTCTTATACTCTCTTACCATTGTATTAGATATTGAAATCCTATATTGCTAGGTTAGCTTAACAGCTAGGTGGATAAGCCTTAGGAAAAGGATAGAAGATCCCCAGGACAAGGATAAAGAGATCTTTAGGAGAAGGATAGGAGATCCTTAGAGAGGGATAAAATATTCTTTTGCGAAGGTGACTGTAAATCCTGTGGACTTGGGTGGGCCTAATAGCTCTATGTAAATCATTTAATAGGGTGGCATTCTAAGTTGAATGTTCTTAAGTCCTCTAACAGGGCACAATCCTAACAGGGTGTAGAAATCCTTTAACAGGGTCACATTTAACAGTGTGTTGTAGCCTTTAACAGGGCAAACCATCAGAAGTGGCTGAAATCAATTGCGTAGTTATTTTGTGGGTATCATTCCCACCCCAGTTTTACCTTCTAATTCTTGGAGGGTTTCTGGGTCATCAAAATCTTTTGTGTTATGGTGTGATGCATGTTTACTTTTCATGTTTAATTGTATGCATGTTAAGAAAGTAAAAAGGATAGTACTTCTGATTCACTCTTGTTTTATTAGAAAGTTTGAATTGGACATTACAAGACCTTGAATAACTGATTCACCCCCCCTCTCAATTATTCTAAAGAGTTATAACAATTGCTTCATGTGGGATGACAACTGGGATATGGGGAAGAAGGCAATTTTTCTTTTCCAAATATTTCTCCTAAGGCTGATCTCATATATGAGGTTGAGGTTACTGGTTTTCAGGAAGCAAAGGAGGTAAGTCTAACTCTTCTCTTCTCACACTAATTGGTCAAGCTATATATGTAGGCACTAAATGTGTAAAAGTAATAGATGCTCAAATATTAAATGCTACACATTGTGTGATCCAATTTCCTTTGGAATGGCTAGTATTAGGGACAAAAAGGTGAAGGATGTGGTTATATATCAATGCTAATTTTATTTTGTAACATTCTTAAATCTTAATGTCTTTCGGTAAAATGATAGGCAAGCTCTGTCTAATGTTAATTTTAAGTGCTTGCTGCACAATAGACCTAGGTAGGAGTGTTGACTACTTTTTTAATCTAATGAAAATCGTGTTTCAAAATTTGGTCAATTATAGGATTAGATCATATTGAATTAAGTTAGCTTTCCTCCAAGCCTTAACATAGGATGAATTCAACATTGATATTTCTCCAAGTCTTAAGAATATTTGCATTATAGCTATCTGAGTAGCAAATATCTTTCTTGTGAATAACTTGGCCAAAAAATCATAGTTTTCCTAATTTACTCATAATTTTCCACTCTAAAAACATTAGTAACAATCCACATCTTGCAAGATATTGCAATCTCAGCAACTACTAACTATCCCTTCTTTCATTCCTATTGCATTTAAAATTAATTATGATCTACATCTTGTCCTAGTTGTGCTAATTGAATGTTGTTATTGATAAACTTTAGGCATTAACATTGACGTTCAGTAGCAAAGAAAAGTTCCCTAGAAGGATCATTATTTATTGGTTTAGTACTTTTCATTGAACATTGCTGCATTGGTCCTAAGGCTAGCCTTTAAGCACATAATTTTATCCACATTCTTTGTTTCACATTTTATTGATTTAAGAATCTATACATGACTCAAGAGCACCTTCACAGAAAGCAGAAAAATGATGCATAGTAGTTAATAGACATTGTTTAATGCAATTGTAATCATATGACAATACTATTATCATTTTAGTCTACAAAAATGAATTTTTATTAGTATGCTTAAATTTTAAGTAATCACATAGGAGAAATGGGTCTACTAGTTTTCATAATTTATGTTCACTTCTATTAATTTAAGAATATTTTGTACTAGAATAAGAGTCCACTTAAAGATGCTAGGCACAGACATAGGTTTTGGGTGTAAAGATTAGAATTGGCCATGTAAACTAGTTATGGATCATGTTTTTCTCCATATTTTTTACTTCTATGCTCATTTTGATAGTAATTATATCATAGCTAAGCTAGGATATTTTAGGTCCACAATTTGACAAATAAAAGGATTGGTAGGTCAAGTAGGAATTAAAAAAAAATCTTTAAGTTTAATCCAAAAAAAATTCAGAATACAAACATTTTATTGATTAGTATTACACACTATATTGTGTAGAAACTAATCAACTTTCCAATGGGTATATTACTATTTTTTGTTAGTGAACTAGTAAATGTTTGGCTAATTATTGGTCCTTGTCAAATAGTGTGGCTTGTGGTTGTATGAGTGTGCCTCTTTTATAAGTACATGTACTGCTATTCTCTTTTGAACAAATCAATATTTGAAAAATAGTGTGTTTTTTTCTTTCTTTTAGTAACATGTCTCTATTGATAGTCCTTCATGGATGGAAGATGTCAAATTCACATGCCATACTCTGATAGATAGTTTGGGATAGCTGAACTTATTGTGTATGCATTAATCTCTATGTATATGTGAATATTTATTCATGTAGACCATACACAGAGAGTCTTTTCAAGCTGTCTTTGTGTGTAGCTATGCAACTTTACACATCTTGAATTCATGATGTGATCGCCAATCTTCATCCATATAACGCTATTTTAAAATTTAGGACTTTGTCTTATTATGTGGGTTGATATATAATTAATATTTGTTGAAATTGCAGGAAGAAGCTTGCACATAGACTTTTGTTTGATAAAAGTGCAAATTATGATCATGAAAGAAGCATATTGACAAAGCTAAAGCAATAGTTTGGTGGTTAGTTTACTTCTAAAATGGAGGGAATGGTATGCTGCATCGTACATAAATAGAAAACTCACTTTGATTCTTATCAATGAAGTTAATCTAATTGTAAATTGTGTAAAAATATTTGTGCTCATATGTGGGTCATAGATTTAACATTAGAAAATGAGAACCAAGGACATTTTGATGATTATCTTAATGAAAATTCTCAAGCACATCCTGGCATAGACTTGACTGTGACAATTTTGACAACTTGGTTTTGATCGAGTTACAAATCATTTGGTCTTAACCTACTAGCTAAAATGTTATGCCCATTTTGTATAAGGTATACTTTTTAAATTTTCCAATTTTTGAAGAAGTTTAACATTTTGACCTTTGCTACTTAATGTAGGTAAGATGCATAGAGGTGTTCAAGCAGTTCTATCAGACAAAGAGAAAGCATAGAAAGCTTACATGGATATATTCTCTGGGTACTTGTAATATTAATGGAAGGTTTGACCATAAGCCTAATGAACTTGTTGTTACTACTTACTAGGTAATTTCCTTTTTGGTTGATTACTAACTAACAGTTGGATTCTTTGATTCATATAAAATGGCATTATAGGTCATTTTCTACTGATCATTATTGTGACTTTCTTCTTCTAGTTTCTAGTTAAGAATTAGTTGGGTAGGATAAGTTAAAGCAATGGTTAATGTCATTAATTGTTAATGACCATACATTGATAATTTGATTCATTTTCCACTTATGCTATCTATTTAAAGGAAAACTAAAATTGATGTGTTATAGAAACCATAAATATGCAAAGTGAATACATTACGTTTATCAGTGTCAGTTTCCCTTGATATATTTGGAATTCACCTCTTTTTCCTTGTGTAACTTACTTTGTGGTTATGATATGCAGGCATTAGCATTGTTGCTATTCAATGCATCTGAAAGGCTAAGTTACTCAGAAGTTAAGAGTCAATTGAATTTGACCGATTAAGATGTTGTTAGATTGCTACATTCTCTTTCATGTGCCAAACATAAAATTCTCAATAACGAGCCAAATACAAAAATTGTGGCACAAACAAAT